>JBBGZY010000079.1:6417500-7017500 GCA_037952925.1 Lithobates clamitans
AGGCATTCCTGGCCCTACTGAAACTAATATAATTACCATATACATGAATATAGCGTATGGTAATAAAAGTTGTAATAAAAGACATAATATTTCTACATTTCCCTAACTCTGTAAACCACTGTTTATAGGTACTCTTTATATCCTGAATAGAACCAAACTCTGTACTACTTCTAACATAGTAAGTACAGTTATATGGTATAAGTATAGATGCAATATTCTTTGTTCAAATTTGCTCCATATATACAATATGTTAAAGGGGTTGTAAACCCTCACGGTTTTTCACCTTAATGCATTCTATGCATTAAGGTGAAAAACCTTCTGTGGTACTGCAGCCCCCCCAGCCCCCCATTTTACTTAACTGAATGCTGTTATTCTTCGGCTGTGAAAGAGCATACCAGCTCTAGCTGGTGTCTCGCATCCCGATTGGATAGATTGATAGCAGTGCAGCCATTGGCTCCAGTTGCTGTCAATCAAATCCAATGATGCTGCGCTGGGGGGCAGGGCTGAGTCCTGCATTCTGTGTGAATGGACACAGATGGAAGACTCGGGAGAGCATCCTCATGAGTGGCCACCAAGGAGAGCGCTTCTCCAATGTGGACACTCAATGCGGGGAGGAGCCAGGAGTGCCACTGAGGGACCCCAGAAGAGGAGGATCAGGGTCAGTCTGTGCAAAATGAACTGTACAGTGGAGGTAAGTAGGACATGTTTGTTATTTTTTAAAAAAAGAAGCTTTACAATCCCTGTAATGTATAATTGTAGTAAATAACCCTTGTGTATATGCTTTAAGGTATTATCTCCATGAGCTGTATTAAATTAACTTTTACCCTACTCATACTTGCTTTCTTACATATTTATTATTCATTATTTTTAAAAATTTTGTTACACCTTAGGAAATATACAAAATATTTCCATTAATTCTATACCGGTCAACTGGGTTGTTGCTAAACTATAATAATTCAGTTTTTTTTTATATTAGATTCATAAGTTATGTTCATATGCTTTTTAAACTAGGAGACGGGGAGGAGGGCCCAGAGGTAGAGCTATTCAGCGCGGAACATATTCCAGAGGGTAGTATTGGGGGCATTAGTGGTAGCTTGACTAAAGCACATAAACCCAAGGTAAGTATAGTAAAAAGTCCTAGTTCGGAATCCCCAATAAGAGGATAGTATGCGACCGGTCTAAACTACGTGGCATGTTCACCAATGCCTGGAGCCTGACGGACAAGATGGGTGAACTAGAGATACTGTTGTACAAGGAGGATTTGGATTTTGTGGGGATTTCAGAGACCTGGTTCAACAGCTCTCACGATTGGCTGGCAACCATTCAGAGGTATACCCTTTATTGCAGGGATAGAGAGGGTAAAAAAGGGGAAGGGGTATGCCAATATATGAAGAATAATGCACAAGTGAATGTGAGAGATGACATCACTAAGGGAACTAGGGAGGAGGTGGAATCCTTATGGATAGAGCTCCAAAGGGATAAAGCTAAGGGGAAATTATTGCTGGGAGTATGCTATAGGCCCCCTAACCTGAGGGAGGAGGGGGAGGCGGATCTCCTATCACAAGTTGGATTAGCAGAAAGGATGGAAAGTGTTATCATAATGGGGGATTTTAATTATCCAGACATAGACTGGGTGGATGGAACCACACATTCGTCTAAGGCTCGCCAGTTCCTAAATGTCTTGCAGGACAATTTAATGGTTCAGATGGTAGACACACCAACTAGAAATAAAGCGTTACTGGATCTACTGATTACCAACAATACAGACCTGATCATGGATGTGGAAATACGGGGCAATTTAGGAAACAATGATCACAGGTCAATTGGCTTCAATATAAATCACACAAATAGGAAACATAAGGGGGATACAAAGACACTGAATTTCTTCTCCTTCTTCTATGACATATCACAGGAAGCACCTCCATGGTTAACAGAGGACAGAATTAAAATTAGACTTGGGAAATTTAACATTAGTAAATCACCGGGACCAGATGGCTTGCATGCGAGGGTACTTAGGGAACTTAGTCAAGTAATTGCCAGACCATTGTTCCTAATTTTTACTGAATGTGTGTGGAACCACACATTCGTCTAAGGCTTGCCAGTTCCTAAATGTCTTGCAGGACAATTTCATGGTTCAGATGGTAGACACACCAACTAGAAATAAAGCGTTACTGGATCTACTGATTACCAACAATACAGACCTGATCATGGATGTGGAAATACAGGGCAATTTAGGAAACAATGATCACAGGTCAATTGGCTTCAATATAAATCACACAAATAGGAAACATAAGGGGGATACAAAGACACTGAATTTCTTCTCCTTCTCCTATGACATATCACAGGAAGCACCTCCATGGTTAACAGAGGACAGAATTAAAATTAGACTTGGGAAATTTAACATTAGTAAATCACCGGGACCAGATGGCTTGCATGCGAGGGTACTTAGGGAACTTAGTCAAGTAATTGCCAGACCATTGTTCCTAATTTTTACTGTCTGTCTACTGACTGGAATGGTACCAGGATACTTCCCTGGGAATTACAGACCAGTTAGCCTAACATCAATAGTATGCAAGCTCTTGGAGGGGATGATAAAGGACTATATACAAGATTTTAGTAACAAGAACAATATCATTAGCAGTAATCAGCATGGATTCATTAAGAATCGTTCTTGCCAAACCAATCTATTAACCTTCTATGAGGAGGTGAGTTGCCATCTAGATAAAGGAAGGTCCGTAGATGTGGTGTATCTGGATTTTGCAAAAGCATTTGACACAGTTCCCCACAAACATTTACTGTACAAAATAAGGTCCGTTGGCATGGACCATAGGGTGAGTACATGGATTGAAAACTGGCTACAAGGGCAAGTTCAGAGGGTGGTGATAAATGGGGAGTACTCAGAATGGTCAGAGGTGGGTAGTGGGGTCTCCCAGGGTTCTGTGCTGGGACCAATCCTATTTATTTTGTTCATAAACGACCTGGAGGATGGGGTAAACAGTTCAATCCCTGCATTTGTGGATGATACTAAGCTAAGCAGGGCAATAACTTCTCCGCAGGATGTGGAAACCTTGCAAAAAGATCTGAACAAATTAATGGGGTGGGCAACTACATGGCAAATGAGGTTTAATGTAGAAAAATGTAAAATAATGCATTTGGGTGGCAAAAATATGAATGCAATCTATACACTGGAGGAAGAACCTCTGGGGGAATCTGGGATGGAAAAGGACCTGGGGGTCCTAGTAGAGGATAGGCTCAGCAATGGCATGCAATGCCAAGCTACTGCTAACAAAGCAAACAGAATATTGGCATGCATTATAAAGGAGATCAACTCCAGAGATAAAACGATAATTCTCCTGCTCTACAAGACTCTGGTCTCGCTGCACCTAGAGTATGCTGTCCAGTTCTGGGCACCAGTCCTCAGGAAGGATGTACTGGAAATGGAGGCAATACAAAGAAGGGCAACTAAGCTAATAAAGGGTCTGGAGGATGTTAGTTATGAGGAAAGGTTGCGACCACTGAACTTATTCTCTCTGGAGAAGAGACGCTTGAGAGGGGATTTGATTTCAATTTGATTACAAATACCATACTGATGACCCCACAATAGGGATAAAACTTTTTCGTGGAAGGGAGTTTAACAAGACACGTGGCCACTCATTAAAATTATAAGAAAAGCGTGCTCTGAAACGCGTCACAGCTCCTACTCTGGTGACATCATGCCACCAATGCCATGTGATGTGTCACTTGTGCGTTCCAGAGCCATCTTGGAAGTGTCCAGCCATCTTCCTTCCACATACCATGGCTTAGCAGCAGACCCTGGTGGCCCCCTTGGCGTGCTATTCCACACTGTGTCCTAGACTGCTTAATCTTGATGAGCCTTATACTTACCTTTGTAAGTTGCCACTTGGCATTTTATCATTTTTTCAAAGTTGCCACACAGTCTACATTTAGAAGCGCTTCTCCATTTGTTTCAAAGTCACATGACTTTATAACAAGTGCTTCTTTTTTTTTTTTTTTAAACTTTTTTCTAAATATACTGTAGCTGTAAATTGTGATATGTCAGGAGTTTTCATGGAAAACTGTAACACTACTGAAAACATTTTGTTAAGCACTGCGCAAACTGTTAGTGCTATATAAATCCCGTATAATAATAATATAATAATAATAAGGACTAAAGAAGACTTGGTAAAATATACCTGCTTAGTCTGTGTGCATGTTCCAATAAGAACCCTTTTCAAAACCCCTTCCTTCCTACTCCCTTTACTAAACATGCTACTGTTTACAAGTGTGCCTAATATAGCAGTACTTTCATTTAGATCTATGCCATGCTCACTGTTATTTTCTTGGTAATATTGTTTGTGTGTACACTATCTGTTACAGCCACATGTATAAAAAGTTAATTAAGTCATAGAACTCTGTAAAATAATGATGCAGAGCTCTGCATGGCTGTGTTGTTTTTGAATTGTGACCGTAAGTGTGATCCCTGTCCACTATCACACTAAGAATCGGAGGGAGAGGAGGCAGGATCTGTACCATGTTATAGTATCTCACAAAAGTGAGTACACCCCTCCCATTTTTGTAAATATTTTATTATATCTTTTCATGTGTCAACACTGAAGAAATTATACTTTGCTACAATGTAAAGTAGTGAGTGTACAGCTTGTATAATAGTGTAAATTTGATGTCCTCTCAAAATAACTCAACACATACTCATTAATGTCTAAACAAAAAGTGGCAACAAAAGTGAGTACACACCTAATGCAAATGTCCAAATTGGGCCCAAAGTGTCAATATTTTTTTGCAGCCGCCATTATTTTCCAGCACTGCCTTAACCCTCTCGGGCATGGAGTTCACCAGAACTTCACTAGTTGCCACTGGAGTCCTCTTCCACTCCTCCATGATGACATCTCTGGGCTGGTGGATGTTAGAGACCTTGCACTCCTGCACCTTCCATTTGAGGATGCCCCACAGATGCTCAATAGGGTTTAGGTCTTGAGACATGACTGGCCAGTCCACCACCTTTACCCCCAGCTTCTTTAGCAAGGCAGTGGTCGTCTTGGAGGTGTGTTTGGGGTCGTTATCATGTTGGAGTACTTCCCTGTGGCCCAGTCTCCAAAGGGAGGGGATCATGCTCTGTGTCAATATGTCACTGTCAGGAACCATGAATCAGATGGAGACAGAAAATGCAGTAAAAATCACACTTTTTAATATAGTGGTAAAAATGGTGCAAATAATAAATATAGTCAAAACATAGCTAGGGTTCGGTAATCAAAGCGGGGAGTTAGTGCAAGCCAGTAATTCAGGAAGCCAGAGATCAGTGTAGATTAAGACAGCAAACAGGATCAGAAACCAGAAGGGATGTCAGCCAGGCAAGTCTTTAACAGGAACACAGCAGAGAATCTTCAGATATGTTGACCAATGGGAAGGCATGTGAGATATGAAGGCAGTTTAAATAGCCAGAAGGGGCTGGCTGATGAGTAGGAAATGATCACCAGGTGAGGCACTGAGGAACAATGAGTGCTGGCAATTAACCGCCAGCTGAGCATCAGCCCTGACAGTACCCCCTCCTCAACGACCCCTCCCTCTCGGAGAGCCACCGGGTTTGAGGAGAACATGTCTATGGAAAGCACGGAGGAGGACAGGAGCATGTACATCCAAGGATGAGACCCAAGTGCGCTTCTCTAGACCGTACCCTTTCCAATGTACCAGTTACTGTATGCGCCCACAGAACCTACGGGAGTCAATGATTGATTGTATCTCATACTCCTCATGGTTCTCAGCCTGAACTGGGGGAGGATGTGGTATCAAGGTGGTGAAGTGGTTGCACACCAAAGGTTTTAATAAGGAGACATGAAATACATTTGAGTTACACATGTTAGAAGGAAGGTCTAATGCATAAGCCACAGGGTTGATCTTACGGAGAATACGGAAAGGTCCAATAAACCATGGTGCCAGTTTCTGTGAGGGAACACGGAGTTGGAGGTTGTGAGATGACAGCTAGACCCTCTCCCCAACCTGGTAGGAAGGCATAGGTAGGTGTCTGCGGTCAGTATGGAGTCAGTACCTATTACTGGCATGTTGCAAGGACTCTTGGACCTGTACCCAAGTGGAACAAAGACCAAATAGATGCTCCTCTATTGCAGGAATTCTTTGATGAGCAAATGAGACAGGCAACATGCATGGTTGGAAACCATAATTTGACAAAAACAGAGACAATCGTGATGTGGTATTGACGGCACTATTGTGAGCAAACTCCGACCAATGTAAGAGGTCTGACCAGTTGTTATGGTGGTCAGAAATATAACAGCGTAGAAACTGCGCCAAGGCTTGGTTGGCTAGTTCTGCGGCCCCATTGGACTGCGGAGGAGAAGAAAAGCTGAATTCCCAACTGTGCACAAAATGCTCACCAAAATCTGGAGACAAACTGGCTAGCCCTGTCCGAGATGGTAATGCTGGGTAGCCCATGTAATCGAAAGATCCCCTGAGCAAAAATGAATGTTCTTTGGATGTGGGCAATGTCTTAAGTGAAATACAATGGGATATTTTCAAGAAGCGGTCAACCACCATAAGAACTGCCCTAGGAGTTGGGTAACTCCACAAAAAAATCCATTGACAGGTGGGTCCAAGGCCTCTCTACATTGGGTATGGGTTGTAGGAGACCCACTGGAAGGTGTTGTGGTGTCTTACACTGAACATACATGGAACAAGCGGCTATGAAGGCGGCTACATCCACGCAGAGCCTAGGCCACCAGAATTGTTGGGCATTGGCTCAAATGAGTTAATTCTTCCCTGGGTGGCTAGCTGCCTTGGGAGAATGGTAAGTCTGGAGCAAAGCAGTGCAGAGACTCTCAGGGACAAAGCAGCGGTCACAAGGTTTCTCGGGAGGAGAGTGGATCTGAGCGGCAAGAATTCTGTCACCCAAGGATGAAGTGAGACTGGTACAAATAGGGGCTAGAATGCTATCGAGAGGTATCACAGGAACAGGAACCGGCTTCCAACTTGGAAGCAGAGGAAAACTTTTGCCACAATGCATCAGCCCTTACATTCTTGGTACCGGGTAAAAATGAGACTATGTAATTGAAGTTTGACAGAAAAAGAGCCCATTGCGCCCTTCTGGGAGATAAACATTTTGCCTCAGACAAGAATGTGAGATTCTTGTGATCAGTCCAAATAGGAGCTGGCACAGTGGTACCTTTGAGGAGATTCCTCCATTCTTTAACCACTTGCCGACCAGCCGCCACAGTTTTACTGTGGCAGAATGGCACGGCTGGGCGAAACAACGTTATGTAACGTCACTTCGCCCTGTGGCCACTGCTCGCCCCCGGAGCTGATGCGAGTGCCTGGCGGTCTCAATGACCGCCGGGCTCCCGAGATCGCTCATGACACACTGAGAACCGGGATCTGTATGTATAAACACACAGATCCCAGTTCTCTGAGGGGAGAAGAGACTGATTGTCTGTTCATACAAAGTATGAGCAGCAATCTGTCATCTCCCCTAGTCAGTCCCATCCCCCCTTCAGCTAGAACACAGAGAGGGAACACAGTTAACCCCTTGATCACCCCTTAGTGTTAACCCCTTCCCTGCCAGTGACATTTTTACATTAATCAGTGCATTTTTATAGCACTGATCGCTGTATAAATGCCATTGGTCCCAAAAATGTGTCAAAAGTGTCCAATGTGTTCGCCATAATGTCACAGTCCAGATAAAAATCGCAGCTCACCACCATTACTAGTAAAAAAAAAAAATAATAACAATGATATAAATCTATCCCCTATTTTGTAGACGCTATAACTTTTGCGCAACCCAGTCATTATACGTTTATTGCGATTTTTATTACCAAAAATATGTAGAAGAATACATATCGGCCTAAACTGAGAAAAAAATTAGCTTTTTTTAAAAAAGAATGGGGATATTTATTATAGCAAAAAGTACAAAATATTGTGTTTTTTTCAAAATTGTCGCACTTTTTTGTTTATAGCGCAAAAAATAAAAACCGCAGAGATGATCAAATACCACCAAAAGACAGCTATATTTGTGGGGAAAAAGGACAATTTTGTTTGGGTGCAGCGCCACACGACTGCGCACTTGTCAGTTAAAGCAACGCAGTGGCAAATTGAAAAAATGGCCTGGTCATTCAGCAGCCAAATATTCCGGTGCTGAAGCAGTTAAGAACTAAAATGATCGCTGACAACTCTTTGTCCCAAATCTCGTACTTGCATTTTGCAGGAGGCAATTTATTGGAAAATTAGCCACAGGGATGCATAGTGCTCTCAGAGGTAGGACGTTAAGACAGAAGGGCACCAACTCCAGTATGAGATGCATCAACCTCAAGAATGAAGGGTAACGTGGGATCAGGATGTGCCAACACAGGAGCTGAAACAAAGAGAGACTCAAAGGCTTTAATAGAAGCTGGAGACCAATTTTGTGAGTTACAGTCCTTTCTGGTCTTATCAGTCAGGGGTTTGACCAGAGAAGAGAAGTTATGAATAAACTTCCGATAATAATTGGTAAAGCCAAGAAATTGTTCTAGCAGACATAGACTTATGGGTTGAGGCCACTGTAGGATTGCAGATAGTTTCTCTGGGTTCATCGAAAAAACAGCAGTAGAATTGACATAAATCAGAAATTTAACCTGTTCACGATGGAACTCGCACCTTTCCAACTTGCAATACAAGTTATTATCTCTCAACTTCTGTAGCACACGGGAGACATCTGTGTGGTGGTTCTCTAAGGAATTAGAATATATGAGAATGTCATTGAGATAAACCAAAACACATTGCTGCAACATATCTCGGAGGACATCATTGATGAATTCCTGAAAAACTGCAGGAGCTCTGCAAAGACCAAATGGCATTATGAGGTATTCGTAATGTCCTGTCCTAGTATTAAATGCAGTTTTACATTCGTCGCCCTCCTTGATCCTCACGAGATTGTATGCCCCTCTCAGACCGAGCTTCCTGAAAAACTTTGCTCCCTTGAGGTGGTCAACTAATTCCGTAAATAATGGAATCGGATACGCATTCTTAATCATGATGCGATTGAGACCCCTATAATAGATACAATGTCTCAGTTCTCCACTCTTCTTTTCCACAAAGAAGAATCCAGCACCAGCAGGAGATGAGGATTTTCGGATGAACCCTCGAGAAAGTGCATCAGCAACATAGTCCTCCATGGCTTTATCCTCCGAGACCGACAAAGGCTAAACCTGGCCACGAGGAGGTATGGCACCAAACTGAAGGTCAATTGCGCAATCCTATGACCAGTGTGTAGACAAACTACCGTCTTGACCTTTGTCCATGACATCGCCAAATTTTCGGTACTCCTCTGGCAGGGAGTGAAGAGGTGCACAAGACCTTAGCCACTTTCTGAAAACATGTCTTACTGCATTGTGGTGACCAGGAAAGAACCTCAGCCCCGAAGCCAATCAAACGCGGGGTTGTTCATCTGTAACCAAGGATAACCAATATCCACCTGGTAATGGGGTGAGGAAATAAATTGAAACTGGATTCTCTCATGGTGAAGAGCCCCTACAGCCATGGTCAATGGAGCAGTCTCATGAGTCACATGGGCAGGCTGTAGCAGTCTCCCATCAATAGCTTTAATGGCAAGTGGAGTGGCAAGAAGCTGCAGCGGAATCAAGTGCTTAGACACAAAGGCACTATCTATGAACAGGCCTGCAGCCCAGGAGTCAATTAGAGCCTGTGTCTCGATGGACGACTCAGACCAAGAAAGGGTAACTGGAACAAAAAGCTCATCCTTCAGGATAGCTGGGGACGTAATGATGCCACCTAAGGTCTGTCCCCTACAGCCCCTAAGGTGCAAGTGTCTCTTCTGGCCACAATAAAGGCACAATCTCCTCCTCCTCCTAAAATACCTATCCTCTGCAGAGAGATGAGTGAAGATCAACTGCATGACTCAGGAACTCAGGAAGCATGGGTGGTGAGGGATGCAAGGGTGGGACTGCAAAGCTCGGAGCCAAACATACAGGAGGCTTCCGCAAGCACTCCTTAAAGGAAGCTATCTCTCAGAGTCTGCAGTCAATCAGAATGGCAAACGTGATCAACTTCTCCAGATCTGTAGGTGTGTCTTGGGCTGCTATCTCATCTTTAAAATATACTGCATTAAACGTGCACTAACGCACAGAAATATACGGCGTTAAAAGGCACGTAATGCACTGAAATATACTGCGTTGAACTTGCAGTAACCCACTGAAATATCCTGCGTTAAACGGTCACTAACCCACAGAAATATACTGCATTAAATGGCATGTAGCGCACTGAAATATACGGCGTTAAGCTTGCAATAACGCACTGAAATATATTGTGGTAAACGGACACTACACTCACACTGACTAAACTATCACTAGATTCACACTAAAGTGATACTAAAGGAAAAATGAATGGTCACTTTTCTCAGCAAATAAACAAGCCTGTGTAGAGGCCATCCTCACAGATTTTTTGTTGTTGTTAAAGGCTTGTGATAATGTCACGTCTTCCCCAATGCAGGTGGTCAGACACTATAGCTGACTACTGTGTTCTTCACCTATAGCAGCCCCCTTTCCTATAAGGCAAGGTACTCAGTTGCCCCAGGTCTTATACACAATGCAATAGTGCTTGGCCACAATGCCAGGCAGACACGAACTGAGCAAACCAAACAGATACTTGTGATTGTCAGACAAGTATGGTGGGTCTATGACAGTCCAGGTAAAAGGCAGGCTGAGTTCAAGGAATAGTCCAAAATCCGGTTCAGGGTAATACACAGGGAAATCCAATCTAGCAAAGCAAGGCAGACAGACAGGGGACTTGATCAGGAATAACATATCAGGATCTAAAAAGAAGATTCTGGCATTGGCTAACAGTTTGTGTATTGTATGAACTGAAGGAGGTGGGAGGTGGAAGGTCACTACAGCTACTGTATATCTCTTATTCTGACAAAATGGCATGAGTGACATAGGACCTGAACAATATGACTGCCACACACACACAGCTTTTTGCTTGACCAGTACACACGACCGTTACATACAAAGCTGCTGAACATTTAACAGTTTATACATTTCTTTCATAATGTCTGTTAGATTGAAATTGTTAATATGACTGAGCATGTGGAGAAGACCATTTCTGAGGCTTTAGAGGATGTGTTCCTTAAAGGGACCTCTTCAGTGCTAGTGATAGAATCCCCTATAGCTGACACCATGGCCTGGTGTTCCCCAAGAGTGTTGCTATGGGCTATACATGTGATAATCCTCTCTGACTCAGCACAGTACACACTTTTGGTCACAAAAGAATGCATTAGAACATTTTCAATGTATATGAGCCTGTGGATCTTCATTTAACCAGTTTCCGCCCATACTATAGTCAATTGAAGGCTGTGTGGGTCTCTCATCGATATGGGTGGACATCATATGATGTCCTCCCAGATCACGCCTTGCTACAGCATGATTTGTCACCAGCATTACCACCGGATACAGCCGATGACTGATCCCTGCACCGGCCTGCTGCCGACACCATGTGACCACTGTAACCAATCTCAGCTGGTCACATGACAGTTGTAAAGACCGGATGGCTTCCTTTCAAGCCATCCATTGTGTACAATTGTGTTGCTAGCTGTGATTGGTCTCAGTGATTACATGCTACAGACTGGGCCAATCACAGCCCATCTGTGCCATGTGATCAGCTGTGACCAAATCACAAACAAAACAAACTGAATAAATCGATTTTATTCAGTAAAATGATTGCTTATAGCAATGAAACTCATTGCTAAAGGCAAACATAATGTGTAATAAAAAACATTTTCAGATATATATCATAGTTTGTTGGCTATATAACATTCCTACTGACTAAATAATATACTCTGATTTTGGTCATTTTCAAAGAAATGTAGCAGAATACATGTTGGCCTAAATGTATGAAAAAATGTTATTTATTTTCTTTTTTCATTTATTTAGCAAAGAATAAAAAACCCAGTGGTGATTAAATAGCACCAAAATGAAGCTCTAGTTTTATGAACAAAATTATAAAAATGTAGTTTGGGTACAGTGTTGCATGACCACGCAATTGTCATTCAAAGTGTGACATCTCTGAAAGCTGATAATTAGCCTGGGCAGGAAGGGGATAAAAGTGCCCAGTATTGAAGTGGTTTACCAATGAATATTCTTCTATCGTTTTGAGAACTCTCATGTCCATCAGGGCAGCATCATAGTTTTCAAGAGAAACCTCTGGACCTGGAACACCAGGCCTCTTGGAGGTTTCTTAGGAAACCTTTGTTTTACCTTACACTGTTACTAAGAGAAATTGTACACTTTTCTCACTGGTGGCCTCAAACCATATTTATATCAGCATTTTGCTTACATGATTCAGGTATAAACACAGAGGTCTTTACATCATTTAACAATGCATCATTTGTTCAAGATAACATTGATTCATTATTTAACATTTTCACTGCCAGTCTTTCCAAGGACTAATGTATCATACCCAGTACTCTACTCCTTTAAGTAAGTAGTACCACACATGGGGTTTCACCTTAATTTGGAAGGTCTGGATTTCCACAAATCTGTCCACTCCTCATTTTGTTGACTATCCATTTTACCCATGCAGCCACATAGTTTTCCAAGGACTTAGTCCACTCAGCAGAATGTGTTTCATGGCTTTTGACTCACGTTTCCATCTAAATTTCAAAGGGGGGGATTTACTAAAACGGAAGAGTGCAAAATCTGGTACAGCTCTGAATGGAAACCAATCAGCATCCAGGTTTTATTACCAAAGCTTCATTGAGCAAGCTGAAGTTAGAAGCTGATTGGCTATCATGCACAGCTGCACCACTTTTTGCACTCTCCAGTTTTAGTAAAACAACCCCAAAGTAACACAGTGTTCTGCCCACATCTGAGTTTTTTGGCATAACAATGAACACAATCTGTTCTAAGCCTCCCAGCCATTTTGTCACAAAGCTCTATCTATTCCTTCTTAAAGTGGAGCCCTATTGTGTAAACAAAATTTGACCCTATGCCTCTGCCACCCTCTGCAATAATATATTTTGGAAGGGGGGGTGGCAATGTTTTTTTTTATGTTGGCCCATTGACATTCTGGCTTAGGCTAGAATGATGTGTCCTGCTACCGCAGACCCCTGGGAAACCCTCATCTCATATCTGAGGAGACTGTTAGAACATATTCATGAATTTCAGGGGGAAGAGCTGTGGCATCATCAGGAGCCAGGTTGCCTGGACACAAAACAGGTAACCAACTGAAGAGGAACAAGATAGTGGCATGGGAAACAGGCACAGACACCCAGGCAGCAAATTACTGCAGTCAACACTGGATCTGTTGGAAGGGGGAGTGTTCATTTTTCTTTTAATCTAGTTTAACCAGTAATTGAGAATGTTGGGGGAGAAAAGATAAAAGTTAGGTTCCTCTTTAGAACAGAGATGGCCTCTCTGCCTAACTGGATCTTTCACTCCCCTGACTTGACCTGTTGCCTGTTGATGTGCATTGCAGACTGCACTTGATTACCTCAGACAACTGGTCTTTTCAGATATGGACTAAAGCTGGATACACACTATACAATTTTCTGTATAGTAATTGGGAATGTTGGGGGAGAAAATATAAAAGTTAGGTTCCTCTTTAGAACAGAGATGGCCTCTCTGCATAACTGGATCTTTCACTCCCCTGACTTGACCTGTTGCCTGTTGACGTGCATTGCAGACACTTGATTACCTCAGACAACTGGTCTAAAGCTGGATACACACTATACAATTTTCTGTAGATTTTTTTCCTTCAGATTGACCAAAACCATATAATATTAGGTCAAAACTTAAGAGTTTAAATTTACATGCAATCAGGCAGGCCCTTGCACTACATGGTTTTGGTAAATCTAAAAGAAATCAGGCAACAAACGTTGTATAGTGTGTATGAGGTCTAACGCCTCCCTTCACTATTTCTAACTTTCAGATGTCAATCTGACTCTGTAGTGTGTATGTGTCGGCCTAACAGGCCTAGACACACGTTCCTGATATATCAGGCTTCAAGCTGCTCTTGCAGCAGATAGGAAAAAAGCATGAGTAGTGAATAGTCTTTTTTGTGGATACCATGCATCTGGTTCTAGTCAGTTTAACACTTATTTGTTGACCTTTTCCCTGCTAAACAGACACATCTGAATCTTTACACAGTGATATTCACAGGAGATTCACTCTCTATAACTTCCCTGATTACCAATGTTACAGGGAATGAAAGTGAGGTTAAAGCCAATATTTCGAGTTGCCACTATAACAGGAATAGACAGATAAAATTCCAATGGGGACACTTATCATTACAGTTGCCTAAGAGGGGATTTCCTTCACATTAGGAAGACAGGATCTAACTTGAGTCTACATGACAAGAAGCCAAGGGAAAACATTTGATTGACACACAAATGGAAATAAAAACTTAACATTATCTTTAACCACTTCCTACTCTTTTGGTTAAGCAAAACTGCCAAAACATGCTTTTTTCTATATTCTCATCTGTATACATACAGATCCAGAAATTGGTGTATGATAGAGGGAAGGAAAATAATATCATGCTCTTGTACCCAAAAAGCTAATTTTATTATAATTTGTGATTCACAACAAAATTATGACCCACAACATGGACTGAAACGGTGATTTACATGATTCTTTGGTGGAATAGGTTTTAGAAGATTTGCTGATAACATTTTTTTTTTTAATAATACAGTAGTATTAATAATTATTTTTATTTTAAATAGTATTAGCTGTAGTTGTTACTACTAGTACAAAATATAATAATACTATTTATAATAATATCCTTACTGATACTGCTACTGAGACCATTCAACAATTACATAAAAGCTTTTCATTTGAAAAATGCTCTTGAATTATCAGCATCTTAAAGTTATTAAATTATCTTATTTCCCCACAGTGTTTAACAGTAGTCATAATTTAAACATACTAATTAATTTATTGGATGTTTTATAACATAAATACAGTATTTCCAGCCCATTGAATCCTTGAGAGCATTTTTTTCTTTAAAGGTGGATTCCAGCTGCTCAGCTATTTTCCTTTACATCTAAACCTATTTATATTTCTAGCAAAAAAATAAAACCCAAGCATTTTGAGAATAGAACATTTATTATTAGGTAACAGAAAAAAAGGCAGTCACAGCATTACAAAAACACTGCATACATTGAAATAGACATAGTAATTATATAGCAATGTTGTACATGTATTTATCAAAGACATATATGTTAGTTCTTTCCCTGATTTTGACAGATAGGGAGCGACTATTTGGCAATGTCGTAATATATTGTACTCACTCGCATTGTAATGTTATGGAGGATATCAGTGTAATAAATTAGATTAAAAAAAATGAACATTAACAAGTAATATCTATATTATTATTATGGATGAGATGTTAGTTTGTGGCCATGTTGAGTTTGACCCAAAATGTACATGTTTGCAGTTTGCCTAATGGGAGAACTAAATGTACAGTTCAACTGCCTGCCAAGCCTACGACTGCTGCCGCTGGGAATTATTAACTTAAGAGTGGTATCACTGCTATCACTAAATTAATGATTTCCAGTTCATTGGTCGTTAGATCGACGGTGACCACCTGCATTCTGACAACTAAGAAGGTTATGTGGGCTGGTTGCCTGCATCATAGAAGCCAATGTTATAATTGGTTGCAAAGAAGAAGGCAACCACACTGTGTACCATAAAACAATTGATGCTGTGCAAAAAAAAAGCAAGGTTATCCCCAAAATACATACCAGGCTCTTACCCAAGATAGGGATCCTGAAGGTTTTTTTAGGTAAACTCACACAAAGGAAAATAAAAACTGGGGTCCGACCAAAAATCCACACCATACCCGGAACTAAGCATACAGACAGGAAAGGGAGGAGCAGCAAGTGTGAATCCTCCCCTCAACCATAAAAGTCCACTTACCCTGAAAATGGGGAATGTAAGTAGAAAAAAAAACAACATGAAGAAATGGTGCTTTGCTGGGGGGTGGGGCTGGAAATGTATCTTCAGATGTTGAGTCATGGAGCCTTGTATAGTTCAGGAGGAGAGTCACTAACTCTTGTTCCTCTTTCCTGGCCAGCCAGGCTGATTGCTCAGATAAGGCTCAGTTATGGGCCTTATATGAGTATATTGGGAAACCCATGCTTTTTATGTTTTTTTGGCTTGGGTTAACACCTTAAAAACTATACCATAAGGGCCTAGTATAGATGTTGAGAGGCTTCCCTGACAGCTTTGTTTACAAACAGGATGAAAATGTCATAAAATCTTATTTAGCGGCATTTAAAGAGGTGTTCCAGCCTGGGGGAAAAAAATAAAAGTCAACAGCTACAAATACTGTAGCTGCTGACTTTTAATATTTGGACACTTACCTGTCCAGGAAGCCCACAATGTCAGCACCCCAGCTGAAATTTGGATTGACTGTTGGGTGCTGCCACTGCCATCTCCATTAATGGAAACAACAGTGAAGACTTTCAGCTTCACAGCCGGTTCACTACTGTGTATGCACGAAGCGCGCTGCACTTTCTAATTGGCCATTCAGCAGAGGAAGGAGGAGGGGGCTGAACTTCCAAGGGACAGTGCTTCAGCACCATCTCCAGAAGTGGGGAAGGGGAACCTGTCAAAAACAGGACTCCATTCCCCCTTACCCCTCCCCCTGAATGGTGGCAAATGTGAGACCCGAGGGAAGGAGGAAGCAAATAAGCGGAAGTTCCACTTTTGGGTGGAACTCTGCTTTAAGTTAATTTGATTTTATGTGTACTTTTAAGGTGTCCCTTAAACATATTATTAGAGGAGGGCTGAACACCCCCTTGTGTGGTTCGCACCAGAACTCCTTATGTTTCGGAAATATTTATATCTCACTTAAACGATTAACGATACAAATATAGGTGATTAAACCTATGTCTATATAAGAATAAAAACGAACGATAACAGGGAAAAAAGATAAACAATTACATTTATTTACACAGAAAAGAAAGTTAGAATAATTAGAATTCGTCATATATCTCCAGTGATGTCATAAGTACATTGTTACTCTAGGCTGCAAAGTTAATTTAGGCCGAACTCATAAATGGTTACAATGGTCATACACAGGATATACAATATAATAAGACAAATCCTAGGATACAAAAAGGTTAGAAAGAAAGAAAAACATAGATTCCAGTATACATTACTCAGACAATATATCCCTTGGATGTTCTCGGGCTGGACAGTCTCAAAACCATTTAGCCCTCTCTCTTTTATATGCATTCTCCGCCAATCAACAGATGCAGCATATTGATTGGGTCAGAGATGTCTCAAAGTCTGGTTGGCTACATTTTGAAGCCTCTTTGCTAATTGGTTTACAGATGCCTTAAATTGTGATTGGTCAAATCTGAAGCTGTCTAAAAGTTCATGCTCGGACATTGCTGTTACATTGCGACCCCCTCGGTGCCTATCAGTCTATGAATTAATGAACAATCTCCTTTGATCTCCCAGCCCAAACAGTCCCGACAGTAGTATGTTAATGGCCCCCTGGTGAGTTGATTCAATTAACGCCTAGGGACCACCAATGTATTGGAAGCATGTTAATGGCCCCCTGAAGAATAGATGCCTTAAGGTCTGCCAATACCCTTTGATCCAATTAACGCCTGGGGGGCTTCTCGGGTTCACATCAATGTAACTACATTCCTTAAGGTGAGTTATATTCCATCATGATATTAAGAAACATATACCCATATATAAAATATATATATCCACACATAGATACACACATATACACGTATATATATATATATATATATATATATATATATATATACACACATACATACATCCTATGGGGCTAGGCAGTTTAAATTGGAGTCCTTGCAATGGTCCACTTGAATCTCATTGATATAAATATGATATCCAATATCTCCATCACATTTCCCCCTGAAGTTCATTCTTCAACTTATGTCCTCCTTCAATGATCTTGCACCCACCCACAACAGCCCAGAAGCCCCGACCCTTCCCCACCACCACTGCGGCCTCCTCTTCCTTTCTTGAACACGCCAGAACTCCTCAAGGTAGGCTTAAGATAGCAAAGAAATCTTGGTGCTTTTGAGACTTCACATCCAAACCATGAGTGTCTGTACTGCAATGTTTCATCGCCCCTCTGCCCTGGAAGAGCGGAACTCCAACATTGATGGCAGGATCCTGGCATATCTAGTCCTGTATCTTTGTAAGACCATGTAATGGTTGCATCAATTGGATCGGACTGCGAGACAGCACTTTTCAGCATGGTGAAGGAAAGTCCCGGAAAGTCTTATTCGTGACACATTTATCTCAAGAAATAACTTGGTGGTCGCTGCTTCTTCAGGTGGGGTCGGGCGGGCCTCCAGACAGTCGTGCATGAGTACAAAAAGAGAGAGGAGAACGTTAGTGTACAGATATTGGAGAAATGCTGGACAGGAGCAGAGTGTTGGCCATTAAGACCGAATACTCATAAAGGGTGTAATGTGGACGATTAGAGTGGGTTCCCCACAGGGTACAGAGTCTGAGCAACAGCCAGTATCATCCATGGCCCTTGATGGTAGGGATAGACAATACTGTCTGTTGTTGCCAGGTCCCTGGGTTCACCACACCTGCTCACGGGGCTCAGGTTAAAGTAGTAGGTACACTAGGGGAGGTGAAATTACATTAAGACATAAAACTGGATGTCCAGGGATACTTTAGTTAAAATATGGTACTTGCGGGCAGGCAAAGTCTTTTTTAAACAAAAATGATATGACTGATGTCTTAGTTACATTATCTTGAGATAGATGATAGAAATCAAAGGAAAAAACTCAGAGAGCATAATATTAAAGAAGAAAAAGGAATGGAAGAGAGGTGAGTAATGAAAATGAACAGGAAAAATAGTGGAAATAATAATGAAAAAAAGCAAAAAAATGAAAAAACTACAGATTGAATGCTGCTCCAACCAAGACTGTTAAAGAGCCTTGAATCTGTATATAAAAAAAATGAATACATTGGTTAAAAAATATAATAAAAAAAACAAAAAAGCAAAAAACAAAACAAAAGTTTTTCTTAAAAAAAAAAAAAAAGCTCCTCTGCCATTAACAGTATTTTTGCAGGTCAGGTACACGGATATTAAGAACAAAAGGGAGAGAAAAATAAAAAATAAAGAAAATAATAAAAAAATGATTAAAACTCTTTGGAATTTAGGTAAACCTGACTGCACTTTATTACTAAAAATTGAAGAGGCTTATCCCTGGAACAAGAAAAA
Source organism: Lithobates clamitans (assembly GCA_037952925.1). Taxonomy (NCBI): domain Eukaryota; kingdom Metazoa; phylum Chordata; class Amphibia; order Anura; family Ranidae; genus Lithobates; species Lithobates clamitans. Next base: position 6,436,746 of record JBBGZY010000079.1, read on the forward strand.
TATAGTTCTAGGGTCCTCTCTTAAATGCACAACTTCTGTGTACTGGTCTGGATTGGATATGGCTTCCTCAGAGATTTGTTTCTGAGTTAGTGGCCTTTCTGTTCCTTGAGAGAAGATACCTTGTTGAGGTACACATTCTCATAGCTTTGGCATTCATTCTCCTGATAGTAACGCACATTATTACCTGCATCAGGAAAAGCAATAAGGCTGCACAGGTTAGGACAACAACAGGGTGTAGCAAAATGTTTAGGAAAGCTGTAGCATTAGGACTGTACCTAAATAAACTTTTCCCACCAGGAAATCTTAGCGTCTGCGTCTAAAGCGTGGGATACTTGGATCAATCTATTTTGATCATGGGTGAGTCGTATGGTGGCTCGTTTCTCAGCATCTCTTAGTACATTTAATATTTCATCCTGTTGTCCGAAATCCATCAGCCAAGCTTTTAACTCAGCCCCAAATCCCAGAGGAAGTTTCTGTAGGTGTAAGGGGATGTCAGGTTTGCTATAAAACCTTTCTTCAGGGGTGATCGGGGTACAACCCGGTGTTCCTGCTATATCCATGCCACGGGCAAGAGGAGGTGTACTATAGACTTCCCCGAGGTAGTGTACCCTGCTGAGTACCATTTAACCTGATGCTGAAAACAGTGCATCATTAGACATGTGATACTAGCACCAGTATCCTGGTCTCCAGTCTCAAGTAGTTTTAACTTTGTTTAGGACCAGTTGGGACACTACCCCGGCATCCATTAGACATGACCCCCCCCCCTGTGCCAGCATTGTTGCCTTTTCCCATAGCACAACCCCTACCTTCCTCTAGCACTTATCAGTACCAGTCATCTGAGGCTGTCCATACTCAAACCATCAGAACAAGATAGACTCCAGGGTGTGACCCAGTAGAGTCTGATAGGATAGTACCCAGATTGACCGTGATATCTGCACAATGTTCCATCCCTGCCATTAGGGATGAGAACAGTGTAAGTAAGATTTTTGACGATCCTGGAACTGAGTCATCCACCAATCCATTACGACTCATAGGCAACCTGGATACTACCCCCCCTGTCTGTCCTTGCAAAGTGATGCTGGACAGAGCAAGTTGGCTTTCCTAACCCCTTCCCTGATTTGTAGCACGAGACCCCCCCAATGTGATCCTGAATATCTCCAGCTCCATAGTGCTTTAAGGTACCCAGTGCCCCACCTCCAGCTCCAAAGACAGTCTCCATTAAGCCTCTCTTTCCTAAGGATGGGAAATAGTCAGAATACCTGGATTGAAAACCACCTGCCACCAGGTACACAAGTTTCTTTATAGAGGCTGCACACCTTATGGGGCACTGGTCTTCCTGTCATGCAGGACACAGACCACTAGTTAAGGTACGCAAGGAGTCTAGGACAGGAAGGACAACTATGGGTATCCACTGAGGAGAATACAGCGTGCCCACACAACTCCATCCCTGTGCCTGGATTTCAGAGACCATGCCCAGGGTATACAATGCACCTCTACCTATGGTTAGGTTCAAGGAACCCTCTAGTTCCCTAGTTAACGTTACATTGGTATTCCTTAGGACACAGAAACAAACTCGTCTATGTCCCAAATAATACCCAGGTGCTTCCTTCCCAGCAATGGCCTCTCCATCCAGAACACAGAGTGCAATATACACAATTTTCCTGCACAACTCTTCTCCAGGCTCTCCCAAAACTATACACTCTCAACTTGTATGCCATCAGGCAGGCCCTCATACTACACATCTGAAGGTAAATCTGAAGGAAATTGGAAAACAAAAATTGCATAATGTGTATCCAAATCGAGGAACTTCTGCTACCAAACACAACTGGCCAAAGGACAAAGAAAAATCTCTTGCAGCACTGAGACGCCGGGATCACTGAACAGTAGTGGGTACACAAGCCGACCGATGTGCCCTTTAAAGCCAGGAAACCCAATTATCGAATCTGCGGAATAAAATACCAATGAAATTTAGTAATAAATATTCCATTTTCCTCCTAGAAACAAAATAATCCAATGGTTATATACCTGTAACAAGACATTAGCATATGAAACACAAATATACATTACATTACATAAACAGTGCACTTTGTTTTTAAGATACCAAAAAATTGTTGAGCTCAACTTATCATTAATATGTATTACTTAATACACATTAATACCACGTGGATTTTTTGTTTTATGGTATACCAATAATTCCCCCCAAAAAAATGTATTCACCATGGTGGGAAAAAATCAGCAATCCGTAAAAAACCTTTTAGCAGTACCATTTGTCAACAGATCATAATATCTCACCACAAAGAACCTCTCCAGTACTGTTTTCCTGAAAAACAAAGTCATTTTAGTATATGTATCTTTCAATTCACTAGTACAGATAATTATCTTGGCTCAGGTCATTTGTATGTCAATACAGTTCGCTGTACCTTTTCACAGACCTGGTGAGAAAGAAGGGGGGTCATTTGGGTGGGCTGTCAGCAGCTGAGAACAAATGTCACACAATACGACATATATTACATACTCCACACACACTCACATGATTGGCTAGGTTAAAGATGACCTCTAGACATCACACATATCAGACAGGGCGCCATATGTTTCGGAAATATTTATATCTCACTTAAACGATTAACGATACAAATATAGGTGATTAAACCTTTGTCTATATAAGAGTAAAAATGAACGATAACAGGGAAAAAAGATAAACAATTACATTTATTTACACATAAAAGTAAGTTAGAATAATTAGAATTCGTCATATATCTCCAATGATGTCATAAGTACATTGTTACTCTAGGCTGCAAAGTTAATTTAGGCCGAACTCATAAATGGTTACAATGGTCATACACAGGATATACAATATAATAAGACAAATCCTAGGATACAAAAAGGTTGGAAAGAAAGAAAAACATAGATTCCAGTATACATTACTCAGACAATATATCCCCTGGATGTTCTCGGGCTGGACAGTCTCAAAACCATTTAGCCCTCTCTCTTTTATATGCATTCTCCACCAATCAACAGATGCAGCATATTGATTGGGTCAGAGATGTCTCAAAGTCTGATTGGCTACATTTTGAAGCCTCTTTGCTAATTGGTTTACAGATGCCTTAAATTGTGATTGGTCAAATCTGAAGCTGTCTGAAAATTCATGCTCGGACATTGCTGTTACATTGCGACCCCCTCGGTGCCTATCAGTCTATGAATTAATGAACAATCTCCTTTGATCTCCCAGCCCAAACAGTCCCGACAGTAGTATGTTAATGGCCCCCTGGTGAGTTGATTCAATTAATGCCTGGGGACCACCAGTGTATTGGAAGCATGTTAATGGCCCCCTGAAGAATGGATGCCTTAAGGTCTGCCAATACCCTTTGATCCAATTAACGCCTGGGGGCTTCTCGGGTTCACATCAATGTAACTACATTCCTTAAGGTGAGTTATATTCTATCATGATATTAAGAAACATATACCCATATATAAAATATATATATCCACACATAGATACACACATATACACATAGATACACACATATATATATATATACATATATACACATCCTATGGGGCAAGGCAGTTTAAATTGGAGTCCTTGCAATGGTCCACTTGAATCTCATTGATATAAATATGATATCCAATATCTCCATCACATTTAACAGAGAAAAAGTTCTGACCCCAACGGCAAACCCCATGGAAGTCTATGGGAGCCGAACTTGAAAGATTAAAAGTTCCCATTTTGAAGGCTTATATGCAAATAATTGGCCATATAAAGTGTATGGAGTCCGGGTACTGCCCTGAGAGAACATGTATCAATGAAAAAAAAGGTTTAACCACTTGGCGCCCGACGTATAGCAAAAAGACAGCGGCAAAGTGGTTGTGTTATCCTGATTGGACGTCATATGATGTGATCAGGATAACAGAGCCGGCGCGCACGCAGTGCCGCGATCGGAGGTGCGGTGTGTCAGTCTGACACACACCGCAACTCCGATCGTGGTATAAAGCCTCTGACAGATGCTTCTTACCATGTGATCAAGCTGACCGTCGCGTGAACCAGGAAGTGCCGGTAAACGGCTTTTCTCAGTTCACGCTGACAGGGAGAGCGGATCTGCGGCTCTCCCTCTCAGAGGGGGGTCTGTGCTGATAATCAACACATTGATTATCAGCACAGCCCCCATCAAAAGATGTCCATCAGCTGCCAATCAGTGCCCATCACCTGCCAGCTTGTCCCCCTCTATAAACGCCTGTCACTGCCCACAACAGTGCCAATCAGTGCCCACAACAGTGCCAATCAGTGCCCAAAAAAGTATCAATCAGTGCCCATTAGTAATGTCTGTCAGTGCCCCATCAAAGTGCAACTCAGTAATGCCTATCAGTAGCTCCTCATAAGTGCTATCTATCCAGTGGCACCTATCCTTGCCCATCAGTGCCCATCAGTGCTGCCTATCAGTGCCATCAGTGCCGCCTATCAGTGCCATCAGTGCAGCCCATCAGTGCCCATGAGGTTTTTTTTTTATAAATTGTCAGCCTTTTTTTGTTTATAGTGCAAAAATGAAAAGCCACAGAGGTGATCAAATACCACCAAAAGAAAACTCTATTTGTGGGAAGAAAATGATAAAAATGTTGTTTGGGTACAGTGTTGCATGACCGCACCATTGTTATTCAAAGTGTGACAGTGCTGAAAGCTAAAATTGTCCTTGGCAGGAAGGGGGGAATGTGCCTGGTATTGAAGTGGTAAAAAATTGATAGTTTTTAAAGGAGCAGTGATTTTAATGATGCTTAAAGTGCAACAATAAGAATAAAAAAAACTTGAAATAAATTGCCTGGGGGGGTACCTTTAGTCTGCCTGTAAAATGGCACATCTGCAGGCAAAAACATTGCTAAAGAAAAAAAAAGTCAAATCACCCGGCTATTGAAAAAAAAAAAAACCCCCAGGCCATACCAGATCCTTCAGGTCTGGTATGAATTTTAAGGGGAACCCCATGCCAAAATAAAAGAAAACTGTGTGGGCCCCCCCCCAAATCAATACCAGACCCTTATCTGAGCATGCAGCCTGGCAGGTCAGGAAGGGGGGGCAAGCGAGTTCCCCCCTCCTGAACCATACCAGGTCACATACCCTCAACATGGGGGGGTGCTGTGGGGCGGAGGGGCTCTGTACAGCTGCTGCAAATTTTGACTGCTCTAGTTTTGATAAATAACTACATATTTCCATGTGACGTTAATCAGATAACTTCACTAACAGCATTAGACATGCTGGCGGGGGTGGGGGGATCAAAACTGGAGCAGTCAGAATTTGCAGCAGCTGTGCATGGCAATCTAAAGAGCAATATTCCACTTGGCCTAGGATCATGTGACCCATATAATTTGGGACATATTATATGGCACCAGAGATTAAAAAAATAGGATAGGATAGCATGATAACAGATCTACACTAAAGATTTGCTTTAATGCATAGAATAATTTATTACAAAAAGTCTAGCCTTTGCAAGGCTAACACAGTGTGAGTTGACATTGATATACAGGCTAATAAATAAAAGCACTGTTTAACTGTTCAGCAATACACGTGGGGGTTATTTACTAAAACTGGAGCAGTAAGAATCTGGAGCAGCTGTGCATAGTAGCCAATCAATTACTAGCTTTCACAAAACAGTCACATTCAAGACATGCAATAAATGACAATGATCACAGTTGCTTGTGCCCTAAACCAAACTGTTAAGCCATCAAATGGCTAGTGTTGCAACTGATGACATGTCACATGGCAACCACAAATTAAACAGAGGTGAAAATGGCAGCTTCTGTGGTTGTAAAGGATAGAAGGGTTTAGTTCTGCTTCCAGTTAAGCTTTGGTAATTAAAGCTAGAAGCTGATTGGTTGCCATGCACAGGTTCTCTAGATTCTGTCTGCTCCCGTCTTAGTAAATTACAGTTTCCAGACAGCTGCTTCCATTTTCAGTACTTTTGTGTTTATGTTTTTTTGGAATATATAATTTCCAGAAATACCGTATTTATCGGCGTATAACACGCACTTTTTTCCCCTTAAAATCAGGGGAAAATCGCGGGTGCATGTTATACGCCGATCCCCTGCGATCCTGAGCTGACAGATCTTCAAAATCGTCGACCGCGATTTAAAAATGGCGCCGCCGGCGCCGAAATACAAAGAGCCGGTCCTAGGCTCTTCTCGGCCACTTTCGGCTTCACTCGAGCACCGCCCGAACCTAGCCAAGTGTACTCGGCTAGGTTCGGATAGCTCTGCTCACAGTCACGCCCATCCCGGTCGGGACTACGAGTGGAGCCGAAAGTGAACGAGAGCCTCTGAGAAGAGCCGAGGACTGGCTCTGTGTATTTTGGCGCCGGCGGCACCATTGTCAGATCGCGGTCGGCAATTTGGAAGCTCAGGATCGCAGGGGAGCTGCACTGGGGCAAGGCTGCACTGGGGAAGGCTGCACTGACAAGGCTGCACTGACAAGGCTGCACTGACAAGGCTGCACTGACATGGCTGCACTGACATGGCTGCACTGGGGCAAGGCTGCACTGAGAAGGCTGCAATGATGGACATTTAAATGTAAGTTTTTTTCCCTTCAACTTCCCTCCTAAAAGTTTTTTTTTCCTTAAAATTCCCTCCTAAACTTGGGGTGCGTGTTATACGCCAGTGCGTGTTATACACCGATAAATACGGTAAATATTAAATGGTTAACCTATTTTGAAATTGACTTTTTGGTACAGGTAGGTACAGAAAACTTTACTGACCCAATAGTGTCATATAAAAGAAAGATATTTTCACCTAATGTAAGTTTTTAGCTATATCAACCTGCTTCAATAATTATCAGGGTCTCCCTGCTTTTTATATATCTGCTTATAGTGAAAGTAATTTAGCAAATGCAATGGTATGAACAAGAAGCAAGATCTTGTCTATTTAATACTCACATTTCTAGGCAGCTACATAGGGTATCATTATAAATAAAAAATGAATTTGTTTTTGGAGGATAGAGGTTTGAAAATTTTTATTTATCAGTTTATAAACAAAGGAGATGCATGTTGATTGACCAGAAGAAAAAAATGTTTATTATTCCTTAACTGAAGGAAAACACAAAAAGAGAAAACATGTACCACACTGCATCAATTCATGATTAAAGTAGCCATTTCAGCTATCTGAGAAGAAAATATGCATATTTATTATGATCTTCTTGTGCTTCCTTACCTTGAAAGACATGTAGAACTACAGTCAAGCAGAAAGAAACCAAGATGAAACATGTAGAGAGGTGATATTGACGTGCAAAGTACTTATTACAGGATTGCTTCAAGGTCAATGTTCATTTATATGAAAAGTGTTGTTATTACGAATATAATTAGCACAGGCATCACCGTGTTATTAGAAATTACTGAAAAAATTACATATTTATAAAAGCTAGATAAGTTTCTAATTAGCATATGAGCTTGGCAATATAAAGTCTGTGAATTACATGCATTTATTATCAGCAGTTACGTAACTGTTTTCTGAAAGGGTGTACTGACCTTTGGTGAGGTAAAAGCTACAAGAAAAGGAGAGACTAAATACATTTTATACTGTTAAAAAATGTGTTCTCTGAAGGAAAGCATACATGTTAATGACACATTTATAAATATGAATAGAGCCCTTTTAAGTATGACATGTGATTTAACCATAGTTTATAGAATTGAGTGAGGTGAAAATTAGACAAAACTGCACCCGGTAATTTCACAACTAATTACCCAATAAAACCCATTGTTAATGCTGTGATTGCTATTTTTGGTGAATGGCTGTAGGCTTCAAGCATGCTTAACCACCTTGAAAATCATTCTGGGCTTAAATAAAATGACTTTCAAATATTGTGGTCATGGCTTTGATAAGGCAAATTTAACACACACAATTTCTATGGTATCCTCAGCCTAAAGCTCCATGATCCAATGGATCATAACCATTCAGTTGTACAATTAAATACTATACCATTAAAAGTTTTATTATATAAAGGTTTTATAAAGATCACATAAATAAGGCAGTCAATATACTTAAATAAAACAAGCCTGCTCTAATAATAACATAAACGTTTAATTGCACCTTAAACATTTTACATTTGTATTCTTCCCAGCATGCTCTAAAAATTGCTAGTATAGTCTTTTCTTACCTGTAGATATGTTCTGTTTCTAGCAATTGCTTCCTCCCGTGCTGTGAAAAATCTGTTTTGGGGAGGCAGATTGCTTATTTAGCATTACGCAAAACAGGTTTCCCATCTCCAAACAGCACCTTCTAGTGGTGATCAGGAACAGCTTGCCTCTTACCATAAAATTGAATTAGTGTTTAGAGATCTAACAGCAGCATGCCTAGTATTTAGATACACAACATTTATACAAGAAGACTTTCTTTTAAAGAGAGTCAATTTAAAAAAAAAAATACATAAATAAAATAAAAAGAGTCAATGTCCACTTAGGAAGCTGTTGAAGCAAGTGCACAGTCTTTGGGGTCATGCTATCTGTTAATCTCAAACCCCCTTGATTCCTCCCATCTTTGGAGAGATTTAGTGCCTTCTGAGCTTTTAATAATTCTGGCCAGCTTTCAGATATTAATTCTGTATGCCCAAAACAGTATTCATGAGGGTTGAAAATCCTAGAGTATCTCCTAAACTAAAAAATAATTTAAGGTTTGTAATTCTGCAAAACAAGCCATACTGTAGTTTAAAGAAATTAAAAATTAAATTTAGGCAGTAATTGTGCCCAGAAGCACTAACAATTATGTAATAATATAAAAATACATATTGTTTCTTTTTAGTGATTACTAAATCACAATGTTCAGTGCTTTCTGGTTGTGGTGAAAGAGCTTAGAAAGATCATAAAAGATCAGTTCATGCTGAAAAATGCTGTTGAGATACTGATAAAAATGTAAAGTTAATTCCTTGTACTGGCTGCTCTTCTCTGTCAATTTCAAACCATAGGCCAAATTCCTAAAAATGTTTGAGACTATGCTGATAGTACTCCCTGTTCTTTATTCTGGTATTCGTTATGTTGAAATGTATGTCGGACCACTATTTTAGGGAAGTATTGTAACTCTTGTTTGGTTTATTTAGCTATCCAGAGCTCCATTAGTGATTTAACTTCAGTTCTTGTTCTGATGACAACAGTTTCCCCAGAAAAGATGTGTGGGAATATCTGCAATGGCGAAACAGACAGATATAACAGTCCGATTAGTGTTATACCCTTCCTTTATTCTATTAAAGGAAAACATTTTATTTCTGCTTTTGTTGATGTTGGAGAGTTCATCTCACTTCCTGTCTGGTAAACATTGTCAGGAGGACAGTAATTGAGGTACAATCTCTATAGCATTATAAAAAGAGGATGGGTTTGGGACTTTGAATAAGGCATATGGTCAAATGAGCATACGCCTTCATCCCTGTTGATTAATAAGAAGAGGGGGGTTGGGACTTTAACTGAGATGTGTATTTGCACAATTGAAAACTATTCCACAATATTACAAAGGTTTATTCATAAATTACACATGAGACATGGTACATTGCAAATATGATGAGCTGATGTGCATAATTGACAACAATTAAAATTCCATTATTACACATGATGAATGAAATCCATCTATAGGATGGAATGTAAATGCATAATTGGTAAAAAAAAAGCTGCATTTGAAAGCTTGACACGTTTCGTGGATAAAGTTCCACTTCTTCAGAAGCAAATGCAGAATGCATATCTACAAAAAATATGAAAGATATTCCAAATTACTTAAATCAATAAAATGAGGTTAAGGGGGGAGGAAAAAAGCCAGGCACCCCAAAAATGACTTGCATATCAGCTCTGAAATAGGTCATAAAAAACCTGAGAACTGGAAGGTGAGAAAGGCTGGAAAATGTTCCTTTCGGGAGTTGAGGGGACATGAATCTGTGGGCAGCCAAGGTGGACAACACCACACCCGAGGGGAGGAAAGGAGAAATTAAGGGTGTCCATGGTGAAATACATGATGGTGCCTGGGAGCAGCTCCAATATCTAAATTAATGGAAAAATTTGTGTAGTCAATGAGGTGTGACTTGCAAGGGGCATACAGCCTATGTACTAGTGAGGTCAATGTGAAGGAAAGAGGTGAGGGAAAGCAGAAGAAGTTATGTTTGTTGTGAGGCATGTGGACTGGTTGTTTTTGTTTGGCTGTTCTGTTCCTGGTTTGGGAGCTGTGATGCACACCCGGGGCCTCCCCTCTCCTTCCTGTCCATCACTGGGGGAATAGGTGGGCCTCCCGAGGTGCATCAGCATCACGCCCCGCACCAAGCGCATGACATCATCTCTTGGTGACATGGCGCCGGAAGCGTTGATTTCATCTACATCGTGCATTGGGCATCCTCTCAGGTGCTGGTCGCTTCCGTGTCAGCTGTCCAGATGAGAATGCCTTACCCCAACATTTTCCAGCCTTCTTCAACTTCCAGTCTCCAGCATTTCCAGTTCTCAGAGCTGATATGTAAGTCATTTTGGGGTGTCTGTCTTTTTTCTTCCCCCTTATCCTCATTTTATTGATTTAAGTAATTTGAAATATCTTTCATATTTTTTGTAGATATGCATCCTGAATTTGCTTCTGAAGAAGTGGAACTTTATCCACGAAACACGTCAAACTTTTAAATGCAGTTTTTTTACCAATTATGCATTTACATCCCATCCTATAGATGAATTTAGATCATTGTGTGTAATAATGGAATTTTGATTGTCAATTATGCACATCAGCTCGTCATATTTGCAATGTACCATGTCTCGTGTGTAATTTATAAATAAACTTTTGTAATATTGTGGAATCCTTTTCAATTGTGCAAACACACATCTCACTCAAAGTCCCAACCCCCCTCTTCTTATCAATCTCTATAGCATAATCTTGGATAGCAGTAAATACCATAGAACAAAAACAAATCCTGGACTGCTACACACCAATAAGGCACTTTTATTGAAGATAAAAATCCAATACAGTCAGTTAATGTTGCAAAGGCAGGGAATAATAACTGACGCGTTTCACACCATGATTTGGTGCTTAATCATAGAACCAGATATGAAATATGTTGGAAACACCCACCTTACGTAATCAGACTATGAATGGAGAACACCTGAGAGGAGAGCCTATGGGAGGTGCCGGCTTGCAAAGCCCTTTATACCACTTATATCTTTATGTGTTGTTTTTGTACCCCTCCCAAATGGTCCCCCCGGGTGGTTTCATATTTATGGAATAATCGATTTTGGTAGAACATAAAACATTATGCTGAATGAAACTTTAAAAAGACAGCATGATGCACAATGTTAAGTAAAATCTATCTAGTTAGTACACATGTTCTAACCTAAATTATATACAGCTATTCACTTAATAAAAAGATCATAGACCTTTTTCAAAAAACTGTGATAAAAAAATGTTGTTTGGAATGTTGTATTTATCCCAGTTATACATCCATAGAAAAATGCACATATCGTATCGTCATTGAGTCCAGGTTTAATGCTACTTAACCACTTGCTGACCAGCCACCGCAGTTGTACTGCGGCAGAATGGCAAGGCTGGGCAAAATGACATTATGTATTGTCGATTCGCCCTGTGGCCACTAGGGGGCGCACATGCACCACCGGAGGCGTGCAGGCTCGCCCCCTCAGCCGATGCGAGTGCCTGGCAGTCACAATCACTGCTGGGCTCCCGCGATCGCCGCTGACACATGGAGAACTGGGATCTGTGTGTGTAAACACACAGTTTCCGGTTCTCTGAGGGGAGAACAGACAGATCATCTGTTCATACAGAGTATGAACAGCGATCTGTCATCTACCTGCACAGACCCCTCCCCCCTTCAGTTACAACACAAACTAGGGAACACATTAACCACTTGATCGCCCCCTGGTGTTAACCCCTTCACTGCCAGTGACATTTTTACAGTAACCAATGCATTTTTATAGCATTGTTCACTGCATTAATGCCAGTGGTCCCAAAAATGTGTCAAAATTGTGTGATGTGTCCGCCATAATGTTGCAATCCTGATAAAAATCCCAGATCGCCGCCATTACTAGTAAAAAAAAAATAATAATAAAAATGCCATAAAACTATCCCCTATTTTGTAGACGCTATAACTTTTGCACAAACCAATCAATATACGCTTATTGCGATTATTTTTTACCAAAAATATGTTGAAGAATACATATCAGCCAAAGAAAGCTCTATTTGTGGGAAAAAAGGACGTCAATTTTGTTTGGGTGCAACGTCGTACAACCGCGCAATTGTCAGTTAAAGCGACGCAGTGCCGAATCGCAAAAAGTGCTCTGGTCAGGAAGAGGGTAAAATCTTCCTGGGCTGAAGCGGTTAATGTGTGAGTACATATACTGTGACAATACCGTGCATGTATCAAATTGGTGATATACTAAAATATTGGTAAATATTGTACAATTATAAGTGATACATAAACTTTAAATATATAAAAAAGTAAAGCAGATGTCAAATCCCATATATGGTGTTGCTGGTAAGTATTCCAAAAAACATAAAGTGCAAAGGGGAGGGGGGGAGGGGGGGGAAAGGGGGGGGAGTGACAGGGGAGAGGAAAGGGAGAGGTGTGGGAGATCTACTCCTGGTGGAGGAAATAAACAATATTTGGATCCCTCCTAATAAAGTGCAAACGTGCTGGTGAAGTTCAAAGGAAGTCCTTCTGTGTAATACACTTGTTGTCAAATTCTTGACATATATCTTGTGCAATATCTTGTGATGTTGTGATAATAACCCTTCAATTTTTATATCCTTGCTTTGAAAGTGCAGCCACTCACCAGATCACTTCACCCCTGCAGGGGTATCAGGCAGTTACAGTTTTGCGCCACTGTACGGCGTTCGCTGGCGGGCTCAGGATCGTGGTGTATCATATGTAAAGAGAGAGGGAGTGCCCATAGCGTAAAATTGTTTTTTAAAAAAGGTTTTATTAAACAAATAGAAAGGTACTCACAATTTTACAATGTAAATCAAGCGAGGTAGTAAAAAACGTCACAGTTATCCTTCAGCGCTGGTACAGTAGGTGATGTTTGGGAAGCACAGATTAGGCCACGCCCTACGCATTTCGTCGTTAGGACCTTAGGACCGTTAAAACCTTTTTTAAAAAACAATTTTACGCTATGGGCACTCCCTCTCTCTTTACATATGATACACCACGATCCTGAGCCCGCCAGCGAACGCCGTACAGTGGCGCAAAACTGTAACTGCCTGATACCCCTGCAGGGGTGAAGTGATCTGGTGAGTGGCTGCACTTTCAGAGCAAGGATATAAAAATTGAAGGGTTATTATCACAACATCACAAGATATTGCACAAGATATATGTCAAGAATTTGACAACAAGTGTATTACACATAAGGACTTCCTTTGAACTTCACCAGCACGTTTGCACTTTATTAGGAGGGATCCAAATATTGTTTATTTCCTCCACCAGGAGTAGATCTCCCACACCTCTCCCTTTCCTCTCCCCTGTCACTCCCCTCCCCCCACCCCCCCTCCTCTCCCCCCCCCCTTCCCCCCCCCCTCCCCTTTGCACTTTATGTTTTTTGGAATACTTACCAGCAACACCATATATGGGATTTGACATCTGCTTTACTTTTTTATATATTTAAAGTTTATGTATCACTTATAATTGTACAATATTTACCAATATTTTAGTATATCACCAATTTGATACATGCACGGTATTGTTTATACCTAGGAATTTACATTTAAATTTGCATCTAGTAACCTATATGCAGGTAGGGAATTATTCAACTAAAAGAAACAGCGCCAAACCCTTCTATCATTTCAATAAATCTCAGCTGTCCCCATTTATGGTGACTGCTTGTTGGGAGGCAGCAGTTCCAAAAACCTCACCAAACAAACCTTTACTTCCACTGCGCGGGTTCACCATCCCTTTACATATACCGTGACTCTCTATCCACTGCATAAAGTGCTGAGAACTAAAAAAGCAAGAAAAAGCATGGCTCTCGATCGATAGGTGTGTGGATGTGAGACGGACCCTTACTGCATATCCAAAGAGACCAGAGGACTTGGAATCTGGATGAAGGAGGTGCAAATAGCGAGTTTTGAGAAAATAGATATATGTATCCCCTGTGTGTAGTCTATGCTGACATTTAAGAAAAAGCATAAGACATAGAGATTATAAAATGAGAAAACAGAGACAAAAGAAATGGGAATGAAAACACAAATCCACTGATACGTATGACCATCCCACCATCGTGTGAATGTTTGCTATTGAAAACGAAGCAATCGGCAGGTTTATTGGATCATTTATATTGTCGGTCCCAACTACATTGGTCCTCACACTAGGGGTTACATTAGTGTACATGAATACACAAATGTAGATTGATCATCTTATAATCGTACCGATATCTCCACAGAAATGGAAAAATAAATAAATTAAAATTAAAGTTAGCAATAGGAAAAAGGGAATTAATAAACCGGCAAAGCTGTTAATTTTGATTGTATTTGGCCCCCACAAAAATGATGGTGTCAGTAGTGATGCAGGCATATACTACATACTCCAATGCATACTGACTGCCATTGATTTGTGGCATCTGTCGGTGAAAAGAAGAAATACTTATGGTTATATGTGACAACCTTGGGGACATTTTTCTGCATAGGAATGGGACATGTCTCATTCATAAACATGAGACATGTCCCATTCAAAATTAAGGCCAGCCGGGCCTTCTAGGTCTGCCTGTAAGGGAATTTAACCCCTTGTGTATCTTCGGAAGATGATGAATACCTGCATCACTGGGAAATCAGGAATGAACATTTCTTTTTTCTTTTAATGTAAAAATACACACTTATATCGCTCTATCCATAAGAGTAGAAACCTCTCAATTTGCAGTAAGTGGTTGTGTCTGACAGCTGTTGTAGTGCTTCATCACTATAATCTGCTGAATCCAAAATCACTACTGATCTGCCTTTAGCTGCATTTTTAATAACTATGCTGATATCTTTATTCAAACTTTCAAGGGATAACTTTTCATCAGCTGTGAGACATTCAGATGCATTTTTGGGGATATTCCGTGCTAGGTTTGTCAAGTCCTTTTCCACCAGTTTTTTATATGTATACATATCTTTACCTATAGAACCCACAGGGTAAAAAACAGATTAAGGTTTAAATGGAACTGTGGGGTGGCATAGATTAGTGTCAATGACATTTGTACAAGATTCTAAGGCAAGATCGGTAAGATCTGACAGTGCACACATTTCAGAGAAAAACTGGAGAAAGAAAATCGACTTACCGACCAGCGACTGCTCCACAGACATAAAGGATTCTTCACTCTCAGCAGGCCCGGACTGGCCATAGGGCATACCGGGCAAATGCCCGGTGGGCTGGGGCCGTCGGCTCAATTTCGGGGCCGCGGTCTGATGTCTGTTGATGACCGGGCCACACAGCGAGAGGTAAGCGGCAACCGCAGCCTGGAGAGGGTTAACACAGGCCGCCGCTCACCTCCCACTATGCGGTCGTGCCTGTGCCTCCTCTCCAGGCTCTCCTGCCCTGCCTACGATGTCATCTATCAGCAGAGCAGGGGCAGGAGGAGCCGGAGATCTGTATCTGTGGTTGCTAGGCAGCAGGTCGGATCCAATCAAAATAGCTATCGCTGCCCGCGCACGCGCGCTGCGGCCAGCGATAGCTAGGCAACGGGGACGCTGCCAGGGCTGGGGCCGCTGATGTCATGGAAACGTATGATGTCAGGAGACCCCGCCCACCTAGGCAGATTACAACCATTCAAGGGGAGTGAAGGAGGAGCTTAAGTACACAGAGAGAAGTGAAGCCATCAGATCAGGCGTGCATCCACGGAAAGAAGACACAGAAGGAATACAGGTAAATAAGAAAAGGCAGACCAAGAAGTAATGGAGGACACAGGAAAGTGTAAATAGATAAAGATGAATGGCGGGAAAAAGGAGATAAGGAAGGGGGATGGAGGGAAGAACATATAGAAAGAAAGGGGGGATATATAAAGAGAAAAGAAGAGTAAGAGAGAAAAAAGGAAAAAAGAAACAGAAAAAGAGAGACAAAGGAGAGGAAATGAACCACTTGCTTACTGGGCACTTAAACCACCTTCCTGCCCAGACCAATTTTCAGCTTTCAGCGCTCTCACACTTTGAATGACAATTGCGCAGTCATGCTGCAGTTTACCCAAAATAAATTTTTATCATTTTTTTCACACAGATAGAGCTTTCTTTTGGTGGTATTTAATTGCTGCTGGGTTTTTTTTTATTTTTTGCTAAAAAACAAACAAAAGGGGACCAAAATTTTGAAAAAAAAACAAACAAAACTGTTTCATAGTTTGTTATAAAATTTTGAAAACAGGTAATTTTTCTCCTTCACCGATATGCTCTGATGAGGCTGCACTGATAGGTGGCACTAATGGGTACTGATGGGTGGCACTGATAGGTGGCACTGATAAGCGGCACTGATAGGTGGCACTGATAAGCGGCACTGATAGGTGGCACTGATAAGCGACACTGATAAGCGGCACTGATAGGCGGCACTGATAGGTGGCACTGATAGGTGGCACTGATAGGTAGCACTGATAAGCGGCACTGATAGATGGCACTGATGGGCACTGGTAGGCACGACTCCATGATTATCCCGTCACCAACCACCCTCGCGAATGGGCGGTTGCTGGAAAATGGGCTGCTCAGTCTAAAATGCCCGGGCCTATTTTTTTTCCCAGTCCGGGCCTGACTCTCAGGATCAACAAAGTAATGCTTCTTTAAACACTTCAATACCAGGCACTTAGACACCTTCCTGCCCAAGCCAATTTTCAGCTTTCAGCACTGTAGCAATTTGAATGACAATTGCGCGGTCATATAACACTGTACCCAAACACATTTTTTATCATTTTGTTCTCACAAATAGAGCTTTCTTTTGGTGGTATTTGATCACCTCTGTGATTTTTATTTTTTGTGCAACAAAAAAAACGAAAATTTTGAAAAAAAACACACTTTTCTTTGTTTCTGTTAAAATTTTTTGAAAATAAGTACGTTTTCTTCTTCAAAAGGTGGCACTGATGGGCACCAATGAGATGGCACTGATGAGGTGGCACTGACGGGCACTGATGATAGGCACTGATAGGCAGCACTGATGGGCACTGATAGGTGGCACTGATGGGCACTCATAGGCCGCACTGATGGGCACTCGTAGGCGGCACTGATGGGTACTTATGGGTGGCACTGATGGGTACTTATAGGTGTCACTGATTGGTGGCATGGATGGGCACTGATGGACACTGATAGGTGGGCACTGATGGGCATGGATGGGCACTGATAGGTGGCACTGATGGGTGGCACTGATGACACTGATGGGTGGCATTGCTGGACATCACTGATGTAATTTGTTACATAATGGTGCCAGTCAGTGCCCATTTGTGGGCACTGATTGGCACAGATTGCGCATTCATTTTCACATGTAGATGGCCATGGGGTACATACCTGGCCATCCACATGTTGCCCCCTTCCCTGGTGGTCCTGGCGGCTTCCCTGGTGGTCCAGTGTGGGCATCCGAGGGGGGCTGCGCAGACCCCCCCTGTCAGGAGAGCCCCTGATCGTCTTTCCTCTACTCGTGTCTGTCAAACGTAAGTGAGGAAAAGCCGATCGACGGCTTTTCTTGCTTACATCCTGATCAGCTGTGATTGGACACGGCTGATCACGTGGTAAAGAGCTGTACCGAGATTGGTGTAGCAGTGTGTCAGACTGACCACCGATCGCCGCAATGCGCTCCCCCACGGGCGTGTGGTGGCTGTTATCCTGAAGGACGTCATATGATGCCCAGTCAGGATAACTGAACCACCGCCCGGCCGTCATTTTGCTATAGGCCGGGCGGGAAGTGGTTAAAGTTAATGTTCGTGCAAATTTATTAACATCCAAAATAGTTCCAAACAGGTTAAAGTGGTTGGAAGGGAAAAAAACTCAGTCCTCTTGATAGAAGAGACATGTCTGTGGCCGATAGCGATCGCTGCGACAAATTAACAACATTGAGGTTTAGGATAGATTCCGACTTTGTAGCTGGTAGCAACCCTCCTTCACAACTCTTGTGCCATAGATGGGTATTCCCTACTTCATCCAAACCTAAGAAAAAAGTTTTTGCTGGACATACACCTTAGGATAATTTAATAATTTAATTACATTATCACACAATTGACACTGCCAAGTGCCACATAGAGAACTTGCTGGGGGCACCATCGAAATTGTCCTATGGGGCCCTATAAATTGTAATTGTAGTTAATTGTAGTTAGTTTGGGTGAACCATGGGTTAGACCCAAAAGCAAACAGTTCACAGTTCCCTGGACAGGCAAACTACATGGCTAGGTTAGGCCAGTTTGCCCACCCACCAAAACTTCCAGTTGCTGCGGCCATAAGCCATTCATTTTGTTGCGGTTTCACTACCCTTATCCTAGGTAAGAGTCTGGTATGGATTTTGTGGGGGGACACAGGCAAAAAACAAAACAGTGTGAGTCCCTCTCAAAATCCAGGATTATGTCACATGCCCTTAACATGCCCTTAACATTGGGAGCTCACAATGCCAAGGGGTTACTCTAGCAAGACACCACGCCCTTGCGTTGATGGGGAAGAGGGCCTCATTTCTATACCCTTGACAGGGTGGATGAGGGAGTCTGTCAGGGGACTTTAGAATATTGTAGCCCCCTATAAAATAAAGGGGCTGCCAGAAAACCTGCCCCCCCTGTATGATTAAGTATGGGGTATATATTACCCCTTGTTGCTCATTCACAAATAAGTTAAAGTAAGGGTAAATAACCATAGATACCACTTTAAAAAGTATTTTGTGTAAAAAAAAAAAAAAATCTTTGCCCTCCAGTGTTTTTACATCAATCCCATTATTCAGCAGTTTAAATACATTGTCAGTCATAATGAGTGATGTCTCAAAGACCTGTGGGCCCTATCACCATGGTGATCTTCCAATATTGTGACTCCCATCACAAATGATAGACCCCAGTCAGTTGCAATTTGTGGTCCATAACATCACCCATGCAAACAGAAGAAGGCTGAGTATTTGCACTGTCATTTGGGCACTGGGCACTTAAACCCCCCTCCTGAGCAGACCAATTTTCAGCTTTTGGTGCTCTCACACTTTGAATGATAATTACTCAGTCATGTAATACTGTACCCAAATGATTTTTTGTCCTTTTTTCATACAAATAGAGATTTCTTTTGGTGGTATTTGATCACGTCTGGGTTTTTTATTTTTTGCGCTTATTTTTTGAATGAAAAAAGACCTCAAATTTTAAAAATTTGTTAATTATTAATTTTTCTTCATAAATTTTGGCCACCATTTATACTGCTACATATCTTTGGTAAATATAACCCAAATTAGTAGATATTATTTGGTCTTTGTAAAAGTTAGAGAGTCTACAAGCTGTGGTGGAAATTATAAAAAATTGATCACACCTGATGTACTGGTGGCCTATCTCATTTCTTGCGACCCTAAAAAGCCAGAAAAGAAAAATTACCCCCAAATTACCCCTTTTTTGAAAGTAGACATTCCAAGGTATTTAGTAAGATGCATGGTAAGGTTTTTGATGTTGTCATTTTTTCCCACAATTCTTTGCAAAATGAAGATTTTTTTCCACAAAATTGTCATTGTAATAGGTTATTTCTCTCACATGGCATATGTATACCACAAATGACACCCCAAAATACATTCTGCTACTCCTCCTGAGTAGCCAACATGCAGGGAGCACCATCACGTGTTCTAGGAGCATAAATTACACATCTAACTTGTTGACTACCTATTACTCTTTTGAAGGCCCTGGAGCACCAGGACAATGACACGTGGAACTGATGTGGCACTGATGACAGATGACACTGATACGTGGCACTGATGGCGCATCACACTGATGTGGCACTGATGACAGATGGCACTAATACGTGGTACTGATGACAGATGGCACTAATATGTGGCACTGATGACAAATGGCACTAATACATGGCACCTATGACACGTGACACTGACGTAGCACTGATGACAGATGGCACTGATACTTGGCACTGATGACATGTGACACTGACAGGTGGCACTGATGACAGATGGCACTGATACGTGGCGCTGATGACACGTGACACTGATAACAGATGGCATGTGACACTGACAGGTGGCACTGGGGACAGGTGGCACTGGAGACAGGTGGCACTGGGGACAGATGACAATGATAGCTGGCACTGGGGACAGGTGGCACTGGGGACAGATGGCACTGATAGGTGGCACTGGGGACAGATGGCACTGACAGGTGGCACTGGGGGCAGATGGTACTGATAGCTGGCACTGGGGACAGGTGGCAGTGGGGACAGATGGCACTGATAGGTACTGTGGGCACTGTGTTGTGCTAGTTTTCACTCACGCTGGAGCACGGAAGCACGTGGTCTCTGTGTGAGGAGGGAGAGCCGGCAATGACAGATGATCTCATATGTTTACATATGAGATCATCTGTCATTGGACACTCCAATCGAGTGCTAAATGGCTGCTGTGATTGGCCATTTAGCACGATCTGTGATTGGCTGTGTCCAAGGGACACGGCCAACATAGATTTCCCCTGTGGGCACTGTGTTGTGTTAGTGTGGCACTGTAATTTTTGATTTTTTCACTCACGCTGGAGCACGGAAGCTCTCCCTCCTCACACGTGGTCTCTGTGTGAGGAGGGAGAGCCGGCAATGACACGACCAACATAGATTTCCCCTGATGCGCACCCGCGGTGGCATGCAGGGAGGAAGTAAACAGGAGGACGTCCAGAGACGCCCTCCCGGCAATTGAGCGCCGTGCTGTAGCCATCTTTCGGCTATAGTGCGGATGCCTAGTGGTTAATGACATTTTTGTAGAAGTACATCTTATAGGGCACTACTTCATGTGCAGGTTTAAGGCATTTTCCAAGCATGTTACTTTATTTAATTCATATTTAAAGTTGCCTTAAATACCTTCTCCCCACTGAATGGTACTTGTATACCAGTTATTAATTCCTTTTTTTACCAAAAGTTTGCAAATCAGCCTTGCAAAGGGCCAGAAAAACTATTTGGATCCCACAGACTTGAGTAGGGTTCAGTGCTATATTAGGTGTTTGAGGAATTCCTGCTGGGTTTACAAAGTGTCTAGAGAACCAAACTTCACACTATGCGCTCATTCCTAGTAGTTATACCCCTTCCTAAAGATATCAATCAAATCAATCAGTTATCTCTAGTGGCAACAATTCCTTGTAGTTTCTACACCGTCAATGGAAAATATGTAAAGCATAGTTTACAATTATATTAAGATCCAGGGGTACCTAGCTACATCACTAGATAACATTACAGCTATAAAAGGGTTACTCAAGGGCCACAGAAGGTGCAATGCATAACTTTATATGGAACCTGCTCAGCAGTAATGCCATTGTTCATGCTGTTGTTGGGCTTGGTGTTGGAGTTATTGCTTTGACCCAAATCCAGTCCATGAACAGGAGGAGGAGGAGTTCTTGGACCAAGAATTGGTTGCTTAATCATGACCAATTCTGTCATATGCCTTTGTTGTGAAAGCTTCAGGAGAATAATGATTTCAGGAATTATCTCCGGATGACATACCCCGTATTTCACCGTTTCTTGACTTTGCTGACCCCTTATATTAGGAAGCAGGACACCTGCATGCGGCAAGCCATCACTTCAGAGCAAAGGCTCATTGCCACCTTGCGGTACTTAGCGACGGGAAGAAGCCTCCAGGATTTGAAGTTCACAACTGGGATCTCCCCCCAGGCTCTGGGAATCTTTATTCCAGAGACCTGTTCTGCCATAATTCAGGTCCTGCAGAAGGACTATAATAAGGTAAGTTTTATCCTTTAACATCACATTCTATGTTTTTAATGCTAATGTATTGTATTTATTTCAAAATTCCATAATTACCATGATTGTAATATGCTGTGAATGTCCTCTTTGTCCTCATGCATGCTGTAAGCTTTTACTGCTCCTTTTTTGCTCTTCAAGCATATTTGCCTTCACTAACCTCCACAGCATTCTATCCTGGGCCCATACACACCTAGACTAGTCACTTATCAATATATTTGGTCAGCTCCATTGTAGTGCTTACCCCAAACACCCCCTAAAATGTGTCCAAATGTTATTATTGTCCGCAAATTCAGGCAGGGTGCAAGAGGTTTTTTTTGGGGGGGCAAAACTCATTTGGAACCCTCCCCCCCCAACCATTAAGTCAACCTATACCAATACTCTATCTGCTGACATTGCCAAACCCATACACACTATACCTACCTCTTTTGCTGTCATATTTATGGATGAATTCACCAAAGCATGTAGTGCAAGTGCCTGCCTGAATATTTTTAAATGGTACTGTTTAAAGTTTTGTTCTTCTATTATCTTGATAGGTAATTGCAGAATGTAAAAAGGTGCTTCAATTTGGACAGTGTATATTCATATTTTTGGATTATGACACTTCTTACCTGTCCAGTGGGCTGCCAATAGTGTAAGTAAGAGGGGTTGGCCAAAGTAGCACACATTATTTATGCATTCAGCTCTCAATGAAGTGGAGAGGGTTACCTGTCCAAAACATCGACCCCCACACCCTCAAATTTTTACATTGGGCCATCAGAGGAGGTGAGGAATCTGATAAGTGGACCTTATACTTTTTTCTTTAAATACTCATTTCTATAAATTTTATACTTATGTTGGCCAAGAATGTGTGTGTCTAATCTGCTTGCAATGTTATGTGCAAAAGTACTAATTTTTTTTCTTGCTTGACTCCACAGTTTCCTTCAAATCCACAGCAATGGCAGACCGTGGCCTCCCAATTCCACCAGCAGTGGGACTTTCCCAATTGTGGTGGTTCGATCAATGGGAAGCACGTCCAAATCGTCCCACGACCCGACTCGGGGTCATACTACTTCAATTATAAGGGGTTCAGTAGTATTGTGATGTTGGTGGTGACGGAGAATTATGAGTTCCTATATCTGGACGTAGGGAAGAATGGCCGTATGTCTGATGGAGGAGTGATCGCACAGACGGAATTTTACCTGTGTCTCCAAAATGGCACCTTGGGGTTGCCACCTCCAAAGGATAACGTTTCGGGCCTCCAGTTCATTTTTGTGGTGGATGAGGCCTTTGCGCTGGGGGAGTATCCGATGAGGTTGTTCCCCATGAGGACCCTGACCCCAGAGCAGAGGGTTTTTAATTACCGGCTGGCCTGTGCTAGAAGAGTGGTCGAGAATGCATTTGGCATAATGGCCAGTCAGTTCCGGCTTTTCCTTACGGCCATCAGCATGGCCCAATACAAACGAAATCACATCATATTGAGCTGCTGCATTCTTCACAATTTCCTTCAGAAGAATGCAGCCAACTATCTGGCTTCAGTTGCGACTGAGTCCGACTTTTCACCTGACCAAACAATGATGGCGATTGAAAGTGGCCTTTCTGGCTTGCCCCCCCAAAGTGCCCGCGAAGTACAACAAGACTATGTCAGGTACTTCATGGGTAGGGGGGCAACTGGTTTATCAGAAAATCAGGAGTCTGTTTACTAATTTTTTTTTGAAAAACAAAACTCATATTTCATTTGAATTTCTGTTTGTGTTTATTTGTCTCCTAGGTTCTCAAATGGACTTTTATTTTTGGCCATTTTCTTCGATAGTGCAAATGTAACTTATTTGATACATGAGGTGACAATCTCTTCTTCAGCTAACTATTATGTTTTGTTGTGGGTCTGCTACACACACACAATGTTATTGTTGGTAATGTATGTAATGCATTAATTATAACAATAATCATTCTTTTCAACTCCATGAATTATTTGCTTAATTGAGTCCCTAAAATGGCCTCATTTGGGCAAATTTTACAGCACAGTGGGGGTTATTTACTAAAGGCAAATCCACTTTGCACTACAAGTGCGCTGCAAGTGCACTTGAAAATGCACTGAAAGTGCACTTTTAGTGCAAAGTGGATTTGCCTTTAGTAAATAACGCCCATTGTCACTGTAACTACACGAACTTAAAAAATAAACTGTTATTGAGCATTAAAAGAAGAAGCCACATATTGTTGAGTATAAAACATTTTACTCCAAGCACATTCACATGTGCGTTATAAACGGTTTTGGAACAAACCAGCATCTTGATATATAACATGTATGTTTGACATAAATTAGCATTTTTTGGGGCTAAACAGGCATGTTTAAAAATATAATATACACATCCCCAACTCAGGAACTTTCAAAGTTCAACTTTGCTAAAGTGAAGGCCATATGAGACATTAGTATGTCAAAACTGTGTTGATTTTGCCTTCATCAGATGGGGTGATCTCACCCATGTAAAAGCCAAATTTTGAAGATGCACACAAATTGGGACTCAAAATTTGGATTTTCCTCATGATCCCATGCCAAAAATGTGTGTATTTTGCTTACATCTATTTTACTAAAGCCACAAAACACACAGTGTGTCAACATGTGCTATCTGCCATCATGGGATATCAATGTACGCATTTTGTGGTTGCATCCCCTTCCTCCAAACTAAAGTAGGTGAGAGGAAGGGGTTGCAGCCCCAAAACACGTCCATTGATCCCCCATGATGGGAGCTAGCACATGTTGACACACTGGGCCTTATTTCAGAAAGGACAATCCACTTTGCCCTACAAGTGTACTTTCAGGTGCACTTGCATTGCACTTGTAGTGCAAAGTGGTTTTGCTTTTTTTAAATAAGCCACAGTGTGTCAACATTGTTGTAATATGTTCACCGATTTGTGTGGTACATTATATTATTATATGTATGTACACATACAGTCAATATTAACCAGGCCAGAATTGAGTTGACAATAGTCGATTTGTCCAAGCCAACCAAATTTTAATATAACAGCTGAAGACCCTTTGCTATGTTAGTCTTATGCAAGTCTACCTAGGGGTGTGAGGTATGGGCTGTTAACCTAACTGAACATTTCAAAGGGTACATTGTTTAAAGGACCATAGAAGAAGTATTTATTGATGGTAATTAGACTTGAGGGGGTAACAATGGGATCAAGGAGTGTTTTGGGTTGGCCTAACGGAGGCTCCCTCCTGGGGGGCTAATATATCAGGGGGACTTGTTGATATTAATATGCAAGAATATAGATTAGGAATGTAGGTATTCCAAGGGCTCAAAAGGGTGTTCAGGTGGTATCTGTTAATCTAAACTAATTACACATATCTAAGGGGACTTGTTGATGTTGATATGCGGGAGTGCAAATTGGGGCGGTTTATGACTACAGCTGTTCACGGCTGGGGGTTGTTGTCTGTCTGAAAGACTGAAGCAAATAAAAGTCCTAAATTGAAACGGCCAATCAAATTGCTCAGCCATTCAGTGTCTAGTGAATATAACACGGCATTCAGTCTATAGCTTGAGTTAGGCTTATCTGTGTATGAACACACAGACCTAAGAAATGGGACTCTGAATGATATACTCTGCTGGATATTTTTGTCATCTGTGGACTTTGGACTTTGTTCTGTGTTGGAAGTAAATAAAGTGCATCTCTCTGGAAGAATTGGGTTGCTGCGGAAGAGTACTTACTAATTAATTATCATACCCACAATACCACTATACTACTACTACATATTATTAAATCACTACAAACATCTGCTAGCTCCCATCATGGGGGACCAATGGACGTGTTTTGGGGGTGCGAACCCTTCCTCTCACCTACTTTAGTTTGGAGGAAGGGGTTGCACCTACAAAATGTGTACATTGATATCCTATGATGGCAGATAGCACATGTTGACACACTGTGTGCATCTTAAAAATTTGGCTTTGCAATTAATTTAAAACTTTTAAAACATGTACAACGATAACGACAACTTAAAAACTTTTTTTGGTTTAGATTTTGCCTAAAATATCAATGTTGCTCAGTCTTTTTTGAATATCATGGATATTTTGCTTCATCTTTTCTAAATCACGATTGCACACCATGCTTTCACTGATGAGTACTTGTGCACTTGCATTGCTGAAGTGAGTTTCTTCTTCCACAACATCCACATCACCTAAAAATAAAAAAAACACACCATGTATTATAAATATGCAGGCATCTATCTATTACCTGAAGCTGTGGTCTCAGACATTGACCTGTTGTCGACACCATTTCGATCACTTCACCCAGCACTTCCTGAACCTCTGCATCCACATCCTCGGGTTGTGTGCTGAGTTCCCTTTCTTCAGTAGGTGTGGGGTTACTGGTGTCCTCAGATGTCCAGATTCTTTTCTCCCCTATGTGAATACAAAAAAGGTATACTTAGCAGATAGATATTTTAGGCTAGAAATAGTAATATGAAACATTGCTTGGAAGTGTCGTTCAATTGTCTGTTTTGGCAGAGTTCCAAGCTGAAGTCATGATTATTTCCCTTTCAAAAGCTGGAATACTTACCTGTTTTGTGCAAGTTTCACACATGGAGAGACCCATAGTATCCACTGGAGCACCTGCGTGGGACACCATAACAAGTTTGTTATAATGTCTCACACTAGTGCTCTTGCGTCCAGATGTGTAAACAGCTGCTGAGTGTCCTCTCCTTACACTGAATCAAGTTGTCATTTCATTATAGTTTAGAGAACAATGTAATAAACTTATTTTTATCAAAATAGGCATGAACAAATGTAGTTAACCTGCATATGCCAAAAACGTTGTATTAGTGGTCGAATGAATGATGTTTAATACGAATGATTCCTGTGCCCACGAAACTCAAACTTGGCATTTTAAACTGTACAACAGTAAAGAAAAGCACATGTATCGGCACAAAAGTAATAATAATAATAGGAACAGACGACAAATACTTACTTTTTTGCAGCACTTTCCTGATCTTTCTATACTGATCTTGCTCCCTCAATTTCAGGTCTGACTAGTGTTTCCTCAATTGCTCCTTGGATTGTCGTACCCCAAAAATCCCATGCAGATTTCTCACAACTTTAGCCATGATCTTGGCCTTTATCACATGAGGGTTTCTGTACGGTCAATGCTTTCCATCATAGTCTGTCCTCTTCAAGATGTCCACCATCTCCACCATCTCTTCAAAGGACATATTTGAGGCCTTATATCTCCTCCTGGATGTGGAACTGCCTTGCTCCGGGCTTTCCTCGTCGTTGCTGATAACAGCACACACCTGCTGTGTCTCCACCATGTGCTCTCTCGCTGCCTTGAAAGAGAAGAGGTGCAGAATACACTAGAAAGAAGGACAGGGGCAGAGTTTCACGCATGTGCAGTGTATATAAAGCATAATGGGTGGGTGACGTACGTACGATCTGTGAGTGAAGGACGGAGGATTGTTAGCACCGATCGTTCAAATGAAGGTACAATTGTAACTTGGGGCATCAGTGGTTAGTGGCCTATACTGCTTATAGATTGAGGCCTATATTGGGAGAAGATTAGGAGAGTTTAGCCTGACGTTAGGGTTTGTCTTGTGTTTTGTCTTGCAGATAAAATAGTTGACAAATTCACAGCCCCTGACTTCCTGCCCAACTTCATAGACAAGTACAGGGAGCTGCCATGTCTCTAGCAAGTCCAATGCAGAGACTATTCAAACAAGCAAAAGAGGAAGGCAGTGCTGGATAAACTGTTGGAATTGGTAAAGCCTGTGTATCCCATGGCAGACATCAACTATTTGGAGGCCAAAATTGGTAGCCTGAGGAGCACATATAATAGGGAGCAGGATTCCCTGAGATCTGGAGCAGCAGCAGATGACGTATATGTCTCTAGGCTGTAGTACTACGACAGCCTGCCTTTTTTGTCTGACCAGACAGAACCCAGGCCATTGCTATCAACACTTCCTTCCACATCAGCTGACGCTCCTGAGGTCCAACCTGGGCCTTCCATTCAGGAAGAGGATGTGGAGGAGCCCAGCTTGAGCCCAGCTTGACCCAGGTGTTGAAGATATTTCTTGTCAAAAATCGAATGATCTTAACTAGATGTTATTGATCACGAATGTTTGTTTCAACAAATTGGTTTACATATCAATAGACAGTAGTAGCCAAAAATGATTGGGACAAAAATGAAAAATGCTGGGGTCAGAATGATAGTCTTGTCTATTTGTTAACATTCAATTTACAACAGTCATGAGCTCAAAATTGTGTGTGATTGATGACCAAAAACCTAAAACTATGTACCATTTTCATACACAGGAAAGTCTTAGCTGGGACGAGGCCGTGGCAAGCAGCCTGACCAAATCCCAAGTTCCTCCCTTAAACACTCTTAAGGACCACGAAGGCAAGGAACCTGGAGGAGTCCGTGGCTGCTTTCCTAAAACAGGCTACTGTGGCAATTACCATGACCCCTGGTGTATACACAAGACATTTGGATGCGTCACTGCCACCAAATTAGAATGCATGGAGGAGGCACAACACACTATACATGTATGTGACAAGATTATTCTCAAGGCCCTAAACAAGGGGATGAGGGGTGAACTCACACCTCGAACACACCTCTGTGAGTTGGACCATGCTCCTCCACCACCTCCAAAAACACCAACACCACAGCCACCCCACCCACCACAGCAGTATGAAAGGAAGCGTGGAAGGAAGTGTTGAGAGTGATGGCCTGGGTTTGTAGTGGTCTGGCATAAAACGCAGGCTGTTGTAAGACCACAGCCTCAGGACATATATGTCATCTGCTGCTGCTCCCGATCTCTCTGAGTCCTGGACTGTATTGTGCTCACTATTAAATGGACTCCTCAGGTTACCAATTTTGACAGTCAAATAATTGATGTCTGCCCTGGGGTACAAAGGTTTCACCAATTCCAACTGTTTCTCCAGCGTTGCCTTCATTTTTATTTTGTTATGACCTTGTGCTTCCAATTAAATTCAAAATTTTTGTTCGGACAAATACTTGGCTTGGTGTGGACTTCAAAAAGGACAGTTTGTTTGTGAGTAGGCAGGTACATTTCAAAAATACAATGTCAAAATAATAAGGGACACCAACACAGTTGTATCTTTGAGGTTAAAAAATACAAGATAATAATGGTGTTGTGGTAACTTGACACAAAAAAATTATATATATTCTGGAGATCACTAGAAAAAAAATATTCTGGAGACTAGGAGAAAAAAAAAACAACAACAAAAATATTATCCTGGAGATCACTAAAAATAATAAAATATACGTTTATCAGAACTCTGTGAATATCAGCAGCAAAGCAACTTCAATGCACTTCATTGAGAGATTTCATAATTTGCCGCATCACGGATGTGATATCTCCATTACGGATGCTAGTTTTACAAGACTGAGCGCTTCTGGCTCATACTTGACTCCAAACATGCCTGAACTTTTGTGCGACGGACTCGTGTACACCTGATCGGAAAGTCCGACAACAACGTTTTGTTGGCAGAAAATTTGAGAACCTGCTAGCCAACATTTGTTGGCGGAAAGTCCACCAACAAATGTTCGATGGAGCATACACACGTTCGACTTTCAGCCAACAAGCTCACATCCAACATTTCCCATCAGAAAGTCCGATTGTGTGTACGAGGCATGAGTTATCATGGCCATTATGAGACTAGTTGGCAAAGCAGATTACTTTGGTAACTCTACCTCTGTTCCCTGTCCTCTTCCACCAGATACTTTGTCGTCCCAAATAAGCAGAGCTATAAGTCTTATGTGGAAGTGAGAAAACTATCTGCCAGTGATATCTTAAACTCATAGCTGAAGCATAAATCTAATTCACATATTTCTCTGGAGCCCAGGGTTGTTTTTTTCCACACAGTCCACCACAATTCTGCAAGTAGACCTTCCAGTTACTGTATAAATTTTCATGAATAATTTCCTGACATGTTGCAATATGGTTTTACTATAAAACAAATAAAAAAATATCCATAATGTATCAATAAAGCAGCAGGTAGGAAAAAAAGCAGTTGTTAGTCTTTTTCACCCAATGATGATACTCCAGCACTGTAACTCTGTACCAAGTCACAAGTGAAAGGCTTTAGCAAGGACTGATCTGAGTCAGACATTTTGTAAACAGAACCAAAACTGCACAGGAATATGTATATATGACTGTGTAATCTTTGAGCCAGCATCTCAGTCCAGAAAGCAAATGCTGACCCTGTGTCAGGGCTAGGCTTAGCCCTTCCTTCTCAAAGCTGGCTGCTCAGCTGTTGGCTAATTGCTATCTCCTATCTCTCCACAGTGACCCACCTGTTAAAGATATCCTGCTTGTCAGTCCTGCCTACTTAGGCCTTCAAGTCCAGATGATCTCTGTCTTCGGCTTGGTCACATCTCTACAGACGCTTGCCTGTGTTTCTGTTAAAGACTTGCTTGGCTGACATTCCTTCTGGCTCTAGACCCTGCTTGCTGTTCTACTACGTTCATCTCTGGCTCCCTGACATTTTGGCTTGTCTGACTATCCATTCTGGTTCCTGAATGAGGAATTTCACATTTTTCATGAGTTTCAATGAGTCCCTTCTGAGTCAGTGAGTTCAAGATATTCAAGTTGATTTACTAAAAGTAAATTGACTGTTCACTTTGCAATAGAGGTTGCATAGCGCAAGAGAATTTTCCCCCTGAGCTTAGTAAAAGTGTTAAAATTTCACTTTGTAATGAACAACAAATCACATGTAAGGGAAAAAACATAATGTTTGCTGATGATGGGCATTAGCAGAGCTTCACCTTATTTACTAGGCTCTAGGGAAAATTCTCTTGCACCATTCACCTTCCCTTGCAAATTGAATCACCTATTTGGCTTTAGTCAATCAACCCCATAAAAGCCAGGCATAGACTGGAAAATATTTAAAGGCAAAAGTCAACAAAGGCATCCTAAATATGTCTCACATATGTTTTTTTTTTTTTGCTAATCATACTTACCTTGGTGAATGGAGCATCAGACCAATGCTGCAGCTGCCCCCCGGGGTCTATCAGTCAGCATCACTCCTGGTCTGCTTCTCCATGCTCATTGGAGTGATGAGCTGTGGAGGGGCAGGGAGAGGCCATCTCAGAGGCTCGCTGAGATGCTGAAACTGCCATCAATCAAGACAGCTGGTGGATCCAGACTTAGGAAGTCGGGATGATGCGCTGCTTCGACTTATGGCAGTGACATCAGCAGAGAGCAGACTTCAGACCACTCTCCGCTGAAAATGGGTCATGGGAGTGCGAAACGAATTGCACTCCTGTGACCCTTAGGAGAAGCCTAGCCTAAAAAGCTCAAACTGGACTTTTCCTTTAATGATTTATTGCTAACAAAAAAAGAAAAAATTTAGTCATTATGCAAATAAGTGATTGCTGCAGAGAGTTCAGATGCTGGGGAAATATCTGGTTTCCTTTGTGTCCATTTTGCTCAAAAATGACTGTAAGATACAAACATTAATCTTGCTAAAGTTTCAAAACCGTTTGAGGCACATTTGATATTTATTTCCTCCCAAAGAATATTCAGTTACATAAAAAGCATTAGCTGTAATATAATAGTCCAATTGTTCTGTGAATCTCTATTTTATATTGCTGTGTCTGTAAGTCTTCAGGGAGTTAGTACAGCATCTGATGTTAAACATGTTCTTTAATAGCTTCTCTGAGAATCGACTTTAGGTGGTTTCTAATTAGACACTCCCAGATGGCAGAGAAAAAGCAGCTGCAATCCCAGCTGGATATACAATGTATGAGGCACTTCTTATGCTTTACGTACAGGGGTTAATATGTTTTCTTGAGAGATTTACATTCAAGACCGCTTTCCATTCTGCTGGTAAAAGTTTCTTTCCCCTGCACATCTACATGCTGACTGCTGACTAATAAATCCTAAAACAAGACATTTGCAGCTTTCATAGGATTTTTTTCTATGGTCTCAGATTATATGCTACTTCTGAGAGTAGAGCACAGAAATAGATGCCATTCTGTCTGAGCTGGGAATTGTTGCTCTTTGAGCTGTAACACCTGCATCAGCAAAGTCACAGTAACTCTCAGATGCGCTTTTAATGGTTGCCACTGCTGCACAAGAAAAATTTTACAACAAAAGTTGAATTTTCCAGGGTTCTGCAAGTTGCCCTCTCCTTTTATTGTACCTAGCCTAATTGAGGAGTAAGAGAAACCACAGAGGAATGGGAAAAATATGTTACAAAATAGTTTGTGAAACCTTTTTAATGGATAAATGTGCAATGTTAAGATTCTATTTATTGGAGAGAAAAGAGTGAGTCGGTGGCAAATTTGCAGTGTTATTATGTTCTTTATCAAACCACCCAGAGTCATCTTTTCACGTTATCAACTTACAGCACATTGAAGCAGCTAAAATCATTTTTCGAATATACAGCAATTCCTGATAACTGTCAAACATGCTTTTAAGAGGAAAGGATTTTTGTTCAGCGCCTCCGTTGAAAATTGGTACTCTGAATGCTGAAGCTTTGTTTTTTCGCTAGCTAATGAATGTTCTTATTTATTATGGTGTCAGGCAATTTCAAGCAGTTTAAACTTACACTGTCTGTAATGACTGTAGTTTAATATTAATAGTTGTAAGTTAAAAGCCATATGTACATTTATTGGCTGTGAACTTGTTTTACCTATGTATACTATGAAGTATCATTATGAATGAGGTTAGAACCTCAAACAGATTTATATTGCTGCATCTTCTTTATTGTCCCAGTGGCCCCTGTCTACTTGAATAACTCGATTAACCACATATTAAAAAATTGTGCCCCAGATGATGTTCTATTGAAATGAAACTGGTCGGGTAGACTGAACTAGCTCCACGTTGCTGCACTTCTTGGATGTGTTTGTGATCACATAGCTCGCCTGTTTATATTATCATTGATGTAAGTGTTCTACCTTTTACAATAAAACCCATAGTTCATGGTTTTACACTATGTGGTGGTCTTTTTCTTTTATGAATGGTAGCGTCCATGATTGGGTCTGGTGACAAGGTTGACTGAAGCTGACTTCACATGTTTCCTGACCACGTTCCCAGTTCCATGCCTGTTTGACTCAATGCCGCTGGCATTGGGTCCACTGTGCCTGGTAAGTGTATCCGTGGTGGATTCATAATCTTAATATTCCTATTATCCACTCAATTTGTCTGATTGTAGTGTTTGTAGCTTTTCCTAAATCTGTTGAGTAGTGCAGTGCACATTTTGAAATTTAGATATAACAAGATGATGGCAGTGTAGGCCTGGCCTCTCATCAATCCAGGTGGACCTCATATGACATCCTCCTTGATCACATCCTGCCAATAACTGATCAGGGCACTAGCCCGCTGTGGTACCATGTGACCCCTGTGACCATTCACAGCAGGTCAGATCACAGTTGTAAACAATGGATGGCTTCCTTTCATGCCATCAATTGTGTATAATTGTGTTGCTAGCTGTGATTTGTCAGTGTGATCACATGATATAGACAGGGCCAATCACAGCCCATCTGTACCATGTGATTAGCTCTGCCCAATCACAGCTAATAAAAACAAAACAAACTGAAAGTATCAGTTTCATTCAGTAAAATGCTTGCTTATAGCAATGTAATGCACTGCTATAAGCAATCATAATGTGTAAAAAGAAAAAAATCCTGATCACTTCCACAGATTAGTACAATGTTTATATGGTAACACTATATGGCTCTGGTCACAGTGTGTTAAAAAAAAAACTTAAAGAAAAGGAAAAAAACGAAATAACTTTTTTTATTCAGTGTCTTTGATCACCACCACACCAGCTGTACTGCACTGATGACAGTATGTAAAAAAAATACATATTTTTTTTTAATTTCTTCATCTTACAAAAAATTTGAAAAAAGGACAACTTCAAAAAACTTGCCATGCCTCTTACTTAATATCTTGTACTGTCTATTTTCCAAAAAGAGGTCATTTGGGGATATTTGTACTGTCCTGATGTGTTTGGGCCTCAAGAAATGAGATAGGCCATCAATACATCAGACTTAACCAAATGACGGCCACAGCGTGGACCTGAATTTCCGGGAGGCCTTAATATGATGGCCTCCCCTGTGCACACGCCCTGCAGGGCGCGCGCCGAGTGCACTGTTATCACCAAGTCACTGAGACTCGGGTGATCACCAATCCGAGTAAGGGGTGGTCCCGGCCCCTTACCATGTGATCAGCTGTCAGTCAATGACAGCTGATCACATAATGTAAACAAAAGATCGGTAATCATTTTTTTTTTCTACTCACACTGATAGCGTGAGTAGAAAAAAAAGCCGATCACTGGCTCAGCTGCAAGGGACATCATTCCCGAAGTGGAAGAGGCACATCTGCCTCATCTGTGCCACCTGCCATTGCCACCTAACAGTGACCACAGTGCCACCTATCAATGCCCACTAGTGCCACCTATTAATGCCCACAAGTGCCACCTATCAATGCCCACAAGTGCCACCTATCAGTGCCCACAAGTGCCACCTATCAATGCCCACCAGTAGTGCCAATCAGTGCCACCTAGCAGTGCTGCCTATCAGTGTAACTGATCAGTGCCCATTATTGCCACCCATCAGTGCCCATCACTGCCACCCCTCAGTGCCCATTACTGCCACCTATCAGTACCCATCAGTGCCGCCTCATCAGCGTACATCAATGAAGGAGAAAAATTACCTGTTTTAGATATTTTTATAACAAAATAAACATTTTTTTTTTATTCAGTTTTTTTACATTTTTTTGACAAAAAAATTAAAACCGCAGAGGTAATCAAATACCACCAAAAGAAAGCTCTATTTCTGGGGTAAAAAATTATAAAAAATTCATTTGGATACAGTGTTGTATGACCACGCAATTGTCATTTAAAGTGCATCAGTACTGAAAGCTGAAAGTTGTTCTGGATAGGAGGGGGGTTTAAGTGCCCAGTAAGCAAGTGGTTAATCAATTTTCAGATATATATACCACAGTTTGTGGACTCTATAACTTTCACACAAACTAAGGAATATACACTGATTTGGGTTATATTTACCAAATAAATGTAACAGAAACAAAGAAAATGTGTTTTTTTCAAAATTTCTTCTTTTGTTTATTTAGCAAAGAGTAAAAAACCCAGCAGTGATTAAATACCACCAAAAGTAAGCTCTAGTTGTGTGAACAAAATGATATAACATTTAGTTTGGGTACAGTTTTGACAGCGCTGATTGCTGAAAATTTGCCTGGGCAGAAATGGGTCTAAAAGTGCCCGTTATTGAACTGGTTAACAGGTTTCATGATCGTCTGAATGATCAGACAGGGGGTTGCTTTAACTTTACTGCATAGATGCAGTGTAGAAACTGAAAATGCCAAAAGAATCAGAGTGGCATATAACAAAATATAATATACAACAGAGAATTAAGCATTTGCAATAACAGGGCTGCCTAGGAGCAGTTTCAATAAAGAATCACTAGGTGGCAGCACAGTCTAATGAGGCACTCAATAAAGACAGATAAGTAGTCAATGCAAATGACTAATCACATTTCCCTTGGAACAACATCTCCCTCACAGAAATGCAGCGTTACTGGATCTACTGATTACCAACAATACAGACCTGATCACAGATGTGGAAATACAGGGGAATTTAGGAAGCAGCGATCACAGGTCAATTGGCTTCAGTATAAATCACATAAATAGGAAACATAAGGGGAACACAAAGACACTGAATTTCAAAAGAGCCAAATTCCCTAAACTAGGAACCTTGCTAGAAGGCATGAATTGGGATAAAATCTTAGGAACAAAGAACACAGAGTAGAGATGGGTTTGCTTTAAGAGCATATTAAATAAGGATATTAGCCAATGCACCCCATTGGGTAATAAATTTAAAAGAGCAAACAAAAGTCCTGGATGGCTTAACTCCAATGTAAAAATGCATATAAAAGCAAAGAGGCTTTAAAAAAATACAAGGTTGAAGGATCATCATCAGCATTCAGACACTATAAAGAATGCAACAAGAAATGTAAGGGTGCAATTAGGGTTGCTAAGATAGAACATGAAAAACACATAGTGGAGGAGAGCAAAAAAAATCCCAAGAAATTCTTTAAGTATGTAAACAGTAAACAAGGAGGACAGACCATATTGGCCCCATAAAGAATGAGGAAGGACATTTGGTTACAAAGGATGGGGAGATGGTGAATGTATTGAATTTATTCTTCTCCTCAGTCTTCATGAGGGAATCCAGGGGCTTCAGTAACCAAAACTGCAGTATTTATCCTTATGATACATCACAGGAAGCACCTCTATGGTTAACAGAGGACAGAATTAAAATTAGACTTGGGAAACTTAACATTAATAAATCACCGGGAACCTGATGGCTTGCATCCGAGGGTACTTAGGGAACTCAGTCAAGTAATTCCCAGACCATTGTTCCTAATTTTTACTGACAGTCTACTGACTGGAATGATACCAGCTGATCGGAGAAAAGCGAATGTAGCACCAATATTTAAAAAGGGCCCAAAATACATCCCTGGGAATTACAGACCAGTTAGCCT
Organism: Lithobates clamitans; assembly: GCA_037952925.1. Taxonomy (NCBI): domain Eukaryota; kingdom Metazoa; phylum Chordata; class Amphibia; order Anura; family Ranidae; genus Lithobates; species Lithobates clamitans. The sequence continues at coordinate 6,473,070 of JBBGZY010000079.1, forward strand.
AATATCAATATTATGCAAGCTCTTGGAGGGAATGATAAGGAACTATATACAAGATTTTAGTAATGAGAACGGTATCATTAGCAGTAATCAGCATGGATTCATGAAGAATCGTTCTTGCCAAACCAATCTATTAACCTCCTATGAGGAGTGAGTTGCCATCTAGATAAAGGAAAGCCCATAGACGTGGTGTATCAATTTTGCAAAAGCATTTGACACAGTTCCCCATAAACATTTACTGTACAAAATAAGGTCCGTTGGCATAGACCATAGGGTGAGTACATGGATTGAAAACTGGCTACAAGTGCGAGTTCAGAGGGTGGTGATAAATGGTGAGTACTCGGAATGGTCAGGGGTGGGTAGTGGGGTATCCCAGGGTTCTGTGCTGGGACCAGTCCTATTTATTTTGTTCATAAATGACCTGGAGGATGGGGTAAACAGTTCAATCTCTGTATTTGTGGACGATACTAAGCTAATCAGGGCAATAACTTCTCCGCAGGCTGTGGAAACCTTGCAAAAAGATCTGAACAAATTATTGGGGTGGGCAACTACATGCAAATGAGGGGGGTGAACCTCTGGGGGAATCTAGGATGTAAAAGGACTTGGGGGTCCTAGTAGATGATAGGCTCAGCAAGGGCATGCAATGCCAAGCTACTGCTAACAAAGAAGGGCAAAAAAGCTAATAAAGGGTCTGGAGGAAATTCATTATGAGGGAAGGTTGCGAGCACTGAACTTATTCTCGCTGGAGAAGAGACGCTTGAGAGGTGATATGATTTCAATTCATAAATACCATACTGGTGACCCCACAATAGAGATAAAACTTTTTTGCGGAAGGGAGTTTAACAAGACACATGGCCACTCATTAAAATTAGAAGAAAAGAGGTTTAACCTTAACCTACGTAGACCGTTCCTTACTGTAAGAGCGGCAAGGATGTGAAATTCCCTTCCACAGGCGGTGGTCTCAGCGGGGGGCATTGATAGTTTCAAGAAACTATTAGATAAGCACCTGAATAGGCACAACATACAGGGATATACAATGTAATACTGACATATAATCACACACATAGGTTGGACTTGGTGGACTTGTGTCTTTTTTTTAACCTCACCTACTATGTAACTACAGTATGTAACAGGAAGATAGGATATTTCTATTAGTCCAGATAGGCAACTAAAGAGATCCTCAGGCCTGCTCCAGAGAGAAGTTGCAGGAAGATTATATTATGTACATTTAGGAAATAATACAGGCCTTTTTTAAAGCAATTACTGAGCTGGCCAGAACTACCTCTGGAGGGAGTCTATCCCACATTTTCACAGCTCTTACTTTGAAGAAACCTTTCCATATTTGGAGATTAAATCTCTTTTCCTCTAGATGTAAAGAGTGCCCCTTGTCCTCTGTGATGACCTTAAAGTGAATAACTCAACACCAAGTTCACTATATGGACCACTTATGTATTTGTACATATTGATTATATCCCCCCTTAATCTCCTCTTCTCAAGAAAAGACTTGGTACACTTTGGAAACTACAGCTTGCATTGCATGCTATTATTATGCTATTATTGAGCTTATGATCTCCTAAAATCCCCAGATCCTTCTCCACTGTGGATTCCCCCCAGTTGTACTCCCCCTAGAATGTATGATGCATGCATATTCTTAATCCCCATGTGCATAACTTTACATTTATCAACATTAAACCTAATTTGCCACTTAGTTGCCCAATTAAACAGTGCATCGATGTAGACTTGTAAGTTGGAGACATCCTGTAAGGACGTTATTCCACTGCATAGCTTGGTGTCATCTGCAAACACTGAAATGGTACTTTTAATCCCAGACCCTATATCATTTATAGATATATTAAAAAGTAAGGGTCTCAACACTGAACCTTGGGGTACACCACTAATAACCTTAGACCATACAGAGTAAAAATCATTAACCACTACTGTCTGAATTCTAACTTTTAACAAGTTTTCTATCTATTTACAAACTGATCTTTCTAAGCCTGTAGACTTTACCTTACACAATAATCGTGTGTGGGGAACTGTGTAAAACGCCTTTGCAAAATCTAAGTATACTACAGTCACCCTTATCCAAGCATGCAGCCTGGCAGACCAGAAAAGGGGGGGGGAGACAAGCAAGTGCCCCTCCAACCATACCAGGCCAAATGCCCTAAACACAGGGGGGTGGGTGCGGGGCAGGGGCTTATCTGGAATCCCCCTTTAACAAGGGGGTCCCCAAATCATGCCCCCCCTATGCAAATGAGTATGGGGTACATAGCACCCCTACCCATTCACCAAAAAAGTGTCAAAACGTAATAAAAACACAGGAACAATTTTTGACAATTTCTTTATTAAAAAATAGTAGATCCATCGTCAATCATGACATCGCCGCACTGCCAGATCCAAAAAAGTAAAAGCTGTCAACTAAAGCAAACTTCCAAATGCCTGGCTTGCCGTTTGACAGTTCTTATACAGGTAAAGGGCGGGGCCACCTGGCAATATCACCTGGTGGCACCGCCCCCTTTTGACATCACTGACCGATGCATGCTGGACACAAGAGCGTGGTGCAAAGCCCCCTGCCCCAAAGCACCCATCCCCCCACATTGAGGGCATGTAGCCTGGTATGGTTCAGGCAGGGGGGCACTCGCTCATCCCCACCTTTCCTGACCTGCTGGGCTGTATGCTTGGATAAGGGTCTGTTATGGATTTTGGGGGGACCCCCACGCTTTTTTTTAACATTTTCCTATTACCAGCAAGGGTATTATATTGCCGGAAATTTAAATGTGGTTTTATTAATTTTTTTGCTGTGCTGACAGTTTTGCTGCAGCAGGTTCTATCAACTGTACAGATGCATCACTTTACAGGGAGACTAAGGGGACCCCCCAGGCACTATATTTAAAGGAGTTTACTTTTTTTCTTGTACCATAATAATCACTGCTCCTGTAAAAATGATCTTTTTTAAAAACTTTTTTTGCATTGATACATGTCCACCAGAGAATTACCAGCACTGCTTTGGGACTGGAGACACAGAAGGCTTGTACCTCTGTAAAGACAGCCCCCCCGAAGAAGCCCGAACTATGGGCGAAACATGTTGGGTGTAGTCTGGTTGTCTTGCATAAACATCTTGTTATTTGCACTGTACATACCTGTGTCCTTTGGTTTTATGTATATTTTTTGTTTTACCTTTTAAAACAAAAATAAAATATTTTTTATTGAATACATGTGACGGTATTTTGCACCCTCAAAAATCCCCACCCCATTTCTTTTTGTCCTTAATCATCTACTAAATTTAGCTTGTCCAGGTAATCTTTGAAAATGAAAGCTAGAAGCAGACTGGTTACAATGCTCTGCTGCCCCAGAGTCTGGCTGCTGTAGTTTTAGTAAACTCCCCTGTAAGTGTAGAATATTACATGTACTAGCAAGAACTCAGGTCCTTCAGGCTCCTTTCACCCCACTAAATACTGCCCACCTGGTGTTATACAGTACTTACTTTCAACCTTAATCCAGCAATATTTACTGTGTGGTCATGGCACCAAGCCACACAGCCTTGCTCCCAAAAGGATTGCTTCTTATTGGGAATGCATGCCCTATCCCAATTCATTTATATGGCAATGCCATACTCATGGCATTTTTCAAGTGGTTGCTCAGAGTATTGCTTCCCCATAAGAATGAATGGGGACTGTGATGCTCATGCATAAAAGAGTGGTCACTTGTGTAAAGGCTATGCATTTCAGGATGGGACCACATAGTTAAAATCACTGTATTGAGGCTGAAGGCAAGTCTAACACCAGATGGACAGCATTTAAGGGGGTGGAGTGAGCCAATTAAAACCAAAAATAAACAGATAAACTACAGTTGTACTTTAAGTACCCATTCCCAGCCATTTTATGTTTTAAAGTGCATAACTGAAAAAATGATAACAGGGCCCTTGTGTGTATATTTTTATATAAAGTTAATTTCAGAGTTTAAATTAACATAGTCGCATATGTTTAAATGCTCCCCTTTTCCAGATGGAACATAGCATGATACAGCCTCAATAAATAAATAAATAAATAAATAAATAAATAAATAAATTATGCATAAACCTATTAGTGGAACATGGGCATGTGAAATACACCCTTGCAAAGTTCTAAATTCTTTGGTCATATGCTCTTCTATGCTCTGATCCTCCTCCTTTGCTGCAGCTGTTCTGCTAGTATAATTGGTGAGATGCTCATGTTGATAGCAGCTGATCAATGTTGATCAATGCATACAATAAGACAACTCCTTTTCACTCAAGTGCGATAAATCACAGTGGCCCACAGCAAGGAGAACACAACTCAGTGCATATTCTTTTAGCCTTACATTTTTCAAAGGGTCACCAGGTAGCCTCAAGGCTTTGAAGCCCTCGTCAGACATGAAGGTTCCAAGTTCTGAACAACAAAAAGTTAATAGTACACCAGTCTAGTGAAATACCAATGGTACTATTTATTAGAATGTAAAACACAGACAATTATACTCACAAAGCCAGATGAGTTTATTTCTCTATTAGCGTTAAAGGGGTTGTAAAGTCAGAAGGTTTTTTATCCAAATGCATTCTATGCATTAGGATAAAAAAGCCTTCTGTGTGCAGCAGCCCCCTTCAGCCCCACTAATGCTTACCTGAGCCCCACCTCTATCCATGTCCATGAGTGTCTGGGCCATCCAAGACTCTCCCTCCTGATTGGCGGAGATATAGCAGCACCATTGGCTCCCACTGCTGTTAATCAGTCAGCCAATCAGGAGAGCGAGGGGTGGGTCCGGGCCACAGCTCCATGTCTGAATGGACACAGGGAGTTGTGACTCAGCTTGGGTGCCCCTAAAGCAAGCTGCTTGCTATGGGGGCACTCAAAAGGAGGGAGGGGCCAGGAGCACAGAAGAGGGACCTGAGAAGAGGAGGATATGGGCTTCTCTGTACAAATCCACTGCAACAGAGTAGGTAAGTATAACATGTTTGTTATTTTTACTGAAAAAAAAAAAACTTTACAATCACTATAGTTAATGTGTAACTAAACAGCACACAGAACACAGAAATGTAATTTTAGTAAATGTAAACTGCTAAATACCTTTTCTCATCAGCAGTATATAGCAGTAAATACCTTTTCTCATCAGCAGTATATGGCAGGCTTGCGACTTCTATCGATGTCTGGTTAAAGCTTGTAGGAGGAATTTTCATTCTACTCCAATTGTCTTATGAGGCTGCAGGACCCCTGACCCTCTGTCTGGATAGTGCGGAATGGCGCTGTGCTGATCACATGCACTCTCCTAAGAAAAAAACTTTCTGGCAATACACACCAAACTGAGCATATGCAGCTCTTCCCCAAGGCTTTGTTCTATCAGCAGATAAATTGGGGACTGTGGAAGAAGGGGATGATCAGAGAAGATCAAACCACTTTTTTACACAATACAGAGGATTAACCCCTTTGGTTCCACAGCAAGTATAACAAGCATGCTTTACTGCATATACAGACTGAATTTACTGTTGTGGGTTTAGTAACACTTTAAAGTTTAGAGCTTTGGGATAAACACTATCAATGACACTGAGGTATTTGTATGGTTCTTTCTGCAATAGATTACAGAAAAAGCAGGTAAGACTAAGTGGACTTTCTGATTTCAGTACATTTTCTGAAAAACATTTGTATCTCACTAATAGGGATGAGCCGAACACCCCCCTGTTCGGTTCGCACCAGAACATGCGAACAGGAAAAAAGTTCGTTCGAACACGTGAACACCGTTAAAGTCTATGGGACACGAACATGAATAATCAAAAGTGCTCATTTTAAAGGCTAATATGCAAGTTATTGTCATAAAAAGTGTTTGGGGACCTGGGTCCTGCCCCAGGGGACATGGATCAATGCAAAAAAAAGTTTTAAAAAAGGCCCTTTTTTCAGGAGCAGTGATTTTAATAATGCTTAAAGTCAAACAATAAAAGTGTAATATCCCTTTAAATTTCGTACCTGGGGGGTGTCTATAGTATGCCTGTAAAGGGGCGCATGTTTCCTGTGTTTAGAACAGTCTGACAGCAAAATGACATTTTGAAGGAAAAAAACTCATTTAAAACTACCCACGGCTATTGCATTGCCGACAATACACATAGAAGTTCATTGATAAAAATGGCATGGGAATTCCATAAAGGGGAACCCCGAACCAAAATTAAAAAAAAAATGACGTGGGAGTCCCCCTAAATTCCATACCAGGCCCTTCAGGTCTGGTATGGATATTAAGGGGAACCCCGGCCAAAATTTTAAAAAAAAATGACGTGGGGTTCCCCCTAAATTCCATACCAGACCCTTCAGGTCTGGTACAGATTTTAAGGGGAACCCCGCGCCAAAAAAAACAAAAAAAAAACGGCGTGGGGTCCCCCCAAAAATCCATACCAGACCCTTATCCGAGCACGCAACCTGGCAGGCCACAGGAAAAGAGGGGGGGACGAGAGTGCGGCCCCCCCCTCCTGAACCGTACGAGGCCACATGCCCTCAACATTGGGAGGGTGCTTTGGGGTAGCCCCCCAAAACACCTTGTCCCCATGTTGATGAGGACAAGGGCCTCCTCCCCACAACCCTGGCCGGTGGTTGTGGGGGTCTCCGGGCGGGGGGCTTATCGGAATCTGGAAGCCCCCTTTAACAAGGGGACCCCCAGATCCCGGCCCCCCCCTGTGTGAAATGGTAAGGGGGTACAAAAGTACCCCTACCATTTCACTAAAAAACTGTCAAAAATGTTAAAAATGACAAGAGACAATTCCTTTATTTAAATACTTCTTCTTTCTTCTATCTTCCTTCATCTTCTGGTTCTTCTGGCTCTTCTGGTTCTTCCTCCGGCGTTCTCGTCCAGCATCTCCTCCACGGCGTCTTCTATCTTCTTCTCCTCGGGCCGCTCCGCACCCATGGCATGGGGGGGAGGCTCCCGCTCTTCTCTTCATCTTCTTCTTCTTCTCTTCTTCTTTTCTTCTCTTCTTCTTTTCTTCGCTTCTTCTCTTCTTCTCTTCTTCTCTTCTTCATTTTCTTCTCCGGGCCGCTCCGCATCCATGCTGGCATGGAGGGAGGCTCCCGCTGTGTGACGGCGCTCCTCGTCTGACAGTTCTTAAATAATGGGGGGCGGGGCCACACGTTGACCCCGCCCCCCTCTGACGCACGGGATATGACGGGACTTCCCTGTGACATTCCCCGTGACGTCACAGGGAAGTCCCGTCAAGTCACCGTGCGTCAGAGGGGGGCGGGGTCACCGGGTGGCATCGCCCCCCGTTATTTAAGAACTGTCAGACGAGGAGCGCCGTCACACAGCGGGAGCCTCCCTCCATGCCAGCATGGATGCGGAGCGGCCCGGAGAAGAAAATGAGGAAGAGAAGAAGAGAAGAGAAGAAGAGAAGAAAAGAAGAAGAGAAGAAGAAGAAGATGAAGAGAAGAGCGGGAGCCTCCCCCCCATGCCATGGGTGCGGAGCGGCCCGAGGAGAAGAAGATAGAAGACGCCTCGGAGGAGATGCTGGACGAGAACGCCGGAGGAAGAACCAGAAGATGAAGGAAGATAGAAGAAAGAAGAAGTATTTAAATAAAGGAATTGTCAAAAACTGTCTCTTGTCATTTTTAACATTTTTGACAGTTTTTTAAGTGAAATGGTAGGGGTACTTTTGTACCCCCTTACCATTTCACACAGGGGGGGCGGGATCTGGGGGTCCCCTTGTTAAAGGGGGCTTCCAGATTCCGATAAGCCCCCCGCCCGCAGACCCCCACAACCACCGGCCAGGGTTGTGGGGATGAGGCCCTTGTCCTCATCAACATGGGGACAAGGTGTTTTGAGGGGCTCCCCCAAAGCACCCTCCCAATGTTGAGGGCATGTGGCCTGGTACGGTTCAGGAGGGGGGGCGCACTCTCGTCCCCCCCTCTTTTCCTGCGGCCTGCCAGGTTGCGTGCTCGGATAAGGGTCTGGTATGGATTTTTGGGGGGACCCCACGCCGTTTTTTTTTTTTTGGCGCAGGGTTCCCCTTAAAATCCATACCAGACCTGAAGGGTCTGGTATGGAATTTAGGGGGAACCCCACGTCATTTTTTTTTTTACATTTTGGCCGGGGTTCCCCTTAATATCCATATCAGACTGAAGGGCCTGGTATGGAATTTAGGGGGACTCCCACGTCATTTTTTTTTTAAATTTTGGTTCGGGGTTCCCCTTTGGGGAATTCCCATGCCGTTTTTATCAATGAACTTCTATGTGTATTGTCGGCAATGCAATAGACGTGGGTAGTTTTAAATGAGTTTTTTACTTCAAAATGTCATTTTGCTGTCAGACTGTTCTAAACACAGGAAACATGCGCCCCTTTACAGGCATACTATAGACACCCCCCAGGTATGAAATTTAAAGGGATATTACACTTTTATTGTTTGACTTTAAGCATTATTAAAATCACTGCTCCTGAAAAAAGGGCCTTTTTTAAAACATTTTTTTTTGCATTGATCCATGTCCCCTGGGGCAGGACCAGGGTCCCCAAACACTTTTTATGACAATAACTTGCATATTAGCCTTTAAAATTAGCACTTTTCATTTCTCCCACAGACTTTTAAAGGGTGTTCTGCGGCATTCGAATTTGCCACGAACACCCCAAATTGTTCGCTGTTCGGCGAACTTGCGAACAGCCAATGTTCGAGTCGAACATGAGTTCGACTCGAACTCGAAGCTCATCCCTACTCACCAATCAGTTATACTTGTTGCCTAAAACTGCTCCCCAAAACAACAACTTTTTGTTAAATAGTATCATTTGTGTTGTCTGTCCCCATCAAATGTTGTATTGTGCCTAAATCTTTCATGTGGTCTCTGGTATTCTCTTACTCACCTGTAATAGTGTCCACCCAAAATAAATATATTACATTTTAGCACAATAAAACGAATACACGGTATATGCGGCACATTATTATCAGAATTGACACTCCTGTTTTCAGTTAAGATGCTATAAAGGTCAAGCTGAGCTGATTTTCTGTAGCAACCCTCATGCATTTGGAATAAAATTTAGATAAACCTCTATTTCCGTGGCTTATACTATATGCTGTCTGCTCCTTTGAAAAATATGCTGCTCTATCAACTGAAGAAAACATGTCTATCTAAATAGGAAATTCTGCTGAATCTGTAACTGCTTTTTGCCAGATGCTGGAGGAATACAATAATAAATGCATTTCTGAATATATATTCAAACCTTTGTACTAGGCACTGACAGTTTGTTAATCTTTAGTAATACTTGTTGTGCTGCATGTTAAGTACCCCGATTGGCCAAAATACAAAGTGAAGTAGGCTTACTAGACATATATTTACATTTTTTCATATATGTAACAAAATTGAAATGTTAACATTTTGTTTAACCTCTGGGACCTTTTTTTATCTACTGGAATCATAAAACATGCATTGCTAGCCTCCATTTCATTTTTAAATAGAATTGTACTTAGGTTATCAGATTTGTTCCTGTGTATGATAGGAGTACATTACAATACTCTTTTATCTTCCCCCCGTATTTAGTGATTTTTATGTACACTGCAACATGTAAAGGGTATCTTTCAGTTTTCCTTTTTTCATGTCAGGAATGCGTTCATGTCAATGGGAAGCATATGTTTTCCAATATCAGTAATGCCCCGTACACATGGTCGGACATTGATCGGACATTCCGACAGCAAAATCCTAGGATGTTTTCCGACGGATGTTAGCTCAAACTTGTCTTGCATACACATGCTCACACAAAGTTGTCGGAAAATCCGATCATTCTGAACGCGGTGACGTAAAACACATACGTCGGGACTATAAACGGTGCAGTAGTCAATAGCATTCATCTCTTTATTTATTCTGAGCATGCGTGGCACTTTGTGCCTCAGATTTGTGTACACACGATCGGAAATTCCGATAATGGATTTTGTTGTCGGAAAATTTTATAGCCTGCTCCCAAACTTTGTGTGTCGGAAAATCCGATGGAAAATGTGTGATGGAGCCTACACACGGTCGAAATTTCCGACAACAAGGTCCTATCACACAATTCCCGTAGGAAAATCCGACCGTGTGTACGGGGCATTAGAGAGTTTAAATCTGATGTTACTATCAGGCAAATTTTAATGAGATGTGTCTTGTTAACCTATACAAGGTATTCTCTGTTCACTTCATCTCCTATGTAAATGTTATTAAAGTGAAGTGTTTTTACAAGTGCTACCTGTGTTGAGTGTATACCCTGTGCATTTTCTGTGCTACTACTTAGGAACTGGTAATAAATTGCAGTAGATATTGTATTGCAGTAGATACTTTATCGTATTTGTGCTATCCCCCCTTTACATTGTAAAGCACTGCGTAAACTGTTGGCGCTAATAATAATAATAATAATAAACAATATAACTTCAACAGCTTGTTATGTTTTAGAATTATACATACCTGCTCAGTGCAATATCTCCTCTTCCCTGCAGGAGATAGACATTAAGCAACTATGGTCATTGCCATGTTTGGTCAATAATATCAGCCTCTATTCCCACCCCTTCGTTTACATCTATCATGAATCTGTCATTTGGTGAAGAACAGAGATGGGACCGGAAGCATCAATAGGTCAAAACGTGTTTTGGTTTGTCATTGGGCATCATTTATCATGATTAATGGGGATCTGCATCACTGGACATTGTGGTTGATTATGGATTTTCATTGTGGGCCTTTTTTTGAATGTGTAGGGGTAATGTATACATAGGAGGACTAGTATATGGGTTCTGCCTTATTTTTAAGGGGGGGCTTCTAGATTCTGATAACCTCCTCACCCACATACACCTAAAATACTGGGCCAGGGTTGTAGGAAATAGACTTTTGTTCTCATAAACATGAGGATAAGGTGGTTTGGTGCTTTGCTAGGGAGTTCTTCTGTCAGGGTACCCCCCATGTGGAGAGTAAGTGGCCTTGGATGGAGACTGCATCCTTATCCACCCCTTTCCTTTCCACCCAGACTGCATGCTTGGATAAAGGTCTGGTATGTATTTTTGGGGGGGCTCACACTTTTTTCTCTGTTTTTTTGCATGAGCTGTAGCTTCAAAATCCATACCAGGTTCAAAAGGTCTGAAGAGCCTGGTATACATTTGGGGGGCTAACACTGTTTTTTTCACTTTCCAAGCTGTTTACACTCACTTGTCAGTTGGGAATCCCACCTGACAGCAGAATGTGCCGGCTTGCTAACAGCCATGAGGAATCTGTTATATTTAGCAGTGACAATAATACCATTGCTACATGTTTTGCTTAACACTGTAGCTGGAGGTTCATTCTACTGTACACCCATTCAATTGACAGTTCACACTGGATTCTCTATAGACAGTGCATAAGTCTCCCTGCTGGTCAAATGTTCTTAGTCTATAGTGTTAGGCTATTTTCATTGGTGAATGTTAACTCACGGTTGAATGATTTTATATATTTTTCTCTGAAATGAATGTTGAGGAATGTTACATTCACTCAGTGAAAGGCAGCAAGTAAACTATTACACCCATATTACAAACATTACAGGTATTATATCCTGATGAAGGAGCACGCATGCGCCGAACGCGAAGCACCGCCCGCCTCACCCCGCTCCCGGAAGTGAAGACGCAGGTCAGCACGGCGCTCCACGGAGGATCCATGACCGATATCCTGGCCGCCCGGAGGCTCTGAGGACCCTCGGCACCACCAGAACAGCTACCAGGACCCAGGTTACAGGACTCACATCCCAGGAACCCCTGAACTGGCCCGTGACACCCACATCCCCCGAGAGCACGCGGATGAAACTACTTTACATGCTGGTTTTTAGCAACTCAAATTTTCCAGAAGAAGAATGTGAATAGTATGGCAAGGATCAGAAACAGGGCTACTGGGAGGACAGTTACAAGGACAAGGCCTACTGGCTCTTCAACTTTCTCCTCTAGCCTTTCTTTCTCACACATGATTGGCCCATGGACTTGCTGTTGAGATTTATCCAAGGAAATCACGGGGAGTTTATCTGAGTTTTCACCTATTGTATCCAGAGACTGTAGCTGGGTTATAAGCTGAAAAGCGTATATGATCTCCTTGCCAGAGATCAAGGGAGCTGGTAAGAGGCAGCTGTTTTATAGGTGGAGGACTTTCCTATCCCCTGCACTTGTTTCTGCAGTGGTTCTGAGTGTGTTGTCACCTTGATTCAAGAAGAGGATATATACCTTCCGTGAACTTTACATAGACTGATAATTGATATCTGTTCATTTGCATTTGATGGACTTGTAACAACATGCGTGCTTACATTGAGTTGTAATCCTTTATTCTCTATCTAGCGCAGTTTTTTGTGTTTGTTAATATTATATGCTATGCTTGCATGAATGTTGAGATTCACAAAGGTTTTTTTTTCTTATTAATAGACCTTAGTATTGTCAATCTGCAACAGGAAGTGCTATTACTGGCAAGATTTCCAAGTGACAAACATTGAAAAAGATTCATACAAAATTATTTGCTTTAGAAAACTGTATAAAGTGAGTCATTATTGTATTAAAGCTTTGCCCAATCAGGATACGGTGAATAGCTGGTTGTTAAGGAGTGGGCTGGGAATCTGGCCACGGTGGGTTTCCCCACTGACAGCTGAATAAAGAAAAACATTGCTGGCAATTAAAAAGTGAAAACAATGGTGTGGGGTCCCCCCAGTCCATACCAGGCCCTTCAGGGGAACCCCACGCCAAAATTTAAAAAAAGGCATAGTATCCCCCGATGATCCATACCAGACCCTTATCCAAGCAGGCCAGGAAAGGGGGGGACAAGCAAGTGCCCCCCTCCTGAACCATACCAGGCCATATGCCTTCAAAATGGGGGGTGATGGGAATGGGGACAAGAGCCTCATCCTCACAACCCTGGGCTGTGGAGGTCTGTGGGCAGAGGGCTTATAGGAATCTGGAATGCCCCTTTAACAAGGGGGACCCCCAGATCCCAGCCCCTCCCTATGTAAATGAGTATAGGAGTACCCCTACCCAGTCACAAAAAAGTGTCAAAAAGTAATACAAGTTTTTGACAATTCCTTTATTAAAAAAAAAACAGTGTCCCCCATTGTAGATCTATCGTCAATCATGACACCACCGCTGCACCCGAAAAAGAAAAAAAAACTCTCTGCCATCCAATAAGGCAAATTGCCAAATGCCTGGCTTGTCATTTGACAGTTCTTATATAGGTAAGAGGTGGAGCCACCTGACCACTTCACTTGGTGGCACCGCCCCTTGTGACATCACGGACTGATGTATGCTGGGTCGGTGACTTCACAAAGGGGCGGAGCCACCAGGTGGCCCCGCCCTTACCTATATAAGAACTGTGAAACAGCAAACCAGGCATTTGGTGGCTTTTTCTTTTTTGAGTCCAGTGGTACAGTGGGTGTCGTGATTAAAGATGGATTTACAGGAATTGTCAAAAACTTTCTCTGTGTTTTTATTACTTTTTGACACATTTTGGTGAATGGGTAGGTAGGGGTACTATGTACCCCATAGCCATTCACCAAAATGTGTCAAAAAGTAATAAAAACTATTGTGCTATGTACCCCATACCCATTCACATGGGGGGCGGAATACGCGGGTCCCCTTCTTAAAGGGGGCTTCCCAATTTTGATAAGTCCTCTGCCTGCAGAATCCCACAGCCCAGGGTTGTGGGGATGAGGCTCTTGCCCCCCATAACATGGGGACAAGGTACTTTGGGGTGGGGGCATGTTCTTGGTATGGTTCAGGAGGGGAGGGGGTGATCGCTCACCCTCCCTCTTTCCTGACCTGCCAGGCTGCATGGTTAGATAAGGATCTGGAATGGCTTTGGGGGGATCCCACACCATTTTAAAATACATTTTGGTGTGGGGTTCCTCTTAAAATTCTTACCAGAGCCAAAGGGTCTGGTAGACTGGGGGAGGCCCACACCATTTTTTTTTACATTTTATAATCACATCAATTGTATTGTCAGCAATTTAAATATAACTTCATGCTTTTTTTTTTCTTTAGAAATGTAATTTTTGCTCTAGCATGTTCTATACATGCTACAGATGCACCACTTTACAGGCAGACTAAGGAGACCCCCCAGCACTATATTTAAAGGAATTTTTCATTTTTATTGTTTCATTTTCAGCATCATTAAAATCACTGCTCCTGTAAAAAAAAATTGCATTGATACATGTCCCCCATGACATTACTCAGGACCCCATACCCTTTTTATGACCAAGAACTTGCATATAAGCCTTCAAAAATTGGGACTTTTGATATTTCAAGTTCGGGTCCTGTAGACTTTAATAGGATTTGCAATTAAGGTCAGAACTTTTTCTCTGTTTTGGAGTTCTTGTGTGAATCGAACAGGGGGTGTTTTGGCCCATCTCTAGTCATTATTCCAAACGCACTGTAACATAGTTTTGGGGTTTACTTTATGTTGAACACAAACTTGATTTTGTTTCAAAAATGGTGTATTATTTGCACTCCTATTTCATGACAAACACTCACAAATGTATACAGAAAAATATGAAAAATGGGAACTTTAAAGGTGCAAGTAGACACAATTATGTTATAAAATCAACATTTATTTTATATCAATAAAATTCATCTGGTAAAACTGATAAATTCAACAGACACATACATCAGATTTCATGTTAAAATTGATGCTTCCACTCGACATGTTTTGACAAATGTTTGTACAGCTTCCTCAGGAGTATATGCATCATTCTAGATTAAACAATAAACAATTCATAAGAGGTAATATACATATTATACATAATCAAACTTTTTCAATATAGCATGTCAATCCATACAACATTATTAATAATATACAATAATATACAAAAATAGAGTATTCCTTATTGCTCTGCATCATTTGATGATACATAGCACATAAGACAAAAAATTGGCGAAACATGTCAAGTGTAAGCATCAATTTTAACATGAAATCTGATATACAGTATGCACCTGTTGAATTTATTAGTTTTACAAGATGAATTTTATTGATACGAAATAAATGTTGATTGTGTCTACTTGCACCTTTAAAGTCCCCATTTTTCGTATTTTACTGTATTCAATATTGGGATGTGGTGATAAAACAACTTTTCCCTTCATTCGGGACTTAATAGTAGTGTTACTCACAAATGTATGTTGCCCTGATCTTCTAAATAACGGCTGCTTTAATTTTTCCTGTAGCTTTAAAAGCAAAGCTCTACTTTATGGTGTGAAGGTTATAACACAGCCACTTCAGCCTCAAAACTCTACTTATGGGCCAAGGCACATGGGATTTTAGCTCTTGGCTGTGGTGATACTGACTCAGCAAAATAAAGCCAGAGTTAACTTACCGTGATAATGTGTTCTTGCGTATTCAGATTGCAACAGACTGATATATTTCACAGTGAAATACAGTATCTTATGTAGTTCTGTATCTTGCATACAGTACATGTACCATTGATTGCTGATGCACAGAGAGTGTTCATTGAACTAAAATGTAATACAAAGAATGTCATGCACACAAGGCATGACAAGTGACATATGTCAGCTAATTTAATAAGGCAAATGTTCTGACTGATCTGATTGAATTGGTTGCCATGGGTTACTGCACATCACTGGTTTATTAAATAAACCTGACAAGTCAATTTAAAGAGAATGACATGTGAAAAAGAACTGCAAGGCTGACACATCTTATATTTCATGCATTACTGTCTTGGCTGAGATGAAAAGAAAAAGAATAATCTTTGTTTTAAAAGGAAAAATATTTTCTACCTGTAACTAAATAAAGTAAAAAGCTTGATTAGTGTTTGAAACAATATGATCTTTGTATTAAACCTTTACAATGGATGTTTTCTGAAGTGGTATTTTTTTTTCTTACTCATAAGGAATCAAGTCTACTTTGATATGACAGCAGTCATTTGGGCCTATGATGAATGCTAAAGAAAAAACAAATATCATATGCTGCAAATACTTTTGCTTTACTAATATATTGATGAAGAGTTCAAAATGAGGGCCCATATACAGTATACTATGCTTTGCGTTAACACATTCTTATTTGTGCATTAAGGCAGTTCAATATTTTAATTCGGATAGCAGCATATCTTAACATATAAAATTGTACCTGCAGTTTTTTTCTGCAATGCAGTGCACTGTAAAACATGCTGTTTGTATTGTAGTGGGCTTTTGTGCAGACACATAAACCTCTAGCTTACATTTGCATTAGGGTACTATTTTAAATATATTTTTGCATGTAACCAGGTAGTACTAGTATGAATAAATGTTTAAAGGGAAATGATTTGGGATTAATTGTTCTTTTTTTTTAAATGGAAACATGCATATGGAAATACAAGGTATGCAGGACTTGTGCATACAGTCACTGTCAGTGCTGATACACCGTCCAGAATCCTGCTCTCAAACTTATAGCCAATCACATTAATGTTGATTTGCAAAATGGGAGAGGAGTGGGGAAGGGGTGGAATGTTTTGTTTTTGGTGGCACACCTTGAACTTGTTTCCCCCAGAATTAATCATGTTTTCTTTAAAGTGCAGAAAACAGAGACCTGCCCTATTGTGACTTGCTTCTGGGTAGAGGTCTTTTTTATATTTTTTCCACTCTTTTCTCTTTTCCCCTGGCCCACTTATAGCATTAATAAACTCTCAGCCACCTCATTTGAAACAAACTCAATTCTGACTGTTTTTATATGTAAACACAGCTGCGAAACAAACCATAGCAAAGGCATGTAAATCTAACTTCCTTAATGTAGTGGAAACTAAAAATAGAGTCACCCAGGCCATGATATGTGCTAAAATTGAAGCAGTCCTCCAGGATAGGGTCAGGAAGTACACATGTCTTTGGCAGCTATGGGTGACCCATTATCTGCCCCCACAATTTAAAGATAGCGTACTACTCCTTTTTTTTTTTTTTTTCAAATTATTTTTTATTAAAGATTTTCAAGTACAAAACATAGTACAGGTTTTTTTGTTCATTAACTTACACATCATGGGAACATACATTAATCAAAGACAGGTTCAGAGTTTACATTGTAGAGGGTGAGTAATTTTTACAATGTTATTATCTTATTTATTATATATGATGCAGTAATTATTTATTTAACATAATGTATTTCCATGAGACAATAAAGTGAAAGTGTAGCAAAAGATAGAAGGGGGGGGAGGGGAGGGGAAGGAGAAAGGGTAGGGTAGGGGATTGGAGGGGGTAGAGGGAAGGGAGAGGTGATGGAGTGATGTAGGTATGTTTATTTTTCATTAACCATACAAGTTTAACTGAGAAATAGCGAGGGGTATATATTCCATTTCAGAAACCTCTAATTATCTTTAAACCAATCCGACCATATTTTCCAATGTTTGTCAAAGGCAGGTTTTTGTTCAGTTCTAGCTGCTATTAATGATTCAAAGATGTAATTGGTTCGTGTTATTGCAAGGGCTTCTGAGACATTGGGTACAATATTCATTTTCCAATATTTAGTAATCAGTGATCTAGCAGCTAGGAGTACATGTGTGATCACTGTACGAAAGCAAGGAGGGAAACTTTCAATACCCAAGTTTAACAGTGCCAAACCTGGGTTTGGTGGTTTTAGTATTCCTGTGATGCGAGATATACACTTAAATATATTGTTCCAAAAGCTGGTGAGATGTTTACATGACCAGAATACATGTAAGATATTACCCACCTCCCCACATGTTCTCCAGCATAGTGGTGAGTTGGAGAAGGAGAATTTAGATAATCTATAAGGCGTGAGGTACCATCTTTGAGCTATTTTTAAGGAAAGTTCCCAATGATTTACACATCTAGTTGCTTTGTACGTGGTTTTGAGTGCAATTTCCCATTGATTGTTGGTGTAGGATTCTCCCAGTTCCAATTCCCACTTTAGGAAAGGTGGGAGTTTCGTAAAAGAAGATTTGTTTTGGAGGAAATTATAAAATAAGGAAATACCTTTAGGTGTAGCAGGGGTTTTTGTGTAAAATTGCCATATTGATTCGTGTATAGGTATATGGGTTGATTTTAAAGATTTTAGAAAATGAACCAGTTGCCTATATTTAAAGTGATCCGCTAGGGGCAGTGAGTATTCCTCCACTAGTGTATTGAATGTTTTGAGCGTGTTGTTAATATATAGGTCGGCAATCAGAGATATACCTCTTGCGGACCAATTTGAAAAATTGGAGTATGGTATGGTGTGGTTTAAGATTGTGATTGGAATTGGGATGTTTATACTTTTAGTTGGGGGTGGGGGAGACTTGTGTAGTTCTCTCCACGCTAGTAGAGAGGCCTGAACAGTTAGTGGTAATGATCTTAAGGGATAAGGTTTCCATGTGTCAAGTAGTAATAG
The DNA here is from genome assembly GCA_037952925.1 of Lithobates clamitans. Classification (NCBI taxonomy): domain Eukaryota; kingdom Metazoa; phylum Chordata; class Amphibia; order Anura; family Ranidae; genus Lithobates; species Lithobates clamitans. Next base: position 6,491,351 of record JBBGZY010000079.1, read on the forward strand.
TAGTCGGAGATCTTGGGTTGGGCTGAGGGCTTGTTCTATGTTGTGCCAGAGGATATCTGGGGATGGTGATAACCATTGTCTGAGTTGGGTAAGCAAAGATGCTCGATGATAGTCCTTGATATCTATCAGGCCCATACCTCCTATTGATCTATGTTTAACTAGAACAGTTCTAGAGCATCTGGGTCTTTTGGGTCCCCATATGTAATTTCTAAGAAGATAGTTTAGTGATTGGAGATGGGTGTTCTTGAGTGGGATTGGTAGTGTGCGAAACACATATAGAATTTGGGGGAGTAGGAGCATTTTGAAGGATGCTAATCGTCCTGACCATGATAATTCTACTTTGGTGAGTCTTTTTGTTTCTTTTGTGATTTTGTCTATCAGCGGGTCATAATTGGCATCTGCTAGTTTTCAGGGGTCGGCCGTTATTTGTAGTCCCAGATAAGGGATACTTGATGAGTTCCATGTATAAGGGAATCGTTTTTGTAGATCCACTTGAAGAGATGGAGAGATATTTAGACCCAAGATTAGAGATTTTGAGAAATTCACCTTATAGTAGGACACTTGACTAAAATTCGTAAGAATATCATGGGCACATCTTAGGGACCTAGTTGGTGAGGTCAAAAGAAGGATGATGTCATCTGCGAATAAGTTAATGTTGTGTGATTTACCTAGCAGGGAGAATCCGGGTGCATCTGGGTGTGCTCTAATTTTTTCCGCTAGAGGCTCTATAAGGAGATTGAATATAGAAGGGGACAGAGGGCATCCCTGTCTGGTGCCATTGGTAATTGGAAAGGAGAGGGAAAGGGTACCTGAGGTGTAGACCTGCGCACATGGTGAAGAGTACAGGGCCAAGATAGCCGAGAGAATGGGGCCCGCGAACCCAAACTTCTTAAGTGTTTGTGCCATATATCCCCAGTGGACCCTGTCGAATGCCTTCTCCGCATCCAAAGAGAGTAGCAGAGAAGGCACCCGACAGGACCCAGCGCGATAGACCACGTTGATAATCCTCCTTGTGGCATCAGATGCTTGTCTACCCTTGGTAAAACCCGTTTGATCTGGGTTGATCAGAAGTGGTAGGAGTGTTATAAGTCTATGTGCTAGGATCTTGGCGTACAGTTTAACATCTGTATTTAGTAGGGAAATAGGTCTGAAGTTAGCAGGTGTAATAGGGTCTTTCCCAGGTTTTGGAATAGTGACAACATACGCTTTGAGCATCTCAGCAGGGAATGAGGCAGAGGACATTGCTTCCAAGTAAATTTCTTTGAGTGAAGGGGACAAGATTTTGCAAAACACTTTATAGTAACTGTTTGGTAGTCCATCTGGTCCTGGAGATTTACCAGTGGGCAACGTTTTAACTGCTTTACGGATCTCAGTCTCCGTTATGGGTAGATTAAGCTGTTCTAATTGTGATGCTGAAAGGGAGGGTAGTGTGAGATCTGCCAAAAATGATTGAATGGCGTCATCTGAGGGCTGTGGTGTATTTGTATCTTCTTTTAAATTATAAAGAGAGGAGTAGTACTCAGCAAAATTATTTGCTATGTCGTTAGGGTTGAATATTTTACTGTTATCTGAGCTACGAATTAGGTAAGGGATCTTCATTTGTGTTCTATGGTCCCTCAGTCTCTGGGCCAAATGTTTGCCAGCTCTGTTACCTGAAGAGTAATGATTTAGTTTAAGGTACCTAATATGTTTGTCATATTGTTCTAGCAACATGAGCCTGAGGTCCGATCGCAGCTGGTTTAATTTGTTTGCGATGTTTGGGTCAGGTAATTTTTTGTTTTGAACCTCCAGAAGTTTTATATCTTTTAGAAGGGAATCTAATTTCAGTGTCCTCTGCCTCTTCATCCGCGAGCTGATCTGTAACAATATACCTCTAATATATGCCTTATGGGCACACCACATAATAAATGGACTGTTAACAGATTTAGCATTAACTTCAAAATAATCTTTTAGATGTTTGTTTACAAGAGCAACCTGGGAGGACTGTTGGAAGATTTGAGGGTTGGCCCTCCAAATGTAAGTTGGTGCTGATGCGCATCTCTCCTCTATCGTGAGGGACACAGGAGCGTGGTCCGACCACGTAACGTCATGCACGGCAGAGGAGGATACCTTCTGAAGTAGAGTTCTGTCTACCAAGATTAGGTCTATGCGTGAATACGAGTTGTGTCTAGAAGAGTGATAGGAGTAGTCTCGCTCATTGGAGTGCTGACACCTCCAAGCGTCGTACATCTCTTCTTTATGTAGTATGTTTTGGATTGAGGGAAGAGGGCGTCTTGATTTAGAGGTGGTGTCCATTTTGTAATCCACTGTGACATTGTAATCTCCACACATTATAACTGCTCCCTTTTTGATTGAGTTAATCTTACGAAACATCTTTTTCAAAAAGCTGAGTTGGCGTGTGTTTGGCACATAAAGATTAACTAGCGTGTATAAATGGTTGTTAAATTCCCCAATTAGGATTAGATACCGACCCTCAGGGTCTACGTGGGTCTTCCGGATTGAGAGAGAAACAGAGTCCCTGATGGCAATAAGCACGCCCCTTTGTTTTTTAGAAGCTGATGCCTGAAAAATGTGAGGAAATTTATGGTGGGAGAACTTGGGGATTGCTGAGGTTACCCAATGCGTCTCCTGCAAGCACAGGATGTCAGAGTTTAATTTGAGGGCCTCCCTCCACACTGAGGCTCTTTTAGCAGGGTGGTTCAGTCCATGGACATTAAAAGAGGTCACTCTAACCGCCATATGTAATATGTGGAATGATGGTATGTTGGTACCTTATGTATTCCTGGGTAAGCTGCTGTTGGTCTTAGTTGTGGTTTTCCTTCTTTCTGGATGAGAAGAATTCCTCCAGTGGCATGATCTTGCAGTCCATCACCGATTTGAGGGGTTAAGGGATGAGAAAAAGAAGAGATAAAACAGAGAAAAACAACAAACAAAAATAGAACTGGTGTGTAAAAAAAGTGAGATTCCTTCCGGAATCTGATGGCAGATGTACTGCACATTTTTTAGGAGGGGAACTACGTGGGGTGTTAGCTCCATTAGGTGTCAGGAAAATCGTAGTTTTGGGTAGCTTATGACATTCGAGGCGAATATTTGTTGCGGTTTTTCTGCTGCTTTTTGTATGACACAACCTTCCACTCGTTTTGGTCATCTAGCCTTGAGGAAGGGGAAGGCCCTGGAGAGGGTTGCTCTGGTAGAATGTCCCATGTGCGCAACATTGATAGGCCGTCTTCCAGGTTGGTGATCACCGAGGTCTTGTCATCATGGGTGACGATAAGTTTTGTCGGGTAACCCCATCTGTATGTGATGTTGTGATTGCGCAGTGCCTTAGTCACAGTTAACAGTGATTTACGTTTTTGCATCGTAAACTGTGAGAGGTCTGCGAACATTTAGATATTTGAGTACTGCTCAGGAGGTTGTGAATTTTTTCTAAAGGCTAGCATGAACTGCTCCTTAACATGGAAAAAGTGCACCCGCATCAGAACGTCTCTGGGTATGTTGTCTGGTAGGTGTGCAGGTTTAGGAAGTCTGTGGATTCTGTTGATGATTAACTCCGAAGAGGGAGTAGATGGTAGGTAGACTGACATGAATTCCTGGACATATTGACGGAGTTGTGAGGGTTGGACACTTTCAGGGACTCCGCGCATTTTCAAATTATTTCTGCGTGATCTGTCCTCGAGGTCCGCGACTTTTTCTTTAAGCCATGTTACCTCATCTGATTGGTCATTATGAGCATCTACCAGGGTATTGTATGATGCAGCATAATCCCCCATTTTTTTCTCCACGTGGTCCACTCTGCCCCCTAACTCTTTCACTTCTGTTTTAAAGTTCCGCATGCATTCCATCATGTCTGCGTGCAATGAGCTGCGTAATGAGACTAACATGTTTTCTAACATGTTGTGTCCGAGAGAGGTTGGTTTACAGTGGGGAAGGAGTTAATGGAATCAGCCATCTCTCTCGTGTCTTCTAGAGAGTTATGGCCCGTACTGACCTTTTGGTTGGTCGAATCATTCGACATGCGGGGTTTCGATTTGGCAGGGCTGCCTGAGAGCGGAGTGGAGGCATCTGGAGAGCAGGAGTGTGGGCCTTTTCCGGAGCTCGGGCTTGGTGTGGCCGAGTGTGATCCGATTGATGTGACCGGAGAGCAGCCGGCGGCGCCATCTTGGATCTCGCTGTGGTTCTTAGGGGGGAAGAAATCGTTCAATTTCTTCGGTTGTGAGGAGTTCTGTCTCTTTCTCGTCATCTCGAGGGGTGGTGCGGGTCTTTAGGTAGGGGCTGGTACCAGAAGGAGCAGTCTGGATCGCCTCGAATTGCTTTAGATCCTGCCATCAGAGCAGAGCTAACAGATCATGCGTCTGTTCTCTAGCGCGGTAGCCAAGCCCCCCGCGTACTACTCCTTTGATGGTCTACCATGTTACACCTAGAAGATTATCTGTCCTTTCTAGAGTTCGGGTTTTATAGGCCCCCTGGGATCCCCAGCTCCATTCACGTTCCCACTTTCTCTTTCTCTCCCTCCTTTTTTGCCCCAATACCTGGGCCTCTTGGGATCTATGCTATAGTGCTCTACATTGTATGTCAGGTTAGTGTCTCTGCTTGGTTCCAACTCCTTTGTTGCATTACTTAACAACCATTCAATATTATCGATTTGGGCTAACTTCATTCATAACTGACTTTTCTGTATTGATATTGTGTATCAGGAGATGCTTTTTTTTTGATTGCCTAAATTTTTTGCATCTAATATACTTTTGATATGATCTACTGTACTTTTATTCTCTCCTGTTAGATTATTATGGCCTCTGTAACCCAAGTGACCTTTTGTCCTTTATTAAAAAATAAAAAACATTTTCAAAGTCTACATGGAGGGAGGCTCCCGCTGTGTGACGCTTCTCCGCTTCTGACATTTCTTAAATAATGGGGGGTGGAACCACCCAGTGACCCCGTCCCCCTCTGATACACGGGGACTTGACGGGACTTCCCTGTGGCATTCTCCGTGACGTCAGAAGGGGGGTTACGTAACGTGTGACCTCGCCCCCTCTAACATCACGGGGAATGCTACAGGGAAGTCCCTGTCAAGTCCCTGTGCGTCAGAGGGGGGCGTGGTCACCGGGTGCCCCCCCATTTTTTAGGAACCGTCAGAAGAGGAGAAGCGTCACACAGCAGGAGCCTCCCTCCATGCCATCATGGATGTGGAGCGGCCCGAGGGGAAGAAGGGAAGAAGACGCCATGGAGGAAGATTCTGGACGAGAACACCGGAGGAAGAACCAGAAGAACCAGAAGAAGAAGAAGATGGAGGAAGAAACCGAAGGAAGATAGAAGATAGAAGAAAGAAGATAGAAGATAGAAGAAAGAAGAAGCATTTAAATAAAGGAATTGTCAAAAACTGTCTCTTGTCATTTTTAACATTTTTGACAGTTTTTTTGTGAAATGGTAGGGGTACCCTTACCATTTCACACAGGGGGGAGGGCCAGGATCTGGAGGTCCCCTTGGTAAAGGGGACTTCCAGATTCCAAAAAGCCCCCCCGCACGCAGACCCCCACAACCACCGGGAAAGGGTTGTGGGGATGAGGCCCTTGTCCCCATCAACATGGGGACAAGGTGTTTTGGGGGGCTACCCCAAAGCACCCTCCCAATGCTGAGGGCATGTGGCCTGGTATGGTTCAGGAGGGGGGGCGCTCTCTCATCCCCCCCTCTTTTCCTGCAGCCTGCCAGGTTGCATGCTCGGATAAGGGTCTGGTATGGATTTTTGGCGGACCCTACGCTTTTTTTTTAATTTTGGTACGGGGTTCCCCTTAAAATCCATACCAGACCTGAAGTGCCTGGTATGGAATTTAGGGGGATCCCCATGTCATTTTTTTAAATTTTGGTTCGGGGTTCCCCTGTGGGGGATTCCCATGCCATTTTTATCAATGAACTTTTATGTGTATTGTCGGACTGACAATTCATTAACCACTTGAGCCCCGGACCATTATGCTGCCTAAGGACCGGGGGGTCTTTTTCTAATTTGGCACTGCGTCGCTTTAACTGCTAATTGCGCGGTCATGCAATGCTGTACCCAAAAGAAATTTGCGTCCTTTTCTTCCCACAAATAGAGCTTTCTTTTTATGGTATTTGATCACCTCTGCGGTTTTTATTTTTTGCGCTATAAACGGAAAAAGGCCGAAAATTTTGAAAAAAAATGATATTTTCTACTTTTTGTTATAAAAAAAAATCCAATAAACTAAATTTAAGTCATACATTTAGGCCAAAATGTATTTGGCCACATGTTTTTGGTAAAAAAAATGTCAATAAGCGTATATTTATTGGTTTGCGCAAAAGTTATAGCGTCTACAAACTAGGGTACATTTTCTGTAATTTACACAGCTTGAGGTGCTAAAATGGCAGGGCAGTACAAAACCCCCCAAAATGACCCCATTTTGGAAAGTAGACACCCCAAGCTATTTGCTGAGAGGCATATTGAGCCCATGGAATATTTTATATTTTGACACAAGTTGCGGGAAAGTGACACTTTTTTTTTTTTTTTTTGCATAAAGTTGTCACTAAATGATATATTGCTCACACAGGCCATGGGCATATGTGGAATTGCACCCCAAAATACATTTAGCTGCTTCTCCTGAGTATGGGGATACCACATGGGTGGGACTTTTTGGGAGCCTAGCCGCGTACGGGACCCCGAAATCCAATCACTGCCTTCAGGATTTCTAAGGGTGAAAATTTTTGATTTCACTCTTCACTGCCTATCACAGTTTCGGAGGCCATGGAATGCCCAGGTGGCACAAACCCCCCCCAAATGACCCCATTTTGGAAAGTAGACACCCCAAGCTATTTGCTGAGAGGCATGGTGAGTATTTTGCAGCTCTCATTTGTTTTTGAAAATGAAGAAAGACAAGAAAAAACATTTTTTTTTTCTTTTTTCAATTTTCAAAACTTTGTGACAAAAAGTGAGGTCTGCAAAATACTCACTATACCTCTCAGCAAATAGCTTTGGGTGTCTACTTTCCAAAATAGGGTCATTTGGGGGGGTTTTGTGCCACCTGGGCATTCCATGGCCTCCGAAACTGTGATAGGCAGTGAAGAGTGAAATCAAAAATTCACGCCCTTAGAAAGCCTGAAAGCGGTGCTTGGTTTTCGGGGTCCCGTACGCGGCTAGGCTCCCAAAAAGTCTCACACATGTGGTATCCCCGTACTCAGGAGAATGCCTCTCAGCAAATAGCTTGGGGTGTCTACTTTCCAAAATAGGGTCATTTGGGGGGGGGGGTTTGAACTGTCCTGGCATTTTATGCACAACATTTAGAAGCTTATGTCACACATCACCCACTCTTCTAACCACTTGAAGACAAAGCCCTTTCTGACACTTATTGTTTACATGAAAAAGTTATTTTTTTTTGCAAAAAAATTACTTTGAACCCCCAAACATTATATATTTTTTTAAAGCAAATGCCCTACAGATTAAAATGGTGGGTGTTTCATTTTTTTTATTCACACAGTATTTGCGCAGCGATTTTTCAAACGCATTTTTTGGGGAAAAAACACACTTTTTTAAATTTTAATGCACTAAAACACACTATATTGCCCAAATGTTTGATGAAATAAAAAAGATGATCTTAGGCCGAATACATGGATACCAAACATGACATGCTTTGGCGGTGGCAACAAAATAAATACATTTTTAAAAGCCTTTAAAAGCCTTTACAGGTTACCACTTTAGATTTACAGAGGAGGTCTACTGCAAAAATTACTGCCCTTGATCTGACCTTCGCGGTGATACCTCACATGCATGGTGCAATTGCTGTTTACATTTGACGACAGACCGCCGCTTGTGTTCGCCTTAGCGCGAGAGCAGGGGGCGACAGGGGTGCATTTTTTTTTTTTTTTCTTTATTATTTTTTTGCTTTTTTTATCTTATTTTTAAACTGTTCCTTTCATATTTTTTTTTTTAATCATTTTTAATGTTATCTCGGGGAATGTAAATATCCCCTATGATAGCAATAGGTAGTGACAGGTACTCTTTTTTGAAAAAATTGGGGTCTATTAGACCCTAGATCTCTCCTCTGCCATCAAAGCATCTGACCACACCAAGATCGGTGTGATAAAATGCTTCCCCAATTTCCCAATGGCGCTATTTACATCCGGCGAAAGTCATAAAATGCTCGTAGCTTCCGGTTTCTTAGGCCATAGAGATGTTTGGAGCCACTCTGGTCTCTGATCAGCTCTATGGTCAGCTGGCTGAATCACCGGCTGCATTCTCAGGTTCCCTGTTGAGACAGGAGAGCCAGAGAAAAACACGGAAGACGGTGGGGGGGGCATTCCCTCCCACGGCTTGTAAAAGCAGTCTAGAGGCTAATTAGCCGCTAGGATTGCTTTTACATGAAAGCCGACCGCTGGCTGAAAAGAATGATACCAAGATGATACCTAAACCTGCAGGCATCATTCTGGTATAACCACTCAAAGTCGTGAATGGCGTACCTGAAGACAAAAAAATGGTTAACAATAAAGCACAGTAAACGGTAAAGTATAAAAAATTGCATACCTGAAAAGCAAACATGATAAAACATAACAACAATAAAACATTGCAGAATAGAATACAGTAAAAAAGAGCAGAACAATAGAGAGAGAATAGAGAGAGAGAGAACAATAAAACGACAACTATTTTTTTTTATTTTATATATATTTTTTTTTTACTTTACTTACTTTACTTTTTTTTACTTTTTTTGTAACTAACTTTTGTAACTGTAACCGGTTCCAGGTTCGGGTCTCTCAAAATGCGATGGCATCTTGGGAGACCCTGTGAAAGTGTGTCCTAGTCTGTGCAATTCTGTACCCTACGCTAATACTCAACTAGTGAATGGTAGCGTTCAAAACATTCACCAATGCAAAGACCAGGATTGTCAGGACAGGAGGGACAATAATAGCGGGTGTCACGTCTATATCCGCGCTTGCTGCAGACACGACATCTTTTCTGGGGGGGCTCGTTGGGTGGGGGGAACTCGGGAGGACATAAAAATGCCTCTCATGCAGCTGACTGCATTTGGTTGGGGATGTGAATGGGGGAAGTACGGGCGCTGCAGAAGCGGTGGGTTCCCAATTATCATTGGCGAATGCAGCAGGAAGGGCATTATGGGCACGACGGGCCTGTGTTTGTCTTTTTGGTGGCAGCGGGACACTACTTTTGCTTGCCACCTCATCAGCTTGAACTGCACTTATGGGACTTGCCACGTCACCAAGTGTTACTGCAGTGCTGGTTTGACTACGACCGGGGTGTACTATGCCGCTGGTGCTTGCCAGTTCAATAAAAAGCTACCAAAAAAACTGTTAGCGATCGCAGGGATCAGGCCTGACTCTGTGAACGCTGCAGTTATGCGTTAAGTGTTTTGTAAGTGACAGTGATCGATCGATACTGCACTTGGGTGGGCTGGGCCGGGCGGAGGGGCAAAATGCAGGTGCTAGCAGGTATCTGGGCTGATCCAGCTAGCACTGCGTTTTTGGGAACACTAAACTGCTGGGGACGCTAGTATAGATCTGATCGGATCAGATATTGATCCGTTCAGATACTGTACCACTAAGGGAGGTGTATGCTGCGTGCGTGGGTGTTAGCGGTACTGGCGCTAACCTGACGCTGCCTGGGGCCGGTGCTTGCCAGTTCACCAAAATACTACCAAAAAAACTGTTAGCGATCGCAGGGATCAGGCCTGACTCTGCGAACGCTGCAGTTATGCGTTTAGTGTTTTGTAAGTGACAGTGATCGATCGATACTGCACTTGGGTGGGCTGGGCGGAGGCACAAAACGCAGGTGCTAGCAGGTATCTGGGCTGATCCCGCTAACACTGCGTTTTTGGGAACCCTAAACTGCTGGGGACACTAGTATAGATCTGATCGGATCAGATATTGATCTGATCAGATACTATACCACTAAGGGAGGCGCATGCTGCGTGCATGGGTGTTAGCGGTACTGGCGCTAATCTGACGCTGCCTGGGGTGACGCATATCACCGCCGGGCGATTAGGGGGCTAAACCTTTATTCGGTAATAAACGGCGGGTGCCCTGACACTATAAAAAATAAACAAACTAACCAGCGTCAACCGTAACGGTTTTACAGTGATCAGTGCTGAAAGGGTTAACTAGGGGGCAATCAAGGGGTTAAAACATTTATTAGATAGTATATGGGGGTCCCTGACGCTATAAAATGCTGACGGCGAACCTAAATATTTACGTCCCTAACTAGCGTCACCAGCGACACTAATACAGCGATCAGAAAAATGATCGCTTAGCGACACTGGTGACGGGGGGTGATCAAGGGGTTAAAACTTTATTAGGGGGGGTTAGGGGGGTACCCTAGACCTACAGGGGGGTAACAGTAACTGTGCTAACACTGTAACTGTCACAAACTGACACCTAGCAGTAATCAGAAGAAAAAAAAAAAAACCTGCTTGGTGTCAGTTTGTGACAGGGGGGGTGATTGGGGGGGATCGGGGGGCGATCGGGGGGGGGGATCGGGGTGTTTTGTATGCCTGGCATGTTCTACTGTGTGTGTGTAGTGTTGTGCACTCACATACCTGTCTCCTCTCCTCGGGCCGGAACGGAAACTACCGAGCCGAGGAGAGATGACATCACTTCCTTTGCTGCTGTTTAGCATACAGCAGCAAAGGAATGTTCCCATTGGCCGGCGGCGATCGCGAGGGGGGGTCCACGAACGGATGGCCTCCCCCTCCACTCCGATCGCCGGTGAACAAAACGGGACCGCCTTGGGCACCGGGGGGGGTCCGATCGGACCCCCCACCCGCGGGAGGCAAATCACGTACATGTACGTGATTTTGCCTGCCCGTGCCGCCTTGCCGACGTACATCGGCGTGAGGCGGTCCTTAAGTGGTTAATAGCCGTGAGTAGTTTTAAATGACTTTTTTTCCTTTGAAATGTCATTTTGCTGTCAGACTGTTCTAAACACGGGAAACATGCGCCTCTTTACAGGCATACTATAGACACCCCCCAGGTACGAAATTAAAAGGAATATTACACTTTTATTGTTTCACTTTAAGCATTATTAAAATCACAGCTCCCGAAAAAACGGCCATTTTTAAAACTTTTTTTGCATTGATCCTTGTCCCCTGGGGCAGGACCCAGGTCACCAAACACTTTTTATGACAATAACATGCATATAAGCCTTTAAAATTAGCACTTTTGATTTCTCCCATAGACTTTTAAAGGGTGTTCGAATTTGCTGCGAACACCCCAAATTGTTCACTGTTCGGCGAACGGGCAAACAGCCAATGTTCGAGTCGAACATGAGTTCGACTCGAACTCAAAGCTCATCCCTAATACAGTATCTGACAAAAGTGAGTACACCCCTCACATTTTTGTAAATATTTTATGACATCTTTTCATGTGACAACACTGAAGAAATGACACTTTGCTACAATGTAAAGTAGTGTGTATACAGCTTGTATAACAGTGTAAACTTGCTGTCCCCTCAAAATAACTCAACACACAGCCATTCATGTCTAAACCACTGGTAACAAAAGTGAGTGTACCCCTAAGTGAAAATGTCCAAATTGGGCCCAATGAGCCAGTTTCCCTCCCTGTTTCATGTGACTCCTTAGTGTTACAAGGTCTTAGGTCTGAATGGGGAGCAGGTGTGTTAAATTTGGTGTTATCACTCTCAGTCTCTCATATTGGTCGCTGGAAGTACAATATGGCACCTCATGGCAAAGAACTCTCTGAGGATCTGAAAAAAAGCTCTACATAAAAATTACCTAGGCTATTAGAAGATTGCCAAGACCCTGAAACTAAGCTGCAGGACGGTGGCCAAGACCCTAAAGCAGTTTAACAGGACAGGTTCCACTCAGAACAGGCCTCACCTCACCATGGTTGACCAAATAAGTTGTGTGCACGTACTCAGCGCCATATCCAGAGGTTGTCTTTGGGTAATAGATGTATGAGTGCTGCCAGCGTTGCTATAGTGGTTGAAGGGTGGGGGGTCAGCCTGTCAGTGCTCAAACCATAGGTCGCACACTGCATCAAATTAGTCTGCATGGCTGTCATCCCAGAAGAAAGCCTCTTCTAAAGATGATGAACAAGAAAGCCAGCAAATAGTTTGCTGAAAACAAGCAGACTTAGGACATGAATTACTGGAACCATGTCCTGTGGTCTGATGAGACCAAGATAAACTTATGTGGTTCAGATGGTGTCAAGCGTGTGTGGTAGCAACCAGGTGAGGAGTATAAAGACAAGTGTGTCTTGCCTACAGTCAAGCATGGTGGTGGAAGTGTCATTATCTGGGGCTGCATGAGTGTTGCTTGCACTGGGAAGCTACAGTTCATTCAGGGAACCATGAATGCCAGCATGTACTGTGACATACTGAAGCAGAGCATGATCCCCTCCCTTCAAAGACTGGGTCACAGGGCAGTATTCCAACATGATAACGGCTATAAACACACCTCCAAGACAAACTATGCCTTGCTAAAGAAGCTGAGGGTAAAGGTGATGGACTGGCCACGCATGTCTCCAGACCTACACCCTATTGAGCATCTGTGGGGCATCCTTAAAGGGAAGGTGGAGGACCGCAAGGTCTCTAACATTCACCAGCTTTATGATGTCATCATGGAGGAGTGGAAGAGGACTCCAGTGGCAACGTTTGAAGCTCTGGTGAACTCCATGCCCAAGAGGGTTGAGGCAGTGCTGGAAAATAATGGTGGCCACACAAAATATTGACACTTTGGTCCCAATTTGGACATTTTCACTTAGGGGTGTACTCATATTTGTTGCCAGCGGTTTAGACATTAATGGCTGTGTGTTGAGTTATTTTGAGGGGACGGCAAATTTACACTGTTATACAAGTTGTACACTCACTAATTTACATTGTAGCAAAGTGTCATTTCTTCAGTGTTGTCACATGAAAAGATATAATAAAATATTTTCAAAAATTTCAGGGGTGTACTCACTTTTGTGAGACACTGTATATATATATATATATATATATATATATATATATATATATATATATATATATATATATATATATATATATAATATATATATATAGCATATTTTATAGAGAAACATGTTGGTCACAGCTAGAGTTGTGACGTCATCATGCACGGTGGTGTCGGATGGTTCCATAGTCGTGGATGTATGTTTAGTATGCCACCTGTATTTTTCGGGAACGTGAAAGTGCAATTATCAATCAATAAAAGAGGCTTTTTACTAGGTACGTGATCCGGCATTTCCAGGTGGGGAGCACCCGTGCGCAGCCAGCAACTTGGCTCTGCTGTGATTATCTCCAGAACCTGCCGATCATCAGGAAAACACATAGGACAAGGCTCTGCCTATGTAAACAAGGCAGAGTTCTGTTCTGTCAGCGAGGAAGTAATGGATATTCTTTCCCCGCAAAGCAGGGAATAAAATCCATGACTTGTCTTAGTAAAAGCATCTCACCTAGTTTACCAAAACACTGGATAGACACACATGTAACCCTTTGATCACCCTAGATGTTTAACCCCTTCGGAGCCAGTGTCATTGGTACAGTGACAGTGCATATTTTTAGCACTGATCAATGTATTTGTGTCACTGGTTCCCAAAAAGTGTCAAAAGTGTCAGTTAGTGTACGATCGTCTGCAGCAATATTGCAGTCCTGTTATAATTCACCGATCGTCACCATTACTAGTAAAATAAATAAATAAATAAAAATTCCAGTATATATACCATAGATGGTAGACACTATACGTTTTGCGCAAACCAATCAATATATGCTTATTGGGATTTTTTATCTAAAATTTTTAGAAGAATACATATTGGCCTCCCTTTATGTATACATTTGATTTTTTTCATTTTTTTGTTTTTTTGTTTTTGATATGTTTTATAGCAGAAAGTAAAAAATATTGTTTTTTTTCAAAACTGTCTGCCTTTTTTTGTTTATAGCGCAAAAAATAAAAAACGCAGTGGTGATCAAGTACCACCTAAAGAAAGCTTTATTAGTGGGGAAAAAGGACATCAATTTTATTTGTGTACATTGTTGCATGAGCACGCAATTGTCAGTTAAATGTATGCAGTGCCATATCGCAAAAAAGGGCCTGGTCATGAAGGGCGGGGGAGGGTAAATCTTCTGGAGGTCAAGTGGTTAAATAAATATCTATGCTGAAGAGAGCTAAGAGGCTAAGGCGTGCATTCCAGGTGTGGTGACATGGCTGCTGTATCTTACCGACGGGGTCCCAGAGCTATTTGAAGGTTTGATGGAGAGAGTCTCACCCTTCTGTGTTGACATAAATCACTTGTAATCTCTGTAATTCAAGATCATTCTTGTCTGGTAAGAGGCATTAGTATCTGAGAAGTACTTTTAGCACTGGAGCACCTTTACCATTTATGTGAGCCCAGAGCACTTCAAAGGCACTTTGAATATTTGAATATAGATTTATTCAAATCTAATATGATTTTTTGGCTTAAACGGTAACATTAAAAATATATAGATCATTTAAATAACATGCTTGTGGAATGCCTAGAAGTTGCAAGTGAAGTTGCAGAATTGTGTAAACTTGTTCACACTTCAGCTTGATCTTCTTCAAGCATTTTTGCAATACTTTTATTCCAGTTTGCACACAAACTTTTCAGCTGTTTTCAGGCTTGAAAATTTTTCTTTTAGCCAGTGGAAACCTAGTTTCCAGAAGTCGAAGGTGCAAGAAATGTATGAAAAATGTGTTACGTGGATTTCATAAACCTCTTAGTAGCTCCTATTGATGTGGTTGTAAACCCTTACAGACCACTTTTTACTTCAGGTAAATAATTATGCCCCATACACATGATCAGAAATTCCGTCAGAAAAAACTGATAGTTTTTCCGACGGAATTCCGCTCAAGCTTGCCTTGCATACACACGGTCACACAAAAAGTATTGTGAACTTTCAACCGCCACGAACGCGGTGACGTACAACACTACGACGAGCCAAGAAAATTAAGTTCATTGCTTCCGAGCATGCGTCGAATTGTTTCCGATCATGCCTGATTTTTGCGCGTCTGAATTGCATACAGACGAACGCATTTTCGGATAGGAACTTTCTCCGACTGAAAAATAGAGAACCTGCTCTCAATCTTTTGCTGGCTGGAATTCTGCCAGCAAAAGTCCGATGGAGCATACACACAGTCGAAATTTCTGACCAAAAGTTCACATCCGACTTTTGCTGGCGGAATTTCTGATCGTGTGTACGGGGCATAAGGCTTACCTGTAACTAACCCAGATATCTCTAAAACCTGCATGGTTTAGGAGATATCCCTTGTGTCAGCATGTGCTGACATCATCGACCCATGCGCACTGAAGCAATGGCACGTTCATGCTGTTGCTTCAGCTAGTGTGCCATTACCGGCGGCTCCTGTGCGCATGCGCTGGAGTGATGTCATCACGGCTCTGGCCAATCACAGCGCCGGAGCCCGCGATACCCAGAAGTAACTCCGAGAGCAATGTCGCTGACCGGAGCTGTGTATGGGGGATGCTACAGGGGCTTCGCTCAAAGGTGAGTATTTCATAATGAGCTAGGATGCATCCTAGCTCATTATGCCTTTGACTTGCAGGGTTTTTTTTGTTTTTTTTGTTGTGGGTTTACAACCACTTTAAAAACTATATGGACCAAAACACTTGACTCTTCCCAAAGAAGCATGAACCAAGGCTAAAAGTGGCTGGTTTGTTTACAAACAGTTGCCTGAGATCTGTAATTTAGGGGCAGTAGCACTACTGCTGCAAAATTACAGTTCCCCAGCCCGCTGTTGTTTATAAACAAATCAGTCCAGGGATCTGTCATATAGTCCTACTAGCACTACTGCAACAAAATTAGATACTTTCTTTGTAAAAAAAAAGTACAAAAAAAACAGCCTGAGGTTATGTGCATCAGTGCAATGTCCCTCTGCCCATCGATGTTCACCCGTTTCACTCCCACCACACAATGACAGATCCCTGGCCAAGTGCTCTATGTAAACAAACCAGCCACGGATCCTGGTAATGTCCCTGACCAAACACTAGCTGGCTGGGGATCTGTCATTTATTAGTGGAATGGTCACCAATGGAAAATGAGAATTCCCCAGGTGATATTTGTTTACAAACAACAGCCATGGGTTTGGGGTTTAAGAAATGAGTTACTGGATTTATTCACAAACTTTTTTTATATTTTTTACACAGAAGCTTTAAACCTACACTTGCTACTATGTTTCAGTGAAATTGCTTGGTCAAATTCACATACTCACATCAGAAACACATAAAAAAGCACACATTATATTGTCAAAGTGATTGTAAAGGCAGAAGGTGTTTTTATCTTAATGCATTCTATGCATTAAGATAAAAAACCTTCTGTGTGCAGCAGCCCCCCTCAGCATCCTAATAATTACCTGAGCCCTATCTCTATCCAGCGATGTTTCATAAGAGACTTGGCTGCCCGAGACTCTCCTCCTCATTGACTGAGACAGTAGCGGAGCGACATTGGCTCCCGCTGCTGTCAATCAAAGTCAGTGAGCCAATGAGGATATGGAGGGGGCACTGCCTAGCAAGGGCTCTGTGTCTGAATGAACACAAAGAGCTGCAGTTTGGCATGGGTGCCTCCATAGCAAGCTGCTTGCTGTGGGGGCACTTGTCAGGGGAGAGGAGCCAGGAGAGCCAAAGAGGAACCTGAGAAGAGGAGGATCTGGGCTGCTCTGTGCAAAACCACTACACAGAGCAGGTAAGTATAACATGTTTGTTATTTTTAGGCATAAAAAACAAGACTTTAAAATCACTTGGCCTTAGGAATTCAGGTCTATTTCTGTGTTAGCTGAGTAGTATCTGCATCTTCAATATTCTCCACAGTGTTGCCTATATCTATGTACTGCACATTTCCACTATTACAAAATATTATTGATTGATAGTCACTATGTAATTACTGCTCAATGGGCACTGTTATCAGGGTTACATACTCCTTTTAATTAATGACATATCTAAGTTAAGAAGGTTGTGTGGTTAATTAAATAAAGTCAGTCCTGTCCTGCATTTAATCAGCTGCTCAATCAGTAGAATTCAGATTTTTTAGGAATTAAAAAACAACATTGCAGGATTTTTATTGTTGTGTGTGGTGACTGAAATAGCTCTTTATTTATTATAGTGTTCTGCTTTGTAGTCAGAGTTTCTTATCTAAATTTTTTCTGTTAAATGTTATTGATGAACCCCTATATTAATAAGGAGGTGGATGGAAACAATTGCATAGGCGCCTGAGGAGAATTGGTGGCCTCTGTGCCCCAGTTCCAGTTGCAGTGTCTCTTATTTGTCCTACAGCAGTCAGTTCAGCTTTATTTTGCCAATAAAATGGGTATTGCCAATGAAACTCCATATAGGGGAATCCCCAAAACCTGAACACCGGGCCAAACTATTGAAATCTACAGGACCCCAATCGTGTTCATCTTTCTGGCATTTTTTAAGGCCAGTTTGCAAACTTTTGTAAAAAAAACAAAAAAAACAATGAGTAGTCTTGCACTGCTTAGGGGTACCAATACAGAGAGAGAAAACATTTCAATTAGAAGTGGATGTTTTAATGCAGCTTTAAATGAAATATAAAAAAAACACAAACCCTGTGGGATGCCATAAACCTCCATGAGACATTTTGTACCTGTACTCCTGCAAAAGTAGGATAAAAAGAAAAAAATTACTTAATGACAGTTCCTAGTCAGCTTTAGTCTGTTTGTAAACAAATTTGAGGGAGGCCCCATCAAAACAAATATAGTAAAAAAATCCATACCAAGAACTTTATCCAGGCATGCAGCTTGGCTAGCCAGAAAAGGGGGAAGGTGGGACAACAAACATTCACCTCCTCCACAGAACCATACTAGGCCACATGTCCTCAACATTGAGTGGGTTCCTTTCAGGGGGTCCAAAAGTCTTTCTCTTCAAGGCACCTTTTCTCCATGTTGGTGGGCATGGTGGTTGGTGTCCTGCAGGAGAAACCAGCATAAACACAGCACAAACACATAAGAAAATGCAAGCACTACGCTTTTGATGCATTTCCGCTGTATTTCCATTGAAGTCTATGAAACCACAAATGCAATCTGCTGTGGGAAAAAAGTCCCTAACCCTTTCCAAAAAACACACCAGTGGAAAATGCACAGGTGTAAACGTGACCCAAAGGAAAACAAGTTATATAGACTGTAGTGCATTTATGCAGAACTGAAAAAACTGAAAAATGCATAGGTGGGCCTGAATCCTATATGAAGTCAATGGTCTTTCTAAGTTTAGGAAACAGTTAAAAGTTATGTGAGGTTTTTACTTTTTTTGTCTGTAACCACATTGAAGACGTTTTTCCTCACTTACTGTCCTTAAGATATTGGTTCAAGTAATGGGGAGAGTAGCTGTTGCAATGACAAGGAGGCTCTAAAGGCAATAAAAAACATTGCATAATATACATTTTCAGCTTTAGCTTAGTGAACGAGGTGAAACTGTATTGACTTCAATCATGCACAAGCAAAATTATGTTTTTTTTTTTCTTGCAAATGACCCTTCCAAACCATACTAAAAATATGTTTTATTTTTGTCTGTGTTCACATTACTTTTGGTTGTGACAGAAAAGAAAGAGAAATCTTCCCTGCAGGAAAAACATGACATAGACTCTATCCGTTTTCTGCTCCATCAAAACCAAAATATACTTTTGTGCTTAAGTTGAACTTTACCTGTCAAGCTGAAACTAATATGTAACCCTTTTCCTAGTCTTAATGCAACCACTAATCCCCAAATCCCCTCTTAACACTAACTAGCTCAACAAGTGTAACTTCACTTTTGTTGTTTAAAAAACAATCCCATATGGGTGATGAATGTACTTTGCAGATATTTTAACAAGCTTTGTTGCAGATCCTTACCCTTTTCTACTCTGAAGAAATAGCTTTTTAACCTGGTTCTTTGTAGACTAATTCTGAATGGGAGAATCAGTCTTCATTATAACCACCTGGTGCACTTTAAGTGTTCTGATGGGAAATGTTGCAGTGTCTGCATCTCTTTATTTAATGCCTGGAAAGTAAATTACCGAAACTGACATTCCTAATGCAGGGATGCCTAAATTGTAGCTTATATCTTAGTGCATACGTCAGCATGCATGGCTGATGGCTGCCTAAGAACGGAGCTCTGGAGCCCTAACAGAGACACCAGTGACTGACGGAGACTTAAAGCACCACTCAAACCCACCTGAGCCCCGCACGGATTCCCGACAACGCCCGCTACCTACTGACAATGTTGAGGAAGTGGCAGGGGGACTGTAAGCCTAAGAAGCTGACAGCTTACTTGCACTGGCCTGAAGGTGGGGGAGGTCAAGATGGCGGTGGTGGCTCAGCCCCCTCCTCCACACCACCCAACAATAACTATTCTGACCTTTTCAGACGCCGATGGAGGTGCTGGGAGATCCTCTCCCAGAAGCACTTCCCCTCCTCACAGCCCTCCCTGCTCAAGCCCAGCTAAAGCCAGGATGAGACTATACACAGCAGCTGCAGACACAGGGGTGAGTCATGAGCTATCCCCAGCCATATAGCACACATAGCTCCAATCCCCCATAGCCAGCTTTCCCACCTCTAATCAGCCTGTATTGGACACTCAGCTTAAAGAGATGCTTCTCTCATTGCACCGCTCCCTGCATGCTGATTTCTCCAACATCACCTAAAAATTCTCAAAAGAATTGTCCACGATGGGTGACAGAGTTAATCCGGTAGAACATGCAATTACAGACATTACCTCAACAGTTAATGACATATTTGATGAAAATGAGGAAGTTGAAGAAGAAAGGCACTGGATGTGTGCAAAAATCGCCAATTTTGAGGATCGTTTAAAGCGAAACAACTTAAAATTAAGGGGGGTGCCTGAAAACATGCCCGCCAAGACCTCACGCAATACGCCAAAGAGCACTTTCACTCACTTGTGCCAGAATTGACCCCTTTAGAGCTCACGATAGATTGTATACATCGTATACCTAAACCCTCTTTTCTGCTCAATGAAGTTCCCAGAGATATGCTCATGAGGGTGCACTTCTCTACCAAAGACCAAATACTGCAGAAGTCATGCACCTTAGGGAAAGTCCCTGATCCCTATTGCAAACATACAAATTTATGCTGACCTCTCTAAATACACCCTGAATCTATGCAGGCAGCTAAACACGGTTACCAAAACATATATTGATGGAAACACCCCACCAAAATAAACGCAATGGAGCATAATACATTATCTCATCTTTAGAGAAAGGCCTCTCACTGCTAATGGAATGGGGCATCATACCCACTCAAGCCACCCTCAAACCACCCTGGTTTAAATCTCAATCTGGGGTCTGGGTTTAAATCTAGCTAAAGACAGTGCTAATACACCCAACCACTCAATGATTTCACACCTTTTTCGTTTCACCCCTCCTCCATGCATGAGACCTCAGAAAACCTCCTAAACGACTACCTTAAAAAACCACCTAATATTACACCCAGCAAGCATCCTGAGATCCACCTCTACCTACAGACCTCCACTGAAGGATTGCCTGCTTCTCGCCTCAGCCGGACTGTGAGTACACTATCTATATTACTACACCACACCTCACATGGCAATTAAAATCATATCGCTAAATGTGAAAGGACTAAACCATCCTGCAAAAAATCACTGTGACAGACAGTGCAAAAGTCACACTGCAATATATTCTGTACTCAAGAGACCCACTTTATAGATTCCGCCACCCCCACCTGCCACCGCAAAAACTTCCCACATGTCTTCTGAGTAGGGATGAGCCGAACACCCCCTGTTCGGTTTCGCACCAGAACATGCAAACAGGCAAAACATTTGTTTGAACACGCGAACACCATTAAAGTCTATGGTACTCGAACATGGATAATCAAAAGTGCTAATTCTAAAGACTTATATGCAAGTTATTGTCATAAAAAGTGTTTGGGGACCTGGATCCTGCCCCAGGGGACATGGATCAATGCAAAAAAAAGTTTTAAAACGGCCGTTTTTCGGGAGCAATGATTTTAATAATGCTTAAATAGACACCTGGGGCGTGTCTATAGTATGCCTCTAAAGGGACGCATGTTTCCCGTGTTTAGAACAGTCTGACAGAAAAATGACATTTCAAAGGAAAAAAAGTCATTTAAAATTACTCGCGGCTATTAATGAATTGTCGGTCCGACAATACACATAAAAGTTCATTGATAAAAACGGCATGGGAATTCCCCACAGGGGAACCCCGAACCAAGATTTTTAAAAAAATGGAGTGGGGGACCCCCTAAATTGCATACCAGGTGCTTCAGGTCTGGTATGGATATTAAGGGGAACCCCGGCCAAAATTTTTTAAAAAAATGGCGTGGGGGTCCCCCTCAAAATCTATACCAGACCGTTCAGGTCTGGTATGGGTTTTAAGGGGAACCCCGCACCAAAATTTAAAAAAATGGCACGGGGTCCCCACAAAAATCCATACCAGAACCTTATCCTAGCACGCAACCTGGCAGGCGGCAGGGAAAGAGGGGGGACGAACTGTACCAGGCCACATGCCCTCAACATTGGGAGGGTGCTTTGGGGTAGCCCCCCAAAGCACCTTGTCCCTATGTTGATGGGGTCAATGGCCACATCCCCACAACCCTTTCCCGGTGGTTGTGGGGGGTCTGCGGGCAGGGGGCTTATCAGAATCTGGAAGCCCCCTTTAAAAAGGGGACCCCCAGATCCCCCCTGTGTACCCCTAAAAGTACCCCTACCATTTCACAAAAAAACTGTCAAAAATGTTAAAAATTACAAGAGACAGTTTTTGACAATTCCTTTATTTAAAGTCTTCTTTTTTCAATCTTCTTTCTTCTATCTTCTTTCTTCTATCTGCCTTCGGTTTCTTTTTCCATCTTCTTCTTCTTCTGGTTCTTCCTCCAGTGTTCTCGTCTGGCATCCTTCTCCGCGGCATCTTCTTTCCTTCTTCTTCTCGGGCCGCTCCGCATGCATGATGGGAGGCTCCTGCTGTGTGATGCTTCTCGTCTTCTGACGGTTCTTAAATAATGGAGGGCGGGGCCACCCAGTGACCCCGCCCCCTCTGACGCACAGAGACTTGACAGGGACTTCCCTGTGGCATTCCCCGTGACATCTGAGGGGGGCGGGGTCACACGCCCTCCTTTATTTAAGAACCGTCAGAAGACGAGAAGCGTCACACAGCGGGAGCCTCCCATCATGGATGCGGAGCGGCCCGAGAAGAAGAAGGGAAGAAGGCGCCACGGAGGAAGTTGCCGGACGAGGACACTGGAGGAAGAACCAGAATAACCAGAAGGAGAAGATGGAGGAAGAAACCGAAGGAAGATTGAAAAAAGAAGATAGAAGAAAGAAGACGGAAAAAAGAAGACTTTAAATAAAGAAATTGTCAAAAACTGTCTCTTGTCATTTTTAACATTTTTGACAGTTTTTGTGTGAAATGGTAGGGGTACATCTGTACCCCCTTACCATTTCACACGGGGGGCGGGATCTGAGGGTCCCCTTGTTAAAGGGGGCTTCCAGATTCCGATAAGCCCCCCACCCGCAGACCCCCACAACCACCAGGCAAGGGTTGTGGGGATGAGGCCCTTGTCCCCATCAACATGGGGACAAGGGCCTCAACCCTCTGGATGGCACATAAAGCCTTCACTAGAGGAATACTGATTCAACTAAGCTCATTGGCAAAAAAAGGAGGACACAGCGTCTAGACGAGCTCACTACTGAAATCTCCAATGTTGACTCCCAAAACAAACTAAATCCAACCCTTAACCTAAAAATCAAACTACTAGCCCTCCGCCAAGAATTAAGAGCCCTTCTCTTAAACTCCTTCAAAAAAGTCCATCGGAGGCTCAAAGCCACATCTTACTCTATCTCTAATAAAGCAGGCAGGGTCATGGACCAACGTATTCGTAATCAACTTATCAAGTCCTCAATCCCCCATATTTTTCACCTTTTTTTAAAGAAAAATTAATTAACCCACAAGACAAAGCCAATGCTTTTAGTTCTTATTATGACTTCCCTTTAAAACCTCAAAAATGACCAAAACAATCATCAACCCTCTCATGATCTAATCCAGCAATTCTTATCCATACAAGATACAATTCCCTACACTTAGTGAAGACCAATTAAAAGATCTGAACTCCCCCTTCTCAGACCAAGAAATTGCTCAAGTGATTAATTCCCTTCTAACTGGCAAATCTCCCGGACCTGATGGCCTGCCAGGAGAATACTATAAACAGTTCAGCCCTTTACTTACCCCCACCTTCAAAACCTCTTCAATGATGCTGCCTCCTCCTCCATGTTTCCTCCTGAAATGATGTCTGCAGTAATTGTCGGCCTACCTAAACCAGGTAAAAGTCCAGATACCCCCCAAAACTTTAGACCTATCTCCCTTCTCAACATAGATCTAACATTATATGTCAAATTGCTAGCCACTAGAATATAAATACTACTCCCCCTTCTCATCAATGCCGATCAAACAGGCTTCATTCATGGTAGACAATCTTCTCACGCCACAAGAAGACTCATAAACCTCATCCACTCAGCCAGCTCCGATGGAATGCCTTCCCTGCTTCTATCTCTGGACGCAGAGAAGGCGTCCAACAGAGTAAACTGGGGATACATAAGAGAGGTACTCATTAAATTTGGATTCAAGGATTACATATTATCTGCCATTATGGCATTATACTCTGCCCTTTCTGCCAGAGTATTTGTGGGAGAAATGCTCTTCACTCCCTTCCATATATCAAATGGCATGTGCCAAGGGTGCCCCCTATCACCCCTTATCTTTAACTTAATCATTGAACCATTGGCAGAATGTATTCAAAGCTCCAAACTAATTTCTAGTCTCTAAAGTGGGCGACTACAACCACAGGATTAGCCTATTTGCCGATGACATCATATTAATGTTGACTAATCCACATTTGTCTCCAGCGGTACACTCCTTACTACTTGATTTTGGTGCAATATCCTACTACAAAGCCAATGCCACTAAATCACATATTCTAGATCTGGGGGTAGATGACACAACCCGCAACCTCTTATCTTTAAAATTCCCATTTCAATGGGCAGAAACAGACATAGAATATCTAGGAATTACACCAACATGACACCTGAAAACATCTATTAAGAAAACGTTATCAGCTATAGACAAAAATGTATCCAGTTCCTTCATCAGTTAGGAAAACACAAATTCTTATGGGCTGGTGTTCAGTGGCATTTAAGATGACTATCCTCCTTCAACTTCTTTACCTCTTCCGAACCCTACCTATCCCAATAAATAAAAGCTACATTAACTCCCTCCAAGCATCCCTACAAACATACACTTGGGTAGGGAAAAAGCCACAAGTTTCTAGAAGCAGGCTCATCAAACATAGATCAGTAGGGGGCACAGGCCTATTGGATATTGCTGACTACCACACAGCAAGCATAATAGCCCAACTAAGAGTGTTCCTTCCAATAGCTTCTACTCGATGGGGAGCCATAGAAAAATACACCGTCTCAGGCAAAGACCCTAAAAATTTGATCTGTAGCCTAAATACAAAATCAAAACTCCCAAACTACCTCCCACTAACCATTATAGCATCAGTTAGAGCATGGCATAAACTCACTTCCACCACCTGGAGTGGCACTCTTTCAACACCCATCAAATTACCCATATCTGTTCCCAAATTGCTTATTCCTGACCTCCGTATACATAATTGACCCAAACATGAACTTACTCTTGACTAACCTAGTCCAAAAGGATCAGATCCAACCATTCCACACCCTCAAAACAGAACTGAAACTGGGCCCAGATTCCTACTACCAGTATCTACAAATTGCTCACTGCCTTAAGAGCAACCCACAACTTTTGATTTCCATTCCCATACAGGTTATAACATACTAAGTACCACTCATGGTTTGAAGGAGCACTGAGGTCAGTGTGGAATGCATGCATCACCTCCTGGGTTCGGACACTCTGTCTTTGTTGGCTGTCATTTACTACTTTTGGAATAAAACCGTTGGAATATTCCTGTGGTGTGCAGCCACTCTTTTCTTCCTATACTATTCGCCCCACTCCTCCGGGAGCAAAGGTCCACTATTCCTCTAGTCCACTAAGGGAGCACTATTCTATAATGT
Source organism: Lithobates clamitans (assembly GCA_037952925.1). Lineage (NCBI taxonomy): Eukaryota > Metazoa > Chordata > Amphibia > Anura > Ranidae > Lithobates > Lithobates clamitans. Next base: position 6,516,416 of record JBBGZY010000079.1, read on the forward strand.
GCTACAAGAAAAGACACAATTCCAACATTCCCTGACCTTTAAACAATGGATCGAGATCTAGCCAGATCATACACAGGAAAGCAATGTCAGAGAACTCTCAAATCCACTGCACTGCACTGTGAGAACTCACACAAAACATAATTTAAAGGACATAGTTAACACCAGATAGAATAGCTAAATTCGATAATCACATGTCCCCCAATTGCTGGAGGAACTGCGGTTTACAAGGTCCTTTAATCCATACTCAAAAAACAAACTACTGGCATGAAATCTTTTCAATTCCTTCACAAATTACAGGATGGACCATAATACCATCACCTGAACGTGCCCTTCTAAACCTAAATATAGATTCCATACCTATGGCTCACAGAAAAGTAATTACCCACATACTACTTGCAGCCAGGCACAACAAACATTGGAAAAATACAAAAACCCCAGTTGTTCTGGATGTCATTACAATGGTCCAAACCCATTAAGATTACGAGACTCTCTCGACAAAAAATAGCCAATCTTACACCAAGCTGAGACGAATGTGGAACTCCTGGTCTAATTGGTATAAGACATTTACTAGGATGTAAACACTTGGTAGTTTCTTTATGCATGTTACTCTTCCTGTCCCCTCCCTCCCCCCCCTTTATTTTCCACTCACCCCCTCCATACCTGAAATACTTTTGTGGCATCTATTAAAGCATTTACATATATAATCGCAAAACATTGTTACAACTTTTTTTCGGAGATACTATATAGAATGATACATTTGAGCTTATCTACTAAGATATTTGTACATTAGGTCAATCTTCAATACCTTGTTCATGTTATATGTATTATTGTGTTCCCATGTTTCTTAATGTGCATTACGGCAACGTAACAATGTATGTAACCTGAAAATGCACAATAAAAAACTATTGGAAAAAAAAGAAAATAACATTAAATTACATTAAAACTTGTGCAGCAGTTGTATATGCTATTTTATTTTTTGTTTGCAATTTACCCATCTGGTGTGAATCAAGGCTAAGGGCTCATTCAAGTGGAGTTCCACCCAAAAGGAAATGCTCCGCTTGTTTGCTCCCCCCCCCCCTCCGCTCCTACATTTGGCACCTTTCGGGGGGAGCAGATACCTGTCAAAACCAGGTTTCCGCTCCCACTTCCATGTAAGATTGCCGCATCATTGTGCGGCGATCTATGAAACTCCCCCCCCCCCGCTGCCTTCTGGGAGACACACAGGTCCCAGAAGACAGCGGGACCATTCAGAAAGTGCAGCGCGAATCACGCATGAATCTACCTTATCAGAAAATATTAAAATGAAAGCAAGCAAATGACAAGAGACAACACACATAGGGGTTGATTTACTTAACCACTTCACCACCCAGCCATAGTAATATGACGTCCACAGATGGGATCTCCCAACCTGGGTGGACGTCATATGACGGCCTGGGCTTCCTGGCCATCTAGGGGGGACCCAGTGCGTGTGCCCAGTGGCCGCCATGTCCACCGGGCACCCGCGTTTGCCTGTTAACCGGGCCGGACCGTGGATCTGTGTGTGTAAACACACAGATCCACGTCCTGTCAGTTGAGAGGAAACCGATCTGTGTTCCCAGTACAGAGGCACACTGATCGGTCTCCTCCCCTTGTACATCCCCTCCCCCTACAGTTAGAATCACTCCCTTAGGAAACATATTAACCCCTTGTCTCCCCCTAGTGGTTAACCCCTTCCCTGCCTGTCACATTTATACAGTAATCAATGCAATTTTATAGTTCCAAACTATGGTCCCAAAAACGTGTCAAAAGTGTCCGATGTGTCCACCATAATGTCACAGTCACGAAAAAAATTGCGATCGCCGCTATTACTAGTAAAAAAAATAAATAAATATATATATTTTTTAAATGCCATAAATCTATCCCGTATTTTGTAGACGCTATAACTTTTGCGCAAACCATTCAATATACGCTTATTGCGATTTTTTTTACCAAAAATATATAGAAGAATACGTATCGGCCAAAACTGAGGAAAAAATGTGTTTTTTTTTTAAAAAATTGGGATATTTATTATAGCAAAAAGTAAAAAATATTGTGTTTTTTTCAAAATTGTCACTCTTCTTTTGTTTATAGCGCAAAAAATAAAAACCGCAGAGGTGATCAAATACCACCAAAAGAAAGCTCTATTTGTGGGGAAAAAAGGACATCAATTTTGTTTGGGTGCAACGTTGCACGACCGCGCAATTGTTGTTTAAAATGCGACAGTGCTGAAAACTAAAAATTGGTCTGGGAAGGAAGGGGGTGAAAATGCCCTGTATTGAACCGGTTAAACTGGAAAGTACAAAATCTTGTGCAGCTGTGTATGGTAGCCAATCAGCTTCTATCTTTAGCTTGTTCAATTATAGTGGTTGTTAACCCACTTTGCCAACTTTACACAATCCTCCTTCTTCCCTAATGACAGCTGCTCTTGTCTGCGTGTTTTATAAAAAAAATCATATCTACCGTATTTCACAGCGGTTTCCCATGATCACGTGACCCGCTGGCTCTCTCTTCTGCCTAGCCGACAGATACAGTGGGCGGGGATGATATTCACCCGCTGACATCAGCGAGGACATGAGGAGGAGAGGTGAGAGAGAGCCAATGGGCCGCTCTGAAATTTGGTAAAGGAGGCATTTTTTTATAAAACACACAGACAGAAGCACTTGTCATTAGGAAGGAAGGAGGGTTGTGTAAGTTTTTAAGTGTGAGAGCAACAGGAGTTTTGGGGGCGATCACTGCCACAGGATCCGACAGGCAGGAAGGGAGGGGGGAGAGAGCACAGAGGAGGACAGGAGGGCTGCGGATGCCATAGGCACATAAACTGACCACGGTATCAGGGCTCAGCAGCCATGATACACTGTGGCCAGTTGACAAAGGGAAGGGCAGAAACTGGCAGGATCAGCCAGGTATTACAGGTGTTACAGGGGACCAAATGACAGCACAAGCACGGTGCTGTGTAAAATGTTTTAAAGGAGCAGGATCCCTTTTTTGGGTTAACAAACGCTTTAAGCTTTGGCAAAAAGAAACCTGAAAGCTAACTGGTTTCTATGCAGACCTGCACTATTTCCTGGTTTAGTAAATCTCCTGGATAATGACAATGTGTAAAAACATGTAAATTAACAAAAAAAGACATGTAACAAAAGTCCAGATCCCTGTGTGCAATCTCAGGGATCTGAGATTGCAAATAAATCCATAAATGTGTATCACTCAGCACTCAAGGTGAAATCCCACCACCTGGACTGGAATTCACCACATCTGGATGACAGCCTATTTAGGTCTCTCTGCATTAAAAAATAATGCTTTTAGGGTCATCTGGATTTTTTTTTTTGCCTCTAAATGCCCCTCAATGTTAGCCTATGTGTCCATTCACACATAGACATTTAGACGCATTTAGAGGTAGGGGCATTCAGAGGCAGAAAAAAACTCCACTGCCAGTGCATCCAGGAGCAGCAATGATTTTGCAGAAAAAAACACTTAACGTTTGTAAATGTGTAAATGAAATTAATTAATGCCCCAGTGTTTGATGTGCTTAAATGCATCTAGACACATTTACATGTGTTAAGTATTTTTTCTGATAAAATTCTGCTGCCAGGAGGAAAAGCATTTAGGAATACTGAGCAAATTCCCTGTATGCACAAAGCCTTAGAGGTAAAACAAATGTACTCCATAATCTCCTCTCTATAGAATCAAATCAATTCCCTTAATGGTCTTGAACTTGGTATAAATGGATATTCCAATGACAAACCAGCACGTTCTTGTACCAGCATACAGGTGTGCAGTGCTCCGGAAGGAAGCTTTTCATAGTGTAATAGGTTTATTATAAAAAAGAACAGAAACATAATAATTACATGTGTATACAGAGCTTCCTTATGCTAGCAACAGATCACAGCCACAATCTCTGTCTCCAATGCCTGACTCAAACACATACCAACATATCCCCAAGAGTCACCTTTGTTCTGTTGTCATTTTCATTTTCTATACCAATCCAAATCTTCTTAGTTCAGCTGACAGCTCCATACTGAAATGTACTGATACTGATTTGTCTGAAGAAAATGCCATAGATATACATTCCTAGCACCTCCACCCGTTACATCACTGGCTGATCTTGACATAGCAAGGATCCAAACTGTGGATGGTTCTGTGGGGAAGAGAATATATGGTGACAATTCATCTAAAGCATTAAATTACATTTTATACAATGTAAAAACAACTTTACACATAAAAGTTATATATAGATCTGTGGTGGTATAAATGCTTTCTTATTTGTGATTTAACATTTTTAGCAAATCAAGTGGACATTTACCCACATCAGCTAATTTATTAAAGTGATTGTAAAGAATTGTTTTTTATTTTTTTAAAATAACAAGCATATCATACTTACCTCCACTGTGCAGCTTGTTTTGCACAAAGTGGCCCCAAACATCCTCTTCTGGGGTCCCTCGGCAGATCTCACGGCTCCTCCTCGCATCAGATAACCCACTAGGAGAAATGCTCTCCCAAGGGGGTTACCCCTCCCAAGTCCAGCATTTGCATCTACAGACACGAATGCTGGACTCGGCCTTGCCCCCGGAACCCGCGTCATTGGATTTGATTGACAGCAGCGGGAGCCAATAGATGCACTGCTATCAATATATCCAATCAAGAGCCGGGACCCTGCGGAGAGAGGGACAGCGCATCTCTGCCGAGGAGATGAAGGGGCTCAGGTAAGTAAAATGGGGGGGCTGGGGGGCCGTTGACTGCCAGGTGTTTTTTCACCGGGATGCATTAAAGTGAAAAAACATGAGGGTTTACAACCCCATTAAGTCAATACAGTGAGCAATGTTAATACGGAAAGTGCAATTACTCTTCAGGACCAATCAGATGTTAACATTCATTAAGAATAAAATGATTTTAATACAGTTGCTAATTCAATTTAAGCAGTCCACTCTCAAATATATATATATATATAATGGCAGCTGAGGAGCTGTTTTTGCAGGTTAACGGAATCTTGGGTAATGGTTGTAAAACATAGGAATAGATACTGACATATAGCATATATTTCTATGAATTGGTAGCATCTACGCCTTTTATAAGTGCCTAGAGCTTTTTTTATACATTGTAAATGTTTTATATAGATCCAGGTTTAAATAAATATAAACAAGTGTGAAAGGTTACATATGATGTTATGTTCGTAACTAGTATACATTCCTATTTTACTGTGCAACAAATTTGCTTCCCTAACACATTTAATTTTTGCTTCTCAAGTGAGCTGACCTAAAGCAGATCTTTGGCTGTCCATCCCTGCTTACTAGGTGGTCTGGGTGGCACATTTCTGAAACTCACCCACCCAGGGGATCCAGCATTGTCCAGCTAAGATTCTCTTGTTTTATGCCACCTCTCAGTCTCACACTGCCATGTTGATTGGAACATCTTTAAGAGGCCAGTCGACTCTTTCTGGTTCAGCCGGCACATCCCCTGATGATGCTGCACTAAGCATGCCCGTGTCCTCCATTCTATGTGACGCATAAATCGCAGGAGGCATAAGGACGATAGTGCAGATCATTCACTTTGGAAAATGGGGGGTGTGGCCACGCATTTTAAAAAACAAAAAGGTTCGGTAAGTAGGTGAGGTCAGGGGTGATCAAAGGGTTAAGTGTGCTCCTTGGAGAGTGATTTCTAACTGTGTGGGTGATAGTTTAACTGAAGGACGAGAGACATCTGTGTTCCTGATTAGCAGGAACACAAGATCTCTCTCTTCCACTCTTACAGAATGGCAGTCTGCCTTGTTTACATAAGCAGACCACGGTTCTGCCTCACCAGTGAACGATCAGCGGGTCCAGTCACAACTGGCGCGTGGCTCCGACCGTGCGCACGCGCGCCCCAGAGCCGACAACAGCAATCAGGTACAGGTATGTGATTTTTCGTTTAAAGGCCACCCCGCCCCAGTACATGTCCTTAAGTGGTTAAAATTTAGGTGCAGTCAGTGACAGACATTGTGAACGTTTTCAAAAAGAAATTAGGGTTGTTTTACTAAAACTGGAGAGTGAAAAATCTGATGCAGCTCTGCATAGAACCAATCTTTTTTTTTTTGTTAATGCCTAATTGAACAAGCTCATGTTAGAAGCTGCACAGCTGCACCATATTTTGCACTTTTCAGTTTTAGCAAATCAACCTCATCGTCACAATGAAAAAACAGTATCATGGCAACTGGAATCCATCAATGCTGGCTGACTGTTGTTGGACACTGCAGTGAGATGACAATGAATACAAATAAAAATCATCAGCAAAACACTTTTGAATCTGTTAAACACATGCAGATTTGTCAGAAACATTATGTAAATAAATACATTACGGTCATTAAAAGATTCCTAAATGATGCATTCATTCTGAAATTATATTTGTGTTCAGTTTGAAAGGGGCTATCATAACCAAAAGTTTTTAAGAAAGCCAAACTTTTGAATAAAATGTTGTCCAGTGCTGATTATCCTAAAACCATATCTAGACATAACAGTAGTCACATATCTTAAATGTATAAAGTGTAATTTGTTAATACAAAAGTTAATTCAATTATTAACATTTTTAAATTAACGCTTTCTTGGCCTGATAACAAATGGAAACACCTAGCTAGCTGTCATTACCCTCAATTTGATGTTTCTCTCCATAGTTTGAATATCTCATAAACTTTCAATCTTTACACTGAGCATAATAGTGCATCAAGTCATTTAGTTGTTGCTGTACAGTATAGAATAATACCTCCCCTGATGCTCTATTCCATTTGTGTACTATTTGCAAACTTATTTCAGGCTTTTATACGCTAAAGTCAAGCTCCAGGAAAAAAAAATGAATAGATGAAAGGAAATGTGATTACGGAAGCCAAAAAATAGTACATTTTATTTGTTTTTGACCTCCTACATGGTTTGCAGAAATGAGCACTTCTATTTACAAGTTCACACTACAAAGTTCAGGTCTGTTTTTAAGAAAACTCCTCATCTCGGCATCTTACTCTCCTGTTAGATCCTGGAGTTATGTACAGCATAACTACTATAACTGTAGGTATGCAGTAGTTACCCTACATCAAAAGCACAAGGAGAAGACAACTGAGTATAGAATAGGTGACAATAAAGATCTGCATTTGAATGTTGCATTGTACATTTAAAATAGTGCAGTAACTTCCTTCTACAAAGTGCACTGAAATTAACATTAATAACTTGCTGCCTTTGCATGCATGTTAGCAATGCCTGTATTTGAATGCCATCATGTGCTGATGAATGAAATGACATTGCAATACAAGGTGCCCAGAGTATATTTAGTATCGGAGTTGAAGATGTGCTTAGAGAGTAAATGTGATTTGTAAATGTTGAAACTTATGTCTGTCAAAGTTATATGCAAAGATAGGAATAGAACAAACTAGCAAGCCACATAAATATATTCTACTAGAGATCATCAGAGGACATATAAAAATGCAGTAGTGTTGCATTATCTTACATTGTAAAAAATGGATTTGTGCTGCAGTCTCAGCTGTAGATTGGATACACATCCCGGCTCTTGCACTGAAACTGAATTGCTAAGCACTGCAGTATCTCTGGAGAAGTCCCATTTTGATTGTACCTCATACTAATCTTATGAGCAGATTATATATATTTTTTACACATGTGCTTGTTGGTTAGACTAACATTTTTCTTTTGAATTTTCTTTTTGTTTTAGGTTTAATGCAAATGTTTTTGTTTGTAGACAATGTAACATTTAAAAACATATTTATTATATAATTCGATTTAAATACAACAAAATTTAATAGTAGTTGTAGTGAAATCTACACATACAGTTTAAGCTGCAGCATCAAAGCGTATTTAAGCCAGTGATAGTATTTCAAAATGTCTTAAAACATTGTTACTCAAAGCCTTTAAAGATAATTGGCTCCATCTGCTGGCTTTACCAGGTACATGGTTAAACTATTTCTACAAAACAATCCTGTTTGCTCAGTATTTTTTTTTTTTTCTTTTTGGCAAAGCCTTTATTTTTACATTTGCTGCTCTTAAAAAAACAAAACAAAAACACACAACACAAAAAAAAAGAACAAAAAAAAAATGATATATTTATTAGTTTATGACAGGGTTATTTATTTCTTATACTGTAGCTCTGGTGTTTGTGAAACACACCCACAGGTATTATAAAATGGTAATTGCTTTACAATGAAACAACATTATTTTTTTTTAAATTTATTAACAATCAATTAATCAATGAGGATGGTTTAAAAAAAATGACACTTAAAAAAAAAAAAAAAAAAAAGTCATTTAAGTATACAGTGTATTCCTAACTTTAAAAAATACCTTCTATTGCACGCATCCTCCTCCAAATCTCCAAAGTCCTGTTTTTTGGTGCTGTGATTTGTCATCCTGTTAGAGGTTTACTATGTTTGTTCTCCATGGTTTCATTGTGCATAGGAATATAGCCTCTTGTTCACTCCTGAGATGGACTAGGGTTCAAAGAGCAGTATACATGACCGCAACTAATGTGCATTGCTCATTCCAAACAAATTGAATTGAGGGGGGAAAGGAAAGGTTTGAGAGCTCACAGGGGACATTACGATAAGGCAAAAAAACATAGTAAGAAACAATAACATGAAAAAAAATGACAGGTTCATTAACCTCCCTGGCGGTCTGATTATGTCTGATTTTTGAATGTCAAAGCGGTACATTGTGTTGCATGGAAATTTCTTGTTCTATGTTGTAGGCCTGTAATTCTAAGGAATAACTCAGTTAAATCTGTCCAAACTAGAGTTTAGTAGACATCCCGGGTATGATAAAGTTTAAAACTCAAAATCATAAATTATAATATAATAAATAACTACTGTATATTTTTTTTAATAATAATATAATAATAATACATTTTATTCAATAATGTAATCAAATCAAAAACACTGAAATGTGTCCAAACAAGGGTGCAATATTACTAGTCACTGTAATACTAGACACTGCATATTGGTTTAGTAAACATCCCGGGTATGATACATTTTGAAACATGGGACTGCACAAAGTCCGACGTCACAATCAGGACAATGGAACCTGGTTTCCTTTCTGATTTTCTTTTCACTGTCATCTCGTTTTGAGCAACAAACCACATTGCAGGTGCTGACTTTTTCTCGGTTGGTGGGATGTAGTCTATGAAGTGATGACCAGTCAGATGTTCTGGGTAGACAATGCCAACAGCACGATGTTCAGCTCTATTCACAGCCATTGATGGTGTTTGGTGGTTCACAAACATACGTTTGGCAACTTTACAAATTAAGTCAGAATGAATGACAGGCTTGTCACTCTTCTTTTTTTTTTTTTGCAGAATGTAGGCATTCCACGAGCATTGCTCAAAAAGATGCCTGAAGATCTTATAGTACTTCTTTCATTCCTGGGTATAATTTCATTGCTTGGTCGGCTCTGTCGACACCTCCCATGGTGTTATTGTAATCTATGACTATTTGTGACTTTATGATTTCTTTCCCACCTTCCCTGCGTAGCATAACAGTGGAGGTACTATGAACTGTACTCATTAGGCACACATCTTTCTTGTCATGCCATCGCAGTGCCATAATTTTGCCTTTCTGTCAGGCAACCATTTCTCTAGTCTTCAGCTTCTTATTGCCAAACACTGGTGGCAAATGGAGTCGGTTAGCCCTAAGGGTTCATAGGCATCTGTTTTGTTTTGCAGAAGAAACTCATAAAGTTCAGGAGACGTATAAAAGTTGTCAGTTGTTATGCAATAGCCCTGATTTAGCAATTGCTCAATGAGTGAAAGAACGGAAGACGTTGTCATTCCATAGTTGCTGTATTTTGGATTGAATTTTGTTCCTTTTCCAGTGTATAGGACTGAATTCCAAATGTAGCCAGTTGACAATTCACATAGCATGTAGAATTTTACGTCAAATTGTGCTCTCTTTGCTGCAATGTATAGCATCAGCTGAGCCTTCCCTTGTAGCCCATTAGACTTTCATCTATGCTGATATCTCTTTCTGGCACATAGCTATATTGGAAATTCTTTAAAATCATTTGATATACTTCCCAAAGTGTCTTTAGTTTTGGTGTAGGATTAAAATAGTTTCATCAAATTCTTCATTGGTTTCAAAGTGTAAATATTTCATGATCAGGGTAAATCTGTACTCTGACATGACCGTACTAGGGATGAGCCGAACACCCCCCTGCTCGGTTCGCATCAGAACTTGTGAACAGGCAAAAAAATTGTTCGAACACAAGAACACCATTAAAGTCTATGGGACACGAACATGAATAATCAAAAGTGCTAATTTTAAGGGCTTATATGCAAGTTATTGTCATAAAAAGTGTTTGGGGATCTGGGTCCTGCCCCAGGGGAAAGGGATCATTGCAAAAAAAGTTTTAAAATCAGCAGTGATTTTAATAATGCTTAAAGTGAATCAATAAAAGTGTAATATTCCTTTAAATTTCGTACGTAGGGGTCCCCCTAAATTCCATACCAGGCCCTTCATGGCTAGTATGGACATGGCGTGGGGTCCCCCTCAATCTATACCAGACCCTTCAGGTCTGGTATGGTTTTTAAGGGGAATCCCGCACCAAAATGTTTTAAAAAATGGCACGGAGTCCCCCCAAAAATCCATACCAGACCCTTATCCGAGCATGCAACCTGGCAGGCCACAGGAAAAGAGGGGGGGATGAGAGAGCGCCCCCCTTCCTGAACAGTACCAGGCCACATGCCCTCAACATTGGGAGGGTGCTTTGGGGTAGCCCCCCAAAACACCTTGTCCCCATGTTGATTGGGTCAAGGGCCTCATCCCCACGTCCCTTGCCCGGTGGTTGTGGGGGTCTGCGGGCAGGGGGCTTATCGGAATCTGGAAGCCCCCTTTAACAAGGGGACCCCCAGATCCCAGCCCTCCCCCTGTGTGAAATGGTAAGGGGGTACAAAAGTACCCCTACCATTTCACAAAAAAACTGTCAAAAATGTTAAAAATGACAAGAGACAGTTTTTGACAATTCCTTTATTTAAATGCTTCTTCTTTCTTCTATCTTCTATCTTCTTTCTTCTATCTTCCATCTTCTATCTTCCTTCGGTTTCTTCCTCCATCTTCTTCTTCTGGTTCTTCCACCGGTGTACTCGTCCGGCATCTTTCTCCACGGCATCTTCTTCCCTTCTTCTCCTCGGGCCGCTCTGCATCCATGATGGCATGGAGGGAGGCTCCCACTGTGTGATGCTTCTCCTCTTCTGACGGCTCTTAAATAATGGGGGGCAGAGCCACCCGGTGACCCCACCCCCCTCTGCTGTCACGGGGAATGCCACAGGGAAGTCCCTGTCAAGTCCCCGTGCGTCAGAGGGGGGCGGGGTTTACCGGGTGGCCCCGCCCCTGTTATTTAAGAACCGTTAGAAGAGGAGACGCGTCACACAGCGGGAGCCTCCCTCCATGCCATCATGGATGCGGAGCGGCCTGAGGAGAAGGGAAGAAGACGCCACGGAGTAAGATGCCGGATGAGAACACCGGAGGAAGAACCAGAAGAACCAGAACCAGAAGAAGAAGATGGAGGAAGAAACCGAAGGAAGATAGAAGATAGAAGATAGAAGAAAGAAGAAAGAAGAAAGAAGAAGCATTTAAATAAAGGAATTGTCAAAAACTGTCTCTTGTCATTTTTACAATTTTTGACAGTTTTTTTGTGAAATGGTAGGAGTACTTTTGTACCCCCTTACCATTTCACACAGGGGGGAGGGCAGGGATCTAGGGGTCCCCTTGTTAAAGGTGGCTTCTAGTTTCCGATAAGCCCCCCGCCCACAGACCCCCACAACCACCAGGCAAGGGTTGTGGGGATGAGGCCCTTGTCCCCATCAACATGGGGACAAGGTGTTTTGGGGGGCTACCCCAAAGCACCCTCCCAATGTTGAGGGCATGTGGCCTGGTACGGTTCAGGAGGGGGGGCACTCACTCGTCCCCCCTCTTTTCCTGCGGTCTGCCTGCGGTCTGCCAGGTTGCGTGCTCGGATAGGGGTCTGGTATGGATTTTTGGGGGGAATCACACCATTTTTTCTTAAATTTTGGCACGGGGGTTCCCCTTAAAATCCATACCAGACCTGAAGGGTCTGGTATAGTTTTTGAGGGGGGACCCCACGCCATTTTTTTTTAAATTTTGGCTGGGGTTCCCCTTAATATCCGTACCAGACCTGAAGGGCCTGGTATGGTATTTAGGGGGACGCCCACATCATTTTTTTTTTTTTGGTTCAGGGTTCCCCTGTGGGGAATTCCCATGCCGTTTTTATCAATGAACTTTTATGTGTATTGTCGGACCAGCAGTTCATTAATAGCCGCGAGTAGTTTTAAATGACTTTTTTCCTTTGAAATGTCATTTTGCTGTCAGACTGTTCTAAACACGGGAAACATGCACCCCTTTACAGGCATACTATAGACAACCCCCAGGTACGAAATTTAAAGGAATATTACAGTTTTATTGTTTCACTTTAAGCATTATTAAAATCACTGCTCCTGAAAAAACTGTCCTTTTTAAAACTTTTTTTTGCATTGATCCTTGTCCCCTGGGGCAGGACTCAGGTCCCCAAACACTTTTTATGACAATAACTTGCATATAAGCCTTTAAAATTAGCACTTTTGATTTCTCCTATAGACTTTTAAAGGGTGTTCCGCGGCTTTCAAATTTGCCGCGAGCACCCCAAATTGTTCGCTGTTCGGTGAACGGGCGAACATCCAATGTTCGAGTCGAACATGAGTTTGACTCGAACTCGAAGCTCCTCCCTGGTCGGTACTAAAAAATGGAGTGAGAAGTAATTTATTAGATGTCCAAAGCCACTTCTGCAGGGGTTTCCCCACTATTCCCTGAAGTATTATTAGGCCCAGAAATTTCCAAATGTCATCTTTGGTCACTGTTTCCAACTTTCTGCTTCTTGGAAACTTCCGATGTGTAGTAGTTAATTGTTGCTGTTGGTACCGATTTGTCTCAGTAACTCATCGGTCAGAAATAGTTGTAAGTATGCCAAGGCCTTGTCGTATTCATTGTCTACTTTCATACCAGATGCTCCAATAAATAAGAATATTGGGGGTGCTACGTGATCCGTACCACAGTCAACAGAGCACATCACTAAGCTCAGTCGCAGAATTGTCGCTGTTGTCACTTTCAGTGAATTTCCCCACGAATCCCTATCACTTGATTCTGCAAGTGATTCTAATTCACTATGGATAAATAATGAGTAAACTAATGCGCAAACCAAAAATTATAAACAAGCTATAAAAGCTAAAAGAGGGGACAGGCTCAAAAAGAGCTGCCAGCATAAAAAAAGTGTCCTCATGTGAACTAAACCAGACAAAAATACAAAGCATATGCAGCGCTCCTTGTGCCCACAACGTATGAACCAAAATCAACAATAAAGGAAAGAAAATAAAATGCCAAAATCCAAAACACTTATAAATAGTGCAATGCGACTCCACAAAAACGCATGAAAAATGCAAATAATTAAATAAACCCGTAACGTCCCATAACATATGAATCAAAGCAAACACAGAAATAAAATGTAAGATACCAAGATCCAAAAGCTATTAAAGTGCAATGCGACTCCACTCAAACGCATGAAAAATGCAGATAATTATAAGGGCCCGTGACTCACATGGAAATATATGCAAGTGATTCACACATAATAATAAATATATATACCATACAATTGTGCATGAATATCAAACATATGAAATAAATAAAATATTAGACTGAATTCATAAATGGTGAAGTGTCATACACTAAAATACATAAATGTGCAAAATGTACAAAATGTTCACATACCAATCAAAATCAATTCATAAATGGTGGAGTGCAATAAGCTAAAGTCCATTAAATGTGCAAAAAGTACATGCAAATCCGTGAATCAAAAATAAATATATATATACATAAATAAAATGTCCCAATAAGTGAAACAATGTGATCCCAACTTCATGCAATACAGCTCTTCATAGCAGCAGGGACAAGCTTTCTGATCATACAAAAAAGTGCAAGTGCAGTGGACATTAATTGTAGCAAAAAGTGACCAAAGTGGATGTGCGCTTCCAAAACCGGCTCCGGGGTGCAACCCTTGTTTCCCCCAGCCTCTCACCTGTAACAGCGGCCCCAATGGGCCAAGTAAAGCGTGAGCCGACAAGCGGTACAGATCTCCACAGGCACAGCAGCTTCCGGTGGTAGTCATAGCTTATGGGGTCATATATTATCCAGCCGGCAGTCACACTCCCCCCGTTCAGTAGATGTAGGCAGATGGGCAGTAAACGAAAGAAGAGGGCTCCATAGTGTAGTATTGGAGTTTATTAGATAAAAGCAAGAAATAACTTACATGTAAACTCTGTAATAACAGCTGAAAGATCGAAAGCTACCCGGTTCGGCCGTACCAGGCAGCAGTGACTCCTGACTCCTCCCTGACGCGTTGCGTCACAACGCACGTGACAACACACGTGACTTTCACACGTGTGTTGTGACCCAATGCATCAAGGAGGAGCCAGGTGTCACTGCTGCCGGGTACGGCCGAACCCGGTAGCTTCCGATCTTTCAGCTGTTATTACAAAGTTTACATGTAAGTTATTTCTTGCTTTTATCTAATAAACCCCAATACTACACTATGGAGCCCTCTTCTTTCTTTTACTGCCCATCTGCCTACATCTACTGAATGGGGGGAGTGTGACTGCCGGTTGGACAATATATGACCCCATAAGCTGTGACTACCACCGGAAGCTGCTGTGCCTGTGGAGATCTGTACCGCTTGTCGGCTCACACTTTACTTGGCCCATTGGGGAAGCTGTTACAGGTGGGAGGCTGGGGGAAACAGGGGTCGCACCCCGGAGCCCATTTTGGAAGCACACATCCACTTTGGTCACTTTTTGCTACAATTAATGTCCACTGCACTTGCACTTTTTTGTATGATCAGAAAGCTTGTCCCTGCTGCTATGAAGAGCTGTATTGCATGAAGTTGGGATCACATTGTTTTACTTATTGGGACATTTTGGGACATTTTATTTATTTATATATACATTTATTTTTTATTCACAGATTCGCATGTACTTTTCCTGCCCCCATATTAGATTGCAAGCTTTACAGGACAGGGAAGGCACTCATTCCACCATTACTAACCTGCCATTTGGGGTGAAAGCAAGTGGAATACAGGGGACGAAGTGGGTGGATTCTATAAGGGATGAGGCTTATGCGAAGTGGGAGGGGTCAAAGAGGAAGGGTGCGGTCTGGCGCCCCCCATCCTAAAACCTCACTCACCAGTCGCAACTGGTATGCGATGATCAAAAAATATATAAATGCCATAAAACTAGCAATAAAGTGCAATGTGCTCCATACTCCATACAGTGTCCTTATAAATTCCAATTAGTAGTGCAAAAAAAACAGCAGGCAGTCCATTTAGTGATTTGTGATATCAATATAATTGAAGGTAATATCTTCACACTAATCCATCTCTATGCATATACAGATATCCTGGTGTCACCGCCACCACTTGTACCCTCACCTTATAGGCTTAATAACTGTGTCTAAGATCACAATCAATCCTCTGATTAGCTTCTTTGAATTTTCCTCCTTCTTATAGCTCATCTGTTTACTCAGGTGTCTTACATCACAGGGTGTGCTCCTTCCTTATTATTTAACATTGGTCTCCACTCACATCACCCACATGCAAAGTAGCAAAGCTTGCAATAGTGCTTTACCATTTTAAAGTGATTTATTTGTATAAAACATAAAACAAGTTTTACTCACATTTACCAGATTAAAAACAAGCCTTAATGGCACATCCACAGGTGCTGGGACAAAGGTATCTCCTCAAGACCGGCTCTGCAACCCCAGTTATCAGTGCTCCCCCGTCGGTTACACTGACTCTATTTTCCTTGGTTATGTCCTAGTTCCTCACATGTCAGCCCCTCAGGCCTCTCCCCTTAGGAGCCAGTCTTGAGGTGATACCTTTGTCCTAGCACCTGTGGATATGCACATTAATGCTTGTTTTTAATCTGGAAAATGTGAGTGAAACTTCTTTTATGTTTTATACAAATAAATCCTTTTAAAATGGTAGAGCACTATTGCAAACGTTGTTACTTTGCATGTGGGTGATGTGAGTGGAGACCAATGTTAAATAATAAAGCAGGAGGAACACCTGAGATACCTGAGTAAACGGATGAGCTGTAAGAAGGAGGAAAATTCAAAGAAGCTAATCAGATTGATTGTGGTCTAAGGCACAGTTATTAAGCCTATAAGGCGAGGGCACAACTGGTGGCGGTGACACAAGGACATCTGTATATGCACAGAGGTGGATTAGTGTGAAGATATTACCTTCAATTGTATTGATATCACAAATCACTAAATGGACTGCCTGTTGTTTTTTTTGCACTACTGATTGGAATTTATAAGGACACTGTGTGGAGCATGGAGTACGGAGCACATTGCACTTTATTGCATTTATATATTTTTTTTGATCATTGCATACTATCAGTGAAAATTTACAGCATATTGCACTTTATATACAGTATACGTATATTTTTTACATGTACATTGGATATTAATTATGTTTGTATAGCGCTGCACTTATGTTTAATCTTTTTCTAATTCTGATGCTCACATGCCCATTGTAGGTGCTTTTGGCTGTGTACACAGGTCAACATGGGCACCCACCTTTATCTAATTCTGATGCTCACATGCCCATTGTAGGTGCTTTTGGCTGTGTACACAGGTCAACATGGGCACCCTGACTAGTCTGCAGCTGCACAGCCCCATACAGAACAAACAGTGATGCACTGTGTGTTCTGACACCTTTTTATTGGAACCAGCTATAACTTTTTCAGCGATTTGAGCTACTGTAGATTTTCTATTGGATCAGACTACTTGGGCCAACCTTTGTTCCTATATGCAACAATGAGCCTTGGCCACTCTTGACCCTGTTGCCAGTTCACTGGTTTTGCTTCCTTCCCACAGTCTCACAATCTGAGAACATACCACAAGAACTACAGTCTTGAGTCTTGATCCAGTCACCTACAACCCCTGCAAAAAGTATGGAATCACCACTCTTGGAAAATGTTTACTGAATTGTTTAATTGTGTAAAAAAAAATAAAAATTACAGACATGCCTCAAAACTATTTTCATTTAACATTCCAACCTTCTGGCTTTAAGAAACAGTTAAAAAATAAAAAAAAATAAACAAAACTGTAGTCAGTTGAAATTGTTTTTTGCAGATGAAGCAGAGATAAAAATATGGAATCACTCAATTCTGAGGAAAATATTATGGAATCACCATGTCCTTTGCAGTTCTAAAACAAACATCTGCATTAGATTACATCCTGAAAAATTATGTCATTGTCACCAAACATCCTTTCAATTGATGAAATAAGAAAAGTGCCCAAAATCTCAAGTCTCTAGTTTTCTAACTTGGTGCTTTGATGCCTTCCTTGGTCTACCAGTATGCTTCCTTTTAACAACCTTTCAATTTGATTTGTACTAATGAAAACCATCATTAACACCTAAACAGAAAAAAAAACAAGGTTACAGTGGGCTAAAGAAAAGCAATCATGGACTGTGGATGACTAGATGAAAGTGAAATTCAGTGATGAATCAAAAATCTGCATTGGGCAGGGTGATGATGCTGGAACTTTTGTTTGGTGCCAGTCCAATGCTGGCAATTCTGCCAGAAGAAAACATGCACATTTCCACAATAATTTATAATATGGGGTTGCATGTCAGGTAAAGGTATGGGAGAGATGACAGTCATTAAAGGAGTTGTAAAGGCAGAAGGTGTTTTATCTTAATGCATTCTATACATTAAGATAAAAAACCTTTTGGGTACAGCAGCCACCCAAGCACCCCCCTAATTACTTACCTGAGCCCCATCTCTCTCCAGCGATGTCCACGAGTGTCTAAACCATCCGGGACACTCCTCCTGATTGGCTGAGACACATCAGTGGCACCATTGGCTCCTGTGGCTGTCATTCAAAGTTATTTAGCCAATCAGAGCAGAGAGGGGGTGGGGCTACATCCTTGGTGCTCTTACAGTAAAGAACCCTCTATGTAGTTTAAGGTTAAACCTATTTTCTTTCAATTTTAATGAGTGGCCACAAGTCTTGTTAAACTCTTTTCTGCAAAAAAGTTTTATTCTTATTGTGGGGTCACCAGTACGGTATTTGTATATTGAAATCATATCCCCTTCTCCAGAGAGAATAAGTTCAGTGCTCGCAACCTTTCCTCATAATTAAGATCCTCCAGATCCTTTATTAGCTTTGTTGCCCTTCTTTGTACTCGCTCCATTTCCAGTAAATCCTTCCTGAGGACTGGTGCCCAGAACTGGACAGCATACTCTAGGTGCGGCCGGACCAGAGTCTTGTAGAGCGGAAGAATTATCCTTTTATCTCTGGAGTTGATCCCCTTTTTAATGCATGCCAATATTCTGTTTGCTTTGTTAGCAGCAGCTTGGCATTGCATGCCATTGCTGAGCCTATCATCTACTAGGACCCCCAGGTCCTTTTCCATCCTAGATTCCCCCAGAGGTTCTCCCCCCAGTGTATAGATTGCATTCATATTTTTGCCACCCAAATGCATTATTTTACATTTTTCTACACTGAACCTCATTTGCCATGTAGTTGCCCACCCCATTAATTTGTTCAGATCTTTTTGCAAGGTTTCCACATCCTGCAGAGAAGTTATTGCCCTGCTTAGCTTAGTATTGTCTGCAAATACAGAGATTGAACTGTTAATCCCATCTTCCAGGTCGTTTATGAACAAATAAATAGAATTGGTCCCAGCACAGAACCCTGGGGGACCCCACTACCCACCCCTGACCATTCCGAGTACTCCCCATTTATCACCACCCTCTGAACTCCTCCTTGTAGCCAGTTTTCAATCCATGTACTCACCCTATTCCATGCCAACAGACCTTATTATGTACAGTAAACGTTTATGGGGAACTGTGTCAAATGCTTTTGCAAAATCCAGATACACCACGTCTATGGGCCTTCCTTTATCTAGCTGGCACTCACCTCCACATAGAAGGTTAGTGGATTGGTTTGGCAAGAACTATTCTTCATGAATCCATGCTGATTACTGCTAATGATACTGTTCTCATTACAGACTAAGACTGTCTGTGAAAATTAGGAACGATGGTCTGGCAATCACTTGACTGAGTTTCCTAAGTACCCTTGGATGCAAGCCATCTGGTTCCGGTGATTTATTAATGTTAAGTTGTTTCAATGAATGCTTCCTGTCAGATTGTATCTGCCTTCCTGTACAAGCAAGTAGATACATTGGCAGATCTGCTGGAGACCATGCTTTACAGGCTCCAAAAAAATAAAAAATAAATGCTCTTTTTTTTGCAGGTATTCTTTTTTCCAAAAAGTGAACTTATCTTTTAAGATATGTACAGCATACTACATGCTATCACAACAGCATGGCTTCATAGTAGAAGAGTCTGGGTGCTTAACTGTCCAGCGTGCAATCCAGACCTTTCACCAATTGAAAATGCTTGGTGCATCTTGAAATCGACAAAGAAGGCCCAGGACTGTTGAGCAGATAGAATCCTATATAAGAAAAGAATAGGACAAAATTTCTCTGTTGTGTGTGTGCGTGTGTGTACACAGTGTATAGAAGTTCAAAGGTTGCTTTAGTGTGGCTTATTTTCTTGCAAACATGTTGATGTATAAGCCCTATATTCATGTATCTATTGATCTCATTATACAGTACATACAACATTTGTTTGGAACATGTTGTTTTCCTAATTCGCTATGTTGGAACTCTCTTTTGCTGCTAGTTAGTGAAGATGGTTTTCTAAAATCCAATAAAGTCAGAAATCTAATTTTCAGTGAGATAACCTAATTTTTTTTTAAGTTCCCTGCATATACATGGTTGGATATTTGAAGCAAACTTCCCATCCAATTAACTTCTTAATGACTGCATAACTCATATACAGTATGTGGTAGCAAAGAGGGTGGGGTTTTAACGCCCAGCCATCTCACATATGCTTCCATGGCAGCCTGAGGTTGTCTGCTGAGAGCATGCTCTAACAGCTCTTGTACATGGCTTCTGATTGAGAGTCAATGACTCCTGCTCCCAATCATGTGTACATATAAAAACATACACAGTAGTAATATATCTCTATCTATCTATCTATCTATCTATCTATCTATCTATCTATCTATCTATCTATCTATCTATCTATCTATCTATCTATCTATCTATCTATCTATCTATCTATCTATCTATCTATCTATCTATCTATCTATCTATCTATCTATCTGTCTATCTGTCTATCTGTCTATCTGTCTATCTGTCTATCTGTCTATCTGTCTATCTGTCTATCTGTCTATCTGTCTATCTGTCTATCTGTCTGTCTGTCTGTCTGTCTGTCTGTCTGTCTGTCTGTCTGTCTATCTGTCTATCTATCTGTCTATCTATCTATCTGTCTATCTATCTGTCTATCTATCTGTCTATCTATCTATCTGTCTGTCTGTCTATCTATCTGTCTATCTATCTGTCTATCTATCTTTGGTCACTGTTTCCAACTTTCTGCTTCTTGGAAACTTCCGATGTGTAGTAGTTAATTGTTGCTGTTGGTACCGATTTGTCTCAGTAACTCATCGGTCAGAAATAGTTGTAAGTATGCCAAGGTCTTGTCGTCTTCATTGTCTACTTTCATACCAGATGCTCCAATAAATAAGAATATTGGGGGTGCTGCGTGATCCGTACCACAGTCAACAGAGCACATCACTAAGCTCAGTCGCAGAATTGTCGCTGTTGTCACTTTCAGTGAATTTCCCCACGAATCCCTATCACTTGATTCTGCAAGTGATTCTAATTCACTATGGATAAATAATGAGTAAACTAATGCGCAAACCAAAAATTATAAACAAGCTATAAAAGCTAAAAGAGGGGACAGGCTCAAAAAGAGCTGCCAGCATAAAAAAAGTGTCCTCATGTGAACTAAACCAGACAAAAATACAAAGCATATGCAGCGCTCCTTGTGCCCACAACGTATGAACCAAAATCAACAATAAAGGAAAGAAAATAAAATGCCAAAATCCAAAACACTTATAAATAGTGCAATGCGACTCCACAAAAACGCATGAAAAATGCAAATAATTAAATAAACCCGTAACGTCCCATAACATATGAATCAAAGCAAACACAGAAATAAAATGTAAGATACCAAGATCCAAAAGCTATTAAAGTGCAATGCGACTCCACTCAAACGCATGAAAAATGCAGATAATTATAAGGGCCCGTGACTCACATGGAAATATATGCAAGTGATTCACACATAATAATAAATATATATACCATACAATTGTGCATGAATATCAAACATATGAAAAAAAATAAAATATTAGACTGAATTCATAAATGGTGAAGTGTCATACACTAAAATACATAAATGTGCAAAATGTACAAAATGTTCACATACCAATCAAAATCAATTCATAAATGGTGGAGTGCAATAAGCTAAAGTCCATTAAATGTGCAAAAAGTACATGCAAATCCGTGAATCAAAAATAAATATATATATACATAAATAAAATGTCCCAATAAGTGAAACAATGTGATCCCAACTTCATGCAATACAGCTCTTCATAGCAGCAGGGACAAGCTTTCTGATCATACAAAAAAGTGCAAGTGCAGTGGACATTAATTGTAGCAAAAAGTGACCAAAGTGGATGTGCGCTTCCAAAACCGGCTCCGGGGTGCAACCCTTGTTTCCCCCAGCCTCTCACCTGTAACAGCGGCCCCAATGGGCCAAGTAAAGCGTGAGCCGACAAGCGGTACAGATCTCCACAGGCACAGCAGCTTCCGGTGGTAGTCATAGCTTATGGGGTCATATATTATCCAGCCGGCAGTCACACTCCCCCCGTTCAGTAGATGTAGGCAGATGGGCAGTAAACGAAAGAAGAGGGCTCCATAGTGTAGTATTGGAGTTTATTAGATAAAAGCAAGAAATAACTTACATGTAAACTCTGTAATAACAGCTGAAAGATCGAAAGCTACCCGGTTCGGCCGTACCAGGCAGCAGTGACTCCTGACTCCTCCCTGACGCGTTGCGTCACAACGCACGTGACAACACACGTGACTTTCACACGTGTGTTGTGACCCAATGCATCAAGGAGGAGCCAGGTGTCACTGCTGCCGGGTACGGCCGAACCCGGTAGCTTCCGATCTTTCAGCTGTTATTACAAAGTTTACATGTAAGTTATTTCTTGCTTTTATCTAATAAACCCCAATACTACACTATGGAGCCCTCTTCTTTCTTTTACTGCCCATTTGCCTACATCTACTGAATGGGGGGAGTGTGACTGCCGGCTGGACAATATATGACCCCATAAGCTGTGACTACCACCGGAAGCTGCTGTGCCTGTGGAGATCTGTACCGCTTGTCGGCTCACACTTTACTTGGCCCATTGGGGAAGCTGTTACAGGTGGGAGGCTGGGGGAAACAGGGGTCGCACCCCGGAGCCCATTTTGGAAGCACACATCCACTTTGGTCACTTTTTGCTACAATTAATGTCCACTGCACTTGTACTTTTTTGTATGATCAGAAAGCTTGTCCCTGCTGCTATGAAGAGCTGTATTGCATGAAGTTGGGATCACATTGTTTTACTTATTGGGACATTTTGGGACATTTTATTTATTTATATATACATTTATTTTTTATTCACAGATTCGCATGTACTTTTCCTGCCCCCATATTAGATTGCAAGCTTTACAGGACAGGGAAGGCACTCATTCCACCATTACTAACCTGCCATTTGGGGTGAAAGCAAGTGGAATACAGGGGACGAAGTGGGTGGATTCTATAAGGGATGAGGCTTATGCGAAGTGGGAGGGGTCAAAGAGGAAGGGTGCGGTCTGGCGCCCCCCATCCTAAAACCTCACTCACCAGTCGCAACTGGTATGCGATGATCAAAAAATATATAAATGCCATAAAACTAGCAATAAAGTGCAATGTGCTCCATACTCCATACAGTGTCCTTATAAATTCCAATTAGTAGTGCAAAAAAAACAGCAGGCAGTCCATTTAGTGATTTGTGATATCAATATAATTGAAGGTAATATCTTCACACTAATCCATCTCTATGCATATACAGATATCCTGGTGTCACCGCCACCACTTGTACCCTCACCTTATAGGCTTAATAACTGTGTCTAAGATCACAATCAATCCTCTGATTAGCTTCTTTGAATTTTCCTCCTTCTTATAGCTCATCTGTTTACTCAGGTGTCTTACATCACAGGGTGTGCTCCTTCCTTATTATTTAACATTGGTCTCCACTCACATCACCCACATGCAAAGTAGCAAAGCTTGCAATAGTGCTTTACCATTTTAAAGTGATTTATTTGTATAAAACATAAAACAAGTTTTACTCACATTTACCAGATTAAAAACAAGCCTTAATGGCACATCCACAGGTGCTGGGACAAAGGTATCTCCTCAAGACCGGCTCTGCAACCCCAGTTATCAGTGCTCCCCCGTCGGTTACACTGACTCTATTTTCCTTGGTTATGTCCTAGTTCCTCACATGTCAGCCCCTCAGGCCTCTCCCCTTAGGAGCCAGTCTTGAGGTGATACCTTTGTCCTAGCACCTGTGGATATGCACATTAAGGCTTGTTTTTAATCTGGAAAATGTGAGTGAAACTTCTTTTATGTTTTATACAAATAAATCCTTTTAAAATGGTAGAGCACTATTGCAAACATTGTTACTTTGCATGTGGGTGATGTGAGTGGAGACCAATGTTAAATAATAAAGCAGGAGGAACACCTGAGATACCTGAGTAAACGGATGAGCTGTAAGAAGGAGGAAAATTCAAAGAAGCTAATCAGATTGATTGTGGTCTAAGGCACAGTTATTAAGCCTATAAGGCGAGGGCACAACTGGTGGCGGTGACACAAGGACATCTGTATATGCACAGAGGTGGATTAGTGTGAAGATATTACCTTCAATTGTATTGATATCACAAATCACTAAATGGACTGCCTGTTGTTTTTTTTGCACTACTGATTGGAATTTATAAGGACACTGTGTGGAGCATGGAGCACGGAGCACATTGCACTTTATTGCATTTATATATTTTTTTTGATCATTGCATACTATCAGTGAAAATTTACAGCATATTGCACTTTATATACAGTATACGTATATTTTTTACATGTACATTGGATATTAATTATGTTTGTATAGCGCTGCACTTATGTTTAATCTTTTTCTAATTCTGATGCTCACATGCCCATTGTAGGTGCTTTTGGCTGTGTACACAGGTCAACATGGGCACCCACCTTTATCTAATTCTGATGCTCACATGCCCATTGTAGGTGCTTTTGGCTGTGTACACAGGTCAACATGGGCACCCTGACTAGTCTGCAGCTGCACAGCCCCATACAGAACAAACAGTGATGCACTGTGTGTTCTGACACCTTTTTATTGGAACCAGCTATAACTTTTTCAGCGATTTGAGCTACTGTAGATTTTCTATTGGATCAGACTACTTGGGCCAACCTTTGTTCCTATATGCAACAATGAGCCTTGGCCACTCTTGACCCTGTTGCCAGTTCACTGGTTTTGCTTCCTTCCCACAGTCTCACAATCTGAGAACATACCACAAGAACTACAGTCTTGAGTCTTGATCCAGTCACCTACAACCCCTGCAAAAAGTATGGAATCACCACTCTTGGAAAATGTTTACTGAATTGTTTAATTGTGTAAAAAAAAATAAAAATTACAGACATGCCTCAAAACTATTTTCATTTAACATTCCAACCTTCTGGCTTTAAGAAACAGTTAAAAAATTAAAAAAAATAAACAAAACTGTAGTCAGTTGAAATTGTTTTTTGCAGATGAAGCAGAGATAAAAATATGGAATCACTCAATTCTGAGGAAAATATTATGGAATCACCATGTCCTTTGCAGTTCTAAAACAAACATCTGCATTAGATTACATCCTGAAAAATTATGTCATTGTCACCAAACATCCTTTCAATTGATGAAATAAGAAAAGTGCCCAAAATCTCAAGTCTCTAGTTTTCTAACTTGGTGCTTTGATGCCTTCCTTGGTCTACCAGTATGCTTCCTTTTAACAACCTTTCAATTTGATTTGTACTAATGAAAACCATCATTAACACCTAAACAGAAAAAAAAACAAGGTTACAGTGGGCTAAAGAAAAGCAATCATGGACTGTGGATGACTAGATGAAAGTGAAATTCAGTGATGAATCAAAAATCTGCATTGGGCAGGGTGATGATGCTGGAACTTTTGTTTGGTGCCAGTCCAATGCTGGCAATTCTGCCAGAAGAAAACATGCACATTTCCACAATAATTTATAATATGGGGTTGCATGTCAGGTAAAGGTATGGGAGAGATGACAGTCATTAAAGGAGTTGTAAAGGCAGAAGGTGTTTTATCTTAATGCATTCTATACATTAAGATAAAAAACCTTTTGGGTACAGCAGCCACCCAAGCACCCCCCTAATTACTTACCTGAGCCCCATCTCTCTCCAGCGATGTCCACGAGTGTCTAAACCATCCGGGACACTCCTCCTGATTGGCTGAGACACATCAGTGGCACCATTGGCTCCTGTGGCTGTCATTCAAAGTTATTTAGCCAATCAGAGCAGAGAGGGGGTGGGGCTACATCCTTGGTGCTCTTACAGTAAAGAACCCTCTATGTAGTTTAAGGTTAAACCTATTTTCTTTCAATTTTAATGAGTGGCCACAAGTCTTGTTAAACTCTTTTCTGCAAAAAAGTTTTATTCTTATTGTGGGGTCACCAGTACGGTATTTGTATATTGAAATCATATCCCCTTCTCCAGAGAGAATAAGTTCAGTGCTCGCAACCTTTCCTCATAATTAAGATCCTCCAGATCCTTTATTAGCTTTGTTGCCCTTCTTTGTACTCGCTCCATTTCCAGTAAATCCTTCCTGAGGACTGGTGCCCAGAACTGGACAGCATACTCTAGGTGCGGCCGGACCAGAGTCTTGTAGAGCGGAAGAATTATCCTTTTATCTCTGGAGTTGATCCCCTTTTTAATGCATGCCAATATTCTGTTTGCTTTGTTAGCAGCAGCTTGGCATTGCATGCCATTGCTGAGCCTATCATCTACTAGGACCCCCAGGTCCTTTTCCATCCTAGATTCCCCCAGAGGTTCTCCCCCCAGTGTATAGATTGCATTCATATTTTTGCCACCCAAATGCATTATTTTACATTTTTCTACACTGAACCTCATTTGCCATGTAGTTGCCCACCCCATTAATTTGTTCAGATCTTTTTGCAAGGTTTCCACATCCTGCAGAGAAGTTATTGCCCTGCTTAGCTTAGTATTGTCTGCAAATACAGAGATTGAACTGTTAATCCCATCTTCCAGGTCGTTTATGAACAAATAAATAGGATTGGTCCCAGCACAGAACCCTGGGGGACCCCACTACCCACCCCTGACCATTCCGAGTACTCCCCATTTATCACCACCCTCTGAACTCCTCCTTGTAGCCAGTTTTCAATCCATGTACTCACCCTATTCCATGCCAACAGACCTTATTATGTACAGTAAACGTTTATGGGGAACTGTGTCAAATGCTTTTGCAAAATCCAGATACACCACGTCTATGGGCCTTCCTTTATCTAGCTGGCACTCACCTCCACATAGAAGGTTAGTGGATTGGTTTGGCAAGAACTATTCTTCATGAATCCATGCTGATTACTGCTAATGATACTGTTCTCATTACAGACTAAGACTGTCTGTGAAAATTAGGAACGATGGTCTGGCAATCACTTGACTGAGTTTCCTAAGTACCCTTGGATGCAAGCCATCTGGTTCCGGTGATTTATTAATGTTAAGTTGTTTCAATGAATGCTTCCTGTCAGATTGTATCTGCCTTCCTGTACAAGCAAGTAGATACATTGGCAGATCTGCTGGAGACCATGCTTTACAGGCTCCAAAAAAATAAAAAATAAATGCTCTTTTTTTTGCAGGTATTCTTTTTTCCAAAAAGTGAACTTATCTTTTAAGATATGTACAGCATACTACATGCTATCACAACAGCATGGCTTCATAGTAGAAGAGTCTGGGTGCTTAACTGTCCAGCGTGCAATCCAGACCTTTCACCAATTGAAAATGCTTGGTGCATCTTGAAATCGACAAAGAAGGCCCAGGACTGTTGAGCAGATAGAATCCTATATAAGAAAAGAATAGGACAAAATTTCTCTGTTGTGTGTGTGCGTGTGTGTACACAGTGTATAGAAGTTCAAAGGTTGCTTTAGTGTGGCTTATTTTCTTGCAAACATGTTGATGTATAAGCCCTATATTCATGTATCTATTGATCTCATTATACAGTACATACAACATTTGTTTGGAACATGTTGTTTTCCTAATTCGCTATGTTGGAACTCTCTTTTGCTGCTAGTTAGTGAAGATGGTTTTCTAAAATCCAATAAAGTCAGAAATCTAATTTTCAGTGAGATAACCTAATTTTTTTTAAGTTCCCTGCATATACATGGTTGGATATTTGAAGCAAACTTCCCATCCAATTAACTTCTTAATGACTGCATAACTCATATACAGTATGTGGTAGCAAAGAGGGTGGGGTTTTAACGCCCAGCCATCTCACATATGCTTCCATGGCAGCCTGAGGTTGTCTGCTGAGAGCATGCTCTAACAGCTCTTGTACATGGCTTCTGATTGAGAGTCAGTGACTCCTGCTCCCAATCATGTGTACATATAAAAACATACACAGTAGTAATATATCTCTATCTATCTATCTATCTATCTATCTATCTATCTATCTATCTATCTATCTATCTATCTATCTATCTATCTATCTATCTATCTATCTATCTATCTATCTATCTATCTATCTATCTATCTATCTATCTATCTATCTATCTATCTATCTATCTATCTATCTATCTATCTATCTATCTATCTATCTATCTATCTATCTATCTATCTATCTATCTATCTATCTATCTGTCTATCTGTCTATCTGTCTATCTGTCTATCTGTCTATCTGTCTATCTGTCTATCTGTCTATCTGTCTGTCTGTCTGTCTGTCTGTCTGTCTGTCTGTCTGTCTGTCTGTCTGTCTATCTGTCTATCTATCTGTCTATCTGTCTGTCTATCTGTCTATCTATCTGTCTGTCTATCTATCTGTCTATCTATCTGTCTATCTATCTGTCTATCTATCTGTCTGTCTGTCTATCTATCTGTCTATCTATCTGTCTATCTATCTGTCTATCTATCTGTCTATCTATCTATCTATCTATCTATCTATCTATCTATCTATCTATCTATCTATCTATCTATCTATCTATCTATCTATCTATCTATCTATCTATCTATCTATCTATCTATCTATCTATCTATCTATCTATCTATCTATCTATCTATCTATCTATCTATCTATATCTAGATCTAGATCTAGATATAGATATCTATCTAACATCTATCAACAGCCTATCCAGACATGGCCATCTGTAGAAGCAAACAAAAAAAAAAAAGCATCAGCACTGTCCGGAGTCACTGAAGAATATGAAGAATAAAGCTACATGGCTCTGTCTGCTTCTGAAGATTATTATTGATGCAGGCTGGCTTTGGTTACTAAGACAATATGATGGAAGAACCTTCTGCTTAGGTGAAAAATATGTTATGTATAATTCAAGCAAAAGCTTCTCATAGAATACTTCTATCATGGTAACTTACGCTTTGATTTTCTTGCTTTATTTTTTCATGTAAAGGCATACAAGGGCAATGTCAGATACTTATACTATACAGACGCATACATAGCAAGGCGGTGGATTCTGATCAAGGCCTTTCTTTCATTGGCAATTGAAAACTAATGAGGTGGCACAGTGACTCATGCTATTTCTTTCATTATTGCACAGTAAATAAAATCAAGCAGAAGAGGAAGCTGGACCAAAAGTAAAATATATCACTGCATGTTTTTCTTTGAAAAGCTGATTAAGAGCAATGTGTCTGGATTCTCAGAACACAAGGATCACATTTATCAACCATACATGATTTCATGGGAAATAGCTCCCAAAATTCTAAGCCATAATTCTTTCAAGAGTTTGTAAAAAATACAAAAGAAAGTTCTGTACATAAACCAGGTCATCTCCAAACTGCATAATAGCAGCCTGAATTTGAAGAACTCCAGAGAATAAATAAATGTAAAGCAGTTAAATTGAGCTAAGTACAACAATCAAAATCCAGCCTTTTCAGCAGAGTGCAGATGAATGTTGATCAGTGTATGGGCTCTTCTGCTCAACAGAAGTCAATTGTTTGATCAACTTCTGTTGAAGGGACATGTACCATCAGTCATTACCATCAGTCAACCTTATTTATGTGGATGGAGTAATCTGTTTTTTTTGTGTCATTCAGCCCACAGGATTAAAGTGTAATTTCACATTTTCAGAAGAAAATGAAAATTAAACTAACACCCTATACCCTTCCCACCCTCCAGTTCCCTCTGTACTTACCTCCATGGGCGATTAGCCATCACTGTAGTGGTCTGGGGATTTGAAATCCGTGTTATTTTCCTCTTCTTTCTGCAGGGCTTCTGGGATGGATCGGAGTGATTCTGATTGCTCAGAACCAGCCCAGAGCAACACTCTGACCAGTCCCAGAAACTGTGCAGCAAGTCCCAGAAACTGTGCAGCAAGAAGAGGGAGAAGAGCAGGGATTTCAAATACCTGAACCAATACACCATCTGTGTGGGCACTGACAGCCCATCACCCATGGAGCTGTAAGTATACTGGGGACCGATGGGGTGGGGAGGGTGTAGGGTGTTAGTTCACCCTAAACTTTTTTCTCTGAAAAGGTACTAAATAACCCATTTAGGGTATTATTTGACAGAGATCTTTGCCCCACTCCAGCAATCTTGCTTAATGCACCAGGCCATTTTGCCTACATGTCTTGCTGATCCTTACTGTTATGCTGCCATTTCTTTGGAAAAATCTCCCCTGTGATGTAAATTCCTAGCCTATGTGTGACTAGTAGTATGTCATTCAGTGTCTTTTAACCAGCATTATATACTCTTTTAGATGGAAATAAATGACTTGACATATTTGAAGTTGTAAAGTAACTTATCATTTGGGTGGCTTTTACTTTTTTCTAGTGAATTTTCAAGCGGTCTGTCATTAAAAAAAACCCTGTTCTTAAAGCATTTCTTCAACAATGTTCTACAATGTACCCCGGTACCAATTCAGATGGGGGGAGGGATCTGGGGGTCCCTTTGTTAAAGGGGGCTTCCAGATTCCGATAAGCCCCCCACCTGCATACCCCCACAACCACCGGGCACGGGTTATGGGGATGAGGCCCTTGTCCCCATCAACATGGGGACGAGGTGCTTTGGGGTCACCCTCCCCATGCTGAGGGCATGTGGCCTGGTACAGTTCAGGGGGGTCACTCTCTCGTCCCCCCTATTTTCATGCAGCCTGCCAGGTTGCATGCTAGTATAACGGTCTGATATGAATTTTAGGGTGACCCCTACCCCATTTTTTTTATTTTGGTGCAGGGTTTCCCTTAAAATTCATACCAGACCTTCAGGTCTGGTATGGATTTTGGGGGGACCCCCACGCATTTTTTTTTACATTTTTGGTTCAAGGTTCCCCTTAATATTCATACCAGACCCAATGGGGCCTGATAATGGACTAGGGAGGAACCCATGCCCTATACTACTGAGACCCGACAATTTATTACAGCCGCAATCAGTTTTGGATTACAAATTTTTCCTTTAGAAATGTTATTTTGCTGTGGTACTGTTCTAAACATGGGAAAAATGCTCCACTTTACAGGCATACTATAGACACCCCCAAGGCATGATATTTAAAGGAATATTTCATTTTTATTGTTTCACTTTAAGCATTAAAAAAATCACTGCTCCCGAAAAAACATCAATTTTTTTAAAAAAAAATGCATTTATACATGTCCCCAGGGGCAGGACCCAGGTCCTCAAACACTTTTTATAACAATAACTTGCATATAAGCCTTTAAAATGAGCACTTTTGATTTTTCATGTTAGTGTCCCATAGACTTTAACGGTGTTCCAACGACTCTTGAATTTGCCTCGAACACCGCATATTGTTCGGTGTTCGACCGAACATCTGAGCAACTAAAGTTGGGCCCGAACTTATGCTCAGGCCGAACCATTCGCCCATCCCTATTTACAACCACTTTAAATGCAAAATATTTGCCAGAAAATCCTTTTCTGTGCACCCCTTTTTACTTTTTTTGCTACTAATGACTTGAATTTCCTGACTTCAGGGCTCATTACACAAACTTACCATCTACCTATCTAAAGAGAGCTCAGCAGCTTATAAGGAAAATTATGTTACTATAATGGAAATTAAAAACTAGATGAAAGATAGTTAGAAACCAAATCGGTGCACAGAGAAGTGTTTTCTAGCAGATATAATTCTAGACAGACCTTTTATTTTTAAAAATAAAAATCACTTAGGGGAATTACGTTTTTTTGTTTACTTAACCACTTCAGCCCGGAAGGATTTACCGCCTTAATGAGCAGGCCATTTTTTGCGATACAGCACTGCTTTGATTTAACTGACAATTGTGTGGACAAGCAACATTGTACCTAAACAAAATTGATGTCCTTTTTTTCCCACAAATGTAGCTCTCTTTTGTAATTTCAATAGTTAAGTGTTCTTGCATAGCAAGACCACTTACTGTTATCTCACATATATATTATTATTATTATTATAGCCAAATTTACCACCCTAACTCCTCCCACAGTTTTTACACTACATAGACAAGTAATATACCGAAACGTGCGGATTGTTCCCGAATGGTGTGTTGTTACTTTGTGGAACGTTTTGCCAAATGGTTCATGAAATATCGTCATTTTTGCGGCGAAATTGGTCCCATAGGAATGAATGGGAAAACTAGAGTGGGAGGTGACAAAAGCTGAAAAATCAGAACATGATTTCTAAACTGCCACCACTCCCTCATTTTCAAGCCCACCTACACAAATCTTATATCAAAACGTTCAGCTATCCCTGCTGCCACTAAACATGTCCACGGCTAAGCCATAGTCCTGATAGTTTTCACAATATGACCATTTGTTTGCAACTCACGCCGTCCATTGACATTCATTGAAACTACACTCTAGCCCCTTCAAATTTGAAGGGCAATTTCTAAACTGCGACTGTGCCTCTATTTTTAATATTTCAGAGACATACTATGTATCAAAATCTAGGTCTGGGTCTTGTGATTCTCACAATATAAAGATCTTCGCTGTAGGATTTATAGTTTTTAAAATACGGCCATTTTAATTACTGCACAGTTACTACATCTATCAGGGTCCTGTGTATTGTGTATTGAGCAGTATTTGTGAAGCATAAACAGGGCATGAGCGTTGCTAGGAAACAGTGGTTGTAAACACAAGATGCTGAGACCCCCCAAATGCATGTGGTCATACCTTCATCTGCTAGACTTGATAATGCTTGTAGACTCCTCCCACAGTTTTTACACTACAGAGACAAGTAATATACCAAAACGTGCGGATTATTCCCGATTGGTGTGCTATTACTTTGTGGAACGTTTCGCCGAATGGTCCATGAAATATCATCGTTTTTGCGGCGAAATTGGTCCCATAGGAATGAATGGCGAAATGTTCAATGTCATTTAATTGGTGTGCTATTACCTTGTTGAACTTTGTGAAAAGCTGAAAAATACCAGTGTGAATCCGGCCTCAATGTCATTTAATTGGTGTGCTATTACTTTGTGGATCATTTCGCCGAATGGTTCATGAAATATCGTCGTTTTTGCAGTGAAATTGGTCCCATAGGAATGAATGGCGAAATGTTCAAAACTAGAGTGGGAGGTGACAAAAGCTGACAACCCCATGATCAGCCAAAACATTATGACCACCCCATGATCAGCCAAAACATTATGACCGCCCCATGAAAAAAAAAATTATTTTGTGGAACGTTTCACCGAATGGTTCACAAAATATTGTCGTTTTTGCGGCGAAATTGGTCCCATAGGAATGAATAGTGAAATGTTAAAAACTAGAGTGGGAGGTGACAAAAGCTGACAACCCCATGATCAGCCAAAACATTATGACCGCCCCATGAAAAAAAAAATCATTTTTGAAGAAAAAAATTAATTTTTGAAAAAAAAAATCATTTTTGAAAAAAAAAATTAATTTTTGAAAAAAAAATTCATTTTTGAAAAAAAATAATTCATTTTTGAAAAAAAAAATCATTTTTGAAAAAAAAAATATTTTTGAAAAAAAAATTTCATTTAAAAAAAAAATCATTTTTGAAAAAAAAATTTTTTTGAAAAAATAAAAAAAAATCATTTTTGAAAAAAAATAATTCATTTTTGAAAAAAAAACTTTTGAAAAAAATGTTCAGCTCTTTCAGCTAATGATGGGACTTCAACTTTTTTTACTACTATTTATACTTTTTAAAATATTAAGCTTTTTAACACTTTTCACAGTTACTCAAGCCACTCCATCCGGTTACTCCGCCCACTCCAATTGTGGAGGCAAGAACACTTTTCACAATTTCCCCAGAAATTGTAGCTTTTCTAGTTTTTTATTGAGAGGTCAACAAAAAAAAAGGATGATCAATATTACAGGTACAACCACAAGTCCAACATATACCCAAAAAGTAGCAGACAGAACATGAACTGCATTTTGGACAGAGAAACTTATGCCGTCAACATTAGATTGAGTTCCATAAGACAGACTCCGAAAAGAGGGGCCACTCCCCTGCTCCAGCACCCCACATGGGAACTCGCTGTGCCAGGAGGGGAGGACCACCACTTAGGAGAAGCCACACCTCTAAACCAATGATATATGATGAAATAATAATGAAGTAAAATCTTTAATAGGAGAAGTGAATTCAAATATGAGGTGCCTATCATGAGTATTATACCCAGAATGACAGGATAACTAGTAGAGCTTATGGTAAAATTTGCATGTGGCTGTCCAATTAGTCAGGGAAATCGAACCATAGGTCCAGTCTGAATTAAATAAGCTTTGTTAAGTATCTGAAGAAGCCTAACACCTGTAAGAAAGGAATGGGTTGTAGTAGCTTCTGCAAGTGTTAGCAAAGTAGTCAAACCTGTATGTCAATTATCTATAGTGTAGGAGAAGAAAAAGATAGGAAAGGGGAGAGAAAAGAAAAGAGAGGATAGAGAAAAAGGAATGATACATCCTAAGACGTTGCGGTACTCGCTCAACCACAGAGGTCCAGGTCAAGTTGCAGACAAAGGTGGTGGAGATATGTATCTAACCCATGGATCCCAGATAGCATCGTGTTTAGAGGTCCAGGAGAATACTAACCGCCTTCTCCTGGGCCATGATCCATGAAATCTTTCTCTTTAACCAAGAGAAAGGAAACAGTTGATCTTTTCCAGGCCCGTGCAATCGTAAGTTTGGTCCCTAGGAAAATGAACATAATAAGTCGTTGGACTACTTTAGGAGTTTTAGGGCAGGGAAAATTCAGGAGAGCTAGCTGAGGATACTTTTGGATTGGGAAGCCCGTTATTTTCCTAATGGTATTAAAGATCCTATTCCATAAACCCCGGAGCTTAGGGCAGTCCCACCAAATGTGTAACATGGACCCAAAATGCCCATAATTACGAAAACACATAGGGGAAGCACTGGGGTAGATTTTGGAGATTTTGAGCGGGACCATATACCACCGCATAAGGACTTTCAGATTTGCTTCAATTAAAGCTATATTCAAAATGCCCTTATATGCAGCAATAGAAGCTCTATGCCATTCCTCAACACTCCATGTGTGATGGAGATCACTCTCCCATTCCCTTATGAAGAGTGATTTAGTCTCAGCCCTAGCTAGTGATCGGTAAATCACCGGGATCCCGCCCCTCTGCTCCACAGCTTGGCCACACCACCGTTCATATTCCGTGATCGAAAGTGGGGTATGACTGGGGGACCTAAGAGACTGCAGAAAGTGAAATATCTGTCTGAAACCAAATCTTTCTGTGTTGGGCATGTTGAGTTTGTTAGTGCAGTGGGTCAAAGTGAGGGATTAGCAAAGTGTCCTATTCTATACATCCCCTTATCTAGCCACCATTGGAATGCTTTTATGCCCATGCCTGGAGGAAAAAGAGGATTTCAAAAAATGTGGGACAACGGTTGCCAATTTGATACTATTCGAGGGTTGTGTTTGAGAGAGTCCCACAGTGTCAGGGAGTGAGAAAGTGTAGGGACCATGATGGCAGGTCTAGAGCTAGGATGGGACCAGATAATGTAATCTAAAGTAAATTGAGGGATAGCCTGTCGTTCCATATGTACCCAATCTGGGAGAGCAACCCTAGAGTATACAGTGGATAGTTGGGAAAGTTGTGCTGCCTGATGATACCAGAGAAGATTAGGTAAACCCACTCCTCCTTGATCCCTGCTCCTGAACAGAGTCTCCTTGGAAATCCTATGTCCCTTCCCACCCCATGTAAATTTAATAATTTTAGATTGAAACTTCCTGAGGTGATCCTTGGGAATAGGTATTGGTAAGGACCTAAAGAGATAAAGAACACATGGTAGCAAAGTCATTTTCACTGAATTAATTTTACTTAACCAGGATAGCCCCATTTTGTCCCATCTTGATAAGTCCTCTCCTAGTTTACGAAAAAGTGGGGGGGAAAATTAGCATTATAGAGATTGTCAATTGATGCAGTAAGGTTGATACCCAGATAGGGGATCATTTTCTCCCCCCAACTGAATCGGAAGTCGTTTTTGAGCAAGGCTATCATGGAAGTCGGTAGATTAATGTTTAGAGCCATAGATTTAGAGTAATTTACCCTAAGACTAGATACCTTGCCGAAGTCATCAAGCACCTTGTAAAAGGTTGGGTAAAGAAGTAAGCGATGAGGTGATGAAAAGTAAAACATCATCGGCAAAGAGAGCGCACTTGTGGGTTTGTTGGTCACAACGCACTCCATGTATGTCCGGATTATCCCGGATGGCGATAGCTAGTGTCTCGATGACCATGGCAAAAACCAATGGGGACAAAGGGCAGCCTTGTCTAGTACCATTTAGAATCGGAAAAGAGTCTGATTAATAACCCTGCATTTTGACTTGTGCAACCGGAGTAGCGTATAGTGCTCCTATTATATTCATAAAGGTTTGATCAAAACCCCACTTCTTTAGTATCGGGAACAGGAAGGCCCAGGAGACAGAGTCAAAAGCTTTCATTAGATCCAGAGACAGCACGAATCCCTGCTGAGGGAGTCCCTTGTCCCAGCCAGAGTTTAGTAATGAAACTATGTCTATCGCTCTCCTGATCTGGTCTGGACCCTGTCTCCCAGGAATGAAGCCCACCTGATCCCTATGAATATATAGGCTTATAAAGGAGGATATTCTATTAGCTAAGATTTTAGTTAAGATTTTTAGATCATTGTTGATCAAAGATATGGGCGGTAATTAGCTGTACAGCTAGTGTCCTTGCCTGGTTTTGGTAGTACTGTAATGAAGGCTGAATTAAGCGTCTTGTCTAGTTGTTCCCCTGCTCGAAGCTGATTATAAAAGCGAGCTAGATATAGAGAAAGCTGCGGGGAGAAATGTTTGTAATATGGGGTGAAAAGCCATCTGGAACAGAAGCAGATTCATTTTTGAGGTTATGAATGACCTGAGATACTTCCTCCGCAGAAATAGGATTTTCAAGGCTGTCCTTATGATGCTCTCAAAGCTTAGGGATCTTCAGTGAGCCAAGATAAAATTCAATTGTGTTAGACGAGGGTTCAGACCCATGAGTACTGTATAAGGATCGGTAGAAATCATGAAAGGATTCCATGATTTTCTGAAGATTCTGGGATAGGGAACCATTACTTAAACGTATCTTAGGTAAAGTGCGCACCCTCAACCTTGGAGTAAGCCTGCGTGCCAGCATGGCTCCCAATTTGTCCTTTTGATGATAGAACCTCCCTCCATCCCATCGCAAACTTTTCTCCGCAATGGCCGTGAGGGACAAATTAAGAGCCATGCGCGCGGATTTAAGACTAGCTGCCGATGCCGATGTGGGGTTGCATTTGTGTTTTTTACTGAAGTGAGAAAATTCACTTTCAAATCTGGCTATTTCCAGTTTGCAGGCTTTGCTTATTCTAGCGGACATTTGCATTAGCTTACCCCGTGCATAGGCTTTGTGAGCTGCCCACAATGTGATGGGAGAGATATTATCAACGTCATTATGTAAGAAATATTCCTGGATATCTTTGCTAAGTTCATTGACATGTGAGGGATTTCTAAGTAAGTGTCACGTACCTGACGGTAGAGCCTGATGTGCAGGGAACGGCCTCTCTTGCTCCTCTGATTCTGGCCCCCTGATAGAGTAGACAGGAGGAGCAGAAGTGCAGAGTCGCACAAGTGCCAAACAGTTCGTCTTCACTGTAATGTGGAACAGCGGCAGGTGGCACGGTGCTGGAGCAGGGTTCTCCAATGAGCGGAAGATGCAGGTCGGGCAAGCCGGGTCAAACACTGGCAGGAACGTCAGGAACAGAAGCGGAGGCAGGTGCGTAGTCTGGATGCAGGCAGGGTCAGCAACGGGCTGGCAGCGTGGTAGTAGAAGGAGCAGGCAGGTGCGGAGTCAGAACAAGCCGGGTCAGATGCAGGCAGCAGGTAGCAGAGTCAGAGGCAAGCCGGGTCGGTAAACAGGTGCAGGTATCACGGGTAAAGCAGGCAGGAACACACGGGAACGCTGTAGAACGGACAGCACTGGATGCAAGCACAGACCAGGTTTAAATAGCCCTTTGGTAATGTGCACACAGGTGAACCGAAGGTGTTCTGACAGAGGCTGAGGTCACAGGTCGACTTCTCCCTCGGTCATCTTGAGTACTGACTAGTCTTCCCTGACAGGCTGAGGTCACAGGTTGACTTCTCCTTCGGCCATCTTGAGAATTGGCTGGTCTTCCCTGACAGTAAGGAGGCATTTAATTTCCACTGAAACGCGTGGTGATGAGTTACAGGTTTGTGTATGATTAAGAGAAGGAAGGAGTGGTTCGACCAGACAGAGTCCTTAATGATTGCCTTACGCATTAGCGGGATATGTTTTTGCATAATGAAAAAGTGATCAATTCTGGCAAAAGTATTGTGGGGACTGGAATAATGCGTATAATCCCGAATTCCAGGAGTTAGTTCCCTCCAGGTATCCACCAGACCCTGTTGGAAGATCTGTCTGGCTACATTGAGACTCTGTCTGGTGGGATGCACACCTTCCCTTCCCGGGGGTCTAGACTTATCCCTTCCTGCGTCAAATGCTATGTTTGAATCTCCGCCGTATAGGACCATGCCTTCCAGCATTGGAGCTAGGGTGAGAAAGAAGGATTGAAAAAATTTGGATTGTCCTCGGTGCATAATATGAGATTAGTGAGTAAAGCTGGTCATCAATGAGTCCCTTCACTAGATTGAACCTGCTATCAGGGTCCCTAAATTCAGAAGTCAGTGAAAATTGTGTTTTGTGGGAAAAGAAAATACCTACCCCTTTGGTTTTTTTATCAGAATTGGCAAAAAAGAACGTAGGGAATTTGGCATGTATGAAAGACGGAGCGTAAGATCTTGGAAAGTGTGTTTCCTGAAGGAATGGTATGTCTATTTTTTGGTCATGATAATATTGAAAGACTTTTCAATGCTTAAGTGGGGAGTTAAGCCCCTGTACGTTGTGTGAAGCAAAGCGTAGAGCCTGTGTGGAAGCGGTGTGGTCAGCCATGGAGCAGTGTAGGTTGAGATGCCAGCGAACCCCAATCACCTACCTTCCAATTGATGGGTGATATGTGGTCATGTTCCAACCGTAAGATCCCCAGATCACGCTCCCGTGACAGGCGCTTTTTCAAAAAGGAGACCTGTATGGTGAAGGGGTGAGGCATGTCTACATCCCAAAAAGGGATGAAAAAGGGAAAAAAACAAGAGAGTCTGGTGGTTCAGGTAGCAGGGCTTTCCTTGGCTTTCTTGTACTTGGGTTTTTGTCACGTAGATGTCAGAGGACTGGGTGGAGGTGGCCGTTTGGGTAGGAGTGATGGAGAAGACTGCATCAGTGATGTTGGATCAGTGTTCAAAAGTCCCAGTTTTTTCAGCAAAAGTTCTCCTTCCGCTAGTGTAGAAAATCTGAAGGGCTTACCGTTAAATTCAAATTTTACGCTCAGCGGGAAAAGCCACCAGTATTTCACATTTTTCTGTATTAGGACATTTAGAAGGGGTTTAAGTGCTCGCTGTTGTTGAATAGTATAAGGAGAAATATCAGCATACACCTGAACTGTATGACCCAGAAACTGAATTTGAGGCATGGTGCGAGCCCTCCTCATGACTTCCTCTTTAACATTGTAGTAGTGAGGTTTCACCACAATGTCCCTGGGAAGACCATCCGAGCGAGGGGGACCTAGGGCTCTGTGGGCCCTATCGAGCTCCAACCTGTGGGCTCTGATATCAGGTATCAGGTTTTTGATGAGATAGTGTACTGCTTCCGGAATGTCCGTGAAAGTCTCAGGAAGACCCTGTATCCTGAAGTTCAGCCGTCTGGACCTATTTTCAAGGTCATCAATTTTGGCGATGGCCCCCTCCAGCTGATCATTGAGTTCCTGAAAGCGATCCGTATTTTGATTGACCCAATCGATTGTGGCGTCCATTTTAGTTTCAATATGCTCAATGCGGGATCCCAGGAGATGGAGGTCTGATTTAATATCAGAGGTGATATCTGAGGTTATTTTGGCAGCAGTTTGTGCAAGTCCTTCAATCAAGCATTTCTGCAAATTTGGTGAAGAGCATAGAGATATCATGGGGATATGAGGAGAACTGATTCATATCCTGTTGCTGTATGCCAGGCCTTTGTGAGGATGAGACAGTGTGTGGCATGTGTAGTCCATCCAGGGTCTGATCTAACAGGGATAATGTGGAGGCAGGAGATACTGGATCTAATATATATTTTGGAGCAGAGGAGCCTCTCCACATACCTCTTTAAGAAGAGCAGTTCGCCAGGGAGAGGAATCTGCTGTGTCTGTGTATGCAGCATCGCTTGTGTGCCGCTCCGCCGCCATCTTAGGTGCCTGTGCTGTGTCCAGCAAGGCTGAGAAACAGTCCTCAGGGGTCCGTTTAGGTGGATCAATCTGCCCTATCTTGATCCTGAGGGTAACCTTCATGTTCCGTTCCCGATTGCGGGTGTGGGGGGAGAGTGGGTCCATTGCGGGGAGTGCCGAATGCTCGGAGCGGGACGGAGCTCTGTGATCAGGCGTCCATGTCACAGAGCGCCACGCATGCGCCTCCTGTAGCTTTCTTTTGATGGCTTTTGATCACCTCTGAAGTTTTTTTTTGCGCTATAAACAAAAAAAAGACTGACAATTTTGAAAAAAAACAAAACATATTTTTTACTTTCTGCTATAATACATATCCAAAAAAAAAATATAAAAAAATGACTTTATTTATCAGTTTGGTCTAATATGTATTTTACTACATATTTTTGGTAAAAAAAAATCACAATAAGTGTATATTGATTGGTTTGCGCAAAAATTATAGCGTCTAAAAAATAGGGGAAAGATTTAGGGACTTTTAATTTTTTTTAAATTAATTTTATTAATAATGGCCGTGA
This sequence comes from Lithobates clamitans, assembly GCA_037952925.1. NCBI lineage: Eukaryota > Metazoa > Chordata > Amphibia > Anura > Ranidae > Lithobates > Lithobates clamitans. The sequence continues at coordinate 6,556,961 of JBBGZY010000079.1, forward strand.
TCAACAATTTTTAGCATGACTGCGACGGACTAATCTGTCCCTAAGTGACACTTTTTGGTGACCAGTAACACCAATACAGTGATCAGTGCTATAAAAATGCACTGATCACTGTATAAATGGCACTGGTAGGAAAGGGGTTAACACTAGGGTGATCAAAGGGTTAAGTGTTCCCTAGGGAGGTGCTTTCTAACTGTTAGGGGTATGGGCTCTCTCTCCTCCCCTGTCAGATCGAGGATCTGCCTTGTTCTGCCTGTCATCAAGTCCGCCGGACCCACTGGCGAGCTTTCGCGGCATGTGGTCGGCACATGCCCACTGCATCTAATGCATGGACCGACGTACAGGTACGTTGGTTTGCGTAGCCAGGCCGGAAATGGCATGCGCACAGGAGTGACGTCATTGTGCCCCTGGCCACTCATGTAGCCGGAGGCCACGAACCCGGAAGGAAGACCGGGTGAAGATGTCAGCCGTTCTCAGGTAAATTTCTCATAATGTGCTAGTATGGGATGCATACTAGCACATGACATTGACTTGCAGAATGTTTTTTTTTTACCTCCAGCGGTTTACAACCACTTTAATGATAACATTCTTTTAAAGAAAACTATATATTAAAAGTAGGAAAAAAAGAATGTTTTATTACTTAAAAAAAGACCTGAGATTTTTCAAATTATCCAGATTGGAGGTTAAACAGGACTAGTAACTCCTTCCTCACCCCCATGACAGCACTGAAGCTTAGTGATTGGCCACTTAGGCATCCATCACCACATCATGGGAGGAATATGCTCCCGATAGCTTGGGCTATTAAGTATTCCTCCTAAAGCCAGAGATCCAAACAAAGTGGGTATTAAAGTGAGTCTGTTGCTTAGCTCTGCATATAAAAAATCACTAGTTAACATTTAAAAATAGAAAAAAGGCTTTGAAAGAACGCAACATTGATAATTGCAGCTTGTATACAATTGTAATTTTTTTTCTAGAAATAAAAGCAAAACAGCTGAAATGGGGAATGCTACATTTATTTTTACAAATGTGAACATAATTTAAATAACTGAAACTTAAAGGAGAGATCCACCCACATTTTGGACATTTCGCCCCTGCGTTTGTGACTACTGCTCGATTTATCATTAGCCACTTTGAGTGTTGTGAAGTGATGAGAAGTTATGAAGATGTGAAATTTACAAAAAATGTGTGCTGTCACTTAAAAAGTGGTGGTGGCAAACCTCATGTTTATGGGGACCAGGGCCTCATCTCAATATCCTGTCCCCCAAAAGGGTCTTGAGGTGTGATGAGAGATCTGAGGGGTGGGACTTATTGGTTTCTGAAAGCCCTCTTTAGAATGAAAGGGCCCCCAAATATCTTCTACCATGTGGATGAGTAAGGGGTAACCCTTGTTACTCATTCACCAAACTTTAAATAGTAAATAAAACACCCACACCATGAAAAAAAACAAAAAAAATCAACCTCTTTTATATTACCTTATATCGCCAGGCAATGCTCCGTTCTGTTCTGCGCCATGGCGAGGTACATAATTTCTGCCTGGCGGCCACACATTGGCTCTTGGGATATCATCCCAGTAGTCAATAGGCATCCTCCGCTTTCAGCATTACGGTAATCGTGTAATCGAGAGCTCTGTATCCCAGAAGAAGCAACGAGTGGGCTTCAGATGCCCACACTCAAGATGGGAGCAGCCTCACAGAGAAAACCAAAGTACGTTTTTTACCAGAAAGAGACTACTAAAACAAAACCTACATTTACTACTGATTTATATATCAGTGTTTAAAAAAAAACAAAAAAACAAGCAGCTGGAACTCCGCTTTAACATATTTTAATTGGTTTTGTTTTTTTTAATCCCATAGACCTTGGGATAAAATTTACACTGTTAGCCATACTTTTTATGCTATGTTAAAGTAAAAAAAATACAATGTGATGGAATTTTTCAAAGCAAAATATATATTTTCATATAGATGATTTAATTTTTTTTTTTTTTTTTTTTGTTAATTCTAGGTGCCTATGTACTTCAGGTGAAAGCAACTGATGCTGATGATCCTACATATGGAAGCAGTGCAAGAGTGGTTTATAGCATTCTTCAGGGACAACCTTATTTTTCTATTGATCCTAAGACGGGTATGATAATAACATAATAACAAAAATATGTTTTATTGCTTACATTCTTTTGTTAAACACTTGAATAGGTGGCTAATGTGTTTTCTGTAAATCAATAATATAGAAGTAGGGTTTTTAAACCAGATGATGCTAAAGGTTATATACATGACTTTTTCTCTGAATTCTTGTGTACCTTTAGAAATAAGTTGTCCCAAATATTTGGGTTGGGCTTGAAAATTAGTTCATCCAGAACCCAGCTTGTTCACATTTATGTGAACAAACTGACTTCATTTGGCCAGTTTGTCTGTCTGAAACCCCAGCTGATATCCTGGGTGATGTCATTGACTATGTATAGTAAATGAGGTCACTTAGCATCTCTGGACAGTTTGTTAACATACAGCTGCCTGCTGTGTTCTTTTATTTATGAGGCGAGTAGCAGCAGGGTTACGTCATTGGGTGCAGTGGGTCATCATGTCATTGTCTTGGATCCAACACTAGACAGTATAATTACCTTTGGATTTACATTGGAAACATTTTTTTCTATAATAAAAGAGGTTGATTTTTTTTGTCTTTTTCATGGTGTGGGTGTTTTATTTACTATTTAAACTTTGGTTAATGAGTAACACGGGGTACCCCTTACTCATCCACATCGGAGAAAATATTTGGGGCCCTTTCATTATAAAGAGGGCTTCCGGAATCCAATAAGTCCCACCCCTCAGATCTCTCATCACACCTCAAGACCCTTTTGGGGGACAGGATATTGAGATGAGGCCCTGGTCCCTATAAACATGAGGTTTGCCACCACCACTTTTTAAGTGACAGCACACATTTTTTGTAAACTTCACATCTTCACAACTTCTCATCACTTCACAACACTCAAGAGTCAGATCACAGCAGCAGTTTTACTGAGCACTCAAGCCCTTTTGGATTATGTTGCCAGTGCCCCCTTAGATCACAGAAGTGTTAAGGCCCCAAACGACATGGAATGTAGAGGAACTATAGTACATTACCTTTTATAAAAATGCTTTATTTAAAGGGTAACTCCATGTTTGTGGGAAACAAATAGGAAAAAAATGTATAGTATATACTGTTGTGACACAAACCATATTGTAATTGAAGGGTATTAAAATTTACCTGCCCTTTTCAATCTGCAGTGCTGTAATTTGCTGTGATGGCAACCTGGAGGCATTTTGTACAGAGATGGTGTACAGAATGCCCTCCAGAAATGTAATTTCCTGCTTATGTGATTGGCTAGAACTCTGCACTAAGGTACAAGTCAGATTTCATGCATCTCCTGCAATAAAAATGTTTGCTGAGATACTCCCAAATGGAAATCTTGTCTAAAGCGATGCAGACCCTGCCCATTTCCTCATTAGAATCATGCAAGTGCAGCAGCTTATTGATATTTATAAAATCCCTCCAATTCAGATTAATTTTGCACATGGACACAGACAAACAGCTATGTTTTCAGAAAAACAAAAGATAGGAATCTACAACAAAGTTTGTTAAAGTCCTCACAATGTACATAGATCACCCAGAGGGGAGTGTTTTTTTTCCCAACAAAAGCTACTCAGGCCCTGCCCAAATAGTTTTGTCACACTGGATGTGTACAGGGTGACTCTGATGATCAGAGTCCCCTAAAGGTGTCCAGTGTGATGAAACTAGTCTATATCAGTTGCTGTATTCTGGCAATTATAGAGTGTTGTTGAACATTGTATTTTTATTTTGTCACACCAAGTGTTGAGTTATTTTCTTTTTAAACATTATATCTTTATTGATTTTCCAGAGAAGAACAATGAAGTATAAGAAAATCATATAAACACATCTGTAGTCAGCAAGATAACTAACCGTAACTGCTAATAGACAAGGGAAGACATAAACAGGTGAGGGCGTATAAAGGAAAGGATAGGTATTGTGTCACCTCAAGTACAATAAGGCAGAACAAGGGTTAGATTTTAAAGATACCAAAAAGTAAGTCATGCTATAACTTACATCTATCAGGGCTTAAGTATAAAAAATGATATAGCATCAATAGTAATGGGTCAAGGATGATGAATGGTGTGTATGTCCCCCTTTTTGGGATAGCTCCTCTTTTCACATCAAACAGGGTTTGAATGGGCTGTTTAACACTTTCATATTATGTGTAACAATTTTAAGTGCCATTTTTGGAAGTATAGGAGTGCTGTGATATGCCCATAAAGAGACCATATTCAATTCATCCACTTATGATTAGTTTTGAGAGCAAGTGTAGATAGAGGGTGACACAAGGTCGAACAGAACATATTGCAAGACTCCAAATTACAAAAGATTGCATATTGAGTATAACAGTAATTAACAACATAGTATACATAGCACACTAGTAAACAGGGGTGTGGAGTAACATATAATGGCTGTCCATTCAGGACAGGAGATAACATTGCTAAGGATTAGAGAAAGTAGATACCTGGTGTTTCGTAGATATGCTTACAAGGTTTTGCCCACCGAACACCATGACTTAGTAATGTTTGAAGAGGCTGGGCATTAGGGAGGTGAAAAGGGGCGACAGGGGGGGCGTGGCCGACTGGAGCTGTAGATGGACGCTTGATACCTCAGCTCGTCTCACAGGGGAGATATACCAACCACTCAGGCCGCACAGAGAAGCTCATCCAGAGCCATCCTAGCCTCCAAGCCACCGGGGACCATGGCCAGCACGTCTAGGAAGAGAAACCCGGAATATCAACCAAAAAAACTCACTGAATTCTCCTACAAGCCGGCGGAGCAGGTCAGTGATCTCCAAGATGGCGCCGGCCAGGCCGTGCCGCGGGACACCTACACGGATCTGCCGGACGAATTCCTGGCAGATCCTGCTTCATCAGACCCCCAGCTTTACCCCCTCACCCCCCGGAGGGTGACACACTCCTGAATAGCCCTGCTAAGGCAAAAATGAGGCTCGATGCGCCGCCGCAGCGGCCGCCCATCCCACAAATTGAGGCCCAGGCTTTCAACTCCCTTCTCAGCAACCAGGCCCTACACTCATCCATGGCAGCTTTCCCCACCTCAGGCCAGCCTGTTATGGATACCACATTAAAGGACATGCTGCTCTCACTGCAGACCTCCCTTATGACAGATCTCTTCTCACTTTTTGCAAAAATCTCCTCAGACATACACTCAATGGATGACAGAGTGACATGCATTGAAAATGATATGAGTGACTGCACCTCCAAAGTAAATGAGGTTATGGATGTATGTGCTGATATGAGAGAGGAACAGACATGGATCCGCGCCAAGCTGGCCGATTTAGAGGACAGATCTCGCAGGAACAATATCAAACTGCGCGGTGTCCCTGAATCCATACTACCTGCAGACCTACCATGCTATGCGAAAGAAATGATGCATGTCATAGTCCCAGAAGCATCCCCCAGGGACATAATCATCGACAGAATACATAGAATAGCCAAGCCATCCCACCTAGCTGCCTCCATCCCCAGAGATGTCTTGATGAGGGTCCACTTCTTCCATGTCAAAGAGAAACTCCTGCTGGGGGTTAAAAATAAATCACCACTGCCTGCTCCGTACACGGGAATTCAATTTTTCCCGGATCTATCTAAATATACTCTCCAACAAAGAAGAAACCTGAACCCGATCACCAAAGGGCTTCAAAACCACAAAATACCATACAAATGGCGGTATCCAGCAACTATCCTGGTCACAAGAAATGGGCAATCCCACGTCATACATGACCTGCACAAAGGCCTGCACCTCCTCCATAACTGGGGAATAATTCTGGAACCCCCCAAGATCCCACCAACGTGCAGCGGCACATCTCAGGCCCGCAGCCGCATAGATCCCACCCCAGCTGAGGTGGCTTCACACTTAATACCGTAATAGGCCTAACTACGGTACAGCACATCCCCTGGAGTTAGACGAATTGTTCCACTGATTGCTCAGCTCCTCTTGTTACTAACTGTTTATACCCCCATATAGAGGTTGAAGCGGTGTGATACACCTCCTCTACGGCTCCCTTTTCACTTTTTGCAAAGTTACCTTTTCAGCGGTTTGCTCATTGGCACTGTATCGTCAACTGTCATTAACATTTTGCTCTATCTGCAGCTCTATTATGCTCCCTCTACTGGCTCCAGCAACCGACCACCATCCACCAACTGCTACCGTCACCAAGTTCTTCCGGCAAGTAAACCAGGTCGTCTAACTGTAAGTGACTTCCCACACCAACCTACCTACACCTCCCAACACCATGCCACTAAATATATTATCGCTTAATGCTAAAGGCCTGAACCATCCAGCCAAACGCCACTCTCTTTGGAAATCTGCCAAAGCTCTACAGAGCGACATCTTGTGTATCCAAGAGACACATCTGATAAAATCAGACTCTCCATTATGCACCAATCGTCAGTTCCCACATATCTTCCATGCCTGTCACTCCACCAAATCCAAAGGCGTCATGATAGCAATAAAAGACACAGTGGACTTCCAACTATCCAAGATACTGATTGACCCTGAAGGTCGCTACTTAATTTTAGTATGCTCCATCAACAAAGTCTTTTATACCCTTTCCAACATTTATGCACCAAACTCCCACCAAAAGAAATTCCTCCATAAGGTTCTACGTCTAACCAAGCAGATAAAAAAAGGACACCTAATCCTATGTGGGGATTTCAATATTGCTCCTGATGTCATCATGGACACTACGTCTCCAGGGAAGAGGCGTATATCGCCACTGAAAAATCTTTCGTCCTCACAGGAACTATTTGATGTATGGCGCTGCCACCATGGCTCAGAAAAGGACTATACCTACTACTCTCACGTCCATAATTCGTATTCGCGAATTGATTTATTTGTCACCGACAAATGGCTCCTTCAGAATATATGCAAATCTGAAATCCATGCCACAACATGGTCAGACCACGCCCCAATATCTATTACTATCTCAGATTTCACTCCACAACGCAACACATTCTTGTGGCGTGCAAACAATTTTATACTGCAAAATGAAAAATACACAACAGAAATCTCCAACCTTCTCACTGAATTTTTTTCTATAAACAAAAGCACAGTGTCTGACTATGGGGTGGTATGGAGTGCCCATAAGGCCTATATTAGAGGTATGTTGATTAAAATGAGCTCCCTTCACAAAAAAAAGAGGACGCAGCGTTTAGATGAACTAACATCCCAAATCACCTCCCTAGAACAACAACATAAAGCCGACCCCCAACCCCCACAAACCATCCAATTATTGAATCTACGGCAAGAACTGAAAACCTTGCTCCTCCACTCATTTGAATACCTCCAGCCTAAATTAAAAGCCACTTCCTACGCCACCTCCAACAAGGCAGGTAAAAATCTGGCTCTGAAACTCAGAGGCAGAAGACTCAAATCTAAAATATCTCAGATTATCCACCCCCACACGAACATCCCCCAGTCCAATCCTCAGGAAATAGCTAACGCTTTCAGCGACTACTATAGCGACCTTTACAACTTAAAACGCGATGCTAACACACCGCAACCAACATCAGCCGAGATCAATCATTTTCTCCAATCTATCAAATTACCCACCCTAACAGGCACTCAACTAGACAATTTAAATAAGCCCTTTACAGAACAGGAAGTTCAGGCATCAATTGATTCCCTACCTAATGGGAAAGCCCCAGGCCCTGACGGTCTAACAGCCGAATACTACAAACAGTATTCCCCACAGATAGTCCCACATATTACTGAACTATTTAACAACGCTGCCTCCTCTTCCAATTTTCCGAATGATTACTTGAATGCACTAATAGTTACGATTCCCAAACCAGGGAAAGACCCAGACTCCCCCAAAAACTTTAGACCAATATCCCTACTCAACCTTGACCTGAAAATTTACGCTAAGACAATCGCCACACGCCTTTTAGATATTATACCCACCCTCATACATAGAGACCAGACAGGATTCACCAAAGGAAGACAGGCACCAGATGCCACCAGAAGAATGATCAACCTGATTCACCACGCGGAATCCAGCGGAACGCCTTCTCTGCTCCTGTCCTTGGATGCAGAGAAGGCGTTCGACAGGGTTCACTGGACCTACCTAGAATTGGTCCTTCAGAAATTTGGCTTCAGGGACCACATCCTTAGAGCCATATTAGCTATGTATACCACCCCTTCGGCCCAAGTATTCACGGAAGGTATGCTTTCAAAACCATTCCCAATCACAAATGGAACGCGTCAAGGATGCCCCCTGTCCCCACTCATCTTCAATTTATTAATGGAACCTCTAGCACAACACATTAGATCCAACACTACAATATCCGGAATACAAATAGGCCCCGTCACCCATAAAATTAGTCTCTTCGCAGACGATGTTATCTTAATACTCACTAATCCCACATCATCCCTAACAGAAGTACAATCCACATTAAATTGGTTCAGTAAAGTATCGTACTATAAATTAAATACATCCAAATCCTCCATTCTAGACATCAATTTAGATGCCACCACTAAGAATTTACTCCAGGCACAATACTCCTTCACATGGGCAGACAAAGAAATCACATACCTGGGAATCCAACTCCCGAAAACGACAAAGAATTTATACTCATCTAACTTCCTCCCACTCCTTCACAAAATCACAACTGATTCACAACAAATCACAAAACACGAGCTCTCATGGTTGGGGAGGCTAGCAGCCTTTAAAATGACATGTCTACCTCAAATATTGTACTACTTCCGAACACTACCAATCCCAATTCCCGCCTCGTTCTTTAAGTCTCTCCAATCAATCTTTACCAAGTTTCTTTGGAACGGAAAAAAGCCCAGATGCGCACACGCCAAATTAATTAAACACAGACTGGCGGGAGGCACAGGATCCATAGATTTTAGAGACTACTATCTAGCGGCCATACTTGCCCAACTCCCAGAGTGGTTCCAACCCACAACTCAATCTCTATGGGCCCAGATAGAAAATCTCTCATTAGTACGCCCAAACCTAAAAAACTGGTTAATGAGTACCCCTCTGGGCTCTTATGTCTCACCCTCCATCTCCCCGACTATGAAGGCCTCAGTCTATGCCTGGAAAAAAATGCTCGCCCTCTCAGAATGCACCCCCCCAACACACACCTCCATATTCCCCTGGAGTCACTACATCATTTATCACCTGACCTCAGACTCTTCAACTGGTCCATCAATGGAATACACTCGATACACCTCCTATTACAAGGAAATCAAATTAAATCCTTCTCCCAACTACAAACAGAATACGATCTGCCAGACGGGGAAAGATTTACATTCCTTCGTATACACCACTGCCTAAGTAAACTTCCTCACCCCCTTTACAACATCCCTCAAAAATCCTGGCACTTCCTCACAAACCCCACTCCAAAGCCCAAAGGTATATCCTACTTCTACACCCTGCTACAAGGGAAAAGATCCTTTACTAAGTTGATCCCCCATTATCAATGGGAAAAAGATCTTAGCAGTACCTTCTCTGACGCACAATGGCAACTAGCTCTCAAGTCCACCTACCAAGAAACCCAATGTTCATCACTCTGGGAGCTCACCCACAAAATCTCGCTCCGCTGGTACTTAACCCCAGTAAAGTTAGCTACCTTCCACTCCCACACTCCCATGACTTGCTGGAGATGCAAAGCATCTAGAGGGGACATGATCCATATTTTCTGGGCATGCCCCCTCATCCGAAAATTCTGGTTAGATACGTTTGATCTGATAGCCAACATTACAAAGTGCCCTATCCCACCCTCACCAGAATTGGCGCTTCTAAATTTAACCATAGAAAACATACCTATCTCAGACACACAATAACTCATATTCTCTTGGCTTCCAGACTCAATATAACACGGAATTGGAAGTCAGACATACCACCAAACATAAAACAAACCATTGACCTGGTATCACTACACTTCAGCTATGAAATGATTGTGGCCACCAGCAATGGTCGTGCCACACAAGCCAGAAAACAATGGTCTCCCTGGACTAACTGGACTAATGCTGCACCCCAAGCCCAGATTCCCAAACTCAACCTTAGACCTTCTTGACCGAGCAATCTGTTTACCATATCTTAGACATGCGAGTTACATCTTGACTACTACAAAAATTTAACACCTTATCACAACTGGAAACTCTCTGTACTTAACAAAGTTCATGTGGGAGCCGCTCTCCCCTTGCAGCACAAAGAGATCCCAAGCGGGGTGCTGCGAGGGGAGAAGAGGCCCTAACTGCAAAGTATTGCAACCATAATACAGTGAAATGTTATACCCATGATCATTTGAGCGCGCTCAAACCAATGACAAACTGCTGACTTTTACGTATAATTCCTGTTTGCAAATTTTTGTTTTATTTCTAGTTATACTCTACGTCGTTGCACGACATACAATTTCTCAATTGTACTCTGTATTTCCCTGCAAAAAACCAATAAAATAATTTGAAAGAGAAAAGGGGCGACAGGCATAACCAAATTTTGGAGCAGTTTATATCCCTCCTTGGGGGTGTGCAAAGGCACCATTTTATTTAGATAAGTTACCAGCAGTTTGGTAGGGTAACCCCCATGGTAAGGGAGGTTGTGATCCCTGAGAGATTTGGTAATTGCAGAGAAATATTTACATGTTTGCACAGTAGCTGCAGAGATATCAGTAAACAAACAGACCTTTAAATAGGGATCAGGAAGGGTAAATGCAGTTCTGGCAGCTTTCATGAACTGATATTTAAAGTGAATGTAATTCCTCACATATACCCAGTGAAGTGAACAGCCTCAGATGATACACAGAGATTAAGCAAATGTCACTACATAAGTTTTACTTGTATATGTGCACATCATGTTTAGAAAGTGCACATCGTGTTATCATTTTCTCTTCCTGTTCCACCACTGGGTGTGGATTCTTGGAAGACACTGTTTGACAGCTGATTGGAGGAAAGGCACACACCCCCTCTCCACATAGGCAGAGAAGGGAAGAAATGTGCAGAGCTGTGCTGTGAATAGATCAGCTGTCTGCTAATCTATTTCTATGCACCATCCTCAACACAAATTTCAGGCTAGTTTTATCTTGGTTGTCAGAGGGCTTGTCAGAAGTTATCATGCTGATAACAGAAGAACCGAGCAGCAGAAAGACACAAGACTTAGGGTTTTGGAGAGAGATAAGTAAACACCACAGATATATGTGCCTAGGTCAATCTTCATGAATCATGTCTCTTGTTATAGATGCAGGCAAGTGCTTAGGTTTTGTAGATTCTATGCACCCAATCTATTCAAATATCAGATGGAAAAAGAGATGGGATAAGTTTGAGGAAGTTTGAGGTATGAAACCAGATCATTATTTTTGATTCAGGGATGCCTCAAAATTGTATGTTGTTTCTTCTGGAATAATCTTCCATGTCTGCAATTTTGGATTTTAGGTCCTGGAGCTCCTCTCTGTGGCCAGCGTGTGCATCAAATAATTCATTATAGGCTGTAGCAATCCTCCATGTGCCTTTCAATGTTTGATGGAGGAACAAAATTCTGCATGAATGTCTTTATGGAGTATCAGAAGCATAGATTTTAAAAAATGCCAAGACACTGGGTTACTAGAGGCAGGTATAGAGGCAAGCGATCCCAAATCATCAACCTCTAAACAGAATGTTGCAACATCATCACCATGTGTTTCTTACTCACAGGTGCCTTGAGGGGAGAATGAGCAGGTGAGGCAGCTGCTCTCTTGTGTCTGTATGCGGTGTGAAGAGAGAGGCTGGGCTGGTCTCTTGATGCTGTAGACTCCATCTACGAGTGTTGTGGAGAATCAGGTGGCATGAGAGGGACCTGTGGATGTGCTGTGCTCTCGGTTTTGGCACCATCTTGGGTCTCCATCTCCGGCAGGGAGAAGAATTCAGTCAGTCTGCGGGGAGCAGGGGGCTTGAATTTCTTCTTGGACATGTCCCCGGGGATCCGTGTCATCGGCAGTGTGCAGCGGAAATGTACTGTGGTGATCCTCTCTGCTATACAGCTGCTGTTGTTCTTCCTTCAGGGTGAAGCAGGGGAGTCAAGCGCCATTCCGCACTGCAGAAAAACCATGCCCCTAGGGCAGATTTTTTAATTCTAGTTTTTTTTCTTTCCCCATTTGCACAGAACAAATGTACATGCAGTTTCACAGGATTAATAGCTCTACAATTTTTCTTACTGTTGCCACAAACTAATCTTCTGAATAGTTTTCACAATGAAAATGTGCCATTCTAAGAAACAATAACCGTTAAAGAATAGTATTACTGAATTATACAATATAGAATTTGAGCAGACAAGTAAAATACCTTTCAGCACCTTAAAGTGACACTGCTGCAAATACTTTTTTGGCTTGCAACCCTTTTTATTTATAAAAAAGGGCAATAAAACCCACCATATTTGATGCCCACACTGTCAAAGTCCACAGAAAAACCAACATTTCCTTAAGTGTCAGACACCTGTGTCCCCCACGTTTCCCACCAGTATATCCCCCTGTATTGCATTATTCAATTAAAGTAGAATAGTTGGTTGGTAAACATAAATGTACCTTGTCTAATACTGTTATTAAAATTAAACTTTATTCCTCTAAATCCTAAAATCTACATGAGATTACAGGCCACACCCCTCCCATACGCTTTTCCCCAGGTACAATGCAATTAAATAAACACTCAGGATACCAAATTTTGGCAAAAGAAATGGCCACGACACTTTATTGGTTTTTCACATTAAATATCCTTTAATACTCTTTTATTATCAACCAAAATACATCATGAATTCAAATAAACATCAGTTCTTACTGCTCAGTTTTTAGAACTCGAGCAGCAGTACCAGGGTAACCCAACCACATAATAGTGCTTGCGACTGGGGTGGGAGGGAGGGAGCTACCCTCTTCTTGTCTTGACCACCGGGAAAGAGGGGGAACCCTATTCCCACAGTCCTTAAATAGCCTTTCCCAGTTTTCCAGAAAATTCCCTGGATTCTCATTGGTCCCCCAGCCAAAACTATCTCTGAATCCTTAAAGAGGACAGCACCCATAATATCTGTAAAACTAAATGCTGCATTCCCTAAAATAAATGAATAAAATAGTGGGAAGTGGTGGCCACAATCTCAAGATAATGGGCCCTTGCTGTGCCCCCTTTGTACATGAGATTGCAGGCCACACCCCTCCCAAACGCTTTTATCCAGATACAATGCAATTAAATAAACACTCAGGATACCAAATTTTTGGTAAAAGAAATGGCTGCGGCCCTTTATTGGTTTTTCACATTAAATATCCATTAATACTCTTTTATTATCAACCAAAAGACATCATGAATTCAAATAAATATCAGTTCTTAGTACTCAGTTTTTAGAACTCGAGCAGAAGTACCACATATTTTACATAGAAAAGAAACAGTACCTACAAGCCGGACTTGAAAAACAAGGTCAGCCCCACCCCACCGCTGTGGACATCTTAATACTGTATTGAGATGGCCGCTGCACTGTAAGCCTAAGTTGAAAATATCCACGCCTATATCTGAAAGGTGGACCCCATCTCTCCTGTACAAACTTGGGATACCACCTTCCAGATCCACTTGCCGATAGGATTACCCACCAATCGTGGGCATGAACTTTTCCAAAGCCCTGTTAATTCTTTTCCGCATCTTCTCCATGACCCTCCTCTGAGCCGAGGACAGCCATATGAGATGAGGGAACACTTCAGGAAACACAATCGCTGTACCTGGGGAAGTGACTGAAAAACGATGAAGATCCGTTTTTATCATAAACAATAAGTCCAGTATTCTAACACTCCGTAAGTCATTACCCCCTGAATTAACCATTAAGATAGTAGGTGGGGCAAAATTTTATATAATCTACACAAATGAAAATAAAATTGATACCATTGAAGGCCTCTTACACCTTTCCAATACAACTGAAAGGATTCTGGCTGCAAGTTTATAGTGTAGCTTCTCTGGGCATCTCTCTAACGCGCCCAATATATAAATGAATGACCTAGAATCCATACTCTGTGCTGAAAACCTGAAGGAATTAAACAAAAAGGTTAGGCCTGACATACAACTTAAAACACTTAGATTTCCACATCCCCATCTCCATAATGGCCGATTCTTATAACCCCTTCCGGGCCACCTCTGAGGCTGCACCAATTCTAAAGGAGTGAGAGGAAAATTTTTAATTGCCCAAACCCATTCACTCTAGGCATTTCCGTAATACCCCATCAAACTGGTACTTGGTAAGTGGAGCTAAATTAGTGTGAACAAGGAAAAGTCCTTCCCATGAGGGTCTAACCCCAATGAACAGCCAAACTGTCTGTTACTGGGCAAACTAACCCATTTTTCTGAGCATGCAGCGAGGCCCACCTACCTCTCCCATCTTGGTCCATTTTAGATTTTTGTAGCAAAATATGCACCCCTGTTTGGTCAATCACTACTTGACTATGTAAAATTCCTGAAATACCTAGCTTATTACTAGCACCAATTCCAAGATTCAAAAAGCCCCAAAAAATGCAAGCACAAATGCGGTTCTAAAAAGTGGCTGTTCATAATGTGAAAAACAAACCACTCTTGTAACCATGCAAAGGCCGCTAAGGATGTCAAGGGAGAACGGCCTTCTGTCATCCACTACAAAGGTCATACTCCTATAACCTCTGAGCGCCTGCTTTACAGAAAAGTATGATGAACACGGAGGCAGCCCCATCAACCTAAGGAATAAAGAACATCCACAGATGTTCTGGACATGTGAGGCCCTCCACGTTCGCCTCCGGAAACAGCTAATGAAACCGATCCATCTGTAACCAAGATAATGCATTGGCTATGTTATTCAGAATCCCTAGGGTATACTTGGCTTTAAGGCAGATGTTGCAAACATGACCACTCTATTGTCAGTCACCACCATAATACGCCTGTTCCCAAACTCACTACCCCACAATTCTAAAGCGACTAAAATAGGGAACAACTCTAAAAGTACCACATTCTTCGTGGGCTGACTGTTAATCCAGGATTGTGGCCAAGCCGCACAACACCAATGGGTTTTCCATACTGCACCAAAACCTTTGGAACTGACTGACTGTCAGTGAAAAAACTAAAATCCGGGGCAAAAGTTAAATCCACCTGAAAAAAGGATCTCCCATTGTAATTCTCCAGGAAATTAGTCCAAACCCATAAATCATCCTTGAGATAACTGGTCAGTCTAATATGAGCGAAAGGCGACTTCATGCCCGATATAGACAGATAAAGTCTTTTTGAAAAAACTCACCCCACAGGCATAAACCAGGGCCAATAAGGCTTTTAATTTCCGCAACTTAGCCACTGGCAGGCTAAAATCCATACTGCAAGTATCAATCTGGATGCCCAGAAACTCCAATCACGTGCTAGGCAAACACATTTTTTCTTCTGCCAACTGAATAGCAAACTCATGGGCCATACCCTGAAAAGCTTGCAATAATTCAAAACAAAAAGTATCTCCTGGCGGTCCTATAAACAAAAAATTGTCCAGTGAACCACGCTATCCCGACCTAATTGGCAACCAAGCACCCAGTACAGAAAGGTGGAAAATGCCTCAAAATATGAACAGGACAATGAGCATCCCATAGGGAGGCACTTGTCAAAAAAAAATATCAATTGTCAATACAAAAACCCAATGAGTTGAACGCCGTGGGGGAAATAGGCAGGAGGCGGAAAGCCGATTTGTTATCGGCTTTAGCCAATACAGCTCCAGTACTGAACCACCTAATTTTGATAAATGCCTCCTCAAAAGTCGTGTATGATACCGAGCATAACTCCCCATTGATATCATCATTCAAAGATCCACATATATTGAAAGATAAATGATGAATGATGTGAAAGGATCCCAGTTCACCCTTGGGTACAACACCTAACAGTGAAATGCGAACATTTTTGAATGGCGGATATTCAAACAGACCCTCTACTCTGCCCCATTCAATTCATTCATTTATGTGAAGATTCTCTCCCTAACCACTTGGGGATACACCTCCACCGATTTCAAGTTTCCCACTACTGAACAGGCTTTTCCTGAAAAAGAGGGCAGCGGGAAACCATTTGTTAAACCGTTAATGAGAAAACATGCCTTTTGCCTGTTTGGAGACCTGGCAAGCCACAGGTGCATTTTTTCCAGCCTAACTAGAGTGCAGGCTTTTTTAAAAAATATTTTTCATCTCTTGACTAGTTCCCGCATTTGCATTTTTCCTGAAACACTTTATTACCGTGTGCGTCCCAGCACAGTACGAACATTTGTGCAGGTATCTGCATGCAGTATTCCCACGACATTGGCTTTCATTAAAAACAAAACAACAGCCTTTCCTATACGTTAGATTCAAAGGTTTGACCAAGGTCTGTTTAGGCATGGCTTGCTTTTGTGGCAAAATCAAATTGAGCCACAACCCTAATGCCCTGTACACACGGTCGGATTTTCCGACGGAAAATGTGTGATAGGACCTTGTTGTCGGAAATTCCGATCGTGTGTAGGCTCCATCACACATTTTCCATCTGATTTTCTGACACACAAAGTTTGAGAGCAGGATATAAAATTTTCCGACAACAAAATCCGTTGTCGGAAATTCTGATCGTGTGTACACAAATCCGACGGACAAAGTGCCACGCATGCTCAGAATAAATAAAGAGATGAAAGCTATTGGCCACTGCCCCGTTTATAGTCCTGACGTACGGGTTTTACATCACCGCGTTTAGAACGATCGGATTTTCCGACAACTTTGTGTGACCGTGTGTATGCAAGACAAGTTTGAGCCAACATCCGTTGGAAAAAATCCTAGGATTTTGTTGTCTGAATGTCCAAACAAAGTCCGACCGTGTGTACGGGGCATAAGTCTTTCATCCCCCATTTGAGGGATGCATGAATGGACAGCTTTTGCCTAAACAACTCTTCGTAATAGTACCAACCCAATCCGCCAAAATTTTTGTAAGCTTCCAAAACGTGGTCTAAGTGCTCAAATATTCCCCCACACAGTTCTGGGTGTTTCTCTGCCATTATTCCACAATAAACACAATAAGCCTGCAGCCAATTGTGAAACGACCTAGGTATTGGTCTATGTCTATTCTCTTCGCTCTTCTCTTCCCCCCTCCTATCAGACTTTACTGGAAAAACTTTGTGAAAAGGAAGAAGCGAGAGTATATCTATAAACTCTCCCTTCCATATTTTTTTCTTTACTGCCATGTTTAAATGATAGCCTAGGGGGGGAATCTCACAAGGCATAGCATCCTTCATGCAAATTTCAGGGACAGTGAACCTAACAGGTGCAGCCATCTGCAAAGTTCCAGGACCTGGTAACTCCTGATTTCCAATAGTAGCCACAGCATCAGGTACAGGCTGATCAAATATATTGGAAATTCACTTGGAAATTCAGAAGCAGCTGAACGGTTCACTGGGTTTGACACTTTAGGAGCCAAAGACTTTACCAGAGATAACAAAGAATCTATCAATCCAAAAAATACAATAATTGACTTGACTCTCCCGCTGCTGGAGGCTGCAATACCTCCTGACTAGCTTCCCCCTCCAGCACCGCTCTCCTTTCTGGGCCTTGTGGTGCCTGGCTGGCAACACCTGTGGCACATTAGCGTGCCAGCTTCCCTGCTGCACTAAAACAGCCTCCTGCTGTTCCGCTGACTCTTGCATCCGCCCTCTTTGGTTCCTCTCTGCGGGTTGCCTCTGCTTGTCCCTCCGACCTCATCTCACCACAGGCGATGGGGAATAGGACCTCCTCTTCTTGCTGACTCATCTGTTCTGCCCTGCCATGCCTCCTCCTACTGCCTCTCCGCTTGTTGGCATCATAGGAACCTCTTCAGCCTCTTCCATGGCCTTTCGGCTCCTCTCTGGAGGTATACTGCACCTATGTCTCCTGCGCTGAACAGGTACTCCCTCCTGTGGCGCCAAAATCCTCCACGGTGTCTGTGTAGACTCCGCCAATGGACCACTGCCACTGCTATGAAACTGCCTCTCTTCTTCCCTTTCAGTGACAGACAAGCAGCGGAACAGCCACGACTCTCCTCCCTCTCTGCTTGCCTTCTCGAGCAGCTGTCTGACGAGGGCTTCCATGGCGACACAGAATATGGTTTTCTCTTCTTGTCTTGATTGCCGGGAAAGAGGGAGAACCCAATTCCCATAGTCCTTAAATAGCCTTTCCCAGTTTTCCAGAAAATTCCCTGGATTCCCATTGGTACCCCAGCCAAAGCTATCTCTGAATCCTTAAAGGGGACAGCACCCATAATATCTGTAAAACTGAATGCTGAATTCCCTAAAATAAATAAATAAAATTATAGGAAGGGGTGGCCACAATCTCAAGAAAGTGGGCCCATACTGTGCCCCCTTTATACATTCTTACTGGTTCCTCCATTCACCAATCCTTTCTGCAGTGACCTAAAGTCAGAGGTATAAACTAATGCACAAACACTTAAGAAACTCTCAAGAAAGTGGGCCCATACTGTGCCCCCTTTATACATTCTTACTGGTTCCTCCATTCACCAATCCTTTCTGCAGTGACCTGAGGTCAGAGGTATAAACTAATGCACAAACACTTAGTCATATAGAAATATAAAAAAGAAACAATTTTTTATTAGGATTAAGCTAAAACATAGCTAGCTAAAAATAAACAGCCTGGTACATGATATTACATTCCCTTTCCAAGCTCACACATCCATGGAACCTATGTTACGACTACTGTATGTATGAAATAACAATTACACCATAATCTAATTTCTGAGGTATCTAATGGAAGAGAAATGGAGCTATTGATGCATGGTATATTACAGCACTTCTTTTTGTTCAATTACAATTACATATACATACTATACTAACCAAACCAGCCATGCCCTGATGTATGCAAAACTCCACCTATAGATCCAGCATCAAAACATTAATGATTATCCCTGGGGGTAGACATGTGGTAGCCCAAGAAGAAGAAGAGGCTAGTGAGGAAAACACATCAACATATATACAGAGGACACACCCCCAATAAATCTCCTGGGTCAGTGATATACACTAACCTGATGTCTAAGCATGAGAGAGGATTTCTAATGGTATTAAGTATGTCTACAAACATAAATGGTCCAAAATTGTGCCTGACTGTAAAAAGAATATAATATACTGCATGTTCATTAATATGGAATACTAGAAGGAGAGTGGGTGAGGGGGAAAGGGGGGGAAGAGGTGGGGGAAAGGGGAAGTAGGAAAGAAGCAAAAGACTCTACCTATGGACTACTACATGTGCTACTATTACAGACCTTTTTTGTTACACCACATTGATTTCAGGGGATGAGGTCTCTCAAGCACCATTCGCCAACTGTTCTTGTATTATTGAAATAGTCGCCATCTGGTTCACTCACTTGTATAAAGTACACAGAATCCATAAGGCATATACAAAATAAGTCCTCCGTAAGCCTTTTGAATACTGTGTACTTTATAGAATTACCCAAACCCAAGTTGGAAGGTTTGCAAGTAGGATAGTTAACCAGAAGGCTAATATTTGATCAATACAAGAACAGTGGGTGATTGGTGCTTGAGAGGCCTCATCGCCTGAAATCACCTGTGGTATGATACAGAAGGTTTGTAATGGTAGCACGTGTAGTAGCCCATAGGTAGGGTCTTTTTCTTCCTTTTCCCTTATACACCCCCCTCTCCTTCTAATATTCTTAATTAATACACATGCTGTATACTATTTCCTTTTTACAGTCAAGCACTATATTGGACCATTTATGTTTGTAGACATACTGAACACCATTAGAAGACCCTCTCTCTTGCTTTGACATCAGGTTAATGTATATCATTGACCCAGGAGATTTATTGGGTGTTAGATCTTTCTAGCATCTTCCTCCGCTTGACCCCCCATGTCTGCCCCAGAGATAATCACTCATGTTTTGATACTGGATCCATCGGGCATGGCTGGTTTGTTTATCATAGTATGTATATGATTGAACTATGGTATTGTAACGTGTATAAATATTCATTGTGTTTCTGATAGGAATGAGCCGAACAACCCCCCCCCACCCGGTTCAGTTCGCACCAGAACTTGCGAACAGGCAAAGAATTTGTGCAAACACCATTAAAGTGGGACACAAACATGAAAAATCAAAAGTGCTCATTTTAAAGGCTTATATGCATGTTATTGCCATAAACTGCGGTTGGGGACCGGGTCCTGCCCCAGGAGACATGTATCAATGCAAAAAATCAATGACGTTTTTAAAACTTTTAAAAACGTCAGTTTTTTCAGGAGAAGTGATTTTAATAATGCTTAAAGTGAAACAATAAAAATTAAATATTCCGCTTCCGGACCGCCCACCGTCGTTATACGTCGGCTGTTTGAAGAGGAATATCGTTGTTATGGCAGCAGCTAGCTGCCATAACCCTGGTATCTTCTTCTTCAGTGAGTGGTCCGGTTTAAGATAAAAGTGGTCTCTGTGGTGGATTCACCGCAAGATCACGTTTATCGGCGGGAGGAGAGGGTCCTCATGCCATGATCTGGTGCCCTCTGCTGCTTACTGGAGCCGTCGGCAGTAGCGGAGGCGATCGGATCCTTCCTGTAGCCTGACATGGAGATGAGTGAGGGGAAGATGGCCCCCACCTGTTTCCATATCATTGCAGGGTGGAAGCAACGTCAAAACGTCACTTCCGCCCATAGTTCTTAAAAGGCCATTTTTAGAAAAAAAATTTTAAATAACAACATTTTTTTTATTGCATTTTAGAATAAATAAGAGATCTGAGGTCTTTTTGACCCCAGATCTCATATTTAAGAGGTCCTGTCATGCTTTTTTCTATTACAAGGGATGTTTACATTTCTTGTAATAGGAATAAATGTGACGCAATTAAAAAAAAAAAATGTAAAAATAAAAATATAAAAGGTAAAATAAATAGGATTAAAAATTTTTTTTAAATGTGCCCATCCCGACGAGCTCGCGTGCAGAAGCGAAAGCATACTTGAGTAGCGCCTGCATATGAAAACGGTGTTCAAACCACACATGTGAGGTATTGCCATGATCGGTAGAGCGAGAGCAATAATTCTAGCCCTAGACCTCCTGTGTAACTTAAAACATGCGACCTGTAGAATTTTTTTAATGTCGCCTATGGAGATTTTTAAGGGTAAAAGTTTGTCGCCATTCCACGAGCGGGCACAATTTTGAAGTGTGACATGTTGGGTATCAATTTACTCGGCGTAACATTATCTTTCACAATATAAAAAAAAATTGGCCTAACTTTTCTGTTTTCTTATTTTTTAATTCAAAAAAGTGTATTTTTTTCCCAAAAAAGTGCACTTGTGAGACTGCTGCGCAAATACGGTGTGACAGAAAGTATTGCAATGACCGCCATTTTATTCTCTAGGTTAGAAAAAAAATTTATAATTTTTGGGGGTTCTAAGTAATTTTCTAGCAAAAAACGTTTTTTAACTTGTAAACAACAAATCTCAGAAAGAGGCTTGGTCCTTAAGTGGTTAAATGTCGTGCATGAGGGGTGTCCTTAGTCTGCTTGTAAAGTATCGCATCTTTACCATGTTTATAACAATACCACAGCAAAATGAAAGGAAAGGAAAGGAAAAAATGTAATTTAAAACTGCTTGTGGCTGTAATGTATTGTTGGATCCCTGCAATATAAATAAAAATCATTGAAAAAAATGGCATGGGTTCCCCCCAGTCCATTGCCAGGCCCTTAAGGTCTAATATGAATATTAAGGGGAACCTCGCACCAAAATTTAAAAAAATAATTGTGTAGGGGTCCCCCAAAATCCATACCAGGCCCTTCAGGTCCGGTATGGATATTAAGGGAAACCCTGCGTCAAGATGTTTTTTAAAAATGGCGTGGGGGACAAGGGCCTTCTCCCCTCAACCCTTTCCCAGTGGTTGTGGGGGTCTGTGGGCAGGGGGGCTTATTGGAATCTGTAAGCCCCCTTTAACAAGGGGACCCCCATATCCTGCCCCCCCATGTGAATGGGTATCGGGTACATTGTACCCGATACCCATTCACCAAAAAAATGTCAAAAAAGTAAAAATGACAGTAGACATTTTTGGTACAATTTGGGGCAATTCCTAAAAAAAATAAAATAAAAAATGTCCCACAATGTCCATTCATCTTTTTTAAAGGGGGCTTCCAGATTCCAGATTCAGATTCCCATAAGCCCCCCACCTGCAGACTCCCACAACCACTGGGCAAGGGTTGTGGGGAGGAGGCCCTTGTCCCCATCTACATGGGAACAAGGTGTTTTGGGGGGACGTGTTGAGGGCATGTGGCCTGGTACAGTTCAGAAGGGGGACACTCTCTTGCCCCATTTGCATGCTCGGATAAGGGTCTGGTATGGAGTTTGGAGGGATCCCCGCGCCTTTTTTTTTTACATTTTGGCATGGGATTTCCCTTAAAATTCATACCAGACCTGAAGGGCCTGGTATGGAAGTTGGGGGGACCCCATGCCATTTTTTTTAATTTTGGCGCAGGGTTCCTCTTAATATCCATACCAGACCCGAAGAGCCTGGTAATGGACTGGGGGAACCCATGCTGTTTTTTCAATGATTTTTATCTATATTGCCAGGATCCAGCAATACATTACAGCCGCGAGCAGTTTTAAATGACATTTTTTCCTTTAGAAATGTCATTTTGCTGCTCTCATTCATAAAACTATGTACGGCCACTATGTAAGCAGATTGTGCGGCGTAGACTCAGCCCCCTGAGCCATGATTGGCCAAAGGCACTCTGCCTTTGGTCAATCATGGCTCTCACAGCAGAGCGCGCTATGCTTAATCAAAGCATGCAGGTCAGGTTCATGCTTTGGCCTATCAGCAGCCGTCAATGCACTGTGATCTCGCAGTGCATTGACGGTCACAGAATTCATTATAGGGTGTTCTGCGGGCACTCAAATTTCCTGTGAACGAGCCATAATGTTCTACATTTGGCGAACGGGCGAACACCTAATATTTGAGTCGAACTTACATTCGACTTGAACATTGGGCTCATCTCTAGTTTCTGATTGTCGATCCATCCAATTTGAGGTTTCATTCACATCCTGAAAAGGCCGTAATATACTGCAAAACAAAAGCTCTCTTTGTCTCCTGTTGGTAAACCTTATCATTTATAATATGGTGTAATTGTTATTTCACAATTAGTCATAGCACAGGTTCCACAGACAGCAAGCTTGGAAAGAGAATGTAATATTATTTACCAGGGAGGTCATCTTTAGAAAGCTATGTTTTTAGCTTTATCCTGATAAAAGACTGTTGTTTTCATATGACTAAGTGTGTATCCTTGAGTACCACAAAAAGTCCTAAATATCCCAAAATAATTTCCGTGCATCGGTTTATACTTCTGACCTCAGGTCACTGCAGAAAGGAGTGGTGAGTGGAGGAATAAGTAAGAATTTAGATTTTAGGATGTAGAGAGATAAAGTTTATTTCAAGTTGAAACATTTTTCTTAATTTTAGATTGTGGGGAAAGATTAGATTAGATTAGAAACATAGAAAGTGAGAGCAGAAAAAAAGACAAAGTGATCCATCGAGTCTTCCCTTTTTTTTTTCTTTGACTTTTTTTGTATGAATCCAAGTTTGTCCCTAGCACGTTTGAAGCCATTTACTATTGACTGACTCACTACCTCTGAAGCCTATTCCAAGCATCAGCTACACTTTCAGTAAAATTATACTTTCTAAGGTTAGTTTTAACTTTCCTCCAGTTAGTTTGAGGTCATGTCCCCATGTTCTTGATTTAGTTTTTTTATTGAAAATACTGCCTTCTTGAACCTTATTCACCCCCTTGATCTATTTAAAGATTCCAATCGTGTCTCCCCTTTCCCTTCTTTCCTCTAGACTGTACATATTAAGTTCCTGAAGTCGCTTTTGATATGTTTTATCCCCCAGGCCTTTCATCATTTTTGTTACCCATCTCTTGATTTGTTCTATCTTATCAATATCTTTTTGTAAGTGAGGTTTCCAGAACTGGACACAGTATTCTAAATGAGGTCTCACTAAAGATCTATATAGAGGAATCAGGTCCTCCTTCCTCCTGCTGGTTATCCCTCTAGTGATGCATCCTAGAATTATATTTGCTTTTCCCACTGCCTGGTTTGCTCATTTTGAAATGATCTGAAATGATTTTGAAATGATCTGAAATAAGTACTCCCAAATATTTTTCTTGTGCTGGCCAATGATGTACCCCCAATGTTGTACTCTGTCAAGGGATTCTTTTTCCTTAGGTGCATTATTTTACATTTAGGAACATTGAATTGTAGTTTCCACTACTTTGATAAATTTTCTAGCAATGCCAAATCATGTTCCATGTTACAAACACCTCCAGGGATATCAACCCCATTGCACACATTTGTGCCATCAGCAAAAAGATATACCTTAACCAACAACCCTTTAGTTATATCACTTTCATATAGATGAAATAGAACTTGACCTAGTACACAGCCTTGTGGTACACCACTAGTGGCCTCGGTTCTGAGTGAACCCCATTTACAACCACACTCTGGTATATATTCTATAGCCAACTGCATATCCACTAAACCACCTAAGGGTTAAGTCCTTGTGTGTACAACATCTGTATTAGATCATTATGTGTAACTGTATCAAATGCCTCGTTGAAATCTATCTTCTTTAGTTGCTAGCATTCTTTATGCCTAACTTCAGTTTTTGGGTGTTACCACTCATTTGCATGCATTTTCTATATTATAAGCTAAATAAAAATTCAGCAGGTAGAGTAGGGAAGTTATAAAACTATGGAAGGTGTTCAGACCTGGATATTAAAGATCAGAAATCTCATGTTTAGAGTTCTTGAGAGATATTAGAAGTAGGAAATGGTAAATTGTAGTGCTAAAGAAAAAAAAAAACAAACAAAATAGTACCACCATGTGTGAAATGATGTGAGAATGTCTGTAAACAATGTGTGTGAATACACCTCTGTAACGAGCCCCTTGCTCGCTCGGTTCCACTCTCCCGACACTCCTCTGCTGCTATAGAATCAGATTGCAGATCGCAACATCTGATGGTTCAGTCATCCGATGCTCCGGGACTAGAACTACAGCTATGTGCCGTTCTAATCCAGTTGTGTAGCTCAGAACAAACACCAGGCAGGCTGTATGTAAGTTCAACCAGGAATCTATTTTATTGAAAAATACAGGCTCTTTTATACACTAAAAGTAGAGGTGTATACCTCCGGCTCATATTAGTATAATCTTGGACTAATACAGTTAGGTTAAGCACATTCAACCTTTTTTGCTATTGTCTCTACAATGTAGAATTTTTTCTCTTTATGTCGAATCTTTTCTCTCTATGTAGAATAATCTTCGACTAATAGAGCTAAGGTTAGGCACATTCGACCACAGGTTCGATGGACACAAATTGCTATTGTCAGCATCATGTCGAATCTCCTATCTATATCGAACTGTTGTTGCAACAAAAATGAAAATAAAGCATTTGTTTATGTTGGATCTTTCAGTTTTCGGATTCTGCGCGTTCGTTATCGATTGTTAAAACGATAACGAAAATACCCGAAATTCGGACAAAAATGCATTTGGATTGAAATGAATGCACATGTCTAGTAATTGATGTTACTTTTTCACATTTGTACAATTGGATAAGCTCTTTAAAGATTTCAGAGATTTTGCCACTGTCACATAAAATCAGCAAGAATGTGCAGAGCACCGCCTTCACAGCTACGTCATTTATTCACAGAGATCTGTGAATGAATAAACTACTTGTGGAAACACAAACTTGTAACTATCAATGGTGAATGAGTGCGGTAATCAGCTCCCCCATAATCCTATGACATCTTGCAACTGAAAGTCTGTACATAAGTATGTTCAGAGAGCTGAAGGAAGTATCTGCAGGAGCCTGACATTGCACTCACAATCCACTGACCATGAGTAAAAATCAGGTTTCTGTAGAAGAAAGCTAAAAAAATGTTTTCCCTGAAAAAATATGTACATGTATTATTTTTATCTTAAAGGTAGACTTAGCTTTTACCGATTCCCCACCTGCACCTTCATGCAGATATACTGCAGCAGAATGGATCTTCTGGGTGAAACCCCATATGGATACATCCTTCTCTTTTTCGGCAACCAGAGGGCACGTGTGCGAGCGTCAGCACAGGGATTTGTAAACCCACAAATCCCTGTGCTGTCAGGGAAGAGGAAACATATTGTTAGTTCCTACTAAGTAGAAAAAATTATGTCTCCTCTCCTAGTCACTCCCATCCCCACACAGTTAGAACACACTGAGGGAACACACAGTTAACCCCTTGATCGCCCCTTATGTTAACCCCTTCCCTGCCAGTGACATTTACACAGTAATCAGTGCATTTTTATAGCACTGGTCGCTGTATAATTGTCAATGGTCCCAAAAAAGTGTCAAAAGTTTCCGATCTGTCTGTCGCAATGTTGCAGTACCGCTAAAAATCGCAGATCACTGCCATTACTAGTAAAAAATAAATAAATAATAAAAATGCCATAAAATGCCATAAATCTTTCCCATAGTTTGCAGATGCTATAACTTTTGCGCAAACCAATTGATATACGCTTATTGTGATTTTTTTTACCAAAAATATGTAGAAGAATATATATTGGCCTAAACTGATGAAGAAATTTGTTTAAAAAAAAAATTGGGGGAATGTATTATAGCAAAAAGTAAAAAATATTGTCACTCTTTTTATTGTTTATAGCGCACAAAATAAAAACCACAGAGGTGATCAAATACCACCAAAAGAAAGCTCTATATGTGGGACAAAAGGAAGCTAATTTTGTTTGGGTACAGCATTGCATGACCACACAATCGTCAATTAAAGCGACGCAGTGCCAAATTGTAAAAAGTGCTCTGGTCAGGAAGGGGGTAAAATCTTCCAGGCTGAAGTGGTTAACTGGCTCTAGGCAAGCAAAGGGATGTAGTCTTGGGACTGTCATCTAACCATGGCATGGCTGTCAGTTTTTCAGTAACTCGGCATATGTACAATAAAGTGTGAGTATGTAGGCATAAAAGCATTATTATCATAAAATATTTCTTTGTAAATGCATTACAAAGCATTTTTAGGCAATATGAGGAATTTATCTCAATAGGTTTTTATAGAATTTTTAGTACAAAGATAGTAATTAACAGTCCAGTTGCAGATTCTGCCTAGCTTTGTTGAGTCTAGCTCATTCTGAACAAGCAACATATATGATTACGTTTGGTAATATATGTAATGATACATTTGCTTAAATTTTTATATTTAATATACGAAGCAGGTGGAGGGGGAATGGGAGATAGGAAGGGCAGGGTGGGGGGGGGTTAGAGTAGGGAAGGGAAGGGGAAGGGTAGTAATAGGAGGGGGAGGGGCAACTAGGGAATGCGGGAATTAAGGGTAAAAATAAGGGAGGGAGGATCACCAGCACATCAAGTGAGGAATTTTCAGAACAGTATAGAAAATATGATTCAAAACAGTCTATAACACAACAATGCACATCTGAACTTTACATTTTGGATGTGTCAACCAATGGGACCATTGTACAGACAATTTGTTTAGTTGCATATTTTTCCTAGCTATTATCTTTTCTAATTCACATTGTTGATTCGGTTCTGCAATTGTGCTAGATATGGAGGGTGTTTCTGCAGTTTTCCATAACCTAGTAATATTTAGCTTGGCTGCTAGCAGAAGATGTGTTATGACAGTTCTGGTGTTTGAAGGGTATTTTTCTAACCCTACATGGAGCAGCGCTAATGAAGGGGTAGGAGTAAAAGGCAAGCTAGAGAAAGTATGGATCAATGTGAATATTTGTCTCCAAAATGAGGTGAGGGATTTACAATACCATAGCATATGGGCTATGGAGCCTATGCTGCCACAGTTCCTCCAACAGCATAGTGGGCTTCCTGGGTATATCTTCGATAGCTGGTAGGGCATTAGATACCACCTATGTAGGTATCACAAGTACTCACCGAGGCCGAGATGCTGGGAGTGGCTTCCCTTGCGGCTAAGCGCACTATACCCCTGGTAGTGGTACAGAGGGTATAGGGCACAGAGAGGCACGGGTCGCCTGCAGGCAGGAAGCTCTTGAGAGGAGGACTTCTGTCACGTAGAGATGAGAGCAACGGTGGCTCTGACCCGGAACTGGAGAAGAAGACCCGGCTGGGGTTCTAATCTGCAAACACAACGGGAGCTGGGAGAAGTGCAGGAGATCAGGCACAGAGAACCCAGTAGTGGAGAGTCTATGGTGCAGACCGATAACAAATACTGGAGACTGGTAGATGAGGAAGTCCTTGAAACAGGCCGAGGGTCAAACACAGCAGATGGTAAGTAGAGGAATCCTGAAGGCAAGCCAGAGGTAGAGGATTGGAGATGTCAGCAGAGAAGTCCGTTTAAACAAGCCGGGGTCATACACGAGAAGGCAGGAGAATCCGGAGACAGGCAGAGGGTCAAACACTGGAAGCAGATGGTGGGGAAGTCCTTTAAACAAGCCGTGGTCAAAACGCTGGAGAGAGACAAGGTAGGTCAGGCAAATCCGGGTCAAACAGGTAAACACAAGAAGCAGGAATCAGGAACGGAACACTGGAAGCTGAAAGACAAACCAGCAATTAAACAGAGCACAAGTCAGTCCTTATATAGGCCAAAAAGGGGGCGTAACGCTGACGAACGAACGTTCGTACGCCATTACGCCGCTACGCCGTGTAGTGAACCCGTGTGTGCCGCTACTTTGCTAACGCGCATGCGCCGAAGCACGGCTCCACCGCTCAAACACACAGGAACCTTCCGATGTTGACAGGCTCTTCTCTGACAGTGCCCCCCCAAAGGGCAACCTCCGGATGCCCAATCTGGCCAGTACTCTCGGATATTTCTTGTGGAATGTTTGTATTAACCGTGGGGCGTGTATATTGGAGGAGGGTTCCCAAGAATTATCTTCTGGGGGGTACCCTTTCCACTTGACCAGATACTGGATATGACCCCCCCTCCTTCTACAGTCCATTATAGCCTCAACCTCAAATTCATCTTCGCCTTCAATATTAATTGGAGGAGGTGGCAACTCCTCCCTTCCTGGGAAAGAACTGGGAGTTACTGGTTTCAAAAGGGAAGTATGAAAGACAGGATGAATACTGTAAGAGCTGGGTAAAGAGAGTTCAAAGGCCACGGGGTTCACTACTCTCTTTATCTTGAAGGGACCAATAAATTTTGGACCTAATTTGCGTGAGGGACAAGAAAGTTTGAGGTTTGTTGCAGATAGCCAGACTTCATCTCCAATCTTAAAAATTGGGTTGCTCCTCCTCCCCCTGTCATAGTATTTCTTGTAGCTGTCCTGAGCCTTCTTCATAGTTTCCTGAATTATTTGAAAATTGGCTTGAATGGAATTTATTCGGTCTTGCACCGCAGGAACTGATACTTCTGAAAAAGAGTTAGGCAAAAAAGAGGGGTGAAATCCATAATTAGCCCAGAAAGGAGTTTGATTGGTTGCTGTGTGTATGGAATTATTGTAGGCAAATTCTGCACAGGGGAGGAGTGAAACCCAATTGTCTTGAGAGCATGAGCAGAAACAGCGCAGATATTGTTCCAGAGTTTGGTTCGTCCTCTCTGTTTGGCCATTACTTTGAGGATGATATGCTGAGGACAGGCATACCTTGATTTCCAGGGATTTGCAAAGGTCTCTCCAAAATTTTGAGGTGAACTGGACTCCTCTGTCAGACACAATGCTAACGGGTACTCCATGTAGCCTAACCACTTCCTTGATGAATATATCCGCGGTATCTGAGGCAGAGGGTGTACCCTTCATGGGTAAGAAGTGGGCCATTTTTGAAAGGCGGTCGACTACTACCAGAATGGTGGAGAACCCCTCAGCAGGTGGTAGGTCAACGATAAAGTCCATAGCCACTTCCTTCCAGGGTTGCTCTGGAATGGGTAATGGTCTTAACAGACCCCAGGCTTTCGCATTGGATCCCTTGCTGCGTTGGCAAATAATACAAGAGTTTACGTAGTTCTTACAGTCCTGACTCCACCCTGGCCACCAGAAGGAACGATGTATTAGTTCCGAGGTCTTTTGTACCCCGAAATGTCCTGCAAATTTGTTATCATGAAATGTTCTTAGTACCAAGGGTCTTACTTGGAACAAATATTTTGTTTTGGGCCCATAGTAAACCATCCTGTTTCCTCAGTGTGGGTACTTCAGGGTTTAAGCATTGGCTGGAGGCCTGTTTAATGGCAGTTCTTAGATCTGGCTGGATTGAACAAAGAAAATTCTGTGAGGACAGAATAGTACCAGGTTCTGCTGTTTGAGAGGTTTCTGGGAACATCCGAGATAGGGCGTCCGCTTTCCCATTCTTGGAACCAGGCCGATAGGAAATGTGAAAGTTGAACCTGGAGAAGAACAAAGCCCAGCGGGCTTGCCGGGGTCTGAGGCGTTTTGCTGTTCTCACCCCATTATGATCTGTGAAGATCATAATGGGGTGAGAAGCACCCTCCAAAAGATATCTCCACTCCTCAAGAGCAAATTTGATGGCCAGTAGTTCACTCTCCCCCACGTCATAGTTCCTTTCTGGCGGGGACAGTTTCCGGGAGGCAAATGCCACAGGATGAAGAAGGGCCTTCTGGCCTCGTCTTTGGGATAGAATTGCTCCTAAAGCGGACTCTGAGGCGTCTACTTCCAACACATAAGGAAAAGCGGTGTCTGGATGCAGTAGTACCGGGGCAGAAGTAAATAGATCCTTCAGTCTATCAAATGCTTCCTGAGTTTCTGAAGACCACTGGAATCGGCTTTGCTGGCGAGTCAATTGGGTTATGGGAGAAATGATTGATGAGAATCCTTTTATGAAGCTGCGATAAAAGTTGGCAAAGCCCACAAATCGTTGGACCCCCTTTTTATCTGTAGGGGCTGGCCATTCTTGGATAGACTTCACTTTCTGAGGATCCATTGAGACCCCTTCAGTGGAGATAATGAACCCTAGGAATCGGACTACTGTTTTTTCAAATTCGCATTTCTCTCCCTTTAGGTAAAGTCTGTGCTTCCTGAGGATCGTGAGTACCTTCTTCACATGAACTTGATGCTGCTCAATGGTTGTAGAGAAAATCAGAATATCGTCAAGGTAAACAATCACAAAGTCGTCTAAGTATTCACGAAAAATATTATTTACTAGGTATTGGAATGTAGCTGGGGCATTGCACAGACCGAATGGCATCACTAGATATTCAAAATGTCCGAACCTAGACCTAAAAGCCGTTTTCCACTCATCCCCTGGGCGTATCCGAACCAAGTTGTAGACGCCCCTTAGGTCAAGTTTAGAGAAAACTAGTGCGGTTCGAAACCGTTGGAACAGTTCTGGGATGAGGGGAAGCGGATAACGGTTCTTGATGGTGATCTTGTTGATTTCCCTGTAGTCCACACAAGGCCTTAAAGTACCATCTTTTTTTTCAACGAAGAAAATCCCTGCTCCAGCCGGAGAAGAGGAAGAACGAATGAATCCCTTTTCAAGGTTTTCGTTGATGTAGGACCGAAGAGCCTCCAACTCCTTTTCTGATAGAGGGAATATACGACCAAAAGGGATCTCGGAGCCAGGTAAGAGATCAATGGGACAGTCATATGGTCGGTGAGGAGGCAAACTGTCAGCTCTCTTTTTGTCAAAAATGTCCATGAATTCACGGTAGGCTGCAGGGACGTGCTGAAGATGTTCAGGAACTGGCTGGACAGTTAGACAGGAAGCTGTGCAGATGGGACCAGAGGTGAAGCAGTGCTGGGAGCAGTAAGCCGAAGAGAAGGAGATCTTCTTCTCACTCCAATTGATATGGGGGTCGTGAGCTTGCAACCATGGAAGTCCCAGGATGATAGGGAACATGGGGGAGCAGATGATGTCAAAGCACAGAAATTCTTGATGTCCTGAATCTGTGATGGTGAGAATGGGTTTAGTTTCTTGGGTAACAGGCCCGGAACAGGGGGATGATCCATCGGCCAGGTGGATTTGGAGACTTTGTCTTTTATTTTGCAAAGGGATGCGTAAGCTTCGAGCTAGGGATGTATCCAGGAAGCAGCTGCAGGCGCCAGAATCAATAATGGCTGGTAGCCGGATCTCCTCGCCTGCCACCTGTAGGGAGACAGGAAGGACAAGATGAGTTGAACTTGAACCATTGACTTGAAAGTTCATAGCTGTTTGTAATTGGGACTTACTGGGTCTTATAGGACAGTTGCGCAAAAAGTGGCCTGACCCTCCACAGTATAGGCAGAGATTGGCTTCCCGCCGGCGTTGTTTCTCATCAGGTGTAAGTGGAGCCCGGATCAGTCCCAGTTGCATTGGCTCACTCTCCAAGGTAGAGGAGGAAGGGACTGCAGGAAGAGGATGACCTGTGGGGACCCTGGGTAGCATCCATGTAGGCCGGGGAGATTGAAAATGCTCAGAACGTTGTTCCCGTAGACATCTGTCTATTTTTATGGCTAGCTGGATCAACTCCTCCAGGGTGAAAGGAGAATCAACACGTGCTAATTCATCTTTGAGAGTCTCTGAGAGTCCCTGGCGGTACTGGTATTTGAGGGCCGCCTCATTCCATCCAGTGTCCCCCGACCATTTTCGAAATTAGACCGTATAGTCCTCCACCGGTCCTTTTCCCTGGACTAAGGTATGTAAGATGGACTCGGCCGTGGCTGTGCGTTGGGGATCATCATATAATCTTCCCATGGATTCAAAGAAGGTTTCCACAGAGTTTAGTAAAGGACTTTTCTGCTCCAGGAGGTTGTGAGCCCAGGCTTGGGGTTCTTCGGACAACAAGGAAATAATGAACCCTACTTTTACTGTCTCAGAGCTGAAAGTCTTAGGTTGGAGAGCCAGGTATAACAAG
The DNA here is from genome assembly GCA_037952925.1 of Lithobates clamitans. Taxonomy (NCBI): domain Eukaryota; kingdom Metazoa; phylum Chordata; class Amphibia; order Anura; family Ranidae; genus Lithobates; species Lithobates clamitans. Next base: position 6,589,788 of record JBBGZY010000079.1, read on the forward strand.
CAGGTGTTTTTAAATGCTCTAAACCTCTTCCGATGACCGGAAAATCGTTCGGGTGTGGGCACCCTAGGTTCTGGGAGAGTCATAACAACTGCAGGAGCTGCGCTGGAGTGATCTTGCGAAGAGCTGGCCCCACTGGGGGATGTGGAGGTTGCATCCCCGGGAGATAAGATTAGGTGCTGGAGACGACCTTCTAGTTGGAAATAGCCATCTTGTAGCCTCTGGACTGCTTGCGTAAGGGTCGTTACCTGCTGGCATAGAGCTTCGAGAGGGGAACCCACTCTGTCGGCCTCAGGCATCTGGCTGGTTTGTACTATCACGGGTACTCACCGAGGCCGAGATGCTGGGAGTGGCTTCCCTTGCGGCTAAGCGCACTATACCCCTGGTAGTGGTACAGAGGGTATAGGGCACAGAGAGGCACGGGTCGCCTGCAGGCAGGAAGCTCTTGAGAGGAGGACTTCTGTCACGTAGAGATGAGAGCAACGGTGGCTCTGATCCGGAACTGGAGAAGAAGCCCCGGCTGGGGTTCTAACCCGCAAACACAACGGGAGCTGGGAGAAGTGCAGGAGATCAGGCACAGAGAACCCAGTAGTGGAGAGTCTATGGTGCAGACCGATAACAAATACTGGAGACTGGTAGATGAGGAAGTCCTTGAAACAGGCCGAGGGTCAAACACAGCAGATGGTAAGTAGAGGAATCCTGAAGGCAAGCCAGAGGTAGAGGATTGGAGATGTCAGCAGAGAAGTCCGTTTAAACAAGCCGGGGTCATACACGAGAAGTCAGGAGAATCCAGAGACAGGCAGAGGGTCAAACACTGGAAGCAGATGGTGGGGAAGTCCTTTAAACAAGCCGAGGTCAAAACGCTGGAGAGAGACAAGGTAGGTCAGGCAAATCCGGATCAAACAGGTAAACACAAGAAGCAGGAATCAGGAACGGAACACTGGAAGCTGAAAGACAAACCAGCAATTAAACAGAGCACAAGTCAGTCCTTATATAGGCCAGAAAGGGGGCGTAACGCTGACGAACGAACGTTCGTATGCCATTACGTCGTTACGCCGTGTAGTGAACCCGTGTGTGCCGCTACTTTACTAACGCGCATGCGCCGAAGCGCGGCTCCGCCGCGCAAACGCACAGGTACCTTCCGATGTTGACAGGCTCTTCTCTGACAGTAGGTTTTTTTTGTAGGTCTCCCAATGGTTGAAACAGTGAGATGCAGTGAAGGTGAGCCTAAAGGCTCGTTGCCACATGTCAGGGGTAATGTGGACCTTCAGCTCCTCGGCCCATTTGGTTAGGGTAGCAATTTGTGAGTAAGGGCGATCATCATTCAGTAAGATGTAGAATAAGGTTATTCCTTTTTTGGGGTATGGGGATCGTGTGTAAAATTGGAACATTGGTTCCGGCAGCGTGACTGTAAAGGGCAGTTTCGAGGATTTGAGAAAGTGGGAGATTTTCATATAGGTGTAGAGTTCTGAATGTGGGAGATTAAATTCATGTTGGAGGTTTTCAAATGATTTTAACATCTTGTGATTGGTAAGGTCGAGAATATTTGTGATACCTTGTTTGTTCCATGCGGAGAGATTGAGGTCTGAGACATGTTTGGTTAATGCTCTAAGGGGGATAGGTATAGAGCGGGTAGGAGGGATGGGGGTTTGTTTGAATATGATTTTTTCCACGTTATTATTATTATTATTATTATTCAGGATTTATATAGCGCCAACAGTTTACGCAGAGCTTTACAATATAAAAGAGAGACAATACAGTTATAATACAATAAAATACAAGAGGATTAAGAGGGCCCTGCTCAGAAGAGCTTACAATCTAATAGGGTGGGGCAGGTGGTACAAAAGGTTGTAACTGTGGGGAATGAGCTGATGGAAGGGGTAGGAGATTAGTTGGAGACGTGATAGGCTTTCCTGAAGACATGAGTTTTCAGGGATCGCCTGAAGGTAGCAGGAGTAGGGGATAGCCGGATAGATGGAGGTAGCGAGTTCCAGAGGATGGGAGATGCTCTGGAGAAATCCTGGAGACGAGCATGGGAGGAGGAGATAAAAGAGCTTGAAAGCAGGAGGTCTTGAGAAGAGCGTAGAGGTCGATTTGGGTGATATTTGGAGACAAGATTAGTGATGTAGCTCAGGGCAGAGTTGTGAATGGCTTTGTATGTTGTGGTTAGTATTTTGAATTTAATTCGCTGGGTGATTGGGAGCCAGTGTAGGGATTGGAGTAGAGGGTTGGCAGACACTGAGCGGTTGGTAAGGTGGATAAGTCTGGCAGCAGCATTCATGATAGACTGAAGAGGGGATAGCCTATGGAGAGGTAAGCCAATGAGCAGGGAGTTGCAATAGTCAAGGCGAGAGATAACAAGGTTAGGAGTGAATGAGGAGCTTGGTGGTTTCATTTGTTAGGGGCGAATTTTAGAGATGTTATGGAGGTGAATTCTACAAGCTTTTGACAACAATTGGATTTGAGGCTTAAATGACAAGTCAGAGTCTAGGATTACACCTAGTACCCTGGCATGAGGGGAGAGACTGATGGTTGCATTGTTGATTTTGATGAAAAAGTCATGGAGGGGGCACAGGTGGGGGGGAATATTAATAGCTCAGTTTTAGAGAGATTTAGTTTAAGGAAGTGGTGCGACATCCATGCCGATATGTCAGTTAGTAAATTAGTAATGCGAGAGGAGACTGAAGGAGTGAGGTGAGGAGTAGACAGATAGATTTGGGTGTCATCAGCGTATAAGTGGTATTGGAAGCCGTGGGCGGTTATTAAGTGACCAAGGGAGGAGGTGTAGATAGAGAAGAGAAGGGGTCCAAGAACCGAGCCTTGGGGGACCCCCACAGAAAGGGGCAATGGAGAGGAGGAGACAGAGTTGTAGGTGACAGACACTGAAGGAGCGCTGTGATAAATAGGCAGAGAACCAGGATAGAGCAGAATCTCGGAGGCCAAGGGAATGTAGTTTATTGAGAAGGAGCGGGTGGAAAACAGTATCAAAGGCCGCAGAGAGGTCAAGTAGTAGGAGTATGGAGAACTGGCTGTTGGTTTTAGCAGTTTGTGAGTTTTAGTAAGGCAGTTTCCGTGGAGTGCTGTGAGCGAAAGCCAGACTGTAAGGGGTCAAGAAGGTTATTTTCATTGAGGTAGGAGCTAAGACGGTTGTAGACTAAGCTTTCTAGAAGTTTAAAGGTGAATGGGAGCAATGAGATGGGTCTTAAGTTATTCAGGTCAGTAGGGTCCAGTGAGGGCTTTTTAAGAATGGGAGTGATCTGCGCATGTTTTAGAGGGGAGGGGAAGGTGCCACTAGAGAGGGAGAGATTGAAGATGTGGGTGAGGGAGCATAGGATAGAAGAAGAGGGTGACCGTAGTAGTTGTGAAGGAACAGGATTCAAGGGACAATTGGTTAGGTGGGCATCCGAGAAAATTTTTGTAACCTCTTCCGTCGTAGCCAATTCAAAAGAGGAGAGTGTTGAATGTGCTGCTAGGCAAGGTATGTTGGGTGGGGAAGACGTACGCACAGTGGAGATGTCCTCACGAATTGCATCAATCTTGTCTTTGAAGTGATTGGCAGTCTCTTGGGCCATGAGTGAGTTAGTGGGTAGAGGGGGTGGTGGACGAAGCAGAGAGTTAAAGGTTGAGAGGAGCCGACGGGGACTGGATGACAAGGAATTAATAGGAGAGACAAAGTAGGCTTGTTTGGCAGCATGGAGGCATGAATTGTATTTTAGAAGGGCAGATTTATATAGGGTGAAGTCTTGTAGGCATTTGGTTTTACGCCACAGTCGTTCAAGAGCACGGCAATGTCTCTTGAGATTTCTAGTGTTGTCAGTTTGCCAGGGTTGTTACGGTCGGGGCCTGATTCTGCATGTGGTTAGAGGAGCAAGTGCATCTAGTGATGATGAGAGTGAACTGTTGTAGACAGAGGTGGCCAGGTCAGGACAGGACAGGGGAAAGATTATGTCATATAGGTGGTCAGTAGCAGAATAGAGAAGAGAAGGGTTAAAGTGGCGAAGGTTTCTACAAGTAATTGTTTGCTGCTTGGAGGGATGGGTGGTTGGAGGCAAGGACACAGTGAAAGTAATGAGGTTGTGATCAGATAGAGGAAAGGGGGTGTTGGTGAGGTTGCCAGGGTTGCAGAGATGGGAGAATACAAGGTCAAGGGTATTACCATTGGAGTGAGTGGAAGTATGTGTCCATTGGGTTAGGTCAAAAGATGAGGTTAAGTTGAGAAGTTTAGCTGTAGTTGGGCTGTTAACATTGACAGGAATGTTAAAGTCACCAAGAATAATGGTGGGTATTTCAGAGGAGAGAAAGTAGGGTAGCCAGGCAGCAAAGTCATCAAGAAAGCGCAATACCGGTCCTGGAGGCCTATAAATTGCTGCAATCCTCAGAGAAATGGGAGAAAACAGACGAATACAGTGCATCTCAAAAGAAGAGAGGGATAGAGAGGGAGGGACAGGAAGGACTTGGAAGGTGCTTTGCGGGGATAGAAGGAAGCCAACTCCACCTTCTTTCTGTCTGTTGGGTCTGGGGGAGTGAGTCCAATGAAGACCACCATGGGAGAAAGCAGCAGGAGAAGCTGAATCAAAATTTTGAAGCCAGGTTTCTGTTATGGCGAGTATGTTCAAACCATGAGAGATGAAGAGGTCATGTACAGATGTTAGCTTGTTACAGATGGAGCGGGCGTTCCAAAGGGCGCATGAGATTGGTGGGGTACTTTGAGGAAGCAGGGGGATAGAAATTAAACTGAGTGGATTGCGGTGGTTGCCAGAGGGGGAGCGGTATTGGATATGTGGCTTGCATTTGGAAAATGGCGGACCAGGATTAGGAGAAATGTCACCTGAGACTAGGAGAAGGAAGAGGGCACGGAAGGCAAGGTGGGAGTGGGATGTGCATGAGCGCACGTGTCTAGTGGCCCTGGTGTTTATGTCAGCATGTGGGTGCAGCAAATGCAGGAGATGATGGGTGACATAGTAGGGAGAGGGTAGGAGTGAGGGTGATATGTGCATGCTGCAGGGAAGAGAGGAGGGGTAGAGTAAAGATAATTTGAGGATAGAAGACACCAATGTGATAAGGAAGAGAATAAGGAGCATGTTAGTGGATAGAGAGTGGGAAACTAACCTAATATAAAATAAATGTCAAAGCTGGTTTGCTTGTTGTCTTGCAGAGTGGAGCAGAGTTCTTGTTGTTGTTCATGCAGCTTTAGTTATCCTGCTTTCGTTAAACTGCGTCAGTGAAACTGCGCATCACTCGTGACAGAGCCACACAGGACAGAGACATGATGTCTGCGCCTTGCCCCTGTCTGCGTCACCCCATAAGCTGCCATAAATTTATAGGGGGACTAAGCTGGGATGCATTTCTCAGTTGGTCATTATTGGGTCTAATGTGAGACACCTGAATATGGGGAGGAGATGGCCAGTGCCAGACCAGACCAGCTACAGACACAGGCTAGGGTCGTAAAGCTAATTACCTCTCTTGATCACTCAAGCCACAAGGAGTTGAGAATCAATCACCAGTAATATTGCTATTGCAGTGTGTTTGTTATAGAGCTAGCAGTAAATATGGAAGTTTAAAGATATGGCAGCAGGAGACAATTACCACAAATATGTAACAGCAAAGTCAGTTCAGTAGGGATGTACAGATGGATAGGAGACAATTACCAAAAGTATGTAACAGCAAACTCAGTTCAGTAGGGATGTACAGATGGATAGGAGACAATTACCAAAAATATGTAACAGCAAAGTCAGTTCAGTAGGGATGTACAGATGGATAGGAGACAATTACCAAAAATATGTAACAGCAAAGTCAGTTCAGTAGGGATGTACAGATGGATAGGAGACAATTACCAAAAATATGTAACAGAAAAGTCAGTTCAGTAGGGATGTACAGATGGATAGGAGACAATTACCTGTAAAAGAGCAGAGAAGACATGATCAGAATTGATAACTGCGTCGGTGAAACTGCACATCACTCGTGACAGAGCCACTCAGGACAGAGCCATGATGTCTGCGCCTTGCCCCTGTCTGTTAGTAAAGAAGCTGTAACTGACTGGGGTGTGTTATGGAGAGGAGGAGGGCATCCTGCTGCTGTTAGGAGAAGGGAGTCTAGGGGATGTTTGTTCTGGGGGATAAAGTTTCCGTGATTGACCAGATTTTTTCAGATGTTGGGTGCCACCAATAGTATATTTGGTCTAAAATGGATGCGTGGTAGTAACTACTGATGTGGGGAAGGCCAACCCCTCCCTTTTTGTACGGTCTGGTTAAGATATAGTTGGCACATCTAGGTCTTTTTTCCCATGTAAATTTTGATATTTGTCTTTGGATGGAGGTTAGGAAGGATTGGGGGAGGGGTTTTATCAGTGTGCGGAATAGGTACAGGAGTTTTGGTAGTATTATCATCTTAAAGGTAGTGATCCTACCTTTTGTGGCGAGGCCAGTTGAGCGTAGTGAGCGAAGTAGTTGTTGAAGAAAGGTCTGGTAGTTAAGTGCAAATAATTGTTTTAGAGTGGGTGCTATTTGTATTCCCAGATAGGGAATAAAATTGTTTACCCATGTGAATAGGGTGATATTTCTAAGGTGGGATTCCAATTGTATGAGGAGGCATAAGGGCATTATTACAGATTTTGATATGTTAAGCTTATAAAAGTAGGCTTTGCTAAATTGGTGGATAGTTTCTTGTATCTCCTGATTTTGGTTGCTAGGGGTTCCATTAGCAGGGCAAAAATAAGTGGTCAGAGGGGACATCCCTGACGTGTGCCATTCAATATGGTGAATGGCGTGGATAGGGCTCCTCCTGTGAGTACTCTGGCTGAGGGGTTGGAGTAGAGGTGATTCCAAAATTGGCGAGGACCTCTTTTAGAAAGCCCCAATGGTTCTATCAAACACCTTGGGAAAGAAGCAGAGAAGGCGTTTGTGTTTGGATAGCATGGTGTATGAGGTTGATTACCCTACTTAGGGCATCTTGTTCCTGGCGGCATGGGATAAACCCGACTTGGTCGGGGTGCACTAAGGATGGGAGGTATAACAGTAATCTTTTGGCAAGGACTTTAGCTAGTATTTTTATGTCAGTGTTCAGGAGAGATATTGGCCTATAATTTGCAGTTGCTGAGGGATCTTTGTCTGGTTTCGGTATAGTTATAATAGTTGAACGTAATATGTCTGTTGGTAGAGAACCAGAGGCACCAACATAGTTGAAGAGGGTCATTAATTGGGGTGTGAGGATGTTATTAAATTGCTTATAGAATTAATTTTAAAACCATCTTCTCGGGGTGACTTATGTAGGGGTAATTCTTTGATGGCATCGGTTATTTCCTCTACGGAGAAGGGCTGAGACAGAGACTCAAGTTGGGAGGCTGAGATAGTGGGTAGGGTTATAGATTTTAAAAATTCTTGAATAAGAGATTCTGATGGTTGGTGCATCAAGGGGTCGTTTTTTAAGTTGTATAGAGCTGAGTAATACTCTCTAAAGGCATTTACAATGTCTTGCGGGTCCGTTAGGAGTTGTCTGGAGGTGGGATGGAGGAGAGATGAGATTTTAGATTTCAAACGTTGCGCTTTGACTGTTCTAGCCAATAGAGCTCCTGGTTTGTTACCAAGTGCGTAATGGTTGGCTTTAGTGTATTTAAGGTTATTTTCATATTTGTACAGGAGTAGTGATCTGAGTGACTGTCTCAGCTCTAGGAGTTCACTAGATAATTTGTGGGAAGGATGGGTTTTGTTTTGCTTTTCTAATTATTCAATTTGTAGCATGATCTTGTCAATCTGCCTGTTCCTCTGGGTCGCTCTCTTATTTAGCTTAATAAGCATTCCACGCATGTAGGCCTTGTATGCTGACCAAAGCGTGCATCTATTAGTGTTAGGAAGAGCATTCAGTTCAAAGAAGGAGCGATGCTCACAAATTAGTTCTTGACAAATATCTTTGGGTGGAGTTGAGTTTCCATATTCGTGGTTGTTCTCATCGGTGATCGTCCAAGATTATAGTTATTGGGGCATGGTCCAACCAGGAAATGGTGCCTATTTCAGAGCTCTTGATATTTTGTAAAGTCTATTTGTCGACCACAAACATGTCTATGCGTGAATAGGTCATCTGTGAAGGGGAGAAAAATGTGTAGTCCTTTTCAGACCCATGCTGGCATCTCCATACATCAAAAAGGCCTGTTGTTCAAAGAAAGGGGTTTAATGCATCTCGCTGCTATTGTTTGTGTGTACAGGTGTCCATGGAGTATATTGAAGTCAACCTCTAGGATAAGGCTTCCTCTTTGTAACTTTTTTGTAAGTTTTTTACATAAGCGTTTGTGGAAGCTGATTTGTTTAGTATTTGGTCCATATATATTGACCAGGGTGTAGGTGGACTGCCCTATATCACAAATCAAAATTAGACAGCGACCCTGGGGGTCCTCATAAGATTGGTGAAGTTGGAACTGGAGACTGTCTTTAATCACTGTTAGGACACCGTTTTTCTTTTTTGGGCCTGAGGCAAGAAAGAGTTGGTTATATCCTTTCATTTTGATTGTCGTGGTTTTGGTTGAAGCAAAGTGCGTCTCTTTTAAAAAGACTATGTCGGCTTGTTGTTTTGTAGTTTCCTTTTGCAACGTTGTTCTTTTCTGACATTTAGTGAAACGATCTTGATGGGCATGTTGTGATTCAGGCAGTTATACAACTCTGAATCTTTGGTGTACTAGGGTAATAGCCAGGAGTTATGAGAGCAGTTTTATAAGGAAGTTCACTGGTATTAGAGACTGCAACTATGGTCACAAGATGGGTCAGATAGTCATGCAATTCAGATTATTGGTAGTCTCAATGAGGGGCTGGTGAGCCCAGGGGTCCAGAACAAATAAAAAATGGGAGCTGTTTATCAAGTGAGCTCAATGTGCAGTAACTACTGCTGGTTTTAACAGGAGGAGAACAGTGAACAGTAGCCATCATGGATGGGTTCGCAAAAATAGAATATGGCTTCTGCAGAGTAACCCGCTACTACCCAGCGGATAGTAAGGTGGAAAGTGGAGGGCAATCAGGTTTTGTTAGGCATCTTGAAGGGACCAGTCCGTGTCCATTTGTGAGGATGAGAGGTTGTCAGAGGATGTGGTTTCTTCAGGGATGAGACACCAGTCTCTTAGGCGTTTGAGGCCCCCAGCAAGTGATTTTATGGTATACGTTTTGCTCTGGTAGGTTATTAGTAATTTGACAGGGAAGCCCCATTTGTAGGGAATGTGATAGTTCTGTAGTGGTTTTGTGATAGTGGCCAATTGTCGCTGAGTATCCATTGTTGTTTTTGAGAGATCTGCATATAGTTTGCTTGTGGCAATGGGTTCTGGAAGGATGAATGATCGCTTTGCAGCAAACATCACTTTACTCTCTTTTGCAGTGAAAAAATGAATACGGGCAAGTACATCTCTGGGTTTTGATTCAGGAAGGTGATATTGAAAGTCTATATCCACGATCTATTTCCAAATCTCGGATCTTGTACTATGGACCTCATCAGTGCCTGTAAATATTGGACCAGGTCGAACTTCCGTGACAGGGATGAGGTGCTCCGGGCTGCTAGAGTACAGGGAGAAATACGCCATCAAAATAACAAGCTACTTATCTTCCCTGACTACTCTGTAGAAACTCAAAAGCTCAGACGCTCCTTTGACCAGGTGAAGGCAGCCATGCGTCTTAAGGGCATTCGATACAGTGTTCTGTCTCCAGCGCGATTGAGGGTTCAAGACGGGGAAACCACCAGATTTTTTACCTCCCCCAGGGATGCTAACGCATGGCTGGAATCACTGCCCCCCAACCGTTAAACGCTGCAACATGCTCTTCTGTACTTCTGCTCTGAATATTGGCCGCTGATTGTTCAAATTTCAATAGGGGATTTAATCTTGCACCCGTTGTGCCTTTTGTATTCCCTGTCAGTATACAGTATAATTGTTGTGCCCCTGGCTATGCCAGGTGATATCTACTCTCAAGCTTGCCACTGTTTGAATCTACTGTGGGATAACCTTTTTTGTCCTTTACAAGATGTTCCTGAGATGTTGGGATTTTTAGAGATGAAGATTACCTATGTTTACTGACATGCTGCAGCAATGACTTGTTTGGCTCTCTTGGAAGCTCAGATTTCAGTAATTCCTGAAGGAGGGTCACTGGCGGACTCTAGTGACCATTACATGTATTGCAGGTTCACTTCTCCCTCTACTTTCACTTGCAAGTGATATACACCTTTCATTATGACTGCCTAGGCTGTAATTCCACTCTGGGAGACAATCAGTTGCTAACTGCAATACAGGGAGAAAAGCACTTTTGTCAGATTGATTGCCTAAAGTATGGCATACCCTGTCTTCCCAAGCTACAGGATGATCCTCCTCATTTATCCTAAACAGAGAACATACTTTATTTTAATTTTTATTTTTTTTTTCTATTCTTCATGTGTTGCTAGTTTAATCCACACATCTACTCACCCACAGTGGTCCGAAATGAGACGGTCCGAAATAACCTCTGTTGGTTGGAACGCTATTTTTCTCCTGATTCCTAATGGCGGTGGAGTCTCTCGTCACCTTACGTGGACAATCCTCTCCACTAAGGGTCTACACCCACTGGTTCACGCTCCCTGAACTTGGGGTTTTATTTTTCTTTTTTGATGTTACGGGAACAAGGCATTCCTAGGTTGGGGTGGGGGATGCGGGGTGGGGGGCGGGGTTTAATGCTGGGTTTGTTTTTGTTAACACTATTTTACTGTTTCAGGTGCTTTAGATATGACGCATGTTTGAACAGAACCATTTACACAGTGCTATGTAGAACAATATATGTGTGGCTGGACTGGGATGCTACCTGTCTGGTATGTTACATAACTGCATTTCCACTATACCTCATACTCCATGGCTGAGATAAAGGTAATTTCATGGAACGTTCGGGGGCTTAATACTGCTGTTAAGCGATCCCTGGTGTTTCGTTTCCTTCGATCCCACAACCCGCAGATCTGTATTCTCCAGGAGACACATCTGCCGCAAAACAAAACGGTATGCCTTAAGAAAGCCTGGGGGGGCCTTAATTATCATTCCACCTTTTCCGCCTATGCCTGAGGGGTCAGCATCCTGGTCCACAAGACACTACCGTTTAGGCTGATTGAGGTTAAAACAGATAAAGAAGGGAGATTTGTTGTTATGCATGCTAATATATTTGATAAGAATGTGGTACTAGTTGGGCTTTATGTTCCTCCGCCAGCATCTGGCAGGGTCCTTCACGAGATCATGCAAATAGCGGTGCAATTTGATACCGCATTGGTATACCTCGTGGGGGACTTTACCATGGTTCCACTGGTGGAACTTGATCGGCTGCAATCCTCGGCTCGGGACACCCCGGACCTCAGGCAGTGGGCGGAAACTTTTGCCCTCACTGACGTCTGGAGGCACTTGTACCCGACACTGAAAGTTTTCACTTGCCATTCAGCCTCACACAAAACGCTATCTAGAATTGATCTTGTCTATGCTTCAGGCCCTGCATTACAATATGTACATGACCTGTCTGTGCTTCCCAGGGGAATTTCAGATCACGCACCATTGTGCTTGACACTGACGCTGTCTGTTCCACCAGGGACTCGCCTGTGGCGTTTGTCCAGATTTTGGGCTAATGATGAGAGACTGTTGGAACCCCTAACGGCCTCTATCTGAAATTTCTGGACAGACAATGCTGAATCAGCTGCCCCTCCTGTTGTATGGGACTCATTTAAAGCTTGGATACGAGGGGAGTATGGGCATAGTATCACTCGGCTCAAGCGTGACTCTACTCGCTCCATAGATGAGCTGGAGGCACTGGCAGGCAGGTTGGAGGCTGAATACGTTTCTGCTCCTGGGGAGGACCGGTATAGGGCGTGGAAAAAGGCCCTGCGTGACCTATCCACCACTAGGATGGCCCAGACCGACAAGGCTTTGTTATACTCCGCTCAACGCGTGTTCGAGCATGGTGGAAAAAGTGGGAAGCTTCTTGCGTGGCTGGCTAAGGGAAACATACCTTTAACCCCCATAGGCTCCATTAGAGACAATACTGACCAGATCCTTACTGCCCCTGCTAATATTAATAACCGTTTCCGAGAATACTTTCAGGAGGTTTACTCCTCTAGAAATGTTGCATCGGACTCATCCATGTCCTCTTTTTTTGACTCCCTGTCTATCCCTGTGTTGTCTGAGGAAGCAAGGGAGGGGCTGGAGGCTGACATCACACTTGAGGAGATACAGGTTGCCATGGGACATCTCAAGGGAGGGAAGGCCCCAGGTGCAGATGGGTTACCATCTGAATTTTACTCCAATTTTTCTGAACTACTGGCCCCTAAGTTGACTTCACTGCTTTCTAAATTTGCAAATATGCCAGCCCTACCTGACTCAATGAATGAGGCGGTTATTGTACTGGTTCCTAAACCAGGAAAAGACCCTCTTGATTGTGCATCGTACAGGCCCATCTCATTGCTAAATGTTGATGCCAAGATCTTTGCTAAGGTCTTGGCCACCCGACTATCCCATGTAATAGAAGACCTAGTGGGTATAGACCAGACGGGATTTATGCCAGGCAAGGGCACAGATATTAATATTAGGCGCCTATTCCTTAACCTAGCAACATCGCATGACAACACGGGGTCCAGGGTTATTGCCTCTTTAGATGCCGAGAAGGCTTTCGACTCTGTTGAGTGGAAGTTTTTATGGGAAACCTTGCGTAGATTCGGATTCGGTCCTAAATTTATTCACGGAGTACGATTGCTGTACCGATCCCCCCGGGCACGGGTTCGCACCAACAATTGGGTCTCAGACTCCTTTGATCTGTTTCGTAGTACGAAGCAGGGATGCCCGCTCTCCCCCAGCCTGTTCGCCCTGGCGCTGGAGCCTCTGGCAATTGCCATTAGGAGTGCTCCGGACGTTCTGGGCCTGCGGGTGGGTATGATGGAAGAGCGCCTCTCCCTCTATGCCGACGACGCATTATTGTACCTTAATGACGCTGGACCCTCTCTTCAAGCTGCCCTGCGTATTTTTGACAGTTTTGGTGGTCTCCCGGGAGTTAAGATAAATTGGACCAAATCAGTCCTATTTTTTATAGATGATGAGGTTAACTCTGGACCCCTCTCCTCCCCACTACAAAGGGTTGGGGAATTTAAATACCTTGGAGTTGTGATCACTAGGAATCTCTCTGATTTTATTGTAAAAAACCTGACCCCTGTCCTGAACACCCTACGTTCGAAATGTGCTGCCTGGGAGAGTCTTCCTCTGAATCTTCTGGGTCGCATTAGTCTCCTTAAAATGATGATACTGCCCAAATTTAACTATCTGTTTAGGAACTGCCCGGTCTGGATCCCCGCCTCGTTTTTTAGGGAGATTGACCGTATAGTGGGTTCCTTTATTTGGTCGGGGAGAAACCCTAGGTTGGCACGTACTACGTTATGTTTACCTGCAGATTTGGGCGGACTTGCCCTCCCAGATTTCCAGTTATATTTTTGGGCAGCCATGTTGGTGACGGTACACTGGTGGTTCCAGGGTTCTAGATCCAATGTGGCAACCTGTCTCGAGGCGAATATTCTGGGTTCCCTGACGGACCTTCGGAATTTTCCCTATAGAGGACCCAAGGCATATTGTGAGATCCCTGGGCCTACTAGAGCAACTTGGAGGGTGTGGGAGGCGGCTAGGCGCAGATACTTGAGACCTGGCCAATTGTCTCCAGCTCATCCCCTGTGGGGGAACCCACGATTTAAACACTTCCGTATGATACCGGACCCACAGGTGTGGGCTAGATATGGTGTAACCTTGTTGGAACACGTAATGTCTGGGGGTCAACTGCTCTCCCTGCATGAGCTTTCGGCTAAATTTGGACTGCCCCGCTGGATGGGGTTCCGGTACCTACAGCTGAGACATGCGGCCAGGGCTCAATTCCCACAGACTCCCCTGTTACAGACGGACCCCATCGAAGATCTCCTATCCCCTGGAGACTTGTCTAAACCCCTATCCTCAATATATAATGCGTTGCTGGGAAGAGATTTCCCTAAGATTAATGATTTATGGGAAAGATGGTGGGCTGATATCCCGTCACTGGATAGGGAGGGATGGGAGGACTGTCTAGAGTATGGCCCGAAATTAGTGATAGCATCCAAGGACAAATTGATTCAAGTTAAATTTATACACAGGGTCTACTATACCCCGCAGAGACTCCATCGCATATTTCCTGAGAGAGACCCCATGTGTCCTAAATGCAAAGTCCATATAGGCACATATATACATATGTTCTGGGAGTGCCCAGTTGTTGCACTATTTTGGACTAAGATTGTAGGTGAAATCAACTCCAGATTGCAGACCTCTATTCCGCTCTTGCCGGCCATGGCGTTGTTGGGGATACATGATGATGAGCAGAGGCCATATCATCTTAAATTACTGATTTCCTTCCTTCTTTTCTATGCCAAAAAAGAAATACTTATGAAATGGATAGATTCTTCCCCTCCATCCTTTTCAGCCTGGGAGGCACAGATTGAGGCAGTAATCCCCATGTATAAAATGACATATATAAACCGTGGCTGTCCGTGGAAATTTGAAAAAGTTTGGGCTCCGTGGATGGCCTCGTAGAGAAACATTCAGTTCACTACGTTTATTTATCCCAATAGGGAAGGGTTTTGGAGGGTGGAGGGTGGACGGTACTTGTTGAGAATGGTACTATTAACCTTATGTATTGTTTGTGGGTTTTGCATATTAATTTCCCTATCCTCAAATTTGTAATCTACGTATGTAATGTACTCTACTCTGTTGAATGGTATTCTGTAACTCTGATTATCTATTACAATAATAAAGCACCACTGTTTTTGTTAAAAAATATTGGACCAGGTCAGGTTGCTGAATTGTCTCTGGATGTTGCAGAATTTTATATTGCTTCGATGGGACCAGTCCTCTAAATCTGCCAGTTTAAGTTTGATTAAGTGTAATTCATCATCATGCTCAGTATATACATCAATCAGCTCATTGTGCGCAGTGTAGAGATCTGACATTTTTGTTTCTACATGTAGTAAATGCTGGTCTTGTGCTTGTACTATAGTAGATAAGGAGGATACTGAGGCAGACAGATCTGTATACAGGGTGTGCTTCAGTGAAATGAACATATTCTTCATTGTCACCTCAGAGATTGGCTGATCTGTGACTGGGAATGAATCCATTGCCGAGGGTTGCTGAGGATCAGGGAATAGAAGAGTGATGGAGGGATTGCTGGGCTAGCTGAGAGCTGTTTCATCCCTGTGGGACTTTGATTTAGCTGGGCTGGCTGTGGAGGGAGAAGCAGGGGGAGATGACTCACCGTTGGAGAGGAGGAGAAGTGCTGCTGCTGTGTGAGAGTGAAGCCAGCATGAGGGGAAAGGAGCCGCGCTGCTTGATTGAGTAGGCCGTCAGCGCCATCTTGCCCACGGCTCATGTCTGCTATTGGAAAGGAGTTAGTCAGCTTCTGTGGCCCTTTGAGGTGCTTCCTGTGCGCCGACATTGTACCCAGAGGTAGCAGGAGGTCCCGGGAGCTGTGTGGATTAATTTTGCCCTTGGTTTGTTGCCTTGGAGTCACTTGTTGCTGGGTAGATTTACGGAACTCAGAAATAAGAAGAATCTTTAAACATTATTTCAAAAGCTTTAAGTGCCAAGAAATATTATTTACAGTACATTTGTTGCTTTCTAACACCATTTAATAATCTGAAGAATTATCTGCACAAAAGAACGGCTGCTCTCTGTGTTAGAGCAGCAGTGTCTGTATGTTTCCCAACTTGTCAGCACTACAGTTTTTCAGTCAGTCAGGGTTGCTTCCCTCACCATTCATTACAGACTGGTGCAATGTAATGGTGACAAGGTTTAGTGACATGTCTGACTGTGGTACATTATACCCCCTCTAACACAAAAAGCTGAAATTCTGCCATGCAGTCTTTTTTTTTATATACAAACATGTTAAATGCAAATTTGTAGGCCTGAAACCCCAAGATATTATACAGTCATGTCCATAAATATTGGGACACCATCACAATTCTAATATTTTTGGATCTATACACCACCACAATGGATTTGAAATGAAACAAACAAGATATGCTTTAACTGCAGACTTTTAGATTTAATTTGAGGGTATTTACATCCAAATCAAATGAACGGTGTAGGAATTACAACAGTTTGCATATGTGCCTCCCACTTTTTAAGGGACGAAAAGTAATGGGGCAAATTAACAATCATCCATCCACATTTCACTTTTTTAATACTTGGTTGCAAATCCTTTGCAGTCAACTACAGCCTGAAGTCTGGAATGCATAGAAATCACCAGACGCTGTTTTTCATCCCTGGTGATGCTCTGCCAGGCCTCTACTGCAACTGGCTTCAGTTCCTGCTTGTTCTTAGGGCATTTTCCTTTCAGTTTTGTCTTCAGCAAGTGAAATGCATGCTCAATTGGATTCAGGTCAGGTGATTGACTTGGCCATTGCATAACATTCCACTTCTTTCCCTTAAAAAAATCTTTGGTATGCTTCGGGTCATTGTCCATCTGCACTGTGAAGCGCCGTCCAATGAGTTCTGAAGAATTTTGCTGAATATGAGCAGATAATATTGCCCAAAACACTTCAGAATTCACCCTGCTGCTTTTGTCAGCAGTCACATCATCAATAAATACAAGAGAACCAGTTCCATTGGCAGCCATACATGCCCACGCCATGACACTACCACCACCATGCTTCACTGATGAGGTGGTATGCTTTGGATCATGAGCAGTTCCTTTCCTTCTCCATACTCTTCTCTTCCCATCACTCTGGCTCAAGTTGATCTTGGTCTCATTTGTCCATAGGATGTTGTTCCAGAACTGTGAAGGCTTTTTTAGATGTTGTTTGGCAAACTCTAATCTGGCCTTCCTGTTTTTGAGGCTCACCAATGGGTTACATCTTGTGGTGAAACCCCTGTATTCACTCTGGTGAAGTCTTCTCTTGATTGTTGACTTTGACACAAATACACCTACCTCCTGGAAAGTGTTATTGAACTGGCCAACTGTTGTGAAGGGTGTTTTCTTCACCAGGGAAAGAATTCTTCGGCCATCCACCACATTTGCTTTTTGTGGTTTTCTGGGTCTTTTGGTGTTGCTGAGCCCACCAGTGCGTTCTTTCTTTTTAAGGATGTTCCAAACAGTTGATTTGGCCACACCTAATGTTTTTGCTATCTCTCTGATGGGTTTGTTTTGTTTTTTCAGCCTAATGATGGCTTGCTTCACTGATAGTGACAGCTCTTTGGATCTCATATTGAGAGTTGACAGCAACAGATTCCAAATGCAAATAACCCACTTGAAATGAACTCTGGACCTTTTATCCGCTCCTTGTAAATGGGATAATGAGGGAATAACACACACCTGGCCATGGAACAGCTGAGCAGCCAATTGTCCCATTACTTTTGGTCCCTTAAAAAGTGGGAGGCACATATACAAACAGTTGTATTTCCTACACCGTTCACAGTTCTACAGTTAAAGCTCATCTTGTTTGTTTCATTTTAAATCCATTGTGGTGGTGTATAGAGCCAAAAAGATTACAATTGTGTTAATGTTCCAATATTTATGGACCTGACAGTATATTTTCTGAAAGCAGAGATCCTCTGGAAGAAAATGGTTGTAGTTACAAATTTTTATGCCACGCGACATGTCATGCCTCAAATTTGCATGCATCATAAATCAGTAAGAAAGTACAGTACCATGGGCAACACTTTAAAAGCCTTTATAGCGCATCTGTTCAGAGCTACCCATGAAGGATGGGCCTAAAATAATTTTTCTCACTCAGATAAATGTTGTAAAGGCAGAAGGTTTTTGTCTTAATGCATTCTATGCATTAAGATAAAAACCTTCTGTGTGTAGCAGTCTCCCCAGCACCCCCAATTAGCTACTTGACCTCCTTCTCTCTCCAGCAATGTCCTCAATCCCCTCAGCCATCCAGTACACTTCTCCTGATTGGCTAAGACAGAGCAGCGGTGCAATTGACTCCCGTGGCTGTCAATCAAAGGCAGTCAGCCAATCAGGGGAGAGAGGGGGTGGGGACAGGTTGGGGCTCCGTGTCTGAATGATGTCAGGATCCGAGGGGTTAACAAGCAGCTGTGAGACAGTTCAGTCAACTTAAAAGCCTTTTTTTCAGCAAAATACAACTCTTCTTAGCAATATAAGACAGTCCTTTTAAATCATGCTCAGCATCCCAGCCACAGCATATAACATAGCAAAGTCCCAGTTCAGGCAAGCTCACCCAGCAGGATCAAGTCGTAGGCAACAAGGGTCCTTCCAGCTTCAAGCTCCTCTTAGCTCTGATAGCTCAACAGCCATCTCTCTCCAAACACACTTCTCCTCTCTCTGACATTTTCAACTCAGCTGGCAATAAGCAGGTCTGAAGGGGAAGTACCTGCCCTCTTCATTTAACACCTTCTTTTAACCCTGCCCCAGGCTGACTCTCCACAATGGATACATGGAGCTCTGACTCGGCTTGGGTGACAACCTGTAACAAGCTGCTGGCTGAGGGGCACTCAAAGGAGGGAGGGACCAGGAGCAGCAAAAAGAAACACGAGAAGAGGAGGATCTGGGCTGCTCTGTGCAAAACCAACTGCATAGAGGAGGTAAGTATAACATGTTTGTTAATTTTTTTTAAAAAGCGAGCCTTTACAATCACTTTAATGTGCAAAGTGCAACAAAAGAAGGTGTACAAGTAGGTAGCAAAATTCATATTGAGTTTAGAAATGGCCATCTGCAAGGCTTAAATGCCCATGGTGAGATATACGTTACAGGTATATTATCTGCCATTGCATATTTTAGTATTAAGTGTTTGTTGGTTTTAAAAATGTGCACATGTAAATGATTAATTGTGGCTGTAATTGTATTTTATTTTATTTATTTTTAAAGGTGTCATCAGAACAGCTTTACCAAACATGGACAGAGAAGTCAAAGAACAGTATCAAGTTCTTATACAAGCCAAGGATATGGGAGGGCAACTAGGAGGTTTAGCAGGAACTACAACTGTTAATATTACACTTACTGATGTTAATGACAATCCCCCTCGATTTCCAAAAAGTAGGTGCTTTTGCATGCAAGATTAGTTCATATATACGTTTAAGTATATTGTTTTCATTACTTTTCTATATTGAGAATCCAAAATAATCTGAATGCATATTGAAAGCAAAAGGCATACCTGTAGCAAAAACTGATAATTATATGGAGGAACAAGGTAAGAAGGGAAATTTTACATGTTTTTCCTTTTGCATGAAATAGACCATATATTTACTATATGGGTCCTTTAAAAATCTCCAGTCCTAAAGAATTACAATCTAAATAATATGATTTGGACACATTTTATTGAAAGTTTTGTCTTTGAAAAGGTTGTGTGTATCCAAGGAATGAAGAATGGTTTATATATTGGTAATGATAAGATTACTTTAGGAGGTATATGAATTTGCTATATGTGTCAAATAAATATGTATCCTCACTCCTCAGTTCAACATGTGTCAGCAGAGTTGTACCTGATACTTTCCCAAAGACATACAGTTCTTGTAGGTTAATTTCCTTCTGTCTACATTGGCCCTAGTATATAGTATGTGAGATGGGGGCCTTACATTTTAAGCTAACTGAGAGCAGGGACTATATGAATAAAAAGTATGTGAAATGCCGAGGTGATGGTGCTATATAAATACCTGTAAGAGATAGATAAACTATGGGAACCAAGAGTTTACTTTTTTTAGCCTTTTTTCATAGCTAAATTGCTGGGCACTGTCATGGCAGTCAGTACTAATGTAAAATAAATACATAAATAAGTAAATAGATAAATAAAATAAAACATTTAATGGAACGAGGCTCTTTTCATGTGGCTTAAAAGGCAACACTGAAAATACAAAAACCTTGAAATAACATTTGTGGAGGATGCCTTAAATCTACATTGAAGTTAAAAAAAAACAGTATGGTGTAGTCCTTCTAAAAGTGACATTATCAACAACAACATATTTGGTCAATTGTGTTGCCTATTGAGGGGGCTGTTGTTTACATTAGATCTGTTATTTATTGGCAATGCAGTGAAACAGTGATACTGGGTTTTGGGTTGTGGTGGTTGTGGAGAAACATCACTGGGCAACAGGTCATCAAGAATGATGATGAATCTACATTGCTAGATGATGTGAATAATTATATATTTACATTGGGAACATTTGTTACCCTCTTTTAATGGTCCCATTAAGAATGAGGCTGAAGGATGGGATGTGCCTTACTGGCTATTGATGTGACAACTGGGGTCAAACACAGAGGTGCGCTTGGCCACTTTACCTAAGAGTTTTGCTTGTATAAGGAAGCTAAGTAGTGGATCATTGTTAGATTATTAAAGCTCTCCGAGAGAAAATGTCCTTATACACCTTGTGTGATTTAATACCAAATGGTACAGCCACTAAAGTGAATTATTGTCATATCCCTATGCATTTTATGTCCTACACCTTGTAGTAGAGTATTGGGATATATATCTAGAATTCAGATCAACATGCAACTTATATCTGAAGCTAAGCATGTAATGCTAAAGTAAAAGAGGCTCCAGAGAGCTACAAAAACAAGAAAGCAGATAGCTATGACAACCCAATTAAATGTACTTAGTATAGTTATGTTAAAGTGCCTGCATACTGTCATTGGCTATCAGCATTTTTGAACAGCAGTATAAGTTATATGTATAGCTCCTCAAGGAATATTTTTTTCAGAAAATTATCTTTATATATATTACTCAAATGTAAGGCCACAAGTACATGGCCATAAAGGGTACAGTGCACAGTGCCTGTGTACTCACCTTTCTGGGCCCCACTAATGCTGCATACAGTCACCCATTGAGATCAAGTAGAAGATATGGCTGTACGCAGTTATGTGCCACTATTTGGATCTGAGTGTACATCTGTGCACATGCGAGTGCTATACGCAACCCCTGATGCATAGCCATGTACAGCAGCATCTTCAAATTCATTTCAATAGGTAGCTGTATGCAGAAGCTTCAGGTCCCGGGAATATGATTATGCAGACTCTGCATATTCATACTCCTGTATGGCTGTGTGCAAGAGAACTAAATGTTAAATGTCTTTTTTTTTAAAGACAGTGTAATGCACTTTAGATATTTACATGATTACATCATAATGTATGTGATAAAAAAGATTACTCATATAACAATAACTGATGTGTAAATAAAAAAATACAAATTAGTTATGCTGTATTACACAAACCATGGCATATATTTTAAATATTTGAAAAAAAAAACCATTTAAAACATTTGCACAGATTGAGAGAATCTAAAACATTCTGAGAGAAGAGATTCTCCAACTACTTAGTATGGAAGATGTATTCTGAATTTATGAAATAACTTTGAATTTGCTTTCTTGATGAACTAGTGCACTTCAAAATGATTAGTAACCAGAGGCATTTTCCTTTAAACTGCATTCATCCTTTTGATTTTATGCATATCAGTGACCTAGACATTACACTTTTCCCTTGGCAGCCTGAATTTTACCTTCCTACCAAAATTATCTTTGATATCATGGTATTTGTTAAAATGTTACTTGTAAGAAAACGAACAGTTCATTCAGACTTAGGAAAGGCATAATAAATGCATTCATCATTTATGTAGTACAGTTATATAGTAAAAATCCAGTATTTGTGAACAAATGTATTTTAAATCTTACAAATTTAAGAATAATTGCAAATTATTTCATCATTATTTTGTTTACAGGGATCAAGATAAGACAGAATTTTAAATCTACAATCTCCTGAATAATCAGCTATTGTAAATCATTCATTTTGGAACCACCTTCAGTTCTTTCAATCTGTAGCTAGATAATTTAATTATATCAGAGAAATGATTTCTGTGAGTCCAGATTTGACTCTTAAGTCACTGAATTGCTTAGAACACTGGGGCACAGTCATGTTGTAACAGGAAGGGGCCATCCCCAAACTGTTCCTACAAAGTTGGGAGCATGGAATTGTCCAAAATGTATTGGTATGCTGATGCCTTAAAAGTTCCCTTCACTGGATCTAAGGGGCCAAACCCAACCCCCGAAAAACAACCCCACGCCATAATCCCCCCTCCACCAAAATGATTTGGACCAGTGCACAAAGCAAGGTCCATGAAGACATGGATGAGCAAGTTTGGGGTGGAGGAGCTTGACTGGCCTTCACAGAGTCCTAACCTCAACCTGACTGAACACCTTTGGGGTGAATTAGAGCAGAAATTGAGAGCCAGGCCTTCTGGTACAACATTAGTATCTGACCAAAACAAATACGCTTCTGGAAGAATGGTCAAACATTTCCATAGACACACTCCTAAACCTTGAAGACAGCCTTGCCTGAAGAGCTGATGTTGTTATAGCTGCAAAGGGTAGGCCAACGCAATATTGAACCCTATGGACTTATGCCCCATACACACGATCGGACATTCCAACAACAAAATCCATGTTTTTTTTCCGACGGATATTGGCTCAAATTTGTTTTGCATACACACGGTCGCACAAAGTTGTTGGAATTTCCGATCGTCAAGAACGCGGTCACGTACATCACGTACGACGAGACTATAGAAGGGCAGTTCAGAACCAAGCACGGCACCCTTTGGGCTTCTTTTGCTAATCATGTGTTAGTAAAAGTTTGGTGAGAGACGATTCGTGCTTTTTCAGACTCGTGGCTTTCAGATCGTTTTCTGCTGTTCAGTTTGTACTTGTGGGTTTGTATCTGGTCTTCAGTGCGTGCAGTGAGTACAATTGACTTGTCATTGTGTTCGTGTTCATTCGTTACTGATTTTCAGGTCGCTCTTCACAGGCCTTGCTGTTCTTCAGTGCATTCTGTTACTTCGTTCTGAGCAGCCGACCGTTTTCTAGCCATGTTGCGTATACATACTCCTCGTAGGTGTTGGGGTCCTTACCTTGACACAAGCCCAGTCCATGAACAGGGTGGGGAGGAGTTCATGGACGAAGAATTGGTTGCTCCAGTGTGACCAGTTCTGTCACTTACCTTTGCTCCGTGAGATCCGTGAGAATAATCCTGATGATTTCAGGAACTTTCTCAGGATGACGGACCCCGTATTTCACCGTTTGTTGGCTTTGCTGACCCCTTATATCAGCAGGCAGGATACCTGCATGAGGCAAGCCATCACTCCGGAGCAGAGGCTCATTGCCACCCTGCGGTGCTTGGCAACGGGGATAAGCCTGCAGGACCTCACGTTCTCGACAGGCATCTCCCCCCAGGCTCTGGGGATAATTATCCCAGAGACCTGTTCTGCCATCATCCAGGTCCTGCAGAAGGAGTATATTAAGGTAAGATTGTTATCCTTTAACATCACATTTTCTTGTATATAATGTTTGCTAATGTATTGTATTTCTTTCCTCATTCCCTAATTACCATGATTGTAATATGCTGTGAATGTCCCCTTTGTCCTCATGCATGCTGGATTTTTATGTAATTTTTTTTGTCCATCATACATATTTGCCTTCACTTACCTCCCCAGCATGCTCTCCTGGCCCTATATTCACCTCATGTAGTCACTTAACAAGGTATTTTGTCAGCTCCATAGTAGTGCTTTACCCTAAATACCCCCTAAAATGTGTAAAATTGTGATTTGTGCTTTAAATTCAGACAGAGTGCCAGAGGCTTTTTTTTGGTCTCCCAAAGTCTTTTTTGAACCCTCCTTCCCCCCAACTGCTAACTCAGCTGATACCAATCCTCTATCTGCTGATTTTGCCAAACCCATATATACTATACCCACCTCTTTAGTGGTCAGATTTATGGATGAATTCCCCAAAGCATGTAGTGCAAGGGCCTGCCTGAATACTTTCAAATGGTACTGTTTAAATTTTTTGTATCCTATTATTATCTTGATAGGTAATAGCAGAATGTAAAAATGTGCTAAAATGTGTACAGTGTGTATTTATATCTTTGTATTATGACACATCTTACCTGTCCAGTGGGCTGCCAATAGTGTAAATAAGGAGGGGCTGACCAAAGTAATACACATTATTTAGGCATTCATCTCTCAATGAAGTGGAGAGGGTTACCTGTCCAAAACATCCCCCCCCTATAAAATTTCAAAAATGGCCCATGAGAGGGGGGGAGAAATCTGATAGGTGGACCTTATACCTTTGTCTTTAAATAGTCCCTAAAATAAATGTTATACTGATGTTGGCCAAGAATGTTTGGGTCTAATCTGCTTTCCATGTTTATGTGCAAAATGATTAATTTATTTTTCTTGTTTGACTCCACAGTTTTCTTCCAACCCACAGGAATGGCAGACTTTGGCCTCCCACTTTGCCCAGCAGTGGGATTTTCCTAACTGTGGAGGGGCAATTGATGGGAAACATGTCCACATCATCCCACCACCCAACTCGGGGTCATATTATTGCAACTATAAGGGGTTCAATAGTATTGTGATGTTGGCGGTGGTGTCGGCTACTTATGAGTTCCTGTATGTGGACGTAGGGAAGAATGGCTGGATGTCAGATGGTGGAGTCATCGCCCAGTCAGAGTTCTACAGGCGTCTCCAGAATGGCAGCTTGGACTTGCCACCTCCAGAAGACAATGTGGAAGGACTCCCATTCGTCTTCGCTGCGGATAAAGCATTTGCGCTGGGGGACAATTTTATGCGGCCATTCCCTATGAGGACCCTCACCCCGGACCAGAGGGTTTTTAATTACCGGCTGGCCAGAGCCAGAAGAGTGGTGGAGAACACGTTTGGAATCATGGCCAGCCAGTTCTGCCTATTTCTTACACCCATACACATGGCGGAGTATAAACTAAATCACATCATCCTGGCTTGCTGTGTTCTCCACAACTTTTTAAGGAGAAATTCTGCCAACTATGCTGCCTCAGTTGGGCCTGACCTGAGGCCGGAATTCATGTAAATGAACCAACCCTGACGGCGCTTGAAGATCAAGATACCTTGAATACTTTGCGGGTAGGGGGGCCATCAATATGCCAGACAATGTCTGAGACATTTTTTAAATAAAAAAATAATTTTAACTACTAAAATATTTGCTGATATTTACTGCTTGTGTTTCTTTTAGCTGACCCTGACATAAATTTGGGGAGTCCTGAAAATGGCGTGATTGTGTAACATTAAAAAGCACTGTTGGGAGTTATTTACTAAAGGCAAAGACACTTTGCACTTGAGACTGCACTGAAACTGCACTTGTAGTGCAAAGTGGATTTGCCCTTAGGAAATAACCCCCATTGTCACAGAAAACACCAATTTTACCACAACAAAAGTTTTGGAGCATCGAAACAATAATCCACACATTCTTGATTTTCAATATTTTTAATACAAGCACAATCACATGTGCATCTATAAAAGGTTTTTAAAACAAACCAACATGTTTGTTGTATAACAATTTTTTGGGTCACATTAATAAAAGTAGAAATGTCCATTTAAGGTAAAACAGGCATGTTTCAAACCAACATGAAATACACAAATCTGGAACTTACAAAGTTCAACTTTGTTCAAAATTGACGGCAATATCAGACATGAGTATTTAAAAACTGTGTTTGATATTGCGTTCAGATGGGGTGAAGTCACCCCTGGAAAAGCCAAATTTTGAAGATGCACACAAATTGCCGAATGTCAACATGTGCTAGCTGCCATCACGGGGGATCAAGGGTCGTGTTTTGGGGGTGCAACTCCTTCCTCTCAGCTACTTTATTATTGAGGAAGGGGTTGCACCCCCAGAACGCCTACATTGATCTCCCGAGATGGCAGATAGCACATGATGACACACTGTGTGCATCTTCAAAATTTGGCTTTTTGACGCTATGTAAAAAAAGGTGCCACGGGGCGTGGCTTAGCAATGGCCGTGTGAAGAAGCATATCTAGAGAGCTCTTGGCTTCCCCCTGTCCCGCCCGCACAAAACAACGGCTAAAGTCTCAACTAATGCGGCATGCCAACCTGCAAGAAGTACAGAACGAGAGCATCGGTTAGTGGCACCCGGACTCCCACCCCACGGAGCAGTATACGCAGCTATTTTCCGGACTCCCAGAAGAGCTCACCGGGCGCCATTGTATCAGCACCACGTGCACGCTTCCCAGCAGAAGCTGCCATATTGCCAGTATCTACACCCCCATCTTCGCTTGATAACTCGGAGTATCCCCTGGAACCCACAGGAGACCCTCATACAGACATGGCGAATTCGACGAGGCAAGGGAGAGAAATACCTGATGACATCCGCGCCATTCTACAGGCACTCCCCACTAAAGCGGACTTCGAGGCCTTACCGTCCAAGTCTGACATTGAGGCCCTTATCCAACGAGTGGAAGAAGCCCATACCAGAGACATACAAGAGCTCCGAGTGGAGATGCAGACGATCGATGCAGGAGAAAGCTCGGTCACTGCCCTGACACAGCGGGTATCTGACCTGGAGCGTTCACAAGAGACACAGGCTTCCACGGCGGTGGAATTGCAGCTCCATCTCGAGGACTTGGAGGACCGCAGCCGCCGCAATAACTTGCGGCTGCGGGGTCTCCCAGAGGCCACTGGAACTGAAGACCTGGAGGCAACAGTGACGGCCATTTTTCAGGGGATCCTGGGCACTCCGCCGCCACCCATCGAACTGGACCGCGTACACAGGACACTTGGCCCAAAACCCACGGATCCAGATAGACCCCGAGATGTACTCTGTAGGGTCCACCGGTACACCCAGAAAGATCTTATACTCCGCAAGGCCTGGGAACAAGGGGAGGTAGTGTTCGATGGCGCCGAGATCAAGATCCTCCCGGATCTATCCAGAGCCACACTATTAAGAAGAGCCATGCTGAAACCTATTTTGGAGCTAGCAAAGAGGCAGGGATGCACATACCGCTGGGGCTACCCCCTGGCAGTAACCTTCCGGAGCACCACAGCATCCTTTACCCTACGCACTCTAGCGGACTTGCCGGCTCTCTTTACCTTTCTGGGGACAGAACCGATCACAGTCCCAAACTGGCTGACCCTTGTACCGCGTCCCACAGGCAGATCGGGAGCCGCTGCTCATCGTTACCAACCGCCTCGCCAGCAACGTTCCAGAAGGAGATCCAGGGCACCCTCCAACGAGGACACACGTGAGTCATGATCTTGCTACCCCATACAAGACCAACCTGATACCTGAGCATGGCATGTTATTCCTAGTAATGTTGACCTACTGACTGACCCCCTGTATGTGTGCACAACGGATGCCTACATGCCCACTGATTGACAGGCACTTAGATCTGAACCGCTAAGATATAGGAGGCTTTTACTCCTTGGGACATAACTATACCGGGATGTGAAATCCAGGTGGAGGAGGCAGGAACATTATAAAGACTGTGCACGGAACAGATTACGTATGCCAGAACTGTGGGTGCTGTTAAGGACATAAAAGGCAGATCTCCTGGGACCCTCTCTTGTGTTTGAGATCACATGCTCTGCACTTGCAACCTGACTGACTGAGATCCCGCCCAATGTGGAGATGGGAGTACAACGTGTGCATGCTTAAGCAGAAACTTACCTTACAAACTCTATTGGAGTAGGGTTTATTTGCATAGAAGATATTGGCAATATATTAGAGAATAGGTTAAGTGCATGCCCAATCTTTTGGGGGTCGTGGAAGGGGTCGTGGAATATGGGACATGGTCCAATGTTCAGAAGGAGGGAAACGGGTGTAGATATGATGACCGCTCGCGCGGCACAGGCTCCCACTTCATGCTGAAATGGCCCATCTGAAGAAAGGGGGAGATAGCCACGATGGTTTACCGCTAGGAGATATACTCCCAGAGAAGGGTGTATTTGAGAAGTGCACATGGGGACCTGGGGAGACGGCCTCTAGTTAACTTTGGTTCACTTTTTTTTTTTTTTTGGTGTCTCTCAATTTAAGTTCGGAGGCTGCTCCCCTATTTCCTTTTGTAGGTCACATAGGAAATGTTTTCTTATTTGTTTTCAACCGTTACCATGCTCAGGTTGGGGCACTATGTGTGCCATACAGATTGCAAAATGATACATACTTAATTACTAAGCAGTTTTTGTTACTTGTTTTGACATGCCGTACTTACATGACCAGGTGCAATAGCCATATTCAATATAATATTGACATATACAGATATATGGCGGGCTGGGGAGGGGGGGTCAGTGAGTTCAAACCTGGCTTTCTCTTTCCACAACCCCAAATAGACCTGCGCTCGATTACCAGTTAGCACTGGTGAGCGTCCTAGTACCATTGTACTATTGATCTAGAGTACTCTATATAGAGTTTATAAGTGTGATTAAGCACTTTCTAATTATTCCTCCCACCCTCTGGATTTCTGTTTTTTTCTTTTTTCCTGTTCACCATTTGACACGCCAAGATATTGGCCCCAGATATCACCTTCATCTCTTCATTCTCTACCTTCCCCTCCCTCACTTACTCTCCCTCCCCATCCCCCCTCCACTCTGATCAACCCCCCCTTTTCTTCTCCCCTATACCCCTGAACCTTTTGAATCTAAATCTCTCTCTATACCGGGTAACATGGAGGCGGTGAACATCTTCTCATTAAATACAAAAGGCTTGAACATACCCGAAAAGAGAAGGATGCTTTTACATGATCTAAAACACCATAGGGCAGACCTGGCACTACTTCAGGAGACACATTTTAAAAGCGGTAACCTCCCCATTTTGAAGAATAAATTTTTCCCACTGGCATATCATTCCACCAATGGCTCATCTAAGACCCGTGGAGTATCCATACTCATCTCAAAAAGAGTTCCCTGGAAATGTACAGACATAAATCCAGATCCAGAAGGTAGATTCTTGTTCCTTAAGGGTGAGATTGGTGGAGTACAGGTGACCCTCGCTAATATCTATGTACCTAATTGCCACCAAGACCATTTCCTCCGTAAAACCATAGAGGCCCTTCTGGAGTTTACGAGTGGTCACCTCATAGTAGGCGGCGACTTTAATGTCCCACTAATACCCGCCGAGGACACTTCCTCCGGGAATTCATCTATAACACCTAACATTCGGAAACAAATATCCAGGACACTACACAGAGCACAATTGATTGATGCTTGGAGACTTCTCCACCCGACTGAACGTGACTATACCTTCTACTCGTACCCGCACAAACATTACTCGAGGATAGACTATTTTCTACTCCCACATGCCCAATTACATGCCCTTCGTGACTCCAAAATTTTGTCAATCACATGGTCTGACCACGCCCCTGTTATGCTGACGTATGCACTGACAGACAACACGACCACTAGATCCAAAACATGGAGACTGAATGAAAGCCTTCTACAGGACGAAGAAGTGCTAAAAGATGTCACCCGAGAAATCACAGACTATTTCAAAACTAATAACACCCTGGACAGCAACCCCGGTATAGTGTGGGAAGCCCATAAGGCAGTAATTCGCGGAGTCTTAATCAAACACGGAGCACGCATTAAAAGGGAACGTTCAAAGCAACTTACATCTCTCTTTCATGACCTACACAGAGCAGAAGCGAGACATAAACACGCTCAGACACCAGAGGGAGAGGCAGAACTTAAACAGATACGGAGTAAAATAGTGGACTTAATGCAGTTTAAGGCGAAAGCCGCGCTCCAAATTTGCCGTCGTGTAACGTACGAGTCAGGAAACAAATGTGGCAAACTACTTGCAAATTCTTTGAGGGAACAGACCCTGGCCAATTATATCCCCCGTATTACGGCACCCTCTGGACAGAGAGTCACACACCCACAGAAGATAGCAACTGAGTTTAGGGAATTTTATTCCTCACTTTACAACCTACAAACACCACCCACACCACAAATACATATAGATGACTATCTGAGCAGATCTGGTTTACCCCAATTGCCTGCGGAGTTCAGTGAGCTGATGGATGAGCCCATTGTATTGGAGGAGATACAGAAGGCGGTAGCTTCCATGAAAGTGGGTAAAGCCCCGGGGCCTGATGGTTTTACGGCCCAATACTACAAAACCCTGATGCCGGATTTGGGGGAACATATGCTAAGGTTCTTCAGCTCATTGGGCTCTGGATCATGCATACCTAGAGACACCTTGACAGCTCATATTGCGGTAATTCCCAAGGAGGGGAAAGACATGACGGCATGTGGAAGTTATAGGCCAATATCATTACTTAATCTAGATGTCAAGATTTTTACGAAAATATTGGCCACCAGAATCCAGACATACCTTCCTTCCTTAATCCATCTAGATCAGGTTGGTTTTGTCCCCACAAGAGAAGCCAGGGATAACACTACCAAAGTGCTAAACATACTACATGTAGTAAATAAGAATGCAACTCCCTGTGTCTTTTTAAGCACGGACGCAGAGAAGGCCTTTGACAGGGTTAATTGGAATTTCATGATCTCTGTCTTAAGACATGTTGGTTTGGGTGACAGGATGCTTCGGTGGATCAACTCAGTTTACACGGATCCCACGGCACGGGTGCGTGTGAATGGGGTCCTGTCGGATCCCTTCTCGATTAGGAATGGAACTCGACAGGGGTGCCCGTTGTCGCCGCTCCTCTTTGCCCTGTCACTGGAACCCTTCCTGCGGACCGTGCGCGCCCACCCAGATATAACCGGGGTGTCATTGGGAGAGACACAAAAGAAAATCGCTGCTTATGCAGACGACATGATGTTCACCCTTACCAATCCGTTAATATCTATCCCCAACCTACTACAAGAATTCCAAATTTACGGCAACATTTCCAACATGAAGATCAACTTCAATAAATCAGAGGCCATGAGTGTGGGGTTGCCTCCACGACTTCTGGCCTCCATTAGAGAAAGTTTCAATTTCAAATGGACTACTACAAGCCTTAAATACTTGGGTACGTACATCCCTCCTAAACTGTCACAGATATATGCTTTGAACTTCCCCCCTCTATTAACTAAGGTCCGGAATTTACTTACCACATGGAGCAAAGGGTTACATTCATGGTTTGGTAGATGCAACATCCTTAAGATGTGCATACTTCCAAAGTTTCTATATCTATTACAGGCATTACCGATTCAATTACCCTCTCATTACTTCGATCAGACGAGTGCCCTCTTTTCTAAGTTTATTTGGGCAAACAAAAGACCTAGGCTCAACAAAAGACTGCTTACACTACCCAAAATTTATGGAGGCCTGGCAGTCCCAGACCTTCGTAAATATCAGCAAGCAACCCACCTGACCAGACTCATAGATTGGATTCGGCACCAACCTATTAAACTATGGACGCAACTTGAGCAGATCCAAAGTAATATACCTTTAAACAGAATGCCATGGTGCCATAACACCCTACCACGTGAGTTAAAGGATCACCCCCTAATAGGTGTGACCTCGAGAATCTGCTCTTCCCTGTTCACACGCTCAAAATTGACATCGTCCAATTCCCCTCTACGCCCTATTCTGGGAACACCAGATTTTATTCCAGGGTACACGGACCCAGTCTTCAGATCCCTACGGGAAAGGGGTTATTTCCAAACTTCACATTTTGCAGTGAACGGTCGGTGGCCCTCAAGAGATGACCTTATGAATCCAGAGGGGCCGTTTGGTTTGGACCTATGGAGAACCCTTCAACTTAAGCATTATCTTAGCACTTTATCTCCTCCTGAGAGTCTTGAGCAGACCTTGACGACTTTTGAAACCTACTGCTCAGAGGAGGGAGCTCTACCTCACACGTTGTCGGCCACCTACCAGCTGCTGATCACACCACCAGAAAACCACAAGATACCCGGGCTAGGTGCATGGGAAAAAGACATACATTGTACATTCACACCGCGACAAAAACAAAACATTATACACTTTACCTTTAAATCTTCAATTTGTACAAAGATGCAAGAAATGAATTTTAAATTACTCACTAGATGGTACAACACACCTACAAAACTGCAGAGATTCTTCCCATCCTCCTCAGGGCTCTGTTGGAGATGTCAGGGAGATCAGGGAACAATCCTCCACATTTTCTGGAGCTGCCCCTTATTGAAGCAGTTCTGGGAAAATATACAAAAAACAATACAAAAATTCACGGAACGCCCTATCCCGGCGGAGCCGGGTTTCTTCTTATTACATGCAACAGACATGGCGAGCAAAAAATACAAAAAATCCCTGATCCGCCATTTATTAGATGCAGCAAAATCCTGTATTCCACTACTGTGGAAGTCAACTAGATCCCCATCCTTGGGCATGTGGGTAAGGAAGGTAGAGGACATCAGGTACATGGAGGATCTCATTCTCACAGCCCGACATAAAAATGAGTTGTACACCAAAATATGGTCTAACTGGGTAATCTTTATTTTCTCCACTGAAGGACAGAGCCTTATGATGGATACCTGAAGACATCCGAAACTCCAATCCCATACGTATGCCCCAACCTGGGGTGTTCGCCGCCTCCGTGTGCCCGACTTACCCCCCTTCCTTCCTCCCCTCCCTCTTTTCTCTCCTTTCCTTCCTTTCCCTCCCCCCTTTTTTTTTTTTTTTTTCTCACTAGTTTTATACTCTTAGTGGATAACCATATTAATCTATCTAAGGCTTAACCAAAGAAAAGATAAAAAAAGACAGAAGGAAAGAGGTAATCAGACATGTATGAGGACCACAGCAATGTTGAAAGAATGTTTACATAGCTCTACAGAATATAATAGTCTATGCACGGATAGTAAATGTGGATACATTTCTAGTATTCATGCTGTGTGAGGCTGCGTCCTCAATTAATAGAGTTGTTATTTGTTTTTGCTGTTATTCTGGGGCAAGACCCTTTCCTATGCCTAAATAAACTTAATATTTGAAAAAAAAAAAAAAAGGTGCCACAAATTTTTTAGGAAAAAAAGCCAATTACATTAGGGATTTTGAGGGGTTTTAAACTCTCCCTAAAACATCAATTGTGTTCTTCATTTTGTTTTTAACATCATTGATGTTTTTCTAAATGTTTTCCAGTCCCTAAAGTGCCTATTACACCCCATGATCTCCCCGATCAGGATCTGGGCAATCTCACTGGTGAAAGGTCCTTCATCCACAACATCACGATCACCTAAAAATATAGAAAAAAAATACACCATGTATTATAAATATGTCGGCATCCATCTCTTACCTGAGCCTGTGGTCGCAGACACTCTCCTGTTGTGGTGACTATTTCGATTATGTCTCCTTCCTCCTCCTCCTCCTCCTGTTGGCTTTGGTGGATTTCCACTTCCTCATAAGGTGGGGGGTCTGTGTTCTCAGATGAGTGGTGTCCTCAGAGTCTTTTCTCCCCTATGTAAATAAAAAATAGGTATACTTAGCACACAGATATTTTGTGACAGAAATAGGAATATGAAACATTGCTTGGAAGTGGGGTACAATTGTCTATTTTGGCAGAGTTCCAAGATGAAGAAATATTTTTTTACTTTGTCAAGCTTGAATACTTACCTGCTTGTACAAGCTTCACAGATGGAGACACCCCCATAGTATACACTGGAGCACCTGTGTGGGACCCCCTAATAAAAAGGGTGTTCTGGTGTCCCACACTAGTGCTCCAGCGTCCAGATGTGTAAACAGCTGCTGAGTGTCCTCTCCTTACACAGAATCTAGTTTGCATTTCATTCTAGTTACCAACCCATCTAGACACCAAAATTATTTGAAGAGAAGTAGGCTAGCAAAAATGTATTCAAATGCATATGTCCAAAACATGGTGTTTTCTATGCCGAACGAACAATATTTCATACGAACGAATAATGTGCCCATGAACATGAAAGTTGCCATTTTAAACTGTACAACAGTAAAGAAAAGCACATGGAACAGCACGAACGTTCGAAAAATAAAGAATAGGAACACAGGACAACTACTTACTTTTTTGCAGCACTCTCCTGATCATTCTATACTGATCGTGCTCCCTTAATTTGAGTTTCGACCACCGCTTCCTGAGTTGATCTTTCGATCGTCGTACCCCAAAATTCTTCTGCAGACCCTGATTATGACAACCAAACAAAGAGGAAGGCAGCGCTGGATACTTTGCTGCAATTTGTGAAGCCGGTGATCCCCATGGCAGACATCATCTATTTGAAGGCCCTAATTGGTGGCATGAGGAGCACTTATCTAAGGGAGCGCAAGAAGGTCCAGGATTCCCAGAGATCAGCAGCAGCAAATGACATTTATCTCCCCAGGCTGTGGTACTATGACAGACTGCATTTTCTGGCAGGTCAGACTGAACCCAGGCCAACACTCTCCAGTCTTCCTTCCACGCTTCCTTCCCCCTCAGCTGAGGCCTCTGACGTCCAACCTGGGCCTTCCAGGCAGCAACATGTGGAGGAGCCCAGCTTGAGCCAGGTATAGCATTCTTCAAAATATTTCTGGTTGTCCAATCAATGATGTTAAATAGATGTTAGTTTGGAGTCCTAATTTCTGATTGTGATTGATGAAGCAAAAACTAAAACCATGTCCCTTTTTCATACACAGGGAAGTCTCAGCCAGGAAGTGGCTGGGCCAAGCAGGCTGCCCAATACCCAGGTCCCTCCCCTCTGCCTTCAACGACAAAGTGGCAGGAAAAGGAGTAACCTGGAGGAGGCTGCAATAGGTCTATTTTGGAAAGCTACTGAGGCCCTCAGAACACCCCACACTGTGAAAGAGGATTTTGCTGAGCTAACTGCATGCAAAATGCTGCAAATGGAGGAGGGCCAACGCCTCTTATGCGAGTTTGTAATTTTGGAAGCTCTAAGGCCAACTCACATGTGAAAGCCACATTTGTGAGCTCACCCATGGTCCTCCTCCTCCTCCTCCTCCAGGTCCTCCTCCTCCCCAGGTCCTACTCCTCCTCCTGCCTCACCTCCAACACCAGAGCCACAGCCGGGAAAGAAGCATCTAAGGAAGACCAGAGAGTGATGGCCTGGGTTCAGTCTGGTCTGGAAAAAGATGCAGCCTCTTGTATGACCACAGCCTGGGGACAATACATGTCATCTGCTGCTGTTCATGATCTCTTGGACTTCTGGACCAGACTGTACTCCCCTAGATAAGGACTCCTCAGGCCACCAATTTTGCTGTAAAATAATTGATGTGTGCCCTGGGGGTCAAAGGCTTCGCCAATTTCTGCTGTTTATCCAGCATTGCCTCCCTCTTTGTTTGGTTCTGAGCCCTTAATAAAGGATTTTTTGTTTCAGTTATACTTGCCTATGTGTGTTTTCCTTCAAAAAGGACAGTTTGTTTGTGAGTAGGCAGGTACATTTCAAAAATACAATGTGAAATTAACAAGAGACAATAACACCAAGCAACCTCCTTGAGATTAAATAATACAAGATAATAATGGTGTTGTGGTAACTTGACACTCAAAACACACACAAAAATATTCTGGAGTAAAAAAAAAAATACAAGATCAGGCTTGAAAAAATACAAACCGGGGGAGATGGGCGGAGCCTAGCGGAGCAGACATGCATTGTTAGAGCTCTGAGGAGAGAAGAGAAGGACAAAGCGGAGCCTGCAGGCTCAAAAGGTATCCATTTGAACCTTTTTGCCCCAGGGAACAAACTGTGAAAGTTTGGGCAGGAAATATGGTACTGGGAGGAAACCGTGGCAGAAATAAAAATCACCTCACAAAGAGCTCACAGGCACTCACTGCAACTAAAGCAGCTCCAGTCACCTCACAAGATACAGCATCAGGGCGCTCTCACAGACAGAAAATGTCACAGCAAGACTCTCCATTTGAGTCAGATACAGAACAAATCCTCTCACAAACTTCTCCACAAGCCTCCTCAGCATCCCCAGTAATATTATTACAATTTGAAAAGATGCTTCATAAGGCTTTAAAACAAACCTCAGACCAAATAACAAACAGCCTAACCAAAGAAATAAGAGAGTTGGGAAACCGCACCGCAGCCTTAGAAATAAAAATGGATGAAATTGAAATTACAACCCAAGTAAATATAACAGAATTGGAACAATTAAAAGAAGAGAATTTAATACTTCAAACTAAGCTCGAAGATTACGAAAATAGAGCCAGACGTTCAAACTTGCGCATAAGGGGAATACCTGAAACTGTGACAGACCTGCAATCTACTATTACTGCTCTATTACAAGAACTAAAGCCAGATATCCCTAATGAACGTTTAGAACTGGACAGAGTACACAGAGCCCTCACAGCCAAAAAGAAAGATGGACCCCCACGTGATATAATCACAAAATTTCATTATTACAGAACGAAAGAACAAATACTAATTGCTGCAAGAGAAAAAAAGGAACTTAATTTTCAAGGACACAATTATCAAATTTTTGCTGACCTATCCCAACTTACTATTACTAAAAGACGATCCATGAAACCCCAACTAATGGAACTGCAACGCCACAACATTATGTATCAATGGGGCTTCCCCTTTTCAGTCAGATTTAACTACCAAGGTACAATTTACAGAAGCAGATCAGCAGATGAACTACAACAAACCCTTTTAAAATTAAATCTGACAGAACCCACAAGCAGCAACTCTCCCACACGCAGAAGAATGACATCATCTTCACCTTCAGGCAGCACTCAGAAAATTTCAGAACAAAATGGGAATCATCATTCTCACAAAAGAGGCCGTTATGCCACATCATCCATGGACCAAGAAGATTCAATGGACTGACATCCTAATTCCTGATATCTCTTCATTTATTATACTAAGAGATGGTTCTCTATAAAAAAACCTGTATAAAAAAACCTGTATTTATAACTGAATGTAACTGCATTCTGATAGTCACACACTGTGTGGGATCATGTTACATTCCAGTTATATTTCTTATTACTTCTGATTCATATAGCCTTAGAATATATAAGTGAAATAAGGAAATTCTTGTTCAGTTATATATTATCAGGTACTAACAATAGATTTATTACTTTTTAGGACAAATATGTTCAAAAATCCAGAAGT
This sequence comes from Lithobates clamitans, assembly GCA_037952925.1. Taxonomy (NCBI): domain Eukaryota; kingdom Metazoa; phylum Chordata; class Amphibia; order Anura; family Ranidae; genus Lithobates; species Lithobates clamitans. The sequence goes on from JBBGZY010000079.1 coordinate 6,626,572, forward strand.
AATGGAAGCTTTTTCTTTCTTTTCTTAAAACAAATATATTATTACCTAACTAGTTCCTAGAATTATGTTTTTGTTTATTCTAATCTGAAACAATACAACCTCAATTTTATGAGTTAACATATCTAAACAGTTACATATGAATAAAATATGTAATTGTTTACTCTAAAAGGGTTAAAATCCCAAAATAATTCAAACTATCTTCATTAATACCAAAGTTATTAACAGTACCTTTCTAACTGAATTATTTAGCCTAGGGCAAGACTAACCATATACAACCACCCTGGAATAAATAATTTCAACAAAAACTATATTCTGCACTCCAATTAATGAATATCATTTTGATGTCTTTTGACATAGCGCTTCTCTCCCGTAAGCGGAAGATCCGTGTACCCCCATTAGCCCTCCTCATTCTCCCAACCATATTATGTGGGAGTGTGACGAAGGCACTTATTCCCCTGAGAGAGATATTTACTCTCTTTCATGGGTAAATTGTGATTACTTGCAAAAAATAATTTATACTATGTATCATCTAATCTCATATGTTTTTTGTTTACTCTTTACTCCAGAATTCACTGGTTTCTTTTCTATCTATTCATCTCTTCAGTCCACACAGGTTGATCTGCGCAGTCAGCTCTGCATAACAAAAAGTAAGTCAAAACGATTTGATCTGTTGCCATGGCACCACTGAATATACTTTCCCTGAATGTTCAGGGAATAAATGTCCCTCAAAAAAGGACCAAAGCCTTCCGTACTTTTCATAACAAGAAGGCTCACATAGTATGCCTCCAAGAAACACACTTCACCAAAGATTCTACTCCAAAATATATTTCTCCTTTTTATCAACAAATTTACACGGCTTCTGCCTGTACCAAGCAAAGGGGAACTCTAATTGCATTTCACCGATCCACACCATTCACCTTATCATCAGAAATTAAAGACCCAGAAGGTAGATACCGGATACTCATGGGTTATATAATGGATACAGCAATCACGGTGATTTCCTACTACGCTCCTAACAAACAACCTACACCATTCCTCTCACATATACTACAAGTGATAAATACACACAAAATAGGAACAGTGATAATGTGTGGGGATTCGAACCAGGTCCTCCTCCCATTTCTAGATAAATCACCTTTTACACCATCCAAAATAACCTCTAGATTACCTTTTTCTCAACTTCTTTCCAAATACAATCTGGTAGATTCGTGGAGAGAAAGTAACCCAATGAAAAAGAAATTCACTTATTTCTCGCACCCTCATCAAAACTTCACCAGAATAGATCATATTTTTCTAACAATAGGAATGATACCAGAAATTATTTCATCAGATATAATTCCGATTCCGTGGTCTGACCATAATGCAGTATACACTACTATAGCCTCAGCCATACCAAAAACGCATGACCCAACGTGGTACTTACCGGACATAATGCTCAAACACCCACTACATCAGATGGCCATTGAACAAGCTTTAAAGGAATACATATCAATTAATAATACAACAGACATTTTCCCAATAACACTGTGGGAAGCTCATAAGCCTGTCTTGCGTGGTACAATACAAAGACAAATGGCACTATTTAAACGGGAACGCAAAAATCTAGCAAAAAAACTAGAACTCAATTTTAATGCAGCCTACATATCATTTCAAGATAATCCATCTCAGAGTACAAAATCTCATCTGGAAAAATCTAGATTGGAATACGATCTATTTCTCACTGAGTCAGTTGATAAATCCCTCAAACGCTCCAAACACAATTTCTACATGGATACAAACAAACCAGGTACATATTTGGCTCGGGTATTAAATTCAACTAACAAATCTTTCAAACCAATACGTTTGAAATTATCAAAAAATGTTTACACTTGTAATCCAGTTAAAATAGTTCATAAATTTTACTCACATCTCGCAACTTTATACAAGACAAACAATGAATTTAATCCTACAGAGGCTGAATCCTTCTTCTCAAAAATAACCTTACCTGAGTTATCTCAGAATCAAAAAAGCAGTTTGGATGAGCCTATAACTATAGATGAAGTTGCTAACGCCATAAAAGACCTAAAACTTAACAAAAGACCAGGCCCAGACGGCTACTCGGCTTTATACTATAAAACATTCTCAGAAATACTCTCTCCCATTCTCACTGAAACTTTTAACAAACTTCCAGATGGACATTCTTTTCGGCAAGAAACACTAATGGCAATTGTTTGTATGATCCCAAAACCCCTTTCTGATGATACTTCCTGTGTGAATTATCGGCCTATCTCGCTGTTAAACCTCGATATTAAATTATTAGCAAAAATAATAGCAAAACGCCTCAATAGCATTATAGGAAAATTAATACATAGAGATCAAGTAGGCTTCATGCCAAATAGACAGGTAGGCGATAATATACGCAGGGCAGTGTTATTGGCACATATTGCTAAAAAACGGAAAATCCCTTTATGTTTTCTATCTCTCGATATTAAGAGGGCATTTGACACAGTATCCTGGCAATATATGCAATATTCATTACAAAAATGGGGTTTTGGACCCCACTTTTTAACATGGATCAAAGCATTATATAATAAACCCAAAGCCTATATAAAATATGCTGGATACAAATCTGATGCCTTTAATATCGAAAGAGGTACCCGACAGGGTTGCCCATTATCTCCCTTATTATTTGCCCTTATACTCGAACCCATGGCCCAGTACATCAGAACAAACCAAACTATAACTGGCATTGAAGTAGGAGGTATTACACACAAATTATGTATATTTGCAGACGATATATTACTTTTTCTATCATCACCACAGGTCTCTGGTCCTAACTTAATACCAGCTCTTGATGGATTTGCAGCCCTATCCGGCCTTATGATTAATCCTAAGAAATGCCTAGTACTTAATATTTCACTCACAAACATGGAATTGATCCCGGCTAGGGCTGCACTCCCATTCACATGGGCAGAAAAATCAATCCCATATCTTGGAATTCATTTAACAGCATCTCATTCTGACTTATTCTCAACCAATTATCCTCCTGTATTAAGACAGATCACAAATCTAATAAAACAATGGTCGCAACTTCCTTTATCCTGGATAGGGAAGATTAATGCAATCAAAATTACTATTCTACCCAAATTGCTTTATCTATTCAGAGTCCTCCCTATTCCAATTCCTTCCTATTTTTTGAGAATAGTACAAAAAAGAGCAACTTCGTTTATATGGGGCTCTTCTAAACCACGTATACCTATACACACACTACATCTTCCAAAAAATAAAGCAGGCCTGGGATACCCTAATTTTACTAACTACTACAGAGCAGCACATTTGGCCAGTCTGTCCAAATACCATGCAAAACAGGAAATCCCATTATGGGTATTTATAGAGGCTTCAGAAAATGACCCTCTATTAATATCAAATTTATTATGGCTTGATCCTAAAGACCGCTTTAAAATTCATAATCCCATAACTAAACACTTTTTATCTCTCTGGGATAAACTAAAAACCAAATATCAGTTACAATCTCCACACAATCCTCTCCTTTCTTTTATCAGAAATCCGGCCTTTTATCCGGCATGGATCTACCCAAATTCTTTTAAAGCTTGGACAACACCAGGCATTCAGACACTAAATGACTTCATAGCATCTAAGTCATTCCTTTCATTCCCATCGCTTAGAGAAAAATATGATCTACCAAACTCTGAGATATTTAGATATCTCCAAATCAAAAAATTCTATACACCATTCCTAAAGGGGGATACACCATTATCCCAATTATCCATTTTTGAATCAATCTGTACAAAAGATCCATTTGCTAAAGGTACAATTTCATCACTTTATAATCAATTATATGGAGTAGCAAATCTTAATAGACCCTCTTACGTTCAGAGGTGGGAGGAGGACCTGGGACGAACTTTAGAAGACACGGACTGGTCTAACATATGGCTCACATCTAAGTCATCTTCACCCAACATCTTAGCACTGGAGACAAATTATAAAGTCCTATCTCACTGGTACCTTGTACCCGCTAGAGTGGCAAAATATTCACCTAATACCTCAGCTCTTTGTTTTCAAGGATGCCCAGAAATAGGCACATATTTACATATATGGTGGACGTGCCCAGTAATCCAAACCTTCTGGAAGGAAGTCTTCGTGATTGCATCTAAAATATTTAAAAAAATAATACAACCAGATCCATATTTAACTTTACTTAATCTAAAACCGGAATGGTTAACACTCTCTTAATTCAAACTTATGATCCAACTAATAACGGCTGCAAAACAAACAGTGGCCAAGGCATGGAAATCTCCTACATTAGTACTAGCAGAAACAATTCACAGAATGAATAATACAATGTCCCATGCTAAGATGGTAGCCATGGATCAAAATCAAATTCCAAAATTTGAAAAACTTTGGCATCCTTGGATAAAACAACAGTTCCTGTCAAACTTCAATGACTCTGTCCTGTTGCCATGGTAATAGATTAAATTACTTACAGAGACACCCATTCTAAGGCTTCAAAGAGAACTAAAAAGAATAATAAACTGACGAGCGGGACAACCTTGTGGACCATACCTCTACCTTTCAACCCTTTTTCTTCTTTCTCTTTCCTTTTCTCCACCTTACGATTAAAGCTCATTATCAGAATTTATTTGACCTATATACACTCTACTTGTAAACAATATGTATAGTAGGTATAAATCATTTAAATACCTACAAAAGTAACTAAGGAAATGATATATATCTTTAATTTAGGTTTACGTGGACCCAATGTTTAATATTTGAAATTTCATGATATTTACCTATATAAACCCTACTGTAAAACAATGAGCTTACTTTATAGATCCTTGTAAACTTACTTTATGTATCTTTATAATATTGTATACTCAATAAACTTCTTTTGACAAGGAAAAAATACAAACCAAAAAAAATAATATATATCTTTTTTTGTCAGATGTGACAAATCAAAATATATTGATGAAATCATGCTAAATAATAAAGAAACAAGTTTGTGAGAAGTCTGTGTGAATATGAGCAGCAAAACGACTTCATTCTTCTAGCATTATAAGAAGAAGAGAGTGCGCTGCATTAAACAATTTTAAAACATTGCAGCCTGACGAAAGTGCTATATCCATTCCGAATGCTAATTTTACCAGACCGAGCAGTTCCGTCTCTGAATTTATTCTGAGCATGCGTGGCACTTTGTGCATTGGAATTGGCCACACACGGTCGGAATTGACGGGATCAGATTTTGTTGTCGGAAAATTTTATAGCCTGCTCTCAAGCTTTGTGTGTCGAAAAATCCGATAGAAAAAGTCCGATGGAGCCCACACACGGTCGGAATTTCCGACAACACGCTCTGATCGCACATTTTCCATCAGAAAGTCCGACCGTGTGTACGGGGCATAAGAGTGGGATATCATTAAAGTTTATGTGTGTGTAAAGGCAGGTGTCCCAATAGTTTTGGTAATATACTGTATGTCACCTGTTTTACATGTATTACAGGACTGCAATAAAAATAACCGGCTGTTTTGTAAATCTAAGATTAGTATGATAAGAATTTATTAGGAATGAAAAGTTGACAAATTTAGGAACTTAAAATGTATTTTTAAATTTATATATTTAGAGTGAGTTTTAATTTGGATACCTGTGGTTTTGAATGTTGCATTATACATTTTAATTGAAAGTTACCTTTTCATAATGAGTAAAGCAAATAATATTGTCCTTTATAAACATGCAATTAAATATGATTACTATAAATTGTTTTATAGACTTCAAATCATATTTACTAAATCATTTTATAAAGCTTATTTTACTGCTTTATTACAAATAAAACTTTTTTGTTATTTTATTAATTCTATTAATATTTTAGGAACCCTTCTTGCATTAAAACTGCTCTAGTGACGATATATTACAATTTGAATTGAATTATGATTCAGACATGATTATTGATAGTTGTATGCTAGGTATGTCCACCAAAGGTTGTTATATGATATATGATGTTGCAACATAATCAAGGTTAACTTGCACTTGGCTAGCTGAGTGCCTTGAATATTTAAATAGCCAGCACCATGGGTATATGCATCATGAATAAACATTGTGAATCAGTAAGTGTTGAGATAAATCATTATCTAATTCAGTGGCAGAAATTTGCATTAGACATTACTTTTTAACATGTTTAAGATGTCCAAGATACTCAACAGTAACTTTATAACATGCAGAAACTGGTGTCAAGGTCAAAGGTTGGCTATCAAAGATTTTGAGACCTATTGAGCTTACTGGAGTGTGTTTAAGTAACGTGATAAACATGTAACCAGAGAAGATAATAAAACAAATGTACTCGTTCAAATCTTTTATTGAAAGATCATCAGGTAACAACAATTCTAATATATCAATTAAGAGTTATATAGCAATCTCATGTATAACAAAAGATACAGGTTGAAACACTGTAATGACTAAATGACATGAAGAGGAGAGAATTAATATTTGATGATAATATTTGATAAAGTCGTTTTAAGCTATGTCAGTAGTAGATTAGATCAGTAAATAGAAAATAATTGTCAAACAGATGTGAGGGTCATATGTTGTTTGTGTCTGAAGTAGCACGGGTGTTAAACCATTGAGTATAGTACTACTACAGAACTAAAGAGTGTGATGATATTGATGTCTTCTAAAAACATTCAAAATCACCTGTTGCTGTCAAATAACATATGTAATAGTATTAAGAAGAAAATCTTATAAAGAAAAAGAAAAAAAAAGAAAAAAGGGAGTAGGAAAGTTAAAGGGGTAAAGGGGGTATGGGGATTTCGGAGGCAGAACCATTTTTAGAAGGTATTGTTGTAGTTGTATGGAAAAGCGTCAATTACCATGACAAGAGTACTTGTGTTGATGTTCAAAGTTAGTAGGTAGACAATTTTTGCATGTAATTACGATCGATTCATTCTGTGTTTGGTTTTTGCTATATTCAGTAAAGGTTTTCCATGCTTTAGCTATTGTAGGTTTTGCGGCTGTCAAGAGTTGTGTGAACAGTTTGAATTGTTTAGGAGTCATAAAGTCAGGTTTTAGATTTAAAAGGGCGATTACTGTATCTGGTATAATTGTATTTTCAAACATTTCTGAGGCAAGTAGAAAAAAGTTTTTCCAAAAGTTTTGTATAATAGAACAATTCCACCATATGTGCATATAAGTTCATTGTTTAGAGCAGCCGCAAAAGCAGAGGCTTGAGTAATCAGGTGCGAATTTAGCTATTCTAGCAGGAACCAAGTACCAGCGTGAAAGTACCTTGTAAAAAGTTCCAATAACTATTACATTAGCTGAAAAAGATTTGATGCTAGACCATATTGCATATTGCAGACCATTCTGAGTTATCTATAGTGTGATCAAGATCTTTTTCCCATTTAACTACATAAGATGGGAATTTAGCATCTGATTTAATATGCATTTGAAAGTCTATTGTTGATATAAGGTCTTTAGCATGAGGGTCTTTCATGCATATGTGTTCAAATTTAGAGAAATTGTCTAAGGTATCATTATTGTTAAAAAGATGGATGTAAAAATTCCTGACTTGAAGGTAATGAAATAGTTCAGACTGGGGGAGCCCGAAAGATTCACATAAATCTGGGAGCTGATTGCTGTTAGTTAAAACGATGTTGTGTAAGCATGTTATACCTGCTTTGGACCAGGCCTGAAAAGATCTGGGAGATATCCATGCTACGGAAAAAGCTGGCTTTTTGAGAAAAGAAAGAAGTGGATTATGTGCTGATTGTAGGCTGTGCAAGGTTTTGTGTCTATCCCAAATAGATAGGGAAAGGTTAGTGATTGGGTTCTTTAAAGTCTTACGATCTATTGGACGCAACTACAAGATATTATGTATGGAGAGAGGGTCACAATCCATTGCTTCACTGATTACCCATAGATGAATTTCTACATTGGTGTGATATTTTGTTTGAGCAGCCTTATAATATAATGAAAAGTTTGGAAATCTTAAGCCACCGTGAGTTTTGGGAAGGTATAAAGTTTCTCTAGGTAAGCATGGTTTGAGTTTCCCCCAAGCAAATTGTATTCATTTTTGTTGTATGATTCTAAAGAAATAGGCAGGAACATGTATTGGAAGAACTCTAAATGAGTATAAGAATTTAGGGAGTATAGCCATTTTTATTATATTGATTTTCCCAAACCATGAGATTGGTATGGATGACCATTTTAAAAGCAAGTTTGTAGTTAGTTTCAGAAAAGTAGGATAATTGGTGGTAAATAAATCTAAGTGGTTGGCAGTGAGCTGAATACCTAAATAAGGGATACTGTGTGTAGCCCATTTAAAGGGTAACGACTCCTGTACAGCTAGTTTCTCAACAATAGCTAATCAAATATTCAATGCCATAGATTTTTGGATATTAACAGTAAAACTTGAAATGATTAATTATTTTTTTTTATATAACCATAAGGTTAGGAGTAAAAACTTGAGGCGAGGATAAAAATAAAAGGATGTCATCCGCAAATAAACATAATTTGTGGTGATATCCTCCCAGTTCTATACCTGTAATAGAAAGCTCCATTCTTTTTCTTTTTGCCAAGGGCTATAAGCAGGGAAAACAATAGTGGAGAGTAGGGATGAGCTTCGAGTTCGAGTCGAACTCATGTTTGACTCGAACATCGGCTGTTCGCCAGTTCGCCGAACATCGAACAAGTTGGTGTGTTTGCGGCAAATTCGAAAGCCGTGGAACACCCTTTAAAAGTCTATGGGGGAAATCAAAAGTGCTAATTTTAAAGGCTTATATACATGGTGTTGTCATAAAAAGTGTTTGGGGACCTGGGTCCTGCCCCAGGAGACATGGATCAATGCAAAAAAAAGTTTTAAAAACGGCCGTTTTTTTGGGAGCAGTGATTTTAATAATACTTAAAGTGAAACAATAAAAGTGTAATATTCCTTTAAATTTCATACCTGGGGGGTGTCTATAGTATGCCTGTAAAGGGGCGCATGTTTCCGTGTTTAGAACAGTCAGAGAGCAAAATGACATTTCAAAGGAAAAAAAATCATTTAAAACTACTCGCCGCTATTAATGAATTGTTGGTCCGACAATACACATAAAAGTTCATTGATAAAAATGGCATCGGATTTTCCCACAGGGGAACCCCAAACTAAAATTTAAAAAAAAACGGTGTGGGGGTCCCCCTAAATTCCATACCAGGCCCTTCAGGTCTGGTATGGATATTAAGGGGAACCCCGCGCCAAATTTTTTTTATAAAAATGGCATGGGGTCCCCCCAAAAATCCATACCAGACCCTTATTCGAGCCCGCAACCTGGCAGGCCACAGGAAAAGATGGGGGGGCGAGAGAGCGCCCCCCCTCCTGAACCGTACCAGGCCACATGCCCTCAACATTGGGAGTGTGCCTTGGGGTCCCCCCCAAAGCACCTTGTCCCCATGTTGATGGGGACAAGGGCCTCATCCCCACAACCTTTGCCCGGTGGTTGTGGGGGTCTGCGGGTGGGGGGCTTATCGGAATCTGGAAGCCCCCTTTAACAAGGGGACCCCCAGATCCCGCCCCCTTGTGTGAAATGGTAAGGGGGTACAAAAGTACCCCTACCATTTCACAAAAAAAGTGTCAAAAATATTAAAAATGACAAGAGACAGTTTTTGACAATTCCTTTATTTAAAGTCTTCTTCTTTCCATCATCTTTCTTATATCTTCTTTCTTCTATCTTCCTTCGGTTTCTTCCTCCATCTTTTTCTTCCTCTGGTTCTTCCTCCGATCCTCTGCTTCTTGCTCCAGTGTTCTCATCCGGCATCTTCCTCCGTGGCGTCTTCTTCCCTTCTTCTTTCTCGGGCTGCTCCGCATCCATGATGGGAGGCTCCCACTGTGTGACGCTTCTCATCTTCTGAAACTTCTTAAATAACGAAGAGCAGGGCCACCCGGTGACCCTGCCCAACTCTGACGCATGGGGACTTGATGGGGACTTCCCTATGGGTTTTCCCGTGACGTCAGAGGGGGCGGGGTCACCCGTTATGTAATAATAATAAAATACATTTCCCCACAATTCACTATCGCTCAATTCTGTAAGTGTTCTAATTTACTATCGCTGTTTTCTAGCTGGTCTAAAGCCACTTTTGACGTAAAGGGACACTTTTTGGTTGCTATGGACAATCTCAAGTTTCCAGTTAGAAAGAACAGTATATATGATATAAAACTGCATGCATGGCATGCGCCAAAGCATTGGGGACAAAAGGGATGTGAAATGATTTCATACAGTACTGTAATCTGTAAGATTACAGTACTGTATGTGTTATGATTTTTACATTTTTTTGAACTTGTCGCCAGGCTCCGCCCCCGTGCGTCGCAACGCTCGCAGGGAATGGAGCCTGGCACAGAGAGGCTTCCGCAGAGGACGGAGCCCGCAGACAGCGTGGGGGGACATCGCAGGATCCTGGGGACAAGGTAAGTATACCGCACCAGGATCCTGAGATGTAATTCAGAGTGTGGCTCGGGGTTACCGCTAATGGCGCAAAAATCTGAAATAATCATACCGCCAGGGAGGTTAAGGGACTGCTAAGCATATTACAATAATGATATCTCTCGCTGATATTATGGGGATTTACCTTGGTTTTGCATTATCAACAAAAAAAAGCACCCAAAGGAAATATATAAAAAATCTTCAGCAAATCCCACTTACTTTTAGGTGTCTGTGACACTTGTTGTTTGAACTGTTGGAGTGGAATGTTCTATCTTCGTAACTTTAAAAGGGATCACTAACTATAATTGTTAACCATAAAAAACCTTTTAGGCATCCTTCATTACCTAACCAGATTTTAGCACTGAGCAAACCATACAGTGCATCCGGAAAGTATTCACAGCGCTTCACTTTTTCCACATTTTGTTATGTTAGAGCCTTATACCAAAATTGATTAAATTCATTATTTTTCTCAAAATTCTACAAACAATACCCCATAATGACAAAGTGAAAGAAGTTTATTTGAAATCTTTGCAAATTTATTAAAAATAGAATATGAAAAAATTACATGTACATACAGTAAGTATTTATAGCCTTTGCCATGACAGTCAAAATTGAGCTCAGGTGCATCCTGTTTCCACCAATCATCCTTGAAATGTTTCTACAGCTTGATTAAAGTCCACCTGTGGTAAATTCAGTTGATTTGACATAATTTGGAAAGGCACACACCTGTCTAAGGTCCCACAGCTAACAGTGCACGTCAGAGCACAAACTAAGCCATGAAGTCCAAGGAATTGTCTGTAGACCTCCGAGACAGGATTGTATTGAGGCACAGATCTGGGTACAGAAGGGTACAGAAACATTTCTGCAGCATTGAAGGTCCCAATGAGCACAGTGGCATTCATCATCTGTAAATGGAAGAAGTTTGGAACCACCAGGATTCTTTCTAGAGTGGCCGCCTGGCAAACTGAGCAATCGGGGGAGAAAGGCCTTAGTCAGGGAGGTGACCAAGAACCTGCTGGTCACTCTGACAAAGCTCCAGCTTTTCTCTCTGGAGAGGGGAATACCTTCCAGAAGAACAACCATCTCTGTAGCACTTTGCCACTCAGGTCTGTGAGGTAGAGTGGCCAGACGGAAGCCACTGTTCAATGAAAGGCACATGACAGCCCACCTGGAGTTTGCCAAAAGGCACCTAAAGGACTCTCAGTCCATGAGAAACAAAATTCTCTGATCTGATGAAACAAAGATTGAACTCTTTGGCCTGAATGGCAAGCGTTATGTCTGGAGGAAACCGGGCGACGCTCATCACCTGGCCAATACCATCCCTACACTATAAGCATGGTGATGGTAGTATCATGCTGTGGGGATGTTTTTCAGCGGAAGGAACTTGGAGACTAGTCAGGATTGAGGGAAAGATGAATTCAGCAATGTATAGAGACATCCTTGATGAAAAACTGCTCCAGAGTGTTCTGGACCTCAGACGAGGGTGAAGGTTCATCTTTCAACAGGACAACCACCTGGGACAACTCTGTGAATGTCCTTGAGTGGCCCAGCCAGAGCCCAGACTTAAACCCGATTAAACATCTCTGGACAGATCTGAAAATGGCTGTGCACCGATGCTTCCCATCCAACCTGATAGAGCTTGAGAGGTCCTGCAAAGAAGAATAAGAGAAACTGCTCAAAATAGGTGTGCCAAGTTTGTAACATCATACTCAAAAAGACTTAAGGGTGTAATTGGTGTCAAAGGTATTTCAACAAAGTATTGCAAAGGCTGTGAATACTTATGTACATGGGATTTTTTTTGTTTCTTATTTTTAATAAATTTGCAAAGATTTAAAACTTCTTTCACATTGTCATTATGGGGTTTTGTTTGTAGAATTTTGAGGAAAATAATGCATTTAATCCATCTTGGAATAAGGCTGTAACATAACAAAATGTGGAAAAAGTGAAGCGCTGTGAATACTTTCTAGATGTGTGGTATATGGCTTTTCAGCTTAGCAATGTCATGTGTAGAGCTAATGGCTAAGCACAGAAATGTTCCTTTTTCTTTCTTTTCTTGTTGCTTATTGTTTTCTTGTCGTTGATATTGCAAAATGCAAACAAAGGCAGGTAGAACTTACCAAAACTTGTATTGTGCAAACCTGAAATGTGCTTATCTGCAAATGCAATATCAATTTGAAGGGCAAAAATTAAGGATGAGTGGATGATTTTGCTGAACTTGATTTCTTGACATAAACTACTCATCAACATAAATTCAAATCAAAATTTTACTGTGTGGACTTCTTAGGGGGAATTTGAATTTGCATGAAAAAAAAATATTAAAGAGTAGAATTAAAAAGCTAACATGAGCCCTGACCAAAAAGCTAACTTGTATGCTAACCCTAAATCTAACTTTAGCGCTAACCCAAACTTTAATCCTAACCCTCTAGTTTTTTTACAAAATCAATTGGTCACAAAGTTCGCAAGTTTGCTGAACAGCGAACAATTTGGCAAATTCAAAAGCCGCGGAACACCCTTTAAAAGTCTATGGGAGCAATCAAAAGTGCTAATTTTAAAGGCTTATATGCATGGTATTGTCATAAAAAGTGTTTGGGGACCTGGGTTCTGCCCCAGGGGACATGGATCAATGCAAAAAAAAGTTTTAAAAAATGTCCATTTTTTCGGGAGCAGTGATTTTAATAATGCTTAAAATGAAACAATAAAAGTGTAATATTCCTTTAAATTTCATACCTGGGGGTGTCTATAGTATGCCTGTAAAGGGGCGCATGTTTATCGTGTTTAGAGTCTGACAGCAAAATGACATTTCAACAGAAAAAAAGTCATTTAAAAGTACTCGCAGCTATATGAATTGTTGGTCCGACAATATACATATAAGTTTATTGATAAAAACGGCATCAGATTTCCCCACAGGGGAACCCTGAACCAAAATAAAAAAAAAGGCGTGGGGGTCCCCCTTAAAATCCATACCAGACCCTCAGGTCTGGTATGGATTTTAAGCGAAACCCTGCGCCAAAATTTATAAAAAAATGGCGTGGGGTCCCCCCAAAAATCCATACCAGACCCTTATCCGAGCACGCAACCTGGCAGGATGCAGGAAAAGAGGGGGGACGAGAGAGTGCCCCCCTCCTGAACCGTACCAGGCCACATGCCCTCAACATTGGGAGGGTGCTTTGGGGTCCCCCCAAAGCACCTTGTCCCCATGTTGATGAGGACAAGGGCTTCATCCCCACAACCCTTGCCCAGTGGTTGTGGGGGTCTGCAGGCAGGGGGCTTATCGGAATATGAAAGCCCCCTTTAACAAGGGGACCCCCAGATCCTGCCCCCCCTGTGTGTAATGGTAAGGGGGTACAAAATTACCCCTACCATTTCACAAAAAAAGTGTCAAAAATGTTAAAAATGACAAGAGACAGTTTTTGACAATTCCTTTATTTAAATGCTTCTTCTTTCCATCTTCTTTCTTCTATCTTCCTTCGGTTTCTTCCTCCATCTTCTTCTTCTTCTGGTTCTTCGTCCGATCCTCTGCTTCTTGCTCCGGTGTTCTCGTCTGGCATCTTCCTCAGCGGTGTCTTCTTCCTTTCTTTGTTCTCGGGCCGCTCCGCATCCATGATGGGAGGCTCCCGCTGTGTGACGCGTCTCGTCTTCTGACGGTTCTTAAATAACGGAGGGCGGGGCCACCCAGTGACCCCGCCCCGTCTGACGCACGGGACTTCCCTGAGGCTTTCCCCGTGATGTCAGAGTGGGCAGGATCACCCGTTACGTGTATTGACCGACAATTCATTAATAGCCGCGAGTAGTTTTAAATGACTTTTTTTCCTTTGAAACGTCATTTTGCTGTCAGACCGTTCTAAACACGGGAAACATGCGCCCCTTTACAGGCATACTATAAACATCCCCCAGGTATGAAATTTAAAAGAATATTACACTTTTATTGTTTCACTTTAAGCATTATTAAAATCACTGCGCCCGAAAACATGGCCATTTTCAAAACTTTTTTTGCATTGATCCGTGTCCCCTGGGGCAGGACCCAGGTCCTTTAAAATGAGCACTTTTGATTATTCATGTTCGAGTCCCATAGACTTTAACGGTGTTCGCATGTTCAAACAAATTTTTTGCCTGTTCGCATGTTCTGGTGCGAACCTAACAGGGGGGTGTATACTGACAGCTGACATGTTGTATGCTGACATAGAGATGATTAATAAACAAAGCTATTCCTCACCAGTTATTATAACCATTTTTATACACGATTCATATAGCTTGTAAGCAGGATTCACACATTTCTACAACTCAAACCTTTAAAAAAATGAATAAATCCTGGGTGAAAGCTATGTGAATCCTGCGTCAAAACATTTATAAACAGTATATATATACATAGTATCTTCACTCATAATACTGTGACGAAAACATGCTTAATTAAGGAGTGGGACTCAAAAGTAGGAGGAAGTTGTTCAAGCAGGATTAAAGCAGTATTAAACCCAAAAGCAAGCATTTTATATATTGCAGATTACCTATTCTTAGATGTGATGGCTGCAGTAGTTTTCTTTTTTTAGGCTTTCTTTTCTCTATTTTCATCTGGTGATCTAGCCAGTAAGCTCTTTTCCAGATGTCTCAGTTTACAGGGATGAGACAAACCATATAATACGGGCTTCTTTTAATGATAAGCTTTTATTTATTCATGTAAAACCTTTATCCTAAAAGGAAAAAGAAAATGTTTTTTGTAACTGATTATAAAGTGTGAGCTGGAGTTTGGCTTCAATTTGTTAGTGTATTTAAAGCTGCTAGTACATTTAGCACTCTCCTTCCCCCTAGACTGACAGTGTTGCTGTCTTCTGTGCCCCTTGTGCTCCATCATGCAGAGTGGGGGCACGCTAATAGAGGAGGTGTGTTACTGGCCAGATCACCAGGTGAAACAGAGCTAGCCACAACATCTAATGATTGGTAAACTGTAATATATTACATTGTTGGTTTTTGGTTTAATACCACTTTAACTTAAAAAAATGGCAATTTCCAAAAGAGAAAAAAAGGGTGCTTAGCTTCAGTTCTGAGTATACTGCTGAAAAAAATAACTAGATTTCTGTGAAAAAGAGATACCATCTTGTAAACATACTTGAAGGTTCTCTTCACCTTATGCTGGTTTGGGATAGAGGAAAGTCAATCCACATAGGAAGAAGCGGGTACCCCCGTCCAATCTCAAACCTACAATGTAGATATGTGTATAGTGCATGCGAATTTTACCATATCTAAAGCAAAGACAATGCCCCTAAGAGGTACAAGTGGTCATGGAAATAACATAAAAAATGACGAAAAATGCTAGTGAAAACAGTTAAATAAATAAATGGTGTCAAACAATGTCCATAATGTTGGTGAAGAGATATAACTCTCAAAAAGACAATATACACATAATAAATCAGTCCATATAGTGCATGATGTGGTTGACCCAACTTGAATCCGAAGCAGGTGGTGTCACAGGAAAGTGCAAACCAGAGAAAGAGATGTAATACTCTTACCGACTTCGGTGGACTCACAGGCCGTGGGCGGTGAGTCAAATAGGCTTGTACTGTCCTCAAATGACAGTGTGAGGCTAGTTGGTATACCGGAAGATTTCCTCCTCGAATGGGGGGCCAGGAACCTGCCCAAATAATCTGCTCGATCACCGTCTTTGTCAGCAGGTGTGGACCATGTATGAAGAAAAAACAAGGAACCTCCACATGGTGTAAATCCAAGATAACTTTTTAAATGGTGTTTATTAGATCGTTCAAGATCATCAAACATGCCATTAAGCATAAAAAATAATAGAATCGATTCAAAAGGTATAAAAACAGCAAGCGTGGTATGGGTGGCTGGGTACAGCAAGAAACCCGACCGGTTTCGTCCGCAAAGACTTCGGCTGGGGTATAAGCCATCCCGCCACCTCCACGCTTATATATATACATTATAATGTTTAACTAGAAACAGCTGATTACAGCATCGTCCGTGCTGACTTCCTGGATCGGTGGCGTGCGCTCCATTCAGAGTCATGTGCTAGCTCAATTGGCCAATGGGAAGATAGAGTAATGGGTCCGCCTCTCTCTACCAAGCCTCGATGTGAGTGTCCACTCGGCGTGCGCGCTCATTAGATGGAAGAACACGCATCTCAGTCATTCACCCAATCAGGGCTAGCGTCATGTGACGTTCACGTGACCAACGTCACGTGATAGCGCCTGACGTATCCATAGGTGTGCATCACTGCGTTTAGGCCGGAAGTGGGAACACGTCTCTGAGGTTAATGGAACGCATGCTGCGTTCCAAGCGGGTCATTGAGAAAGGAAGTGATGGTAAAACACAAAACGGCGATAATTATAATCAGCCGTAATATTAAATATATGATCCAATTTAAATTTAATCATATGAATTTGTTATTTATACAAAAGTATACAATCTGGAAGTCAGTACGGCCATATCACAATCCATGTGAACAAAAAGACAAAAAGTATGTATTAATTGGCCTATTTCTATTCATGAAATATATATATATAAATTAATGTTCTCCAACAAACTGAGTGGCCATACCAAAATATGTATTTAATATCCTCAAAATCAATGGAATAGAAAAATTTTGTGGTATGATGTGAGATCGGAAAAAAATCCTATAAAATTATTGTTAAAAAATATTAATAAAAAATAAAAATATTATAAAAAATACATAATAAATTTATTAATAAAAATGTGGTGACTGTTGAGCAAAATAGTGATAGTAGAACTAATCTTAGAAATACTGGGCAACCTTGCCCTATTCATCAAGGACAAAGATCACTTGTGTCCTCAAATGGAAGGACTTAATTTTTTGTGGGTAATTGAAAACAGAAATGGTATGAGAGAAGAAGAAAGGGGACTGTACTCATGATTGATTAATAAATGAATTGATGTCCCACTCGACATTTAATCCATGTGGCATGAAACATCTTAATTGGTGTATCCAAAAGGTTTCAAGCCTTGACACTCCTCTTATACATGACTCGCCTCTCCAATGCGGGATAAATTTGTCTATTATTTGAAATTTTGTGCCGGTGGGATCTCGATTATGGCAAGTTAAATAATGGTTGGGAACACTATGATTTGTACGTCCCTTTTTAATAGATTGAATATGTTCATTAACCCTTATACCAAAAGTACGGATGGTCCGCCCTACGTACTGTTTCCCGCAAGGGCAAGTGATGAGATACACGATGTACCTCGTCGAACAAGTGACAAAATGTTTAACAACATACTCTTTCCCCGTGGTAGTTGATCCAAAAGTCTCGATCCTCCGGGATCTAAGTGTATTGTGTTTACATACCTTGCACTTTCGGCAGGGGAAGAAACCCTTCATATTTTGAAAGAAGGAGGGGACCGAGGGGGGGTCTGTTACATTGGGTGCAATCTGTCCCCTCAGGGACATAGCACCTCTGTAAATCACCCCGGCTTGTTCCGGGAGAATGGGTCCAAGAACAGTATCATTTTTCAAGACCTTCCAATGCCTATGGAAGATATCTTTGACCTGCTTATGTTGAATTGAAAAATTAGTAAGAAAGGACCATTTGTGTTTGTTTTCTACCACAGGTTTAGGTTGTTCAGAGATAAGTGAGTTTCTGTCAACTAAGGAGACATTGTAAATAACTTCGTCTATTTTAGATGCATCATAACCTTTGTTTATAAATCTCGACTTCAGGGTATTAGCCTGTTCAAAGTAATCGGTGAGTTTTGAGCAGTTGCGTCTAATCCGCAACATCTGACTTCGGGGGATGGATTTCAGCCATGCCTCGTGATGGCAGCTGTCGATCGGAATGTACCCATTCCGATCGGTGGTCTTGAAGAAAGTCTTGGTAGTGAGATGGTTATCAACCACTGAAATCTCAAGATCAAGGAAGTGAATAGTCGACTGACTCGCTTCATAGGTTAATTCGATCCCGATCTGATTATTATTCAAGATACGAATGAACCCATCCAGAGATTCCATACTTCCTTTCCATAGGAGGAGGATGTCGTCAATGTACCTAGCCCACAAAACTAATTGTGGTGGGTCTAGGGCATAGACGACATCCTCCTCCCATTTAGCCATAAATAAATTGGCTAAGCTGGGGGCAAACTTTGCCCCCATCGCTACCCCTTTCTTTTGGAGATAAAAGTCTCCGTCGTACCAAAAGTAATTGTGTTTAGTGGCAAAACACAATAAATCCATAATGAACCTCTTCTGGGTACCTGGAATTGTGGTATTCCTAGAAAGAAAGGAGTTAACTGCTTCAAAACCCAAATTATGGGGTATACAAGTATAAAGCGCCTTAACATCGGCAGTGGCCAGAATAAGGTCGTTGCTATAAGTGACACATTGAAGTTTGGCAATAGTGTCCTTAGTGTCCCTTAAATAAGATGGTATAGATTTCACTAACGGTTGTAGGAAGAAATCGATGTATTTTCCGATGCGGGATGTTATAGAATTTATACCACTAATGATAGGGCGACCGGGAGGTTGTGTAACATTCTTGTGGACTTTTGGTAGATAATAAATTATTGGAATACGTGGAGCAACGGGAACTAAAAAACTTTTTTCTTTCTTGTCAAGAATTCCCAGTTGAGAACCAGTATCTATCAAATCCACTAGACCTTTCTTAAACTCAGATGTAGGATTTTTAGTTAGCTTAAGATATGTATCTGTATCATCAAGAATTCTCATCATCTCCGTGTGGTAATCCGTTTTATTGAGGATAACGATCCCACCCCCCTTGTCAGCTGGACGAATGACAAGGTTTTTACGTTCACAAAGGGACTTAAGTCCAGTATTTAGGTTGGGATCATTGTATATTCTTTTATCAGGTAAGTTATCAAGGTCTTTAAGGACCAAATCTCGAAAGACTTTAATGGAGGGTGCCACTGAACCCGGGGGATTAAACAGCGATGGGTTCGCAAGGCCTGAATGAACTGCATGTGACGTGGTGTCAATAGTCCGAGGTCTAATAGGATTAGACATGATATATCTTTGAATATTCAACTTCCTAATGTATTTATGTACATCTATGAAAGTTGAAAACTTATTTAATTTTTTTGGAGGTACGTATTTCAACCCTTTATCCAGTATTGATTTCTCGGCTTTTGTTAGTTCTACATTGCTCAAATTAAAAATGCCACTATCTTTTAGACACGTTTTCTTTTTCCTGGCGCGCCACCCCCCTCTGGAGCCGCGCCCGGATTTTGATTTCTTGGATGGTTTTCCCCTTCCTTGTGAAAATCCCTCCTCAGGAAAGGTCCTGGTAAATTTTGGTTATAGTTAAATGGTGATCTCGTATGGTATCCGTCATCCCTATCAAAATAGGGATGTCTGGAACCTCGATCATCATCATTAAACCTTCTCTCTCCAAGAGGTGAAAATCTATTCTGTGTTCGAAGCGGAGTTCTTTGAGGATATTGAAAATCCGGATAATGATCGTAATAATCATTGTTTCTTCTCCAAGGTGACGAGTCCTGTCTATGATGATCATAGTAAGGTCTCTGATTCCTATTTCCCTTAGCCCTACCCCTGTTATTTCTCCCTCTTCCCCCATTGTTGGAGGATATGTTCTTATAGTGGGGTAAGGGTGTAAGGGGTCTAGTAGGTAAATGGTGCACATCCTGTATGTTAGGTTCTACCCTATTCATTGATTGTTGTGAACCTAGGGGAGCTAAACTGCTATTGGGTGCTTGTCCCGACTCCGGGGCCATGATTGGTGGATTCTTATCCTGCCAGCTAAATACACATCCATTTTTATAATCACAGGTGTCCCTTGTGTACTTTTTTTGCTTTTTAACCCTCTGTTCACGTTCTTCTTTTTCTAGATGGTCTTTAAGATTTGTGGAAAGCAAATTATATTCGGCTAATTTTTTATGTGGGAGGAGTTTATCCCTGATTTCTTTAATTTCTGTGTCTAAAATTGTTTTCTTTAAGCGTTTTCTTTCGATCAGGAACCCGAGCAGAGAGAGGCCTGCTTCATTAAAATAACGGAACCAGGATTCAAGGTCAGGTTCGCCCTGTTGGGGATGGATATTCCACCTCAAACCCCTTGGAACCAGACGCTCCTTTAAGTACTGCTCAAGAAATGCTATGTCCCATTCCAAATGGAGCTCAGAAACCATCAGGTTTTTTAACCTTAGGAATAACCCTCCTATTTCAGAATCACTATTATGGGGAGTAAAAACACCCTCAATATTGAATGTACGATTACTTCGATAGTCAAAGATATCCATTGTTATGGTATCAACCTTCAACTATGGAAATCAAGAGAGGCAGCAGTAATAAAGTCAGAAAAGTTAGCAAGTGGGTGTGTAAAATACCGCGCCAATCTAACACATCAGGATAGCGGCCAACACTACAATATGACAAAAATTGTGCACAATAACTGCCGAAGGTGCAAGGTATGTAAACACAATACACTTAGATCCCGGAGGATCGAGACTTTTGGATCAACTACCACGGGGAAAGAGTATGTTGTTAAACATTTTGTCACTTGTTCGACGAGGTACATCGTGTATCTCATCACTTGCCCTTGCGGGAAACAGTACGTAGGGCGGACCATCCGTACTTTTGGTATAAGGGTTAATGAACATATTCAATCTATTAAAAAGGGACGTACAAATCATAGTGTTCCCAACCATTATTTAACTTGCCATAATCGAGATCCCACCGGCACAAAATTTCAAATAATAGACAAATTTATCCCGCATTGGAGAGGCGAGTCATGTATAAGAGGAGTGTCAAGGCTTGAAACCTTTTGGATACACCAATTAAGATGTTTCATGCCACATGGATTAAATGTCGAGTGGGACATCAATTCATTTATTAATCAATCATGAGTACAGTCCCCTTTCTTCTTCTCTCATACCATTTCTGTTTTCAATTACCCACAAAAAATTAAGTCCTTCCATTTGAGGACACAAGTGATCTTTGTCCTTGATGAATAGGGCAAGGTTGGCCAGTATTTCTAAGATTAGTTCTACTATCACTATTTTGCTCAACAGTCACCACATTTTTATTAATAAATTTATTATGTATTTTTTATAATATTTTTATTTTTTATTAATATTTTTTAACAATAATTTTATAGGATTTTTTTCCGATCTCACATCATACCACAAAATTTTTCTATTTCATTGATTTTGAGGATATTAAATACATATTTTGGTATGGCCACTCAGTTTGTTGGAGAACATTAATTTATATATATATATTTCATGAATAGAAATAGGCCAATTAATACATACTTTTTGTCTTTTTGTTCACATGGATTGTGATATGGCCGTACTGACTTCCAGATTGTATACTTTTGTATAAATAACAAATTCATATGATTAAATTTAAATTGGATCATATATTTAATATTACGGCTGATTATAATTATCGCCGTTTTGTGTTTTACCATCACTTCCTTTCTCAATGACCCGCTTGGAACGCAGTATGCGTTCCATTAACCTCAGAGACGTGTTCCCACTTCCGGCCTAAACGCAGTGATGCACACCTATGGATACGTCAGGCGCTATCACGTGACGTTGGTCACGTGAACGTCACATGACGCTAGCCCTGATTGGGTGAATGACTGAGATGCGTGTTCTTCCATCTAATGAGCGCGCACGCCGAGTGGACACTCACATCGAGGCTTGGTAGAGAGAGGCGGACCCATTACTCTATCTTCCCATTGGCCAATTGAGCTAGCACATGACTCTGAATGGAGCGCACGCCACCGATCCAGGAAGTCAGCACGGACGATGCTGTAATCAGCTGTTTCTAGTTAAACATTATAATGTATATATATAAGCGTGGAGGTGGCGGGATGGCTTATACCCCAGCCGAAGTCTTTGCGGACGAAACCGGTCGGGTTTCTTGCTATACCCAGCCACCCATACCACGCTTGCTGTTTTTATACCTTTTGAATCGATTCTATTATTTTTTATGCTTAATGGCATGTTTGATGATCTTGAACGATCTAATAAACACCATTTAAAAAGTTATCTTGGATTTACACCATGTGGAGGTTCCTTGTTTTTTCTTCATACATGGTCCACACCTGCTGACAAAGACGGTGATCGAGCAGATTATTTGGGCAGGTTCCTGGCCCCCCATTCGAGGAGGAAATCTTCCGGTATACCAACTAGCCTCACACTGTCATTTGAGGACAGTACAAGCCTATTTGACTCACCGCCCACGGCCTGTGAGTCCACCGAAGTCGGTAAGAGTATTACATCTCTTTCTCTGGTTTGCACTTTCCTGTGACACCACCTGCTTCGGATTCAAGTTGGGTCAACCACATCATGCACTATATGGACTGATTTATTATGTGTATATTGTCTTTTTGAGAGTTATATCTCTTCACCAACATTATGGACATTGTTTGACACCATTTATTTATTTAACTGTTTTCACTAGCATTTTTCGTCATTTTTTATGTTATTTCCATGACCACTTGTACCTCTTAGGGGCATTGTCTTTGCTTTAGATATGGTAAAATTCGCATGCACTATACACATATCTACATTGTAGGTTTGAGATTGGACGGGGGTACCCGCTTCTTCCTATGTGGATTGACTTTCCTCTATCCCAAACCCTCATAGACCTTTTTTTCATTGTTTTCACGTTAGCGCTACACTTTTATTTTTTAGTTATTGTGCACAATTTTTGTCATATTGTAGTGTTGGCCGCTATCCTGATGTGTTAGATTGGCGCGGTATTTTACACACCCACTTGCTAACTTTTCTGACTTTATTACTGCTGCCTCTCTTGATTTCCATAGTTGAAGGTTGATACCATAACAATGGATATCTTTGACTATCGAAGTAATCGTACATTCAATATTGAGGGTGTTTTTACTCCCCATAATAGTGATTCTGAAATAGGAGGGTTATTCCTAAGGTTAAAAAACCTGATGGTTTCTGAGCTCCATTTGGAATGGGACATAGCATTTCTTGAGCAGTACTTAAAGGAGCGTCTGGTTCCAAGGGGTTTGAGGTGGAATATCCATCCCCAACAGGGCGAACCTGACCTTGAATCCTGGTTCCGTTATTTTAATGAAGCAGGCCTCTCTCTGCTCGGGTTCCTGATCGAAAGAAAACGCTTAAAGAAAACAATTTTAGACACAGAAATTAAAGAAATCAGGGATAAACTCCTCCCACATAAAAAATTAGCCGAATATAATTTGCTTTCCACAAATCTTAAAGACCATCTAGAAAAAGAAGAACGTGAACAGAGGGTTAAAAAGCAAAAAAAGTACACAAGGGACACCTGTGATTATAAAAATGGATGTGTATTTAGCTGGCAGGATAAGAATCCACCAATCATGGCCCCGGAGTCGGGACAAGCACCCAATAGCAGTTTAGCTCCCCTAGGTTCACAACAATCAATGAATAGGGTAGAACCTAACATACAGGATGTGCACCATTTACCTACTAGACCCCTTACACCCTTACCCCACTATAAGAACATATCCTCCAACAATGGGGGAAGAGGGAGAAATAACAGGGGTAGGGCTAAGGGAAATAGGAATCAGAGACCTTACTATGATCATCATAGACAGGACTCGTCATCTTGGAGAAGAAACAATGATTATTACGATCATTATCCGGATTTTCAATATCCTCAAAGAACTCCGCTTCGAACACAGAATAGATTTTCACCTCTTGGAGAGAGAAGGTTTAATGATGATGATCGAGGTTCCAGACATCCCTATTTTGATAGGGATGACGGATACCATACGAGATCACCATTTAACTATAACCAAAATTTACCAGGACCTTTCCTGAGGAGGGATTTTCACAAGGAAGGGGAAAACCATCCAAGAAATCAAAATCCGGGCGCGGCTCCAGAGGGGGGTGGCGCGCCAGGAAAAAGAAAACGTGTCTAAAAGATAGTGGCATTTTTAATTTGAGCAATGTAGAACTAACAAAAGCCGAGAAATCAATACTGGATAAAGGGTTGAAATACGTACCTCCAAAAAAATTAAATAAGTTTTCAACTTTCATAGATGTACATAAATACATTAGGAAGTTGAATATTCAAAGATATATCATGTCTAATCCTATTAGACCTCGGACTATTGACACCACGTCACATGCAGTTCATTCAGGCCTTGCGAACCCATCGCTGTTTAATCCCCCGGGTTCAGTGGCACCCTCCATTAAAGTCTTTCGAGATTTGGTCCTTAAAGACCTTGATAACTTACCTGATAAAAGAATATACAATGATCCCAACCTAAATACTGGACTTAAGTCCCTTTGTGAACGTAAAAACCTTGTCATTCGTCCAGCTGACAAGGGGGGTGGGATCGTTATCCTCAATAAAACGGATTACCACACGGAGATGATGAGAATTCTTGATGATACAGATACATATCTTAAGCTAACTAAAAATCCTACATCTGAGTTTAAGAAAGGTCTAGTGGATTTGATAGATACTGGTTCTCAACTGGGAATTCTTGACAAGAAAGAAAAAAGTTTTTTAGTTCCCGTTGCTCCACGTATTCCAATAATTTATTATCTACCAAAAGTCCACAAGAATGTTACACAACCTCCCGGTCGCCCTATCATTAGTGGTATAAATTCTATAACATCCCGCATCGGAAAATACATCGATTTCTTCCTACAACCGTTAGTGAAATCTATACCATCTTATTTAAGGGACACTAAGGACACTATTGCCAAACTTCAATGTGTCACTTATAGCAACGACCTTATTCTGGCCACTGCCGATGTTAAGGCGCTTTATACTTGTATACCCCATAATTTGGGTTTTGAAGCAGTTAACTCCTTTCTTTCTAGGAATACCACAATTCCAGGTACCCAGAAGAGGTTCATTATGGATTTATTGTGTTTTGCCACTAAACACAATTACTTTTGGTACGACGGAGACTTTTATCTCCAAAAGAAAGGGGTAGCGATGGGGGCAAAGTTTGCCCCCAGCTTAGCCAATTTATTTATGGCTAAATGGGAGGAGGATGTCGTCTATGCCCTAGACCCACCACAATTAGTTTTGTGGGCTAGGTACATTGACGACATCCTCCTCCTATGGAAAGGAAGTATGGAATCTCTGGATGGGTTCATTCGTATCTTGAATAATAATCAGATCGGGATCGAATTAACCTATGAAGCGAGTCAGTCGACTATTCACTTCCTTGATCTTGAGATTTCAGTGGTTGATAACCATCTCACTACCAAGACTTTCTTCAAGACCACCGATCGGAATGGGTACATTCCGATCGACAGCTGCCATCACGAGGCATGGCTGAAATCCATCCCCCGAAGTCAGATGTTGCGGATTAGACGCAACTGCTCAAAACTCACCGATTACTTTGAACAGGCTAATAGCCTGAAGTCGAGATTTATAAACAAAGGTTATGATGCATCTAAAATAGACGAAGTTATTTACAATGTCTCCTTAGTTGACAGAAACTCACTTATCTCTGAACAACCTAAACCTATGGTAGAAAACAAACACAAATGGTCCTTTCTTACTAATTTTTCAATTCAACATAAGCAGGTCAAAGATATCTTCCATAGGCATTGGAAGGTCTTGAAAAATGATACTGTTCTTGGACCCATTCTCCCGGAACAAGCCGGGGTGATTTACAGAGGTGCTATGTCCCTGAGGGGACAGATTGCACCCAATGTAACAGACCCCCCCTCGGTCCCCTCCTTCTTTCAAAATATGAAGGGTTTCTTCCCCTGCCGAAGGTGCAAGGTATGTAAACACAATACACTTAGATCCCGGAGGATCGAGACTTTTGGATCAACTACCACGGGGAAAGAGTATGTTGTTAAACATTTTGTCACTTGTTCGACGAGGTACATCGTGTATCTCATCACTTGCCCTTGCGGGAAACAGTACGTAGGGCGGACCATCCGTACTTTTGGTATAAGGGTTAATGAACATATTCAATCTATTAAAAAGGGACGTACAAATCATAGTGTTCCCAACCATTATTTAACTTGCCATAATCGAGATCCCACCGGCACAAAATTTCAAATAATAGACAAATTTATCCCGCATTGGAGAGGCGAGTCATGTATAAGAGGAGTGTCAAGGCTTGAAACCTTTTGGATACACCAATTAAGATGTTTCATGCCACATGGATTAAATGTCGAGTGGGACATCAATTCATTTATTAATCAATCATGAGTACAGTCCCCTTTCTTCTTCTCTCATACCATTTCTGTTTTCAATTACCCACAAAAAATTAAGTCCTTCCATTTGAGGACACAAGTGATCTTTGTCCTTGATGAATAGGGCAAGGTTGCCCAGTATTTCTAAGATTAGTTCTACTATCACTATTTTGCTCAACAGTCACCACATTTTTATTAATAAATTCATTATGTATTTTTTATAATATTTTTATTTTTTATTAATATTTTTTAACAATAATTTTATAGGATTTTTTTCCGATCTCACATCATACCACAAAATTTTTCTATTCCATTGATTTTGAGGATATTAAATACATATTTTGGTATGGCCACTCAGTTTGTTGGAGAACATTAATTTATATATATATATTTCATGAATAGAAATAGGCCAATTAATACATACTTTTTGTCTTTTTGTTCACATGGATTGTGATATGGCCGTACTGACTTCCAGATTGTATACTTTTGTATAAATAACAAATTCATATGATTAAATTTAAATTGGATCATATATTTAATATTACGGCTGATTATAATTATCGCCGTTTTGTGTTTTACCATCACTTCCTTTCTCAATGACCCGCTTGGAACGCAGTATGCGTTCCATTAACCTCAGAGACGTGTTCCCACTTCCGGCCTAAACGCAGTGATGCACACCTATGGATACGTCAGGCGCTATCACGTGACGTTGGTCACGTGAACGTCACATGACGCTAGCCCTGATTGGGTGAATGACTGAGATGCGTGTTCTTCCATCTAATGAGCGCGCACGCCGAGTGGACACTCACATCGAGGCTTGGTAGAGAGAGGCGGACCCATTACTCTATCTTCCCATTGGCCAATTGAGCTAGCACATGACTCTGAATGGAGCGCACGCCACCGATCCAGGAAGTCAGCACGGACGATGCTGTAATCAGCTGTTTCTAGTTAAACATTATAATGTATATATATAAGCGTGGAGGTGGCGGGATGGCTTATACCCCAGCCGAAGTCTTTGCGGACGAAACCGGTCGGGTTTCTTGCTGTACCCAGCCACCCATACCACGCTTGCTGTTTTTATACCTTTTGAATCGATTCTATTATTTTTTATGCTTAATGGCATGTTTGATGATCTTGAACGATCTAATAAACACCATTTAAAAAGTTATCTTGGATTTACACCATGTGGAGGTTCCTTGTTTTTTCTTCATACATGGTCCACACCTGCTGACAAAGACGGTGATCGAGCAGATTATTTGGGCAGGTTCCTGGCCCCCCATTCGAGGAGGAAATCTTCCGGTATACCAACTAGCCTCACACTGTCATTTGAGGACAGTACAAGCCTATTTGACTCACCGCCCACGGCCTGTGAGTCCACCGAAGTCGGTAAGAGTATTACATCTCTTTCTCTGGTTTGCACTTTCCTGTGACACCACCTGCTTCGGATTCAAGTTGGGTCAACCACATCATGCACTATATGGACTGATTTATTATGTGTATATTGTCTTTTTGAGAGTTATATCTCTTCACCAACATTATGGACATTGTTTGACACCATTTATTTATTTAACTGTTTTCACTAGCATTTTTCGTCATTTTTTATGTTATTTCCATGACCACTTGTACCTCTTAGGGGCATTGTCTTTGCTTTAGATATGGTAAAATTTGCATGCACTATACACATATCTACATTGTAGGTTTGAGATTGGACGGGGGTACCCGCTTCTTCCTATGTGGATTGACTTTCCTCTATCCCAAACCCTCATAGACCTTTTTTTCATTGTTTTCACGTTAGCGCTACACTTTTATTTTTTAGTTATTGTGCACAATTTTTGTCATATTGTAGTGTTGGCCGCTATCCTGATGTGTTAGATTGGCGCGGTATTATACACACCCACCTTATGCTGGTGGTTAGTAGGAAGAGTGCCATTACATTGTGGGAAAATGTCCCTTGACAATTGGTCAATTGTAAGAATTCCTTCTTTCAGATAGCTAAAAAGATAATTAGAGTTAGTGATCAGTTATCTAAGACTCAGAAAAAAACACACAGGAGTTTTCAAAGGAACCTTAAGATGCACTGAACCCTGACTGAGAAAACGCTGCTCTATGGTACCTGCTGTTGGGTCATCCGCTTATACTGTATGTGAAAGGGTGGCTTCAGCTATGGAACCTGTGCACAATAGTTGTTTTTTTTTCAGTAGGCTGAAATTATCAATAGATAACAAATCAAAATAAGCCTTTTTGTTGATAAATGTTTATTGAAACATATGCAAGAAAAACATAGAAATACTTCCATATCATGTGGTACAGCAGTAAAAAATAATGTAGTTGCCTATTATGGTATAATAGCCATTGGTGCCAACAAGACTAAAGGTAGGCAAGGTTGCAAAGAGAAAAATAACAGACATGGATAATACACCCATAAAGTCCAATAACAGTCGGCTCAGTTAAGTTTCAATCTTAAAACAAGGTATACGAGAAGAGAGAAAAAAAAAGAAAGAAAAGTGGAAAGGGGCGAATGAGCAAACAGGTACAGAGAAAAGTAATGGGAGGGGGTTAAGTGCTATGCTCAAAGGAAGATATCCCAATTAGGTGCATGAAAAGTAAATAACAACCAGTAAAAAGCAATAATACCCATAATATTATTATGGGCTCACAGAATTGTCAGAAGCCATAATCTCTGAATAACAGGAAGTGGTCTTGAATGATAGCCAATATGCCCAGATTTTATTTAAAGTGGCCTGTGAGTTACGTAACTCATATGTAAGATCTTTTCATTTTGCAGATATGGTCTATGGTAGGGATATGCAATTAGCGGACCTCCAGCTGTTGCAAATCTACAAGTCCCATCATGCTTCTGCCTCTGGGTGTCATGCTTGTGGCTGTCGGAGTCTTGCTATGCCTCATAGGACTTGTAGTTCTGCAACAGCTGGAAGTCCGCTAATTGCATTGGAACCAAAAGTTTTAAGGGTGAAAACTTGTTGCCATTTCCAATATAAAGGTATTAAAGATTTTGCTGCATTACGTAAATGGGAATTAATGGATCATTTGTATGGGCCTATAGACTTAGTGGAGCAGTGAACTAGAACTACCAGTGGGTCTTCAGGCACCGAATAGCCTTGTATTGATACCATTAGAGATTAAATGGAAGACAAATATGGACGTATGAGAGGACATGTCCACCATATATGAGCATGTGTAACGTCCAAGCAATATCCTCGCCAGCAAAAAGATAGATAATCAGGTAATAACCAGTGTAACTTAGCCGAGGAGTAATACCAATGTGACAGTAACTTAAAGTTCATCTGAGTCATTTTGGAGTATAGTGAGGAGATATGAGCAAGGTGTATGATTCTATCCCATTGGGCATCAGTAAACGACTGCTGTAGCCTCCCACAATGTTAAGTAAGTGAGATGTACTCCACATCCTGAAGCATTAGATAAAACTGTGATATTCCTGTTGATATGCCCTGCTTTGAGGTAAATATATGCTATACTGCTTATTTAGTTTTTGTCCGACTGAGGGTAGACACCTAAAATTACGCACCTCATCCCAAGAAATCATTTACTCAAAAAAGGAAAAGGTTTGGGAAGGGGCTATAATGGTGCTTTACAGATAATAATGGAAACCAAACAGATATATATATAAAAAATACAAGATATTTTTATTACATACACATGCTAAAACTAATAACAGGACATGGTAAGTCATTGGGTTTAATAGAATATCTGCATTATGGTGGTTAAGCATAGAGGTTTCTCATTTGGGCAGGTGTTGAATAGTCGTATGTTATCCCGACATGTTTCGCCTTATGGCTTCATCAGGGAATAAACGCATCAACCATGGATTAACGAACAAACACCTCAAAGCCCCCCAGCAAGAGGGGAATAGAGGGGTTAACCACGATGTGGAGATCACCACAAACAAAGGGCACTATGCGGCCATAGTGAGCACACACAACGACCAGGTAAAAACAAGAAAATTCAGAGCTTAAAGATGAAGGGGGGGGGTGCCTGTGTATAGAAAACCATAGGTCCAGTAATGCTATGAGCTGTAACTAAAGAGCAAGCAAATCTAGGTTACAGGTTGCCCTCATACCTTTGTATAAATTTTGGCATCAATATTTAATAGAGAAATGGGCCTGTAGTTTCCACAACAGATATTGATATTGATGTGTGCGTGGATGCTTTTGGGCATAAACTTCCCATCTCCAGAGACATAGTTGGCATAGGATGCTAGGTGAGGGAGTAGAACATCTTAAAATGTTTTATAATACTTAGCTGTGTATCCATCAGGGCCAGGGGATTTACCAGAGGCTATGGATTTCACAGCTGTACATAGTTTGGCTTCCGTAATCTTAGATTCATACTTCTTCAAAGTGTCTAAGGGGGTAGTTTAGCCTGAGACAAATAATCAACTAATATGGCCTTGTGGGCTTCAGGGGTCAGTGGCAGATGGTCCTACTGGACAGCGTGTAGGCGCTGATAGAAGTCTCTAAATACCAGTGCAATATCTGTGGATGTATGTAGCATGAAGCCTTAAGTTACCCCTAATGGCACAAAAGAAGAATCTAAGCTTTAAGCAACTTGCTTCAAACAGGATTTCTCTCCGTCAATCATCCAGCCATTTCTTACACATAGAACCTAAATTTCCCATGATCACCTCTTTTTAAAATGACCTGTAATGGTGGTTTATGACTACAGAATACATAAAATATTTCAGAATATTGATATCATGTCTAAAATATTTTTTCTGTAGATACTTAGTGACACCCTGTGCAGGCTTTTACTAAGAATATATATATTTAATCGACTTTCTCATTTGAAAGGTTTTGAAAGCTTTGTTTTTTTTATGTTTCCATCTATACCTGATCCAAAATTTAAAAATAAAGTTTTAGCTTTACATATGATTTAACTTTACTGGCAAAGCCAATGATTATCCTAAAAATGTAATAATGTAATAATGATGTATTTATGGTGTGCATCATTGTTCAGTAATTCAGCATTTACAGCTGTTTCCTCATACTTTTATCAGTGTCTCATATAATAAATACTTTATATTGCTGTTTAGTTGGGTCGTAGGAAAATATATCCTTTGGTAACATAGTATAACCCACTGTTTTTTTCTTGTAACATCTGAAGTGAAATAGCATTTAAAATACCATTTGTATAACATATGGCTATCAATTTAGAATACATGAGATAAATGAGCTGTTGCAGATTTTATTCCATAGGACATAACATGTTCTTAACCGCTGCCATTGGATTTTCATTAGGGCTGGCATGATACATTTGAACCTGTCCTGCATGCTTGAATACATTTTTCGTGATCCAGCTGAAGAAAAAAAATGTTGTTTTGTTTCTAAATGTTGACAAATGTATTAACATTACTGAAAAGCTTCCAGGTTCTTCAAAGTTTTACAAACTGGTAATGTGGTCTCAAGTGTTATCTTGCATCTTGAGAATGTTTTCTTCCAGCAAACATACCTTCTCAGATTGGGAATTCTTGACATTTTTACAGTGGATATTTTTAGTTGTTATTATTATTAACTTCGTCATCACTTTAAATAGGTGCTGCACCACACAAAAAAAAACATGTGGTTTTTGAAAATCTTTAGTTAAGAATAGCCTGTGGCTCTCAGTTGCTGACTCATTGAAAGACATTTTCCAAGGATAAAAGGATTTAAACACACTGTTTAAGTAGTGTTCTAAAACCACCTTCTTGTCCCATTAAAATATACACATAAAAATCTACCAGCTGGGTGCATTAGGGAGGTAAAAATATGGTGTGGCACTTAGTGCTAGTGTTGTATATATTAGTCAGGAGTTGACAGAGCCACGTGTTGCATTGTATTGTAACCATATATTCTTTTGGTATTGTAACCATATTGCATATTTTTAAGTACTTCTCGAGTTCTTATTTAGCGTTTTATATGCAGTATCATTTTTTCTTTTTCCAGGTATATTTCATCTAAAAGTACCAGAAAGTTCTCCAGTAGGATCACCAATTGGAAGGATAAGAGCAGTGGATCCTGATTTTGGAAAAAATGCTGAAATAGAATACAGCATTGTTCCTGGAGATGGTGGGAATCTTTTTGACATCAAAACAGACAATAATACACAGGAGGGAATATTAATCCTAAAAAAGGTATTTCATTTAACACATTGGACATTATATTTGTATCGCTGGTAAACTGATTTGTGTGATCAATGGTGTTATGCCATATACAATAACCAAAAGCAATCACCATTCAATCCACTTTTCAGTTTAGTAAAATGTGAATTTTAATTTAAGTGTGGATTGTTGCACTTGACACCTTGATTAACCAGTTGTAGGCACTGGGCATGCTACAC
Organism: Lithobates clamitans; assembly: GCA_037952925.1. NCBI lineage: Eukaryota > Metazoa > Chordata > Amphibia > Anura > Ranidae > Lithobates > Lithobates clamitans. The sequence goes on from JBBGZY010000079.1 coordinate 6,659,490, forward strand.
AAATCCATAAAAACTTTATCAAAGCACACAGACATGTGTAGTATGCTCTCTACTTCTGCCCCACTGAGCTCCCTTCCAAATGACAGTGGGGAGTTGCTGTGTAAATACAGCATCTGTGGAAAAAATGACCATGTGATACATTGTTTATAAGCGCTGTTCAGAAAATGAAATAGAGATGCAAAGTAACATTGTTATCCTTGTATCTACTCTGTTTCAATCATCTGAAGATCTATGGGGCGCTTTGATCCCTTTTAATCCCTTATGAACTTTTATTTTAATTATCCAGTTAACCCTAAATAACTCATTCTTTCCAGTCTCCCCAACCATTATTTTACTTCTGATTTTTTTTTACTTCAGATTTTTTTTAATTTTTGTATTATCCACCACTGGTAAGTGAGGTATATGCTGTGCTGGTAGGTTATTTATATGCTGAGCAATTTAGCGCTCTGCCTATAATATATATATATATATATATATATATATATATATGTATATATATATATATATATATATATATATATATATATATATATATATATATATATATATATATATATATATACTAAAATAATATTAGTACTAGCAATAGTAGTACTAGCAATATCTATATTACATGTGCTGGTGTGTATGGTATCACCCCATACTGACAGAAAAACACAGAATTGTTGACATTTTTGCAGATTTATTAGAAAAGAAAAGCTGAAATATCACATGGTCCTAAGTATTCAGACCCTTTGCTGTGTCACTCATATATTTAACTAATGCTGTCCATTTCTTCTGATCATCCTTGAGATGATTCTACACCTTCATTTGAGTCCAGCTGTGTTTGATTATACTGATTGGACTTGATTAGGAAAGCCACACACCTGTCTGTATAAGACCTTACAGCTCACAGTGCATGTCAGAACAAAAGAGAATCATGAGGTCAAAGGAACTGCCTGAAGAGCTCAGAGACAGAATTGTGGCAAGGCACAGATCTGGCCAAGGTTACAAAAAAATTTCTGCTGCAGTTAAGGTTCCAAAGAGCACAGTGGTCTTCCTTAAATGGAAGACGATTGGGACGACCAGAACCCTTCCTAGAGCTGGCTGACCGGCCAAACTGAGCTATCGGGGGAGAAGAGCCTTGGTGAGAGAGGTAAGGAAGAATCCAAAGATCACTGTGGCTCCAAGATGGTGATAAATAAGATTCTCGGGTCTGATGAGACCAAGATAGAACTTTTTGTCCATAATTCTAAGCGGTATGTGTGGAGAAAACCAGGCACTGCTCATCACCTGTCCAATACAGTCCCAACAGTGAAGCATAGTGGTGGCAACATCATGCTGTGGGGCTGTTTTTTAGCTGCAGGGACAGGGGGACTGGTTGCAATTGAGGAAAAGATGAATGCGGCCAAGTACAGGGATATCCTGGGCGAAAACCTTCTCCAGAGTGCTCAGGATCTCAGACTGGGCCGAAGGTTTACCTTCCAACAAGACAATGACCCTAAGCACACAGCTAAAATAATGAAGGAGTGGCTTCACAACAACTCAGTGACTGTTCTTGAATGGCCCAGCCAGAGCCCTGACTTAAACCCAATTGAGCATCTCTGGAGAGACAAAAAATTGCTTTCCACCAACGTTTACCATCCAACCTGACAGAACTGGAGAGGATCTGCAAGGAGGAATGGCAGAGGATCCCCAAATCCAGGTGTGAAAAACTTGTTGCATCTTTCCCAAAATGACTCATGGCTGTATTAGATCAAAAGGGTGCTTTTACTAAATACTGAGCGAAGGGTCAGAATACTTAGGACCATGTGATATTTCAGTTTTTCTTTTTTAATAAATCTGCAAAAATGTCAACAATTCTGTGTTTTTCTGTCAATATGGGGTGCTGTGTGTACATTAATGAGGAAAAAAGAGGAACTTAAATGATTTTAGCAAATGGCTGCAATATAACAAAGAGTGAAACATTTAAGGGGGTCTGAATACTTTCCGTCCTCTCTATCTATCTATCTATCTATCTATCTATCTATCTATCTATCTATCTATCTATCTATCTATCTATCTATCTATCTATCTATCTATCTATCTATATCTATATAAATATATAGATATATCTATATACAGTATCTAACAAAAGTGAGTACACCCCTCACATATTTGTAAATATTTTATTATATCTTATCATGTGACAACACTAAAGAAATTACACTTTGCTACATTGTAGTGAGTGTACAGCTTGTATAACAGTGTAAATTTGCTGTGCCCTCAAAATAACTCAATACACAGCCATTAATGTCTAAACCGCTGGCAACAAAAGTGAGTACACCCCTAAATTAAAATGTCCAAATTGGGCCTAAAGTGTAAATTTTTTGTATGGCCACAATTATTTTCCAGCACTGCCTTAACCCTCTTGGGCATGGAGTTCACCAGAGCTTCACAGGTTGGCACTGGAGTCCTCTTCCACTCCTCCATGATGACATCATGGAGCTGGTGGATGTCCAGTATCCGGAGGGAGGGGATCATGATCTGGTTCAGTATGTCACAGCACACGTTGGTATTCATGGTTCCCCCATTGAACTGTAGCTTCCCAGTGCCAGAAGCACTCATGCAGCCCTAGATCATGACACTCCCACCGCCATGCTTGACTGTAGGCAAGACACACTTGTCTTTGTACTCATCACATGGTTGCTGCCACACACGCTAGACACCATCTGAACCAAATAAATTTATCTTGGTCTCATCAGACCACAGGACATGGTTCCAGTACTGTCCTTAGTCTGCTTGCTTTCAGCAAACTGTTTGCAGGCTTCTGCCCTGATTAAGCAAACATAGGCTTGGATGATAATACTGTAACAAAAATGCTTACAAGTGTTGTATCAATAGTCCTCTAAGTGTCAAGGATGTGTCATTGGCTGGAGGTGGCCCAATGTGAGGTTGAGATACTAGCCTGTCATGTCATATGATAGGGTGTGTGGTATTTTTAAAGGATGTGGTGAGATGCTGTGAAACAAAGACAGCTCTTGAACGGATTGTAATCCAAAACTGCCTGATGTGCTTTATTCACTCCAAGCTAAAAGTCTAAAAAAAAAAAAAAAAACAATTCAAATTACCATAAGAAAGTAGCTAAGGTGTTAACAATGAAAGAGCTAGCTATCATTCAGCAGTTGTGGACAAATACTGGTCCTGAAAAGGATTTGTGGGTGTACAGATTCATTCACAAAGGCAAGGAACATAGGAAAATATACCCCAGAACTGCAACTCAAAGAACTTAAATGATAAGTTCTCTTTTTTTTTCTTTTTTCTAAATTCCAGCTCCCCTATATATAAATATATCATAAGTGTACTTCTTCTGCAGAAATAAAAAAAAGCTTTCTATTTATCTTACAGACCCCTTACCTCTGTGTCCAGCTGGCTGTATAAAACGGAAAATTGTATCAAATACTTACCGTAATTTTCCTTTCCTGATGCCAAACCATAGCAGCATACTAGTGATAGCACTCCGCCTCTTGACCACTCCCTCAGGACCAGTGAATGGCATAAATGAAAGGTCTAGTTAGGCCCCACCCCATTCTTTGTAATTCGCTACATACCGAAACACACAAGGGTGGGACCATATGCTGCCATGGTTTGGCGTAAGGAAAGGAAAATTACAGTAAGTATTTGATACAATTTTCCATTTTCCTGACACCAACACGATGGTTGACAGTTACCTCAAGGTTCTGAACATGTCCGCGTGACTCTCCTGTGTGAGCTTCTGGAAAGTTAGATAATGCTCAGACATCTGTTAAATGTAGGGCCATTGCTACCCTTGGTACAAAGTGACCTACAGGGCACAACTCAACTCTTTTTGGGAAGAAAGCACTGTTTTTCTGAAGCTCCAAGAGTCTGACTCTCGGACATCCCTCTGGATAAGGATATTGCGATAGATACTGCTCTGCAGTCAATGTCCCAAGCTGAACGTTGCCCTGTTGAAGCAACCGGTAGAACTTAAAGTAAATTCTGCCACAATGACCAATCTTACTTGGGAAAGGCCCCCCTCTTGGTGGATAAATCCTCATAACTGGCTCCAAAAATTGTGCCGATATAACCGACTCTTGCAACCTCAATGAGTATAGGTTAAGGGCCATATCCAATCTAGCCTAGAGGAAGCCTTGCGCAGTCGCCACTGGAGGCACTGCTGGATCAAAGCTGAGAAAAAACGCAAATTGTTTCAGACTTCAGTCCCGATGCCATCAGCATTGTGTCCTCTACCATGCAACAAAGTAGAGATCACTCTGGAGAAACTTTGGGGCAACCCAGGTTCTACAGCCTCTACCCTCAGCCACCATGCCTGCAGCTCCAGCCAGCAAAAATGCGCAGAGGGGAAATCAAACTCTGCATTCTGAAGTGAGTGTTTAGGGAAATCCCAGGCCCTCGTGGCCAACATGGAGAAATGGCCATGGCCATGGCTACCCTGCTCTCTCTTGACAGCCAGTCAGACTTCACTCAAGTTTGTGATTGCTGTTGGAAGTCAAGAGGACCGTCTTTTGTTTTTACTCAGAAATCTTTTCTACCCGGATGCCCGCAAAGTGCACCATCCTGGCTCCTACACTGGTTTGATGTGCAAATCTGGAATCTCTGGATCTGAAGGGATGGAACCTACTGGAGAAAGGCTTTGATGTTCTCTTTTTCTTGTTCTGTGGGAGCAGACCAGATTTGCCCCCTCATCTTGATAAAGCCGCCTCCATCTTACGGCAGAAGAGGAATTTGCCATTGGAAGGTATTTTGCATCAACTCAATTTTGAAGATGCCTCTGGGAACCTTGCATGATAGTGGGTCCACCTGCGTTTAAATTCCTTGGCAGTTAAACTGCTTTTGGAGTTTGTAGGTGATTTTCTGCTTAATACATTATGGGTTTCACTTCTGTCAATAGCATATTGCTGCGAGTACCTCCCTGCTGAATATAGGCAAACGCTGCCCTGTTGTCCAAATGGAGAAAGAGTGTTCTTCTCTAGATTCTGTGCAGCAAGGCAAAAATGGCAAAAATAAAAAAGGCTGCTTGAACTTGTAGTGCATTTGAGACCATCCCCCTTTGGTTGGGAATCTCCACTTGCCTTGAACCGACATCCACTCGCGGTGCACCCCCCAGACTGTCTTGCCAACATGATTTGTAACAGCAACCCAGTCTAACAGAACATGACTTGTTCAAGGTATCTCTGTTTGGCCCCAACTGCAGACTCCTACTCAAACTGAGTGACACTATTAACTGTGTTAGATTCTGTTTTCTCCATTGAGTTAAGAATCCCAACTGAAAACTGGTGCAGGTGATGCAGGTGCCCAAAGAATCATCGGTATACATGATGACATTGTGTCCAAAAGATTGAGACTAAGAAGCACCAAACAAGTGGAGGTTTCTGTCCTCAGAATTACTCTATTGACTGACACCGTTTTCTCCAATGGAAGAAAAATAGAGGAATTGGTAGAGCACCCCAGGGTGCCCTGTTAGGTTTGAGAGAGCTGGCTTTCTCTTTTTTTTTCTTTTAAGATAACATAGCCCTATCTCTGCAGGGTGTAAAAGAAGATCTTTTGGTGCGCCAGCAATTGTTTCAGACATCTGGCTAGAGGTAGACAAAAAATTTAGAGGGCAGCTTTTGCCCACAAGCAAGATGGTGGTCAGTACTCCTGCTGGCCACTGCGCATGTGCCACCTGGCACAGCCTGATGAAGTCATCCAGAGAATCCACGGCAAAGAAAGACAGTGCCGGTTGGAAACTCTGTCCCTAAAGAGACGCTGGGGACACCACAGGTAGAGCAGGCCCAGACCTCCCTATGGGCAAATGAATACTCACTAAAAATGGAGACATTGGAAGCACACAATGAGAGGCAGACTAAGGTAAGGGAGAACACATATGAAGACAGGGAAGAGAGACAAAAGGGGAAGGCAGCCCTGTATAATATAAGAAAACATAAAAGAGAGAAGGAATGAATTAGCTGGCACCCCCAAGCCTCGGCCCACAGACACTTACATAATGGCAGATTTCGTTCCTAAATAGGAAACACTGCAGGGCCCCAACAAGACTCACAGAAGGCCTTCACAGGCTCCTCAGTGCATTTAGCAGCCCGAACACTGGGACATTACACTGTGAGAGGCTTGAACGCAGACGGATACTGCACTGAGGCAGAGGTGGGGACATAATACTGATTACTTTTCACTGGTGCATGGAGGTATGAGGGAAAAAAAGAAGAATGGGGTGGGGCCTAACCAGGACTTTAATTTATGCTATTCACTGGTCCTGAGGGAGTGGCCAAGAGGCATAGCTCTATCACTAGAATGCTGCCATGTTGGCGTCAGGAAAAAATGTTTTCATTACTTCCTGGACAGACCTTGGAACTTGACGCTGGAAGGAATTTACCAGCTGACCTGATTAGCACACACCCTGAATCATCTACCCTCCTACTCCAGCCTGAAAGTGAAATTGTTGTGTTTACACAAGAACAGTAATTGTACAATCTCTGTATTATCTTCTTTAGATTTACCAAAACTATATAATAGGAGGACATACCATCTATGCAATCACTCTGTATCCAATTAGGCAGGACCTTGCACTATACAGTTGATGGTAGATCCAAAGGAGATTGTACAATCAGATTGTATAGTGTATGGTGTGCTTTAAAGAGCTCAAGGCATACTTCTCCTGTTTTCAATATTACAGCACTAGTCACATAGGCTGTCTGCTCAGCTCCTGCACACTCTGCCAAATGAACGCTCTATGCCTGTGTATTTAGTGAGAATGATATTCACTGATTGCATAGCAAAAACATGCACCTAATGAGGGGTAGTGATCTGCTGGAAGGGAAGGATAGATGCACGGTGTGTGCAAATTAAGTCAGCTGGTAAACTCCTTCCTGTGTCAAGCCCCAAGGACGATCTAGGAAGTAATAGAGATGTTTTTTTGTTTTTTTATAGCCAGCTGGACCCAGCGGTAAGGAGTGTGTAAGATAATTAGAAATCTTTTTTTATTTCTGCAAAGAAGTAAACTAATGGTATATTGGTACATAGAGGGGATAGAATTTAGAAAAAAAAGAGAACTTATCATTTAACCAGTTAAGCACTGCACTATAGCAGATTTACTGCTACAGGGTGGCCCTCCTCTGCAGAATCACATACTGTATATATACATGACTCTGCACTCCCAGAGTGCTGTGATTACTCACAGCAGAAGCCGATCTGCAGGTGCCGGGCAGTGGATAACCTCCAGTACCCACAGATCGCCAGGCAGAGACAAAGAATGGAGATCTGCATCTGTATACAAGTCAGATCTCCGCTTGACAGGGGGGAAGGGATGGATTTTGTGTCCCTGCAAAGCACTGCACTATAGCAGATTTACTGCTACAGGGTGGCAAAGCAGGGAATAAAATCCATCACTTCCTTGAGTAAAAGCAGCACACATAGTACAGTAAAATACTGGCTAGGCACACAGTTAACCCTTTGATCACCCTAGATTTTTAACCCCTTCCCAGCCAGTGCCATTGCTACAGTGACAGTGCATATTTTTAGCACTGTTTACTGTATTAGTGTTACTGCTTTCCACAAAGTGTCAAAAGTGTTAAATAGTGTCCAACTGTCTGCCGCAATTTTGCAGTCCCATTATAAGTTGCTGATCACCGCCATTACTAGAATTAAAAATAAATAAATACAATTGCAGTATATATCCTACAGTTTGTAGACACAATACCTTTTGTGCAAACCAATCAATATACGCTTATTGGGGGTTTTTTTACCCAAAATATGTAGCAGAATTCATATTGGCCTAAATTTATGAAGAAATTTGATTTTTTAAATGTTTTTATTGGATATGTTTTATAGCAAAAGTAAAACATATTGTTTTGATATTTTCTACTTTCTGTTTTAAAAAAAATATCCAATAAAATCAAATGGTGTCATACATTTAGGCCAGCATGTATTCTGCTATATGTCTTTGGTAAAAAAAAATCCTAATAAATGTATTATAATTGATTTGTGTGAAAGTTATAATAGCTATGCTACCTATCGTTAAAAATGGATCAATCCTGATGTACTGACTGCCTCATTTCTTGAGACCCTAAAACACAAGGACATTACAAATAAACCCATATGACCCCTTTTTGGAAAGGAGACAGTCCAAATTATTTAGTAAGAGGCATAGTGAATTTTTTGAATCTGCAATTTTTTTCCCACAATGCTTTAGAAAATGTCATATTAACAAGTTATTTCTCACACACTGCATAGGTATACTTGCAATTACACCCCAAAATACATTCTGCTACTCATCCTGAGTATGGTGATACCACATGTGTGAGAGTTTTCCACAGCCTAGCCACATACAGAGGCCCAACATCCAAGTAGCACCTTCAGGCGTTCTAGGAGCATAAATTGCACATCTAATTTCATGACAACCTATCAAAATTTGAGGGTCCTGGAGCACCAGAACAATGGAAATGCCCACAAAATGACCCCATTTTGGAAAGCAAACACCCAAACATATATTCTATGAGGCATAATGAGTCTTTTGATCATGTCATTTTTTTCCACATGTTTTTGGAAAATGTGGAAAGAAAATGAAAACACATTTTTTTACACAAAGTTGTCAATTTATAAGATTTTTCTAACACATAGTATATACATACCAAAAATTACACCTCAAAATACATTCTGCTATTCCTCCTGAATATGGTGATACCACATGTATGAGACTTTTACACAACCTGTGAAAATTACACATCTAATATCCTGACTAGTTATTACATTTTGAAGGCCCTAGAGCACCAGGACAATGGAATTACCCACAAAATGACCCCATTCAACAGTTGTTGATCACTGGGACAGATGTTTGCAGATATTAATCACTGGGACAGATGTGTGCAGATGTTGATTACTGAGACAGATGTGTGCAGATGTTGATTACTGGGACCGATGTGCACAGATGTTGATCACTGGGACAGATGTTGATCAGTGGGACAGATGTGTGCAGATGACAGATGTTGATCACTGGGACAGATGTGCACAGATCACTGGGAGAGATGTTCGCAAATGACAGATATTGATCACTGGGACAGGTGTGCAGATGACAGTTGTTGATTACTGGGACAGATGTTGATCACTGGGACAGATGTGCACAGATATTGATCACTGGGACAGATGGTGATCACTGGGACAGATGTGGGCAGATGATAGATGTTGATCGCTGCAACAAATGTGTTCAGATGACAGATGTTGATCACTGGGACAGATGTGCGCAGATGTTTATCACTGGGATTGTTGTGCACAAATGTTGATTACTGGAACAGATGTTGATTACTAAGACAGATGTGTTTTACTGGGTGGGGGCACTGTGTGGGCACACTTTGTAGGGACACTGTGTGGGGATACTGTGCGGGGAAACTCTGTGGGGACACTTGCTGTGTGATCAGTGAGTGTAAAGTGCTGTAAACTCACTAATCCCCACCGGCAAATCAGATCAGTTCTCCTTCTCCTCACTGACAGGCTTTGTGTGAGGATAAGCAGAGCTGTTGAACTGACAGCTGGCTCTGTATTCATCACACAGTGGCTGTGATTGGGATTGCGCCACTGCATGGCCTTGCTCTGAGGGACATTCCTGTATGTCCACTCAGAATGGCCAAGCGCCCACCTGGCCATATATGTGCAGTGGCCGGGTGGGAATAAGTTAATTTGCATGAATTTCCTCTCAGTTCCTGTTTGGCTATGGGACAAGAAGTGAAGTGAAATCTCCACAAAAAGACACAGATGCCGAAAAAAAATCTTACAATCCTAAAATATCTAAATCTTATAACCCTCCCTTGCTCTATCCAAAATAAAAAAAAAACCTTTTGTGTATAGTTCTATTTTAACCGTAGTCTATATATAAACCCACCCACAAACTCCATTCAGCTTTACCATGATAATATCACTAAGAAAGCCTAATCACTAGTGTTTATGAAAATAACAGCTGGTGATACTGATATAAAGGTTATTTTTGAGTACTTTGCGTTTTGGGGTGAAAATGTGTTGCCCCTTGTATCCCACAATCTCATGTCTGTAAATCAACCTGTCATATGCTCTTCCAAAAATAAACTATAAGCTTCAGTGCTGATACACATTCCAAAACATATTCTACTGTTGTCACCACTTAAAGTGGACCTTTCATGAAAATAAATTATGTAATATGTAATATAATAATGTCCACACTATTATAAGGCCCCACCCTCCAAAGTTAAATCACCTGCAAAAATTATTTAAAATAAAGCTGTTGCTAAGAAAAAGAGAAAAAAAATGTACCTTGGTCCCGTCTTTTATTTCTCACAGGAGACACCATTGAAGTCTCTATGTCTCTCTGTTGCCTTCAGGGAAAACTGGGTGCTGAAAATCTCAAAAGAATACACCCCTGTAATGGGCTTGAGTGCATTCTCGTGAGATGTTCAGTGCTCAGCTATGCAGTAAGGTATGGTGATTGCACTTCTCCTCCCAGAAGTGTCAGAAGCAGAGGCCAAGCTTTATTTTTAAATCACCTTTGCAGATGATTTGACTTTCAAGGGTGAAGGGGCTTTTAAAACAACGGACCTTCCACTTTTATTGAATATCAGCTTAAAAAAAGAAAAAGATTGTGAAAATAAAAACAATTGCAACCAGCAACAATTAGGAAATACCCCCCCCCCCAACCCCCAGAAAAATGGATGCAACCTGTTATCACTGCAGTGCATGTGGACAAGAACAGACTGCAATGAGGCTGCAGGACATCAGCAGCATTAAGATGTAACAAAGGATAGAAAAGGTAAAACACTTCTCGCACTCCATCCCTACATTTTTCAAGATGCATAGTATTTTGTTGTTTACATGACATTTACTAAGAATTTGCATCTACTTTAGAAGACCTGCTGAAAGCACTACAAACCCTACACTAATCTCTATGCTCTTTATCAGATGCATTCCATATGTTTTCTCTATCACATGTAAAGCACATTGTCGATATGACTGTTGTGACCTCCCCCCTTTATAGTGAGGGGATGGTTTATTCAATGTCCCTTTATTTACACATTCAAGCCGCCATACTTAGATTCAAAGGCAAGACAGTATATTATGATTACAAAGTATGTGGTCTGGAAAATTTCCACATTTCCACCCAGTTCTCTGGGTCCATGAACTTTCAACATACAAGGTTCACCTTTAACCTCTGGTAGGGGCAAATGTAAACCTCATCCCTACTTTTTAAGCATAGACCATTTTGCACACCACCAAGAGTTTCCAGGCTACATAATTTGCCAGTACCCACAGGCTATATCCTGCAGGAGAGGGATCACTCAACAGGGGTGTCTGAAACTACCACATCCTTTAGGGACATCAATTGGCTTTCACCCCCTCTCCCGTTCTCAATGATTATCCTGAAAGGCCTCATAATTCATCATTTGGAAGTCCACTCCATTCTAATTCTTCACGTTAGCATCAGACATTAAAGACATACTGTCCTCCCCCCAGTGTGGTCACCTTTCATATGGCTGCTGCACTCCTTGTTTATGACTCAACTTTCATCCCCAGAAAGCCTTGAATTCCCACATGCTGATAAGAAACACTGGGACTGCAAACTGCAAACATTAATTATTGTCTTATAATAAGAATCTCGGCTTCGGCTCAATTCCATCCTGTTGGCCTTAACCCTCATGAAACTGGAATTCTAACTTTAAGACAATGGTTAACTTTTACAGTGTGTTGCCCCAGTTTGTCTTAGCCTGTGTAGGACCAGATGTTGTATACACAGCAGACTTGGAGCAGACTTGGAGCAGACTTGAAGCGGACTTGTAGCTACATTTCTTGGTTAGAATGGAAATCATGGACGCACACTTCAGTTAATGATAATTAAAAATGTATATAACATCTTGATCAGCATACCAGTCACTAATTTTTTACAATAACAAACTTACCCAATTTTGGTTGATGCTTATCTTATGCTATTTAGAAGTCTTTCTCCAGAAGAGTCTCTTTAAACATTTGAAGGTACATGTAATCATTGAGTGAACACAGTCCCCCCCTTGGCACTGACAAATGTGAATGTGTGGCACAAGATCTGAGGCAGATCCTATTGTACTGAAAAAGTTTACATAGTCTTTTGTCTGACAGCTGCGATGCAGCAAATGAGAGAACGGGGAAAGAGAAAGTCCACTGTATCAGGGCCAGCCTTGTGCAGGGAAGCAGAAGCAATCTCCAAGATATGTAAGAGAAGAAAAAAATGTAGGTGCCTTTGAGTGCAGACTGTTAAAATTATATTGGTAAATCACATTTGAGAATGCAATGACAGGCACATCTGTGGTAGTTCTATGGTGAATCATACATGGTGCTGGTCCACAAGGGGAGCCCTCCTGGCCCCTCTGTAGACTCTCATGGCCGGCAAGATGGTGGTGTGAAGAGAACCGAAAAGGAGGGGTGGAACGCTCCTTGGACCGCAGCCCTGGTTGGAATGACGTCACTGGCGTGCTCGCAACGAGTTTCCATGCTAACGCACCTTGGTGGCGGGAAGAGTGCACGCTCCTTTCTATTACAAACAGACTAGATGTGCTGTATTTATATTTTACTAGTGCTACCATCTAGTGGGGAAGGTATATAATTACTTCAAGCAGCATTTTAGAGGTGAAATGTTGCCATCTAGTGAAAAAACTTATTGTCATCAAACAACAATTCTTGATTTGGGAAAACAAATTACACATATACATCAATAAATAGATAAAATCTTACAGTATTCACATATGACATAAAATAAATATGTAAATAAGGGTTAATAGTCCATTCTGAGGGATTTCTGAAACACTAAACTGAATTTAAATTTAAATAGGGAATAAAAACCAGATAATGACAATTCATATAACAAAAAATAGCATTATATATAAATTCACTGGACATGTCTAATGTACCTATATATACATATATATATATATATATATATATATATATATATATATATATATATATATATATATATATATATATATATATATATATATATATGTATATATATGTATATATATGTATATATAGGTACATTAGACATGTCCAGTGAATTTATATATAATGCTATTTTTTGTTATATGAATTGTCATTATCTGGTTTTTATTCCCTATTTAAATTTAAATGTATATATGTGTATATATATATATATATATATATATATATATATATATATATATATATACATATATATATATATATATATATATATACATATATATATATATATATATATATATATATATATATATATATATATATATATATATATATATATATATATATATGTATATATATATATATATATATATATATGTATATATATATATATATAGGTATATAGTGGGTGGGGATTTATTTAGGTGGGAGGGAAAAAGAAGACCCTGTGGATGGTTTTCCATGATATGGGATTGTATAGTAAATCATGTATTTTAGTAGTGGTATCAATATATTCATTAATGGTAGTAATGATAAATGTATGTTTGAATGATGATTCCTATAGATCTGATGTAAAAAAATACACATTGAATGGTGATTACTGAATCTATCAATAAAAAAGACAACATAAGGCAACATACACTATAGTACCAATAGCATTATTTTGGGTATGTTTACTTACTGTAGGGAGATCCCACCACCCCTGACATCTTTTTCACTCCATTCATCAAATATAGGGTTAAATTTATTCTGTGGAAGAAGGAGAAGGAATGGAATAAGTGTAAAAATTACAAAATTGTAGATAACTCTAATGCCCTGTACACATGGTCGGATTTTCCGATGGAAAAGTGCGATCGGATTGTGTTGTCGGAAATTACGATCGTGTGTGGGCTCCATCGGACTTTTTCCATCGGAATTTCCGACACACAAAGTTTGAGAGCAGGATATATAATTTTCCGACAAAAAAATCCGATCATTTAAATTCCAATTGTGTGTACACAAATCCAGCACACAAAGTGCCACACATGCTCAGAATAAATTAAGAGACGAAAGCTATTGGCTACTGCCCCGTTTATAGTCCCGACGTACATGTTTTACGTCACCGCGTTCAGAATGATCAGATTTTCTGACAACTTTGTGCGACCGTGTGTATGCAAGACAAGTTTGAGCCAACATCCGTCAGAAAAAATCCATGGATTTTGTTGTCAGAATGTCCGATCAATGTCCGATCGTGTGTATAGGGTATAACGCTTCATTTAAACCACCAGGCGAGAGAGCATCTAAAGAGTAAATCCAAAAAGTCTCATGCTCACAGAGCCTGTGGAATCTCTAGGGTTCTGAGAGGTTCCTGGGTACCTGCTCTACTACCCACACTTCCAAACCTGCTGATGATTGTTGGTAAAGTTTGGCAAAATGACGAGGAACACTATGTTTGTCTATTTCTCCTTCTATCCACCTGCGTTGTTCTCAAAACCTTTCCCTTGATGGACGGATGGTGCATCCTATGTATAGTAGATTACAAGCACAGCTTAAACAATAAACTACATGGTCAGAGGAGCATTTGTAAAACTCTTCAAATGTATAGGTTTTTCCTTTTGCAATTAACTCTTTTTTTCCATGTTTAAGGAAAGCGCAGGTTTTCCATAAAGGTTTTTTACACATATACATGCCTACGAAAGGGATAAGGCAAAGCTGAGTAGAGGGAGTACTTAACTGAGATTTGAGTTTGCTTGGGGCTATTTTATATTTGAGGTTGGGAGCTTTTCTGTATGTGACTAGCGGTTGTTCTAGAAGAAGTTGGAGGTGAGGATCTTCCAGTAATGTTTTCCAATTTTGTTTAGGATGTGCTCCATTTTTTTGTGCTCTGTATGAAATCTAGTGGTGAACTGACTAGTTTGATCGAAAGACTCTTTTTCTTTTTTGGGAGTTTTGTCATCAAGATATTATGAGTATGCCTGCTGGATAAGGGAATCAGGGTACCCTTTATCTATTAGTTTGTTTTTCAAGAAAGCACTTTGGTCTATATAGTCCTCTGTTCTAGTACAGTTATGTCGAAGTCGACAGAACTGTCCCTTGGGACTATTATTGGTCCATTTATAATAGTGGCATCTCTTAAAATGTAATAGAGAGTTCCCTGCCATTGGTTTGAAATAGTTTTTGGCATGTATTTTGTCTCCAATGTGATACAGTTCCAAGTCTAGAAAGGGCAGTTTGTTTGGATATGTGACATACATATGTAAAAGAGAGCCCATCTGGGCTGTTGTTACAATGTGTAACAAAATATGTGATGTCTGCACTCAGAGGCGCCTGCAGTCTTTTCTTCCCTTACCCACCTTGGCACTGTCCTGGGACAGGAGAAACTAAGTAATGAAATGGCAGGCCTTATATCAGAAATCAAAGACCCTGAAGGGAGATACATCATTTTGACAGGTCATATTATGGATATGGAAATAACAATAATCTCATATTATGCTCCAAATAAAAACCCTACCCCCTTTTTTACACATCTCCTACAGGTTATATCCACACACAAAATAGGGACTATTGTAATGTGTGGAGATTCAAATCAGGTTCTTTTACCATTCTTAGATAAAACCCCCTACACGCCCACGAGTTATCCATCTAATCAATCCTTTTCACAGCTTCTTTTGAGATACAACTTAATTGACTCTTGGAGGGAAACTAACCCGGTTAAGAGAGGTTATACATACTATTCGAACCCACATCAAACTCTTTCACGCATTGACCATATATTTTTAACCATAGGCATGATTCCGGAGATTCTCATTTCAAATATAATTCCAATACCATGGTCAGACCACAATGCGGTTTTTACCAGTATAGCCTCCGCCATTCCCAAATCCCATGATCGCACCTGGTACCTTCCCAATATTCTGCTCAAAAATCCATCTCACTGTATCCAGGTCGAACAAGTCTTAAAAGAATATTTGTTATATAATACATGCCCTGAAATATCCCCGTTAACCCTTTGGGAAGCCCATAAACCAGTGCTAAGAGGTATACTACAAAAACAATCTGCATTGTTCAAGAGAGAACGTAAAAATTTGGCACAAAAGCTTGAATTGGAATATAATAATTCCTTTTTAAATTTTCAAAATAATCCCTCCTCGATTTCTAAAGCCCGTCTAGAAAAAGCACGCCTGGAATATGACCTATTCCTTACAGAAAATGCAGATAAATCTTTACGCCGATCTAGACATGCCTTTTATATGAAGTCCAACAAGCCTAACGCATTTCTAGCACGAGCCCTTAACTCCCAATTTAAACAAACAAAACCAATAAGACTCAAAATAACCAAAGATAATTACACATGCAACCCCGTTAAAATAGTTAACAAATTTAGATCCCACTTATCATCCTTATATTCAGCAACAAATGATTATAATCCAGTAGAGGCGGAAGCCTTCTTTTCTCAAATAAAACTCCCAGAGTTAACACACGCCCAACAAGCCCTACTTGAAGAACCCATTTCTTCAGAAGAAGTAAGCTTCACAATCAAAGAACTAAAGTTAAATAAAAGACCTGGCCCGGATGGCTTTTCAGCTTTATATTACCGCACATTTGCAGAAATCTTATCCCCACTACTTACCAAAGCTTATAATACAATACTAAAAGGTAAATCATTTAGACAAGAGTCGCTTATGGCAATTATCTGTATGATACCCAAACCTAATACTGATCACACATCTTATAATAATTATCGCCCCATATCTCTCTTAAACTTAGATACAAAAATATTAGCAAAAATCCTGGCAACTCGACTTAATAAAATTATAGGTAACCTTATCCATAGAGATCAGGTAGGTTTTATGCCTAATCGTCAAGCAGGAGACAATGTACGGAGAGCAGTTCTATTGGCACACATTGCTAAGACCCGACGTATCCCCTCATGTTTCCTCTCATTGGATATTAGGAAAGCCTTCGACACAGTGTCTTGGACCTATCTTTATCATACTTTACAGAAATGGGGTTTTGGACCTCATTTTATCAAATGGATAGCCGCACTTTATAATAGTCCTCAAGCATACATAAAATATGCAGGCTATAAATCAGACCCATTTAAAATTGAAAGAGGCACGCGTCAGGGATGCCCTTTATCTCCCCTTTTATTCGCCCTTCTCATAGAACCTCTTGCCCAATTTATTAGACTAAATCCAACAATAACGGGTATAGAATTAGGAGGTTACAATCACAAACTCTGCATGTTTGCAGACGATATTTTACTATTTTTATCTTCTCCCCAATTTATTACCTATTCTTAATACATTTGCCAATATTTCCGGACTGATAATTAATCCCAAAAAATGTCTAGCCCTGAATATATCCCTGTCTGATAGAGACAAAGAAATAGTGAGGTCAGCACTCCCTTTCACTTGGGCAGAGAAAACAATCCCATATCTGGGAATACATTTACCAGCATACATCTCTGATCTCTTCTCAGCTAACTATCCACCCATCCTAAAACACATAACAAATTTGATGAAACAATGGTCTTTCCTTCCACTATCTTGGTTTGGAAGGATTAATACTATTAAAATGTCGATTTTACCTAAATTATTATATCTGTTTAGAGTTCTCCCGATTCCAATTCCGGCTTATTTTTTACGAATAATTCAAAATAGACGGAAAAAATTTGTATGGGGATCCACAAAACCACGAATTCCTATACATACTTTATACCTCCCCAAATCTTCTGGTGGCCTGGGCTTCCCCAACTTTGCAGCATACTATCAAGCTGCACATATGGCAAGCTTAATTAAGTATCACACAACTCATGACACACCCCTGTGGGTAATGATAGAAGCGGCTGAATGTGACCCTCTATCGGTCTCAAATTTATTGTGGCTTAATTCCAAGGATCGTCAAGGTTTACGCAACCCCATCACAAAGCACAGTATAACCCTTTGGGACAAGCTTAAAATTAAGCATCATTTTTAGTCTCCTCATAACCCCCTCCTCTCCTTCCTCAAAAACCCGGCCTTTTACCCAGCATGGGTTTTCCCTAAATCATTTAAAATATGGGACTCTATGGAAATATCGAGACTACATAAACTCGTCACACCTTCCAACATTATCCCATTTCCAGAATTATGTGAAACAGTTGGATTACCTCAATCAGAAACATTCCGATACCTTCAGATCAAAAATTTTTTCACACCTTTCACAAATACAAACACTCCTTTACACCAATTTACTAAATTTGAATCCACTTGTCTAAAAGATCCACATGCCAAGAAACAAATTTCTTCTATCTACTCTCATTTACTGACTAATATTAATTTAGATAAACCATCCTATGTTCAGAAATGGGAGGAGGACCTGGGGCGAACTCTTGAGGATATGGAATGGTCAGGTATCTGGCAGGCCACTAAAACATCTTCTGATAATATTTTAGCAATGGAAACAAATTACAAAGTTCTGACTCGTTGGTACTTAGTACCTTCTAGAATTGCAAAATATGTTCCAACCTACTCAGCTCTTTGCTTTCGTGGCTGCCCAGACCTGGGCACACATTTGCATGTCTGGTGGACCTGCCCGGTAGCCCAGATCTTTTGGAAAAATGTTTTTGGCATAGCCTCTGAAATGTTCAAAAAATTTGAGAAAATATGGAACCCATGGATTAAATTTTTCACTGCATCATCTATGGATGAAAAAGTCCTATTGCCATGGTAGTGGTTAAAATTAACTGATCTTAGTCTTTACTCATCTCCATATGGCTCTCGGACCAATCTGGTGAACTCCTTCTCCCCCTCTTCTCTCTCTTCCTCTATATTCCTGTTTATCCCTACTCTCTTCTTCTCTGTCCCCTACCCCCCTCTTTTCTTTTTTTTTATTGCCTGTGAACATCGTACTATTTAAGTTAAATGTTATTTTTATAATGTAATGAATTGCTCTCATTGTATATCTTAAATCTTTAGCTTTAGATTAGCTTATTAATTCAGCAATGACATACAGTCATCAAACTCCACACACTAATTCCCTTATATGTACAATGTAATCTTTACATATGATTTGTTTTCTCTTGTTTATTTATTTATTTATTTATTTATTTATTTATTTATTTATTTTTTTCTCTACTTATTTGTAATTTTCCTATGTAATAGCAAAATTAGACTCTGTTCATATGTGATTATTCAACATATAAGTTTTGCTGATTGTTATATATTCAATAAAATCTTTTGACAAGGAAATGGCAGGCCTAACTGTCTGAAAAACACAGAGAAATGCTATACAGCAATGACTGGCACCGTTTCTCCTGACTGGAGACAGTTTTTTTTTTGTAGTTGTTCTTAAGTTTGTGAGCTTTAGAACCTAAATGAGATACTGTAAAGTGGTGATAAGAATATACTTTAGGTTGTCAAACATTGGCTATTACTTTATTTGAAGATTGAAAATACAAATATAGCAGGAACATGCTTTATATCTTCAGAGTTATTTTCAGTAATTTTCAGTATTTATTTTACACACCTTTTAGTTTAAAACATTAGGTCTGTTTGTTGGAATTGTAATGTTGTGTGAATTAGTAAATGATCTTTAGTTTGAAAGCATCAAATTATGCAGCACTTTACTGTAGTTTATACTGCTGTTAGGCCTCATTTACATGGATGGCAGTGGGGCAGTGAAAACAAGCAGTTCATCCATGTTTTGTAACCCCCTGACCACCCACCAGCAAGTTAACATTGCCAGCAGACATGGCTGTATACACTGCCTCAGTTGCAAATGTGGCAAATTTGATACAGCATGTCACTTTTGGCAAGCTGTACCACCACATAACATGCCCTATTCAAGTGAATGTGACTACACCACAACCACAATGCAACCACATCAAATGCAGTTGCAGTGCGGTGGGATTTCCCCCAAAAAACTGGTGTCTAGGAGGTGGCATATCACCTCTAAACTGCCTGCCAACCAGCTCTGAAAATCAATCCATTGCAGTTTGCTTTTCAGAGATGTAAAGAATATAGCTGGCCATTTGAACAATGCCCTATGGCAGGGGTGTCCAAACTTTTTTCAAAGAGGGCCAGATTTGAAGTGAAGATGCGTGAGGGCCGACCATTTTGCTCCACGTTCTTTGAACCATTAAAATTCGGTCTAAGTGTGTCTATTCGGGCACTAATACACTGCCCAACAAGAATTCTCTTGCCTTTGTGGCTGCGTGTGAGTAAAGAGATGAGCTTGGGCGGGCTATTTGGATATACCGTATTTATTGCGTATAACATGCACCTTCACTTTAAGAGGGAAGTTTCAGGAAAAAATGTAAATTTTAAATAAAGAACTGTAAAGCAAACTAAAGGTCAGTGCCCATCTGCAGTGCCATGAATGCAGCTCCCCCATTGCCATGAATGCAGCCCCACCATTGCCATGAATGCAGTCCCACCATTGCCATGAATGCAGCACCCACATTGCCATGAATGCAGCACCCCCATTGCCATTAGTGCAGCATCCCCATTTGCATCAGTGCAGCACCCCCCATTGCCATGAATGCAGCACCCCCATTGCCAGGAATGCAGCACCCACCATTGCCAGGAATGCAGGACCCACCATTGCCATGAATGCAGCACCCACCATTGCCATGAATGCAGCACCCACCATTGCCAGGAAAGCAACACCCACTATTGCCAGGAATACAGCACCCACCATTGCCATGAATGCAGCACCCACCATTACCAGGAATGCAGACTCAGCATTGCCATCAGTTCAGCCTGATTGATGCCCATCCATCTGCAGCCTTGGAGGGGACAGGGAGGGGGGGCGGGACAAGCGCCAAAAGATTACATACTCTTTAATACAAAGTCCTGCCTCCTTTAATGGACAGAACAGTCATCCAATGGCAGCGCAGGAGATGGGTTTTCCTATTACAGAGGCTGCCATGTAAACAAGAAATTCTCCTGTGTGTACGGAACTCATCCCGCCTCCTCCCTGTCCCCTCCAAGGCAGCCAGCATATATATCTTTTGTGGCCCCGGCGCTGGGAGATCCTTGAGGCCAAAAAAGATATATATGTCCAAATTACCAGGTGGGCCATTCAAAACTGGAACACGGGCCGCGATTGGCCTGTGGGCCGAACTTTGGACATGCCTGCCCTAAGGCAATAAATTTGTGCATGATGGTCAGTAAAGTAAAAATATAGTATTTTTCCTTGTCAAAAATATTTTATCAAGTACAATAAAAATATACACTGTACATTATACAATACAGATATATTATATAACTTCTGATAATGAAAATGAATACAATGTTGTTCAGGGTATAAGAAAATTGTAAAAAGTATAAACAATTAATAAACAATTATATATTTGACCAGATGTATTGTTGACAACCGTTATGTCCTGTACACACAATAGGATTTTCCGATGGAAAATGTGTGATAGGACCTTGTTGTTGGAAATTCCGACCGTGTGTAGGCTCCATCACACATTTTCCATAGGAATTTCCGACACACAAAGTTTGAGAGCTTGCTATAAAATTTTCCGATCGTGTGTACACAAATCCGGCACACAAAGTGCCATGCATGCTCAGAATAAATTAAGAAACAAAAGCTATTGGCTACTGCCCCATTTATAGTCCCGATGTACGTGTTTTACATCACCACGTTCAGAACGATCTGATTTTCCGACAACTTTGTGTGACCGTGTGTATGCAAGACAAGTTCGAGCCAACATCCGTCGGAAAAAATCCTAGGATTTTGTTGTCAGAATGTCCGATCAATGTCCGACCGTGTGTACAGGGCATTAGAATGTGATCATTATAAATGGGAAAAATACACTAAACAAACCAGAGTTGATGGATTGTTTATCAGTTCTGAAGCTATAATTTGTAATTTGAGGATCTTCAAAATTATAAGATAGATAGAGAGACAGAATAGAAAGGAGATGAGTGAAGAGTAAAGAGTAAAGAGGAGTGATCCAAACGTCACAGTCAGACATAATATGATCTGTGTGATTTCAAATCATCTACCACGGCATTAAGACAGAGTCATTAAAAGATGGCTTTAAGCAATGTTTACTCCAAGGCTGCCACAATTTATGAAATTTTAGAACTTGGTTATGTTCAATAGCCACCATTTTAGCATGTATCATAACATTATTCATTCTTTGTTTTGTCTCAGCCAATGCCAAAAAAGGAGTTGTCCTAGCTTTTGCCACAGTTTGTTTAGCTGCTGTGAGAAGACATATAAAAAGTTTGAATTGGGCATGAGACAGACATTCTGGTTTGAGGTTAAGTAATGTCGTGATAGGGTTAGGTTGTAGGGTTACTTCAAACATTTTGGAGGCATATGTAAATATTTCTTTCCAAAATGTCTGTACTATTGGACAGGACCACCAAATATGTATATGCGTACCCACTATTGCACAACCCCGGAAACAATGATCAGAATAATTAGGGATGTATTTAGCTATTCTGGCTGCTACTAAGTACCATTGAGTTAGTACTTTATAGTTGGTTTCCGTAGCTATAATATTAGGGGAGGATGGCTTAATTGTAGACCAGATTTTTGACTATTCTGCATCATTTAGGGTGTGTTCCAGATCCTCCTCCCATTTCTGTGCATAAGTAGGTTTATCTGTATCAGAATTCACTAGTAATTCAGAATAAAGGGAGGAAATTAGTCCCTTAGCATGTGGGTCATTTTTGCAAGAGGATTCAAAACTAGTGAAGTGATTCAGAGGTACATCAGTATTAGTATTAGGTGTGAAGAA
This sequence comes from Lithobates clamitans, assembly GCA_037952925.1. Classification (NCBI taxonomy): domain Eukaryota; kingdom Metazoa; phylum Chordata; class Amphibia; order Anura; family Ranidae; genus Lithobates; species Lithobates clamitans. The sequence goes on from JBBGZY010000079.1 coordinate 6,682,135, forward strand.
ATTTTTAATTTGGAGATATCGGAACAGTTCTGATTGTGGTATGCCATGTGTTTCACAGAGAGAGGGAAAGGGGATAAAGGATGAAGTGGTGACAAATTTATGCAATCTTAATACATCTAAGGATGCCCATACTTTAAAAGATAAGGGATAGATCCATTCAGGGTAAAAGGTTGGGTTTTTGAGGAAGGAGAGGAGAGGGTTGTGTGGAGATTGTAAATGATGTTTAAGTTTGAACCTATCCCAAAGGGATAGAAAATGTTTGGTTATAGGATTACATAAACAGGGGTGGTCTTTGGGATGGAGCCATAATAAATTGGAAATCGATAAAGGATTACAATCATAAGCCTCTATCGATACCCACAAAGGAATTTCCTGCGTGGCATGGTATTTAGATAAACTGGCTATGTGAGCTGCTCTATAATATGTAGCAAAATTTGGTACTCCTAGACCTCATAAGTTTATAGGTAGGTTTAATGTTTGTAAAGGTATATGCGGTTTTGATGATCCCCATATAAATGTAGATGCTCTTTTCTGAACAAGACGTAAGTAATGGGAAGGAATTGCAATCAGTAATACTCTAAATATATATAATAATTTGGGTAGAATTGTCATTTTGACATTTATTTTTCCCATCCAGGAAATAGGGAGATGGGACCATTGCTCCATTAGGTTTGTGATGACTTTCAGAATGGTAGGGTAATTAGCAGAATATAAGTCTGAGAGAGAGGCTGTAAGGTGAATCCCTAAATACGGGATTGACCTTACTGCCCAAGTAAAGGGTAATGCTATTTTTGCTGAAGTAAATTCTATTGTTGAAAGAGATATGTTTAATGCTATACATTTCTTGGGGTTTATCTCTAATCCTGATATATTAGCGAATTTGTTAAGAATATGAAAGAGATTAGGGCCTGAAACTTGGGGGAATGTGATTTCAAATCATCTACCATGGCATAAAATATCATCTGTGAATAAGCAGAGTTTATGCTGATATCCGCCTATTTCAATTCCAGTGATAGTTGGATCTAGTCTGAGGTACTGAGCTAAAGGTTCTATCAAAAAGGCAAATAATAAGGGGGAAAGTGGGCACCCCTGACGTGTACTTCTTTCTATATTGAAATATTCTGATTTATAACCCACATATTGTACATAAGCTTGAGGTTTATTATAGAGTGTTGCTATCCAATTAGTGATATGAGGGCCAAATCCCCATTTCTGGAGAGTGTAATGTAAATAAGGCCAGGTTACTGAATCAATGGCTTTTCTAATGTCAAGAGAAAGGAAGCATGCAGGAATATGTCATGTTCGCTCGACGCACATTATCGCTTGCTTGCCTAGTAGGCATAAAACCAACTTGATCATTATGTATCAGTTTGCCAATTATCTTATTGAGACATGTTGCTAACATTTTTGCTAGAATTTTAATATTTTGATTTAAAAGAGAAATGGCACGAAAGTTCATGCAGGATGTGTTATCCGAATGAAGCTTAGGGATCATACATATAATTTATAATAACAATTCACATATAAAGGAATAACCTTCTAGTAGAGTATTAAATGCATCTGCTAGGATAGAAGAGAGAGTTTCAGAAAATGTTCGGTAATATAGGGCTGAATGGCCGTCTGGGCCAGGCCTTTTGTTTGGATTTAGTTCTTTTGTAGTTTTCTAAACATCTGCTATTGTTATATGTTCTTCAAGTAAGTTTCTTTGTGTGTGTGTGTTAGTACAGGAAGGTTTAATTTAGAGAAGAAGCTACCAGATTCAGTTTGATTTCATTTTTTTGATGTAGAGTATAACGAAGATAAATACGTACAGAATTTTTGAACAATTTTAAGAGGATTACTAGTGTAATTGTTATTTGATAGTTTAAGTCGGATAGGTTTGGATTGTTTGTCAATAGATTTCAGTGCACGTGCCAATAAGGTGTTAGGTTTGTTTGATTTCATTTAGAAAGCGTGTTTTGATCTGCGTAAGGATTTGTCAGCAGATTCTGTTAGGAATAATTCATATTCCAGTCTGTTTTTTTCTAATTGTATTTTTGCCGTTGATGTGGGATTGTTTTGGAAAGTTGTAACGCCTTTATTAAAATCAGTTTCTAGTTTACGTGCTAGAATTTTATGTTCTCGTTTAATCAGTGCCATTTGTTGTTGAATTACTCCGCGCAACACAGGTTTGTGTGCTTCCCATAAGGTAAGCGGAGAAATGTCTGGATTAGTATTATATTCTAAATAATCTTTAATACCTTGTTCAATTTTTAGGTAATAGAATGGGTTTTTGAGTATAATGTTGGGGAGATACCACGTTTGGTCGTGGGCTTTAGGGATAGTGGAGGATATAGTGGTATAAACTGCATTATGATCTGACCAGGGAATGGGAATTATGCTAGATGTGAGTACTTCAGGTATCATAGCTGTTGTTAGGAATATGTGATCAATACGGGTGGAGATCTGGTGTGGGTGTGAGTAGTAAGTATAGCATCTTTTTGGTCAAATTACATTCTCTCCATGAATCTACTAAATTGTATAGTGATAGTAATTAAGAAAATGATTGATTACTTGAATTATGGGAAGGAATATAAGGAGACTTATCTAGAAATGGGAGGAGGACCTGGTTAGAGTCAACACATATGATGATTGTTCCCATTTTTTGGGTATTTACCACTTGTAATAGATGTGATAAGAAGGGTATTGCCTGTTTATTTGGAGTATAGTATGATACTACCGTAACTGCATTGTCCATGATATGACCAGTGAGAATTAGATATCGCCCCTCAGGGTCTTTCATTTCTGACTGAATGATGAATGGGGTAGAGAGATGAAAGGCTATAAGGGTTCCTCTCTTTTTGGCGTTAGCTGAGGCTGTAAATACTTTTGGGTAAAAAGGGCTCATATACTTAGGAGTAAATATATATAAAACACAAAGCGCTGTGATGCTAAATAGCTGATAATTACACATAAAACCAAGTGAGGCTGCTATCAAAAGAGAGTGTTTTCAGAGTCACTTAAAAAGAATAAATAATGATATTTGAAGCGCTTCACAATGTGCATGAAAATGAATATATAAGAATAAATATAAATAGTCAAATAAATCCAGCGGTGAGTAAACAATTCCTAAAAAATCCAGCAATCAAAATAGTGTAAAATTATAAAAAAATAAAAAATTAGTGACACCAAATGTGTAAAAAATTCACATAAAAAAATCCACATAAAAATAAATAAATGAATAGGGATGTATTCAGAAGGTTCAATTATACAGGTGTAGAATTCTGATTGGTATAGAGCTTTTGATCACTAGCAAAGCTGTTTAAAAACACTTGCTTAATTAAGGTGCTCATTGATAGTACCAATGTGTTTTTTGCTTCTATTCACAACCAATGTGAGAATAATAAACAGGCAGATAAGAGAAAAAAACAATCATTGTGCAATAGTTAGGATACCAAGGTACACAGGCAAACTTCAATCCACTCACGTGTGCCTTATAATGATAAGGCATATGCAGGTTTTACTATAGCAGTCAGCCGCCTTAGACAGGAGCAGATTCAGTGCAGTACACTGTGTGAAACTGCTGATCTGCACAGAGCGTCCTTGGCTCCTCCCACGCGTTACATCACAGTCACGTGACTTTTTCAAGGATAATACAAGCTCTGACGGGCTCAGCTTTATAGCACAACAGCAGAGTGGTTGCCATGGCTACAGCATGAGTTTGTCATCATTCTGCTTCCTGCATAAACTTCAATCCTGTTAAAACCTACTTTTATTAGACATGTAATTCATATGAATATCGTTAGATTTTAATTTTACTATTATTTCCCTATTTCTTATCATATCTTATTTTATTTTATATGTGTATGTTTTATATATATGTATATATATATATATATATATATATATATATATATATATATATATATATATATATCTCATGTCATCTTGTTTACTCCGTTTCCCATACATTTATGAGCAGAGCATGTGGATACCCCATTTTTGTGATATCGTGGGGCACTGGTCAATTATCAAAACCATTAGAGACAATGCCTTGCCATATACTCCCTCTGTGAGATGTTATACCAATTGTGACCACTGGAGGGAGTTGAAGAAGTAGACGTGATTAGAGATATCAATATATATATTTTTCACTTTTTACACACTGCGTTTTTTACACATTGAATCGTGGTTTTGATAAACCAACGATATTCATATGAATTACATGTCTAATAAAAGTAGGTTTTAACAGGATTGAAGTTTATGCAGGAAGCAGAATGATGACAAACTCATGCTGTAGCCATGGCAACCACTCTGCTGTTGTGCTATAAAGCTGAGTCCGTCAGAGCTATAAGTATTATCCTTGAAAAAGTCACGTGACTGTGATGTAACACGTGGGAGGAGCCAAGGACGCTCTGTGCAGATCAGCAGTTTCACACAGTGTACTGCACTGAATCTGCTCCTGTCTAAGGCGGCTGACTGCTATAGTAAAACCTGCATATGCCTTATCATTATAAGGCACACGTGAGTGGATTGAAGTTTGCCTGTGTACCTTGGTATCCTAACTATTGCACAATGATTGTTTTTTTCTCTTATGTGCCTGTTTATGATTCTCACATTGGTTGTGAATAGAAGCAAAAAACACATTGGTACTATCAATGAGCACCTTAATTAAGCAAGTGTTTTTAAACAGCTTTGCTAGTGATCAAAAGCTCTATACCAATCAGGATTCTACACCTGTATAATTGAACCTTCTGAATACATCCCTATCTATTTATTTATTTTTATGTGGATTTTTTTATGTGGATTTTTTACACATTTGGTGTCACTAATTTTTTATTTTTTTATAATTTTACACTATTTTGATTGCTGGATTTTTTAGGAATTTTTTACTCACCGCTGGATTTATTTGACTATTTATATTTATTCTTATATATTCATTTTCATGCACATTGTGAAGCGCTTCAAATATCATTATTTATTCTTTTTAATTGACTCTGAAAACACTCTCTTTTGATAGCAGCCTCACTTGGTTTTATGTGTAATTATCAGCTATTTAGCATCACAGCGCTTTGTGTTTTATATATATTTTTTCCACTTATTTTTCAGTTTTTTCACATATAGCTGCAGTGATGGATATTTTTGATTTTATTGAAAAACGCACAATTAATTTGGAAAAAGTTTTTTCCACTGCACCTAGCACCGATAAGGGTGATTTAGACACCAATTTTAGGAAATTCGGCCACCTAATGGAAAAAAAGGTGAGCCTATGGTGGGACATAGCTGCTCATGAACAATACATTAAAGATAAAATTGTCCCGAGAAGATTGAGATGGGATGTACCTATCTGTGATGGTTTGACAGATCAAGACGCAACTAATGAGTGGTATAAATTTTTTAACGATAAAGGTCTGGATCTAGTACATTTTGCCTTAAAAAGGAAACAAAGGAAATTAAACATGATTAACCAGCAAATTGCTGAATGCAAAACCATACTGGACCCTTTTAAAGAGACAGCACCTTTTTCATCACTAACTCAACAACTGAATAAAGTGTTAGAACAGAAAGATGTTGAATTGAAACAAAGGAAAAAGAGAAAATACCTCAGAGATACCAATGATTATCAGTTAGAACAGGTTTTCAATTGGCAAATCAATGCCAAACAAGGTAAAACTGGGTCTATAGCCTCATCACCAGATAGAGAGGTGAGGATAGTTAGCCCCAGGAGAAATACATATTATAGGACTCCAGAAAGGAGATCCAGGACACCAGAAACCCCAAGATATAACCAACAGAAACAATGGGAACAAAGTAACACACATGACAATGGATCAAGAACACCAAAACCTTGGTGGAGGAACAAAACAAAAAATAAATCACCAAGAAGACCCTACTGGAAAAATAATGCCAATAAAAGACCAAACAAACCCCACTATCCACCCTACAATCAATCAAGATCGCACCAATTAGGTAATGAATCGCAATATGATCAGGTGGAAAATGGCAGGTACCCCAGGTATGGGGAACAAGGATACTATCAACTTGCCCCATAGAAGACGTCACGTATGACGAAACATGTAGGGCGTGGCCTCGCAGTGCTTGCCATCACGTGTTCCGAAGTGTTTACTCGCACGGGCGTTCTGCCTTTGATTATGAAGGCTTTTTTATGATATTACTGTTTTTTACTGGAATCTTTTAAATATTCACTTGTGGTTTATTTTAACCAATAAAACCCTAAACGTTATCACACTATTGGAGTTTCTTCTCCTTATATTTTTTTCCTGTATATGGGCTCTCCCATCCCTGAGTCCCCCCTCTGATGTTGGAGCAGTTGGGCCATCCAAACCACACTGAAGTGGGCGGTACAAGCTGTCAAGACCTGGAGATCAACATCTTGTCCCTGCAGAGGGTGAAATCTGCAAGCCCATAAGACCTTGCCATAGTGGAGGTCCAACTTTTGGGGTAAGCGTACACCTATTACTACTCTTCTTCCTACAATCAATGCACATCTGATAAGAATTACTTCGGCTCATCAGTCCTTAGGGTTCGGTGATGAGACACATTAAGCGGACTTTTCTTTCGTACTCAATATAATTCAATTTATTATGGACTGATTATAAGTGTTTGTGGTGTATGACTACTGACTTTTAACACATATTTTTGTATTTCTGAATAAGGGTTTTATGCACTTACTGTTATTTTGGTTGGGATTCACAAACATATTGTGTCTCCTAAGCACCTTCCAATTATATCACTGCCAGCGCAATTTAGTTTATTTATACTATCAACATTCAACTAGAACTGAACCAAGAGAAAATCAATATAATTCCAGAAATGACCCCAGAAATTCCTATCAACAACCTCATAGGGATTAACCAAGGGATTATCTGTATGATCAGGATAAGAGAGATCATAGGGACTATCAACAGAGCAATGGTGAATCTCGAGACCACCAGTCCAATGGTAATAGGAATGGGACCAGAGAATACGACCAATACAGATATCCTGATAGGAGGAGCCCATTGCCTACCACCAATAGATACGAGCCTCTTAGAAATTACATAGAGGAAGAACAGTCAAGATCTTTTTTAGATTTCCACAGAAACGAAGATCCCCCACCCCTACAGGAATATACAAACAGAGAAAGAAATCCAAACACCATAAAAGGGGATGCAGAGCAGGAAGGCAAACCCAAAAGAAGAAGAGAGTACTAGGGGAAGGCATCTACAACCTCAGCGGCAAAGAGCTCACACGAGCGGAATTAATCACACTGGACAAAGGCCTTAAATATGCACCAAAAAAGAATCTGGACAAATTCCAGATGTATATTGACAAAAATACACCAGGAAATTGAATATCAAGAAATACTTATTATCCAGACCACCATCTACATTGAACAAAGAAGTGGAACTTGGCAGAGGAGTACAGCATAGTGATTTAAGAAATAAGTCACTATTCAATCCACCCTCTACAAATAATGAACATATTGAGGTGTTTAAAAAAATGGTGATCAAAGACCTGGAACAACTCAAGTTCAGTAGAATCTCGGAATCCCAGCATATACAACAAGGTATAAAACAATTGGAAGCAAATAAAGATATTATAATTAGACCGGCCGACAAAGGGGGCGCCATTGTAGTACTAACAAAGGAATACTACCACCAGGAACTGATGGGACAACTTAACGATAATAACACATATCTGAAACTCAGTAGCAATCCTACTAGAGAATACAAATGAGATCTGTCCTCTTTGATTCAAAAAGGAATCAACAAAAATATTCTATCCAAAAAAGAATCTAGATATTTAGTACCGGATACATGTAGAGTTCCAATCATTTACACCATCCCGAAGATCCATAAGAATGCTGAGGCACCACCAGGAAGACCCATCATTAATGGGATTCAATCGATCAATGCAAGACTAGGGGAATATGTGGACAAATTCTTGCAACCCCTAGTACCTAACACTAAAGCTTATCTACGTGATACCAAACATTTATTACAAATATTAAAATCTCTGACCCTGGACCCTAATGGAAGATATCTGTTAGCAACTGCTGATGTTGCTTCACTGTACACAATAATTGAACATAGCGATGCAATAGAAGCATCTAAATGGGCTATGGATTCATTCAGCCATCTCATTTCTAAACAGAAAAGATTTCTTCTTAGAAGCCTGGCCTTTGGTATTCAACATAACTACTTCTGGTATAATGACAATTATTTTCGACAACTAACGGGTATTGGGATGGCAGCTAAATATGCCCCAGGTGTAGCCAACATATTCATGGCAAAATGGGAGGAGGATGCCATCTTTTTAAATACTCCAAAGGAACTGGTTCTATATAAAAGATTCATAGACAATTGTATTTTTATTTGGAAGGGTGATGAACTGAGTTTAAGATCCTTTTTCCAACGCTTGAATATGAACCAAAAAAATATTAAACTTGAACATCAAATTAGTGAGACTAAAATCCAGTTCCTTGATCTTGAAATAGAACTAACAGCCAATATCATCAGCACAAAAACTTTCTTCAAACCGGTGGAAAGGAACAGCTATATACCAGTAACTAGTTGCCACTATGAGCCATGGTTAATCATCATTCCGAAGGGCCAGTTTATTCGCTTACGGAGAAATTGTTCAGAAAATAATGACTATCTTAAACAAGCTCAGTGGATAGGTAAGAGGTTTGAAGAAAAAGGGTACAATAAATGTTTTATAGAAGAAAAAATAACAGAAGTCAATCAAACCTCAAGAGAAGCGCTGATCCAAGATAAAATCAAGGTAAATGACAAAACAGATGACATACCTCTGATAATGGACTTCAGTGTACAACACAGGAGGATGGAGAGGATTATAAAAAGACATTGGTCTATTTTAAAAACTGATACTACTTTGGCAAATATACTCCCAGAAAAACCGAGATTCATTTATAGACGAGCTCCAACTCTAAGGGACATCATAGCTAAAAATGTACCCAACCCACCCAAGAGAATAACTGATTTAACCTTTTTTCAGGGTAAAGGATTCTATCCCTGTAAAAGGTGTTATGCCTGCATAAATACTAATCAAAATGGATACAAATGTCAGAAATTTTCTTCAACAAATACTGGACAAGAATTTGAAATAAAGGATTTTATATCTTGCAGGACTGAGGGGGTGGTATATGCTTTACAGTGCTCCTGCTCCCTCCAATACATTGGCAGAACGAAGCGACCAATGTGGAAGAGAATAAGAGAGCATATCCAGAACATTGGAAAAGGCTATCCAAAACACAGTGTTTCAAAACATTTTGATAGGTATCATAACAGAGACCCTAGGGGTCTCCAATTCTGGGCTATTCAAAAGTATAAGGCTCATTGGAGGGGTTCCCATAAAGTGAGGGAACTCAGCAAGAATGAATCCAAATGGATATTCCGGGTGGGTACATTAGAACCCCATGGTTTGAACATTGAATTCGACCTGAATTGTTTTATTTCTGATTTTTAGAGGTTTTTCAGATTTATATATATATTTTTATGGTATTTTAATTTTATTTTTTATATTTTATTTTTTATTTTTTAATTTTTGGTCCAATATTCTCATTATTTGTCCAATACCAGTTTTTTCTGAGTGGCAATATTTGGTTCAGTTCTAGGATATAAATAATGGTCATCATCCATTTTTGCAATATTCTATCATGGAATTTTTAGATTTTAATTTTACATTTTAATATTATTTCCCTATTTCTTATCATATCTTATTTTATTTATGTGTATGTTTTATATATATGTATATATATATATATATATCATGTCATCTTGTTTACTCCGTTTCCCATACATTTATGAGCAGAGCATGTGGATACCCCATTTTTGTGATATCATGGGGCACTGGTCAATTATCAAAACCATTAGAGACAATGCCTTCCCATATACTCCCTCTGTGAGATGTTATACCAATTGTGACCACTGGAGGGAGTTGAAGAAGTAGACGTGATTAGAGATATCAATATATATATTTTTCACTTTTTACACACTGCGTTTTTTACACATTGAATCGTGGTTTTGATAAACCAACGATATTCATATGAATTACATGTCTAATAAAAGTAGGTTTTAACAGGATTGAAGTTTATGCAGGAAGCAGAATGATGACAAACTCATGCTGTAGCCATGGCAACCACTCTGCTGTTGTGCTATAAAGCTGAGTCCGTCAGAGCTTGTATTATCCTTGAAAAAGTCACGTGACTGTGATGTAACGCGTGGGAGGAGCCAAGGACGCTCTGTGCAGATCAGCAGTTTCACACAGTGTACTGCACTGAATCTGCTCCTGTCTAAGGCGGCTGACTGCTATAGTAAAACCTGCATATGCCTTATCATTATAAGGCACACGTGAGTGGATTGAAGTTTGCCTGTGTACCTTGGTATCCTAACTATTGCACAATGATTGTTTTTTTCTCTTATCTGCCTGTTTATGATTCTCACATTGGTTGTGAATAGAAGCAAAAAACACATTGGTACTATCAATGAGCACCTTAATTAAGCAAGTGTTTTTAAACAGCTTTGCTAGTGATCAAAAGCTCTATACCAATCAGGATTCTACACCTGTATAATTGAACCTTCTGAATACATCCCTATCTATTTATTTATTTTTATGTGGATTTTTTTATGTGAATTTTTTACACATTTGGTGTCACTAATTTTTTATTTTTTTATATTTTTACACTATTTTGATTGCTGGATTTTTTAGGAATTTTTTACTCACCGCTGGATTTATTTGACTATTTATATTTATTCTTATATATTCATTTTCATGCACATTGTGAAGCGCTTCAAATATCATTATTTATACTTAGGAGTAGATTTCACTGTAAAGTGAGTTTCCTGTAAGCATTATATGTGAGCTTTTTTGGCTTGAAATGAATGGAATGCTTTAGCTCTTTTCTGTGGTATGTTGATTCCCTGGACATTCAGGGAAAGAATGTTTAAAGGTGCCATGGTATATGATCTAAAAGGTAGTACTCACCAATACCTGGTAATGTCCAACTGGATGAATCAACCCGTGTGGACCCGAAGCAGGAGGAAGAAAAAAGGAACCAGTATTGTTAGAAGTATAGAAAAGACTGAATAAACTGAAAATATGAGAGGTAAAGTTAATTGAGATACAAAATATCTTATTTTGAGATATAAAGTTTTCCCATGATGGGGGAAATAATCCATCATCAGGGAAGATGGAACCATCATCATTTACCCACATATTATGAGTGTGCAAACAAGGAAGGCAGTTTGAGGCACACTAAATGTCTGTGTGCGGAAGAAAAGCCGTAATAACATTTCTGAAGAATGAATAATTATTAATACTAAATTAGTACAAATATAACCCACTAGGTATTAGATAATGCTAATCCTAGAACTTTTGAAAAAGAAATGAAAAGAAAAAATAAATTAATTAATTTAAGGCTTAATTGGCCCATTTTTATTCTATGTCCGTTGGACTAAAATGGACTAAGTTGGGGACTATATCCAACTATATGTTGGAAGGTGAGGAAAAAAAAGTGGGGGTACCCTTTCTTTGGTATAATAAAGAATCAATAGGATATGATATATGATAACCAGTAAATATTTACAGGATAAAACCATACCAGTGACCCCTTACTGACTCTATTAAGATCTTCATGTTATAAGAAAACAGGATATTAATCATAGATAATAATTTTGTGAATAAAGTAAGACCTTTGTATATATCTTGGACCATGGAGTATTATGTGACTATTATTTTTTATTTTTATTTTTTTAATAGAATTTATTGAAGGATACATCATAGAACAAGGAAGATGAGAGGGCGGAGCAGCAGCCGCAGTTGCTGCTACTGTCAGCTAGTGTCTACACCCCCACTATAGGAGGAAGGGGGGGGACTATTACGGTACTCGATAATGATATAACAATGATAAGGGTGAAACAGAAAAGTATAAAATATTTTGTAAAAATTCACTTTTAATAGAAAAGATTTTTAAAAATATATACAATTTCACATATAATTGCGATTATACACAAAGCACTACAGGAAACCATAGAAAAGGGGGTACCACATAGTCTGAGCCAGTGGCTTTCTCTCAATTTAAATGGCGAGTGTGTATCGACTTTTATTCTCGACCGGTTTCACGGTTAACACCGCTTCTTCAGGAGAGTCATATCTACAGCGTGACATAAAATAGTAGTTTTAATTTTAACATAGATCTATACGTATGCCAGAATTGCAGCAACAATTTAACAGAGTATCAAAAACATTCCATACAAAACATATAGAAATAAGGACAATCTCACCCGTTCAGGAATTCCTGTGGGCATACATGACCCCATAAAATTCCCCCTGCGGCGGACACAGGGGATGATAGACAGCTTCTGGTAGATAAATATTGGGTTAGATGCTTATAAGTATCACCATCTTGTGACATCAGGGGGGAGTGTGCCTAAAACATGCAGGAGGATACCCCAAGATCGTGGTGTGTGGAGTCAAGTTCCGTAGAGGAAGGGTCGGGTGGGGAAACAGGAAGGGGGAAGAGAGAGGGGAAGGGAAAGAACCAGAAGGAAGAAGGGGGGGGGAAGGAAAGAGGATAGAACATTGTGGGGCAAGTGGACAGGGGCAAGGATGGAGGAGAGAAAGGGAGGGAGGGGAGGAAGGGCAACAAGGGAGGAGAATAGAGCGGGTGACCGAAGGGGAACAGGGGGGTTGGAAAGGTACCAGGGAAGGGGAAAAGGAGGACGGAGAGGAGGGGGAACGGGCTAGTGGGAAATGAAAGGGGGGGCACTGGGAAAACAAGGGGGGTGGGGAAGGGGGAAAGGGGGGGAAGGGAATGAGAAGGAAAAGGGAAGAGGAAAAAGAGGGAGGAAAGATAGGGGGGAAAAAGGGGAAGGAATGAGCGGTGGGGTGGGTAGGACCAGGGAGGGATGAAAGGATAGGAAGGGGGAGGGGAGAGAAGGGGGGAGAAAAGGAAGGGGAGAAGGGGGGGGTGACGGGAACAAGGGGGGGTGGGAAGAGGAGGGGGGGGAAAAGGGGAAGAAAAAGAAGGGGGGAGAGAATCCCAGAACCACCATCCATGCAAGTATTAGGGGTTGTAAAAATTAAAACAGGAAACTGCGCACTGATAGTGGCAGGACTAACACTCACCAACTGAGACTTAGTAAAATGTGTGACGTAGGAGCTGGGATTGTCCTATAGGACCAAGGGCCAACAAGATCATGAGGAGCAGGAGATTTTTAGTATCACTATAACTGGGGCAGTGGGTGCATCCCAAAAAGATCTCTATAACCAGAGGGAAAGTTAATAGATAAGAATTACTTATCATAATAAAACAAAAAGAGTTATACTGCAGGTATCAGTAATGCAAAGAGCATCTACTGCAGAAATGATCTCAGGATGCTAATGTAAAAATTAAAATTTAATAGGGGAGGGAGTCAAAAATCAGCCAGATACATAAAGGGATTTCCTCACAAGACAAGGAGGTTAACTCTGTATAGTATTAGAAATTACCCAGCCCAGAGTGAAGTAAATTAAATAACAGGAGTTGTAAGTATATAAGATAATAACGGGGGGCGTTTGAGTGCCATCATCATGCATAACCACTAGCAGACTCGCCCATAGGTGATTAGAGATTACACACCCTGGATAGAGTGGGTTAGATGTCAAAGGATGTAGGTATGCAGGGTAAAGGTGGGCATAAGGGGCCACAGTCAAGCAGATGTACAAGCTAGATATTATGCAGAGAGGGAGAGAGCGCTCACCTGGTGTCTAGTAATCCCGAGCTGGCTCCACGTCAAGCAGCTGTCCGGCTCACATAGCGGCCATCACATAGCGGCCGCTATAAGAGCTCCCCAACCTGGAAGTCAGGGCACGCCAAGATAGGCGGTCCCTGACGTCACCGGGTCTGTTTGCCCGCACTGCGCAGGTGCACAATGTGCTACTGCGCACGCGCGCACTCCTGTCAAAGGGAAACCAGTTCCCAGACATGGAGACACAAGCAGCAAACAGCTGCCAGGGCAAACATGCGTCCGCCGCAAGGAGAAGAACCGGGACCTGAAACCGCCAACAGGTCCTGATGGAAGCGGGGGAGATTGTCCTTTCACAGCAATTTTACCTTAAAAACAATAATAATGACAACCATTAACACAATTGTTAATACAAAAACATAGAGTACAATGCCGATATGTAGTGATTACCCATGTCACAAAAGACCTTATGTCCCAACAATATTGAGGGTGATCACAGATAGGTGAACATGTTATACATTGAAACATCCTACAATCAGTAATAACACCATAGGGAGGGGGGGAAAGGAATTGAATGGGAGGGAGGGAGGGTGACGGGGAAGGAAAAAGGGAAGGGGGGGAGAGGAACAAAGGGGGTGGGTAAGACACAGATGAATGGGCACCTCAAGACCTTACAGGAATGCCTTGTATGATACTGATTCGTTGAGACCAGGGGGGGGTAGTGGTGTTAAGTCGTTCGATCCAAAGGGCCTCCCTTTAGAGTATCAAACGATCCCAATCGCCACCCCTAGGATTAGGTTGAACAACCTCCAATACCAGAAACTTGACGACAGAGTTGTCAAATCTGTGGTACAGGCCGATGTGTCAGCCAATCGTAGTTAGTTTCCCGTTTTCTGAATCGTATGAATGGTCACCGATTCTTTGTCGAAGTTCCCGGATCGTTTTGCCTACATAGAATGCTTGGCATGTACAATTCATTAAATAGATCACTCCTTTTGTGCCACAGTTGGCAAAAGTACGTGAGGCAAGGGTCTCCCCATTAGGTAGGGCAAAATGTCTACCTTCGTGGACCCAAGGGCACCGGGGACAATCCCCACATTTGAATGTGCCATTGGGTCCAGTCTTCGGGGGTCTAGTGGGAATATAATGACTGGAGGTCAATTGATCCCGCAATGACCGGGCCCTGCGGAAAACAACCTACTGATACCCATTAAAACCTTTATGATACTATAGGCCTCTCTTGTTGAAGGATACATCATACAAGAAATAGTATCAATAGTGTCAGAAAATTTTTGTGTGTACACAACAGCAGTTATGACAAAAGTAGCAGAGTACATACCATAGCAAAAAATAAAAATAAAAACAAAACAAAACAAAAACAGAACAAAAATCTGAGGATCTTGTACCCTAAGGGTAGTGAATTTGAGTCCCCATTGGAGGGGTAGCAACATGTAAAAGAATAACAATTCAAAAGTATGAACCTTCTAGTTGAACAAAAAAAGGTAACTAGATGGATCTAAGGAGGAGAAGGGTCCTAGGGTTACCAAGAGAGTACTGTTGGACGATTCCTTAAAGAGGTGGGAGGGTAGAGGGAGGTGAAGGGAGGTGAAGGGAGGGTGGGGGGGAGAGCACCAAGATCCTAGAGTGGTTGTATATCGCTAGTAGACAGTGAGGTTGAGGCTTCGATTTAAAAAAATAGCATCTTCCGTCGATGTGTTTGTAGGGAGAGGAGTCGGTGGGCGAAAAGTGATCTCGCATGGTGATTGATGCCTTGACAGGAGCTGGGTTCCTTATTTAGTTGGTCTTTTAGTTTAAGGGGAGCAGCCTCACTCATGTTGTAGGTATTGAACCATCATATGAAAAAGAGAGTTTCTCAAAGTTCGCCATGTCCATAGGAGAAAGTGTTGAGGCCATGAAAGCATGTCATTTGTGGTAGAAACGTGTTTTAGTCTTTTCATGTGTTAAGTCCGTATTAAGCTTATCCTTGTAGAGTAGTTGTAGGAGGTCTCTTTTGACCTGTGAGGTGTTTGGGTGAACGTTGGAGACCCAATTTTTTAGGATGGATCTTCTGGCGAGTAGAAGGCACATCAAGGTCCAGTCTTTGCCGGGGGGTAGAGTTGGGTGACCAGGGTAGTAATTTGGGGTCCCAGTGGCCAAAGATGAGAAGTAGAGGGTCTTTAGGTAGTTTCAGCAGAGTTACTTCAAAGATGTATGCAAGGACTTGATCCCAGAAGATGGAAATGAACGTACACGACCAGAAGCGGTGGGTCAATGTAGGCCTGGGGTTCTGACAGAGAGGGCAGTTGGGTGCAATGTGGGTCTGTTTGTTCGAAAGGAAGGGGATGTGGGCTCGGTGTACAATTTTCAATTGTGTTTCCCTCCAGGATTCGTTAGGAACTAGTCTGTGAATGGTATTGAAACCTTGTAGAATTTTGTTTACTATCTCGGTATCCAGAAAGTCTTTTGCCCAGTTGGCTGCTGATGAGGATGTGAGAGAGGGAGTAGTTTTCAGGAGGAGAGCTTTGTAGATGTTCGATATTTTGTATGAGCCCTCTGAGAAAAGGGAGTCCGTGAGAGACGATTTGAATCTTTTGCGCTCTTCTGCACACGCGCTCTTTATGAAGCTGATACATTATCTGTAATGGAAGTCATGTCATTGAGGAAGTAAGAATTTTTCAGCTAAAGATTGGAATGCGATGGGGCGACCAGTCTCCATGTCACATAGGGAGGAGAATTTAGTAAGGCCATTCCTCTGCCAGGTGACGTAAGAGTGATGTTCCAGACCTGGGAGTAAGCTTGGGTTTCCTTGTATTGGAAGGTGGCTGAATATGACGGGTGAGAGTTTGAGGCTTTTCCGGACTTCCCTCCAAGCAATGGCTGTGTCTCCTAGCAGGAGGTTATGTTGGAGAGGCAGTGGGATGGACTTCCACTTGCAGTGGAGTAGGGCCACCAGAGAGTATGGGTGAACCATCGCTGTTTCAAGGGGAAAGTTGGAGTAGCGACATTTTTGGGCAGTCC
Organism: Lithobates clamitans; assembly: GCA_037952925.1. NCBI lineage: Eukaryota > Metazoa > Chordata > Amphibia > Anura > Ranidae > Lithobates > Lithobates clamitans. Next base: position 6,698,883 of record JBBGZY010000079.1, read on the forward strand.
AGTCCCATCCTCAATAGGCAGTCCAGGTTGTAGGTTCTGACATTCGGGAAACCTATACCCCCTTCGCGTCTGGGAAGATGTAGCTTTGCAAAGGCTATGTGTGGTCTTTTGTTTCGCCAAAGGAATTTGGAGATGGCAATATTGAGAAGTTTTGTGTCTTTATGGTGTAAAAGCAAGGGAATGGTTTGAAGTGGGTAGAGTAAACGGGTGAAACTGACCATTTTCACTAGATGGCATCTTTCCAGGAGCGAAAGGGGGAGATCCATCCAGTTATCGAGTTCCTGACAGATTTTTGAGAGCAAGGAGGGGAAATTGTGGTGGTACAGAGAGGAGGGTAGTTTCCTTATTTTTATTCCTAGATAAGCGATGTGTGATTTCGCTACTGAAAATAAGGATTTTTGAGTCCATGGGGGGGTTAGACATGGTACCTAAGGGAAGGATTTCGCTTTTGTTATAATTAATGCGAAGCCCCAAGCATAGTTTAAAGTGGACAAAAACTGATTTGATAGTTGATGTGCCGGAAGAGGGATTTTCTGAGAATATGAGGACGTCGTCCGTGAAGAGTGAGGTACGTAGTTCGTGTTTACCGATGTTGATGCCATGTAATGGGGCTATATGTGACAGATATCTAGACAGGGGTTCTAATGCAATATTGAAGAGGAGAGGGGATAAGGGACAGCCCTGTCTAGTGCCTTTGTGGAGACGGAATTGATCTGATAAGAGGCCTGCCGCTACCAGCCTAGCTGCTGGGGCAGCATACATGGTGTTTACAAGGTGGGCGAAAGGGCCGGAGAATCCCATTTTGGACATGACCATTCAAAGCTTATGTTATTGAAAGCTTTTTCCGCATCTAAGGTGATGATAGCGTGATCCCCCTCAGGGTTTCTTTTGGCGTGTTCCAGGGCCATCATCACCTTTCTGATGTTCATGGTGGCTGTATTGCCTTTCACAAACCCTGATTGGGCGGAGTGTATCAGAGAGGATATGATGGCGGCTAGTCTATTTGCTATTATTTTGGAAAGGATCTTGACATCAAGATTTAAGAGTGAGATAAGTCTATATGAGCCTGGTTCTTGTGGATCTTTAACTTTTTTTGCTAGTAATTTAATGATGGCTAGGTTACCTGTGGGTAGGTAAGAGCCTCCTGACCATATGTGTTGATAGACTTCGTGGAGGGTGGGTTCCAGGAGTTTTCACAGGGATTTATAAAATTCACCCGTGAAACCGTCTGGGCCTGGAGCTTTAGATGGGGCTAGACTTCTAATGGCATTGGAAATTTCAGGAAGGGAGACAGGTGTGTTTAGAGCATCTAGTTGTGAGGGAGAGATCTGGGTTAAAGGTATTTTCTCAAGAAAGGAGAGTGCTGTTGGTACATCTATTGGGTCTGCCGCGTAGAGAGAAGAGTAGTAATGTAGCATAGCATTGTTTATGCCTTTTTGAGTAGAATGAATGTCACCCGTTGCGTCTCAAAGGGAAGTGATTAGGGATGAGCTTCAAGTTCGAGTCGAACTCATGTTCGACTCGAACATTGGCTGTTCACAAGTTCGCCGAACGCGAACAATTTGGGGTGTTCGCGGCAAATTCGAATGCCGCAAAACACCCTTTAAAAGTCTATGGGAGAAATCAAAAGTGCTAATTTTAAAGGCTTATATGCAAGTTATTGTCATAAAAAGTGTTTGGGGACCTGGGTCCTGCCCCGGGGGACATGGATCAATGCAAAAAAAAGTTTTAAAAACGGCTGTTTTTTCAGGAGCAGTGATTTTATTAATGCTTAAAGTCAAACAATAAAAGTGTAATATCCCTTTAAATTTCGTACCTGGGGGGTGTCTATAGTATGCCTGTAAAGGGATAAGCGATGTGTGATTTCGCTACTGAAAATAAGGATTTTTGAGTCCATGGGGGGGTTAGACATGGTACCTAAGGGAAGGATTTCGCTTTTGTTATAATTAATGCGAAGCCCCAAGCATAGTTTAAAGTGGACAAAAACTGATTTGATAGTTGATGTGCCGGAAGAGGGATTTTCTGAGAATATGAGGACGTCGTCCGTGAAGAGTGAGGTACGTAGTTCGTGTTTACCGATGTTGATGCCATGTAATGGGGCTATATGTGACAGATATCTAGACAGGGGTTCTAATGCAATATTGAAGAGGAGAGGGGATAAGGGACAGCCCTGTCTAGTGCCTTTGTGGAGACGGAATTGATCTGATAAGAGGCCTGCCGCTACCAGCCTAGCTGCTGGGGCAGCATACATGGTGTTTACAAGGTGGGCGAAAGGGCCGGAGAATCCCATTTTGGACATGACCATTCAAAGCTTATGTTATTGAAAGCTTTTTCCGCATCTAAGGTGATGATAGCGTGATCCCCCTCAGGGTTTCTTTTGGCGTGTTCCAGGGCCATCATCACCTTTCTGATGTTCATGGTGGCTGTATTGCCTTTCACAAACCCTGATTGGGCGGAGTGTATCAGAGAGGATATGATGGCGGCTAGTCTATTTGCTATTATTTTGGAAAGGATCTTGACATCAAGATTTAAGAGTGAGATAAGTCTATATGAGCCTGGTTCTTGTGGATCTTTAACTTTTTTTGCTAGTAATTTAATGATGGCTAGGTTACCTGTGGGTAGGTAAGAGCCTCCTGACCATATGTGTTGATAGACTTCGTGGAGGGTGGGTTCCAGGAGTTTTCACAGGGATTTATAAAATTCACCCGTGAAACCGTCTGGGCCTGGAGCTTTAGATGGGGCTAGACTTCTAATGGCATTGGAAATTTCAGGAAGGGAGACAGGTGTGTTTAGAGCATCTAGTTGTGAGGGAGAGATCTGGGTTAAAGGTATTTTCTCAAGAAAGGAGAGTGCTGTTGGTACATCTATTGGGTCTGCCGCGTAGAGAGAAGAGTAGTAATGTAGCATAGCATTGTTTATGCCTTTTTGAGTAGAATGAATGTCACCCGTTGCGTCTCAAAGGGAAGTGATTAGGGATGAGCTTCAAGTTCGAGTCGAACTCATGTTCGACTCGAACATTGGCTGTTCACAAGTTCGCCGAACGCGAACAATTTGGGGTGTTCGCGGCAAATTCGAATGCCGCAAAACACCCTTTAAAAGTCTATGGGAGAAATCAAAAGTGCTAATTTTAAAGGCTTATATGCAAGTTATTGTCATAAAAAGTGTTTGGGGACCTGGGTCCTGCCCCGGGGGACATGGATCAATGCAAAAAAAAGTTTTAAAAACGGCTGTTTTTTCAGGAGCAGTGATTTTATTAATGCTTAAAGTCAAACAATAAAAGTGTAATATCCCTTTAAATTTCGTACCTGGGGGGTGTCTATAGTATGCCTGTAAAGGGGCGCATGTTTCCCGTGTTTAGAACAGTCTGACAGCAAAATGACATTTCGAAGGAAAAATTACATTTAAAACTACCCACGGCTATTGCATTGCCAACAATACACATAGAAGTTCATTGATAAAAACGCATGGGAATTCAACACAGGGAAACCCCAAACCAAAATAAAAAAAAAAAATGACTTGGGAGTCCCCCTAAATTCCATACCAGGCCCTTCAGGTCTGGTATGGATATTAAGGGGAACCCCGGACAAAATTTAAAAAAAAATGACGTGGGGTTCCCCCTAAATTCTATACCAGACCCTTCAGGTCTGGTATGGATTGTAAGGGGAACCCCGCGCCAAAAAAAAAAAAAAAACGGCGTGGGGTCCCCCCAAAAATCCATGCCAGACCCTTATCTGAGCACTCAACCTGGCAGGCCGCAGGAAAGGAGGGGGGGACGAGAGTGCGCCCCCCTCCTGAACCGTACCAGGCCACATGCCCTCAACATTGGGAGGGTGCTTTGGGGTAGCCCCCCAAAACACCTTGTCCCCATGTTGATGAGGACAAGGGCCTCATCCCCACAACCCTGGCCAGTAGTTATGGGGGTCTGCGGGTGGGGGTCTTATCGGAATCTGGAAGCCCCCTTTAACAAGGGAACCCCCAGATCCCGCCCCCCCCTGTGTGAAATGGTAAGGGGGTACTTACTCCTACCATTTCACTAAAAAACTGTTAAAAATGACAGAAGAAGAATGGCTTCTTCTTTCTTCTATCTTCCTTCATCTTCTTCTGGTCCTTCCTCCGGCATTCTCATCCAGCATCTCCTCCGCGGCGTCTTCTATCTTCTTCTCCTCGGGCCGCTCCGCATCCATGGCATGGGGGGAGGCTCCCGCTCTTCTCTTCATCTTCTTCTCTTCTTCCTTCTTCTCTTCTTCTCTTCTTCATTTTCTTCCCTGGGTCGCTCCGCACCCATGCTGGCATGGAGGGAGGCTCCCGCTGTGTGACAGAGTCTCCTCATCTGACGGTTCTTAAATAACAGGGGGCGGGGCCACCCAGTGAGCCCGCCCCCCTCTGACGCACGGTGACTTGACGGGACTTCCCTGTGACGTCACGGGGAATGCCACAGGGAAGTCCCATCATGTCCTGTGCGTCAGAGGGGGCGGGGTCACCGGGTGGCCCCACCCCCCGTTATTTAAGAACCGTCAGACGAGGAGACGCCGTCACACAGCGGGAGCCTCCCTCTATGCCCCCATGGATGAGGAGCGGCCCGGAGAAGAAAATGAAGAAGAGAAGAAGGAAGAAGAGAAGAGGATGAAGAAGAAGATGAAGAGAAGAGCGGGAGCCTCCCCCCATGCCATGGATGCGGAGCGGCCCGAGGAGAAGAAGATAGCAGACGCCGCGGAGGAGATGCTGGATGAGAACGCCGGAGGAAGAACCAGAAGAGCCAGAAGAACCAGAAGAAGATGAAGGAAGATAGAAGAAAGAAGAAGCATTTAAATAAAGGAATTGTCAAAAACTGTCTCTTGTCATTTTTAACATTTTTGACAGTTTTTTAGTGAAATGGTAGGGATAAGTACCCCTTTACCATTTCACACAGGGGGGCGGGATCTGGGGGTTCCCTTGTTAAAGGGAGCTTCCAGATTCCGATAAGCCCCCCGCCCGCAGACCCCCACAACCACCAGCCAGGGTTGTGGGGATGAGGCCCTTGTCCTCATCAACATGGGGACAAGGTGTTTTGGGGGCTACCCCAAAGCACCCTCCCAATGTTGAGGGCATGTGGCCTAGTACGATTCAGGAGGGGGGGCGCACTCTCGTCCCCCCCTCTTCTCCTGCGGCCTGCCAGGTTGCGTGCTCGGATAAGGGTCTGGTATGGATTTTTGGGGGGACCCCTCGCCGTTTTTTTTTTTTTGGTAAGGGGTTCCCCTTAAAATCCATACCAGACCTGAAGGGCCTGATATGGAATTTAGGGGGACTCCCACGTCATTTTTTTTTTTTAATTTTGGTTCGGGGTTTCCCTGTGTTGAATTCCCATGCCGTTTTTATCAATGAACTTCTATGTGTATTGTCGGCAATGCAATAGCCGCGGGTAGTTTTACATGTAATTTTTCCTTCGAAATGTCATTTTGCTGTCAGACTGTTCTAAACACGGGAAACATGCGCCCCTTTACAGGCATACTATAGACACCCCCCAGGTATGAAATTTAAAGGGATATTACACTTTTATTGTTTGACTTTAAGCAATATTAAAATCACTGCTCCTGAAAAAACGGCCGTTTTAAAAGTTTTTTTTGCATTGATCCATGTCCCCTGGGGCAGGACCCAGGTCCCCAAACACTTTTTATGACAATAACTTGCATATAAGCCTTTAAAATTAGCACTTTTGATTATTCATGTTCGTGTCCCATAGACTTTAACGGTGTTCGCGTGTTCAAGCGAACTTTTTTCCTGTTCGCATCTTCTGGTGCGAACCGAACAGGGGGTGTTCGGCTCATCCCTAGAAGTGATATAGGTCAGGCGGTAAGGGCCCTTACAGAGTCTTGAAAGTAGTTTGCCTGCCTTGTTGCTGAATTTGTGAAGGGTGGCCTCCATGTGTGTTTTTTTTATTTATTCAAGATTTTCAGCCCAAGCATCAAAAGATTGCTTTGCTGATAGCCATGTCTTTCTATTGTCAGGGGAGTCGTTCATGTATAAGGATTGTTGGGCTAGGTGCAGACGTGAGCTGGCCATTTTGTAATTTTTGAGGGTATTCCTTTTGATAGAAGCTGCGAAAGAAGCTATGAAATTATACGACCTCTGAGGAAGGTTTTGCCTGCTTCCCAGAATAGATTCGGGTTATCAGAGTGCACTGCATTGGTCGAAGTATATTCAGACCATGCACGCTCCATGTACTGTTGGAAGTTCGAGTTGTTTTGAAGGTAGGATGGGAAGCGCCATATTTTGGGGCTCGGATGTAAATCAGGATTGTCAAGCATTATAGAGACGGGTGCGTGATCTGATATAACAATGTCTTGGATGTCAGCATCAGATATCAGTGGGACGAGAACGTCTGAGCAGAAGAAGTAGTCAATTCTGGTGAAAACATTGTGGGGTTCGAATAAAATGTGAATTCTCTATCAGCTGGGTGCCGGAGGCGCCAGATGTCATGGAGATGTAGCGAGTCTATCGTTGATGCCAGTAGTGTCTGAGTATTTGAGTCCGGTGGGGTACGTGAATGTTTGAGAGAGGATCTATCGTCAATTGGGTGCATTGTGGAATTTAAGTCCCCGCCGATAATGTGTGGGAGGTGTGGGTCACGTAGGAGCCAAGTCGAAAGTTCACTGAAACTCTGTTTAGTGGGGCTATTAGGAGCATAGATGTTTGAGATTATCAAATCCCTGGTCCCTATTTGAACATGGACAGATAGAAAGCGTCCCTGGGGGTCTGAGTCGACAGATAGGACCGTGCAGGGGAGGTTTTTATGTATGAGTATCAGGACTCCTGCTTTGTGTCTATTTGAGTCAGAGCCTAGAACTATGCCTACCCATAGTTGTTTCATACGGTGGAAGTCTGGAGTGGAAAGGTGGGTTTCTTGGAGTAGAGCAATTTCAGTTTTGAGTCTTTTAAGGTGGCGTAGAATTCTCATTCTTTTATTGGGGGAGCGAAGCTCTTTCACATTCCAGGAGACCAATTTCATATTGGGGGGGCCTTTATGGGGGTAGGGGCAGGTGTTTTATTGGTTAAGTGTAATGGCTTTCGGTGGTATGGTGAAAGTGAATTTGGAGATTTGACGGAGCTTAGGCTGTCTGAGTGGATGAGCTGAGGGTCAATTGGTGCAAGTGCAACCCAGGATGAGGGTAGTTGGGATAGAAAAGAGTTCAGGAGGATGGGGGTTAAAAGACAACATAAAACATAATCGAGAAACTTCACTTTTTTCCACATGGAGTCACTAAGTAGGTCGGTTCCCAGTATCAGACCCATTTGACTGCAGCAATTAAACCCACGACATAGAGGGTGGTATAAGCTGACAGCTAGGGTTATACACCAGAGGGGTAATCCAAGCTACACAGGGATGCCAGGGGGGAAACTTATAATATCAGATAAAACGGTAGACCAATTTCAAAATTTTAGTAGTATGTGAAACAAGAGAAAACAGTCGAAAAAAATAAAATAGAAAATTCTTCCTACCAGTATCCGAAGTACCTGGTGAGGAGGAAAGTGCATAACTGTTAGGAAAAGATAATAACAAAGCTTGTGAGAGTCATCTCGTCTAGGGTTGAAACCGGCTTGGCTGTTAGAAGAGGAGTTGCAATTAAGATCAACATTGATGGTGTAAGCGTTATATCAATGGTGATGGAACGGTGATGGTCAGGGCCAGAGGTTTTGAGCAACTTTGGAGAGTCTTTGCGTGGGCTCCTTTGGTCTAGAGCACGGTTGACAGGAGGTGTTCTGGCAGAGGGGCTGAGGTGTGGGCCTGAGCGTATTGATCTTCGTAAAGCCTCTGCATTGGAGGCATCATGGAAGGAGAGCTGGTCACCATTAGGGGCTTTGACCTGTAGAGTGGCTGGGAAGGCCAAGGTAAGCTTGATTTGTTGCTGGTGAAGCTCCGAGCAAATTTGTTGGAATGCTTTCCTTTTCTTGGATACCTCTATGGAGTAGTCGGCGAAAATCAGGATTTTTATTCCATCGATTTGGAGGGATCTGGTTTGCCTGAATTTCTGTAGGATGAGGGTTTTGTCCGAGTAATTGAGGTATTTGGTGATTATAGGTCAGGGCGATTTGCAATCGGAGTTGAATGTTCCCATGTGGTGGGCGCGCTCTATGGTGCAGGGGCCTGGGGAGGCCTAGCGCTTTGGGTATGCGTCTCACGCAGAGGTCCGTGAGGGCTGAAGGCTGTAATGATTCTGGGATGCCCACAAATCGCAGATTACTCCTTCTGGACCTATTTTCCAAATCATCTAATTTCTCAAGAACATATTTGTTTAGTTTGTCTTGGGCTTGTTCTGTGGCTTGTGCCTGATACAGTTCCTCTTCTATATTGGCTATGTGGTGTTCTGCATCAGTAAGCCTGGAAGCGTGTTCCCCTAGCTGGGCCTGGAGCTGCTGCATGCCTGCACTGACAGCTTTCTCCACAGATGCCACTATCATTGGGGAAAGCAGGGCTGCCACAGCCTAAGCAATGAGGTCTGTGTTGTGTTCCCCTGTGAGCTGTGATGCAGTGTCAGCTTGTGGGAGGGAGGGGGCCGAGCCGCTGCTTACCTCCATTGCAGGTGCCGTCTCCACAGTGGAAGCCATGTAGCCCGGAGCCGGGGCCTCGATTTGCGGCTGAGCCGTGTGGGCCGTTGCGGCCACATACGATCGCGGGCCAGTTTTCTCTACGAATCTGTCCATAGTGTGGCTGAGTGCTATGTGGAGGTGCCGCCGGTGAATGTGGCAGGTTGTGCTGGCTTTATAGGCTGATTTATGGGTCTAGCTGCGGGAACCAACGTGGAGGGCAGCTAGTCCATGTGGCGCCGGAACCAGAAGTGTACTATTATTTTAATAATTGAACATTTTTAGGGATCATAAATTATTAGTCAAGCAATTATAAGGTAAAGCCTGAGTAATGGCTATACATATATATATATAAAGATAAAGATATATGCTTATATACATACAAACATATATACAAATCCACATGCTCATACACATACATACCTATAGACTCACACACTCATACAGCAGCATGTATATATGCATACACATATACTCAAGAGTATTCACTCTAGCATACATATATTTAAACTTGGGTGAAGTATTTCTATATATTGCATAAATTTAAAGAAACATATGGATTCTGCTTCTGAGTTTAAATAAATGAGGAGAATGACTATGATCTATGTGTTAACAGATCATGGTATCTTCTTTTCTATTCAGTCCATTTATTTTTCTTGAGGGGGGGATCAAAGCGGCTTCTTTTGTGAGAGTGGAGATATTTTCCATTATTTTCTGAGGATATGGTAGTGTTTTGTGAAGGGGATGATGCTTATCTTCTGCGTGAGGAACTGGTATTGGGAGTAGATTCCACTAGATGTGGATCTTGTAAGGTTTTCTGTAATTCTTCCACTGATCTACAGATGTATTTAGAGCCTTGGTATGCAAAGCGGATGGAGAACGGGAACCCCCATTGGTAGATTATGTGATGATTTTGTAATGCCAAAAGCTGGGGTTTCATTGCACGGCGTTTGGTAGTAGTGAGTTGAGAAAGGTCAGCAAATAATTGGTACTTATGTCCCTGGAAAGATAAATCATTTCTTTCCCTAGCTGCTGCCAGTAATTGTTCCTTTGTGCGGTTAAAGTGAAATTTTGTGATTATATCGCGTGGCGGGCCCTCTGCCTTTTTGGGTGCAAGATTGCTGTAAATTTTATCCATTTCCAAACGTTCTATTGTTAATGCAGGCTGAAATTCCTGAAATAAGCCAGTAATGGTAGATTGTAAATCTATTACTGACTCTAGTATGCCACTGATGCGAAGGTTGGAGCGCCTGGCTCTATTTTCATAATCTTCCAGTTTAGATTGTAAGGTTAAATTTTCCTCTTAAGATTTTCCAGTTCAACCATGTAATCCTAGGCTGAATTCTCTACCTCATCTACTCTGAATTCTAATGCTTCTGTGCGGTTACCCAGCTCCCTTATTTCTTTTGTGAGACTATTTGTAATATGATCTGATGTTTGCCTCAGAGCTTTATGGAGCATTTTTTTCAAATTGTCTTAATAAACTGTAGGAGCAGGAGAATCTTTTGAAATACTTTGTGTATAGTTTATTTCTGAGTCTGACTCACCTGGGGAGTCTGTCTGTAAAGGCTGTAGTTTCTGTGAGTGCACTGAGGCTTTTGAGGAGGAAGGGACCAGTGCCATTTTAGCTGCAGCCCGCGCTTTAGATTCCTTAATGGAGGGGCTTTTGTTTTTGGTGTAGGTACCTCCCAGCACCATAATTTTTGCCCAAAGCGATACCTCTGTGTTCCGGGAGTTATCCAGTTTATACCTGTGTTCCTGGGACCGGCGGGTTCCACTTGTTTTTTAGCTTTTCTCCTCACACAGAGCGGAGCTCTAACAGTGCATGTCCGCCTTGTCAAAGTCCATGCATGCACCTCAAAATATAGTATTTTTAACAACTTTTTAAACTTGTCTCAATTAATATGATATATTTTTCCCCTGTGTTTACTATACATGTACTTTTTTTGTACTATAACTGTAGTCTCAATGTATATTGTGATGCAGAATTGTTTGCAATTAATACAGACCAATTAATGTTTTATAACAGAAGGGTCAAAATCAGACAAGCTTTTCCATATCAGATTAGACAAGGTAAACAAATGGTCTTATTAAAATTTCCACCAGAATTGCATCTATTTATAAAGCTATGTATTATATAAGGCATGTTAATTAAATAGGGTAGGCAAACTAACTGGTGCCTCAACCCTATATTATGATTTTGCAAATTATAATGCTGTGATTTTGAATGTGGCATAATTTGACTAAAAGCTGGCCTACAACTTCAATATTATATGAACTGGTTTATATTGCAAAATCATAAAACATTTCTCTATATCAATAGCCACATGGAATCATGTATAAAGTTTTAATAGTTGCAGTATAGTAAATATACAACAATGCTACATGGACACCCATGTACTGGCATCATATATAGAAGCTACAATTTCTCTATACAGTATATTTTTTGATTACTATGATATCCAATTCCAGAATGCAGAGTCCGTTTATTCTCCCCCAAATCATATGATTGTAACTTTTTGTAAGATTGTAACAAAAAATGATATTTGTAAGTGACTCCCATTGATGAGCATGCAGGAAATAGCAAGATGTACATATACATATGCATGTTCAAAGTTGCTAATGTGTTGCACAAAAAAACTTCTGTGAGAAACATTAGATGCAAAAGCTAGTAGGTTATAATAACAGCAAAAGTACAGCACTATGCAGTAATTGAAGACTGTTATGATACGTATGAACTATAGGCAGAAGCAAGAAAACAATATGTAGCAGGTAGATGTTAGTAGATTTTAAAAGCTAGTAAATTATTATGCTGGTCATCTTTAGCCTAGTAAAGATAGCTACTGGTAAATGGCAGCAATCAATCAATGATATTATGATCAGCCAAGTGGTGATAACAGCGCCAGTTTCGTCCTGAAAGACTCCTGATAGTAAGCAGACAGTCAGCCACTTCTATTAAGACAGTTTATTCAAAATAGCAAAGACATCTTACTAAATTGAAAAATGTCACATGTGGGGGGCACATGCGCAGAGTCTAGCGGTGCGGATATGCACAGTTAGAGCTCCGTACCATACGGGAGGAAAGCCGCTGTTTGAACTAAACCCGCAAGTATTTACCATATCTACGGGCTTCAGCAGGGACCTGGGAACTCAGGGGTCCGTTTTTGTGGCAAAATATGGTTTTGGGAGGCGGCCGTTCTAAGTTAAAGAATCCCCTCATGAAAGATTCACAGGGGAAAGCTGCTGTTAAAATGGCGCCGCCCCCCCTCCTCATACACTGCCTCTGTGTCCTGAGTCCTCTCAGAATTTACAAATAGCTCCAGCCATATTAAAACAATTTGAGCGTATGTTGCATAAAGCCCTAAAACAAACCTCTGAGCAAATTACAACCAACCTTACTAGAGAAATAAGAGAATTAGGCAACCGCACAGCTGCACTAGAAATTAAAATGGATGATTTGGAAACTACCACACAAGAACATACCATTGCTATGGAAAATCTCAGAGAGGAAAACCTAATGCTCCAAACTAAATTAGAAGATCAGGAGAATAGAGCCAGAAGGACCAATCTACGTATCAGATTGAAAGATTGGAGTTTGACAGAATACACCAAGCCCCTACAGCAAAAAAAATAGACGGTCCGCCACGAGATATAATAGTGAAATTTCACCATTATTGCACAAAAGAACTGCTCTTATCATCAGCCAGAGATAAAAAAGACCTACATTTTCAAGGTAATAGCTACCAGCTATTTGCTGATTTATCTCAGGTCACTATATCAAAAAGGCGAGCAATGAAACCCCTCCTCATGGAATTACAACATCATAGCATCATATATCAATGGGGCTTCCCATTCTCTGTACGCTTTGCTCACAACGGAATGAAATACACCTGTAGCTCTAATGAAGAACTTCAACAAACACTCTTATGCCCCGTACACACGGTCGGACATTGATTGGACATTCCAACAACAAAATCCTAAGATTTTTTCCGACGGATGTTGGCTCAAATTTGTCTTGCGTACACAAAGTCACACAAAGTTGTCGGAAAATCCGATCATTCTGAACACGGTGACGTAAAACATGTACGTCGAGACTATAAATGGGGCAGTAGCCAATATCTTTCATCTCTTTATTTATTCTGAGCATGCGTGGCACTTTGTGCGTCGGATTTGTGTACACACGATCAGAAATTCCGACAACAGATTTTGTTGTCGGAAAATTTTATAGTCTGCTCTCAAACTTTGTGTGTCGGAAAATCCGATGGAAAATGTGTGATGGAGCCTACACACGGTCGGAATTTCCGACAACAGGGTCCTATCACACATTTTCTGTTGGAAAATCGGACCGTGTGTACGGGGCATCAGACTTACACCTAATGGATTCCTCACCACGTATTACTTCAACACGTAGAAGATCACCATCCTTCTCATTTGCAGGCAACTCCTCTAAATCCACCTTGAGGAATGGAAACCATCCATCCATAAGAGAGGTCGCTTTGCATCACCTTCTCAGGAAAGAGATGATTCTATGGACTGAAGGAAGTAACTTAGGCCCCTTTCACACTTATACGACTTGTCCCACGATTTTGTACTGCAAAATCGTATGACAAGTCATTCTCCATGATTTTCAATGACTACCATTCATATTGGCACGACTTTAAGTCGTGCCGACTTGAAAGTAGTCCCTGCACTTCTTTGGTCCAACTTCTATGCGAGTTGTACTCCATAGACCTCAATGTTAAACCCTCAAAGTAGCATGCAAATCATGCCTGAATAATATAGACACGATTTCAGTACGACTTTGTAAGCACAAGCCTGGCTCGCTGATCGGGAAAGGAAAACTTTTTTTTGCTTTCGCAATGAGCAACAGGCAGTGCTGACAGCTGTCTGGTATGAATCCTGAGGGGGAAAGCCGCGCCAAGTTTTAAATGAAAAAAACGGCGTGGGTTCCACCCCAGGGGCATACCAGGCCCTTAGGTCTGGTATGGATCTAAGAGGAACCCCCTACGCCGAAAAATCGGCGTGGGGTCCTCCCAAAATCCATACCAGACCCTTATCCGAGCACACAGCCCGGCCGGTCAGGAATGGGGGTGGGGACGAGCGAGCACCCCCCCTCCTGGACCGTACCAGGCCGCATGCCCTCAACATGGGCGGTGACCACGCCTCCTAAAACGTCACAGTCCCAGCATGCCCAATGTCCCAGCATGCCCAATATTGCCCTCCTAACAGAGCCTTTAGCCCAACAAATTCGATCAGACCTGACAATCACTGGTATAGAAACCGCTGGATACCATCGCAAATTATGTCTATTTGCAGATGACATTTTACTATTTCTGCCATCTCCACAAATTTATGGACCCAACCCTCATGCCCATTGTCAACAATTTCGCGATAATTTCAGGTCTCTCAATAAATCTTAAAAAATCCATAGCTCTGGACATATCTCTCTCCAAAGTGGAGTTGGACTCGGTAAAACATGCACTTCCATTTATTTGGGCTGAAAAGTCAATTCCCAACCCCCCAATCCTGAAACAGATTACAAAACTCCTACAGCAATGGACACATTTTCCAATATCCTGGATAGGCAAAATTAATGCAATAAGAATGACAATTCTGCCAAAACTGATTTACTTATTTAGAGTTCTGCCAATCTCAATCCCTTCTCATTATTTAAGAGTAATACAAAAAAGATCAACAATTTTTATCTGGGGCCCCACCAAACCCCACATAGCTTTACACACATTACACCTGCCAAAACTCAAGGGAGGCCTTGGATTTCCGAACTTTGCAAACTATTACAGAGCAGCACACATTGCCAGCCTCTCCAAATACCATGCAACACAAGACATACCCTTATGGGTAATAATAGAAGCTTCAGAATGCGACCCACTCTCTATTTCAAATCTATTATGGCTCCACTCCAAAGATCGTAAGAATCTACATAATCCCATCACCAAATACTTTCTATCTTTATGGGATAAGCTCAAATTTAAACACCAATTACAATCTCCTCACAACCTTCTATTATCCTTCCTCAAAAACCCTGCTTTTTATCCAGCATGGGTTTCCCCCAAATCATTGAAAGCCTGGACCTCTTTAGACATTATAAGGCTAAACAAACTGATTTCCTCCACATCCTTCCTCACCTTTCCTACCCTCTGCGATACCTATAAACTACCACATTCCGAACTGTTTAGATACCTCCAAATTAAAAACTTCTACTCACCCTTGGTAAGCACAAATACCTCCATGTCTCAAATCACAAACTTTGAATCAGCATGCCTAAAAGACCCCCACTCAAGAGGTATGATTTCTACCATATATTCACAAATTTCAACTAATCCTGGCCTCGACAAACCACATTACACCCGGAAATGGGAGGAGGACTTGGAAAGATCTTTGGATATGGCTGATTGGTCTAAAATCTGGTCTGCAACTAAATCTTCTTACCCAAAATCCTGGCGGTAGAAACTAACTATAAGGTTCTAACTCGTTGGTACCTTGTACCCTCCAGGTTGGCCAAATTTGTACCAACCCAAGCAGCTCAATGCTTTCGGGGCTGTCAGGATCCAGGCACTCATATGCATATATGGTGGTCCTGTCCAACAGTACAAACGTATTGGGAAAAAATATTTGAAATTGCCTCCAGAATGTTTGAACTAAAATTGCAACCAGATCCTTGCATAGCCTTACTCAACTTAAAACCAGATTGTCTCACACATAATCAATTTATTTATTCAACTCCTCACGGGTGCAAAACAGACAATCGCAAAGGCTTGGAGGTCTGCCAACTTAGGAATACCCGAGACCAAACACAGACTAAATACTTTTATGTCACATGCCAAAATGCTGGCAATAGAAAGATACCAAATTCCTATATTTTAAAAAACTTGGAACCCTTGGATTAAATATCATTTATCGCCAATATTTGATAATTCAATCCTTAAGCAGTGGTAGCTGAGGAGGCACTTTACCCCATCATTATGAAAATATAGCGTTCTTAGTATCATCAGAAAACGTGTCATGTTACCTGGGTCAATGCGGTGGAATCTTTCTCTTCTATTTCTATCTTTCCTACTATTCTTTCCTTTCCTCTTCCTTACATCTCGAACTCATTTGTTACTATATTTTACCTATGTATTGATTTAATAAAACAATATCTCCAAAGCTCTGGTCCAACAAATAAGACAATTTAATCGGACACATAATCTCCTTTATACCTTTGGTCAGACAGTAACCAAATGTTAAATGGAAGATATTGTACTGATTGCCTGACTGTAAATAGGTAATAAGCCAATGAATTGTACCATTTACCATTTTTTCTGTTATATTATTATTATTTATTGTATCTAATTGCGATAAACATTTTTTGCTCAACTAATAAAAACCTTTTTGACAAGGAAAGATGTCACACGTGGCAAATTGTGCATACCTGTAGGCAGGTACTTATTTGAAATCCCAGGATAATTGGGCCAAAAGTTTAACACCACATGGAAAAGGGTCAATGAACCACACATCAACAAGTTGGGAGGTAGCATAGAAACAGTATTTTCGGAACAGTGTCTGCAATGTCATTAAGAATCACCAGGATAATTGGGATGAAAGTTATAATATCACATGGAAAGGGTAAATGGTTCAAACACAGACAGACTAGGAGGTAGCTCAGAATTAGTAATTTGCAGAACAGTTTATGCAATGCCAATATGAATTATAATGTTGCAGGTTCATTCATAGCAGGTGAAAAGGAAGAGCTGCATAAGATACTGTTTTTAACCATATCATTTAGAATCGTCTTCTTGGTGTCTATATAGTTGGCATGCATGCTCTGTCAGCATTTAGTAGATAGAAAGACCGTATCAGTAAGCAAGCACAAAACGCGTGGAGTAATAAACCTTTCCATTCCTTACATTGCCAACAGCTTGGGATCACACAAAGAAACATCAATTGTGGCCTCTCATTGACCCTGTGCCGACTAGTCAACAATTTGTATCAAGATTTGTGTAGTTTACTAGAGATAGATTAAATTTATATGCAAAATATAGTACCAAATGTTGTCAATCTTGAGTGAATTGTTGATTAAGGTCTTCCTCCCATCTGTGCAAGAAGGGAGGTGAATAATTGTATGGCAAAGTTATAAGAATGAAGTAGGAAACTGATAGGGCATGTCTGAGGGGATTGGGTCCCTACATATAATCTCAAATAGAAAGTTGGGGGTGGTTCGATCATTGGCATTTCAGAGATCTGATAAAGTGTCTGGTGTGCTTCCCCTGCAAGTGCAGCATGGGCAATCCTAGTTTGTATTTTTGCTGGTATTTCCCATCGCTCCAGAGAAATAAGGTCTAGCACGCTGAAGATATTGTTGTGAAAGAAAGGATGAAAATGCTGGTCATCTAAACCCGGGTGGAAATCTGGCTCACTAATGGCTCTGGTCAAAAAGACTGGATGTGTTGGAGGATGTACAGTTCACTCTTACTGCCACCTTTGGAGTAGGACCTATGTGAGGGTAGTTTTAATGATTGCTGGGATAGCTGTAGGAGGACAAGGTAAGGAGGAAAGCTCTACCCAACCTACCCAACCGGATACATTATTGCTAAATGAACATTTTGGTGTAACGTATTGTGTCCTGTACTCCACCCCCCCCCCCCCCCCAATGCTACAGCAAATCTAAGATTGCAGTTGTTGTTCTGAAAGGCTTGTATGCCCACAGAAACTGAATAAACTTTACCATCTTCATAAGGACAGATGAGGCATGAATTAGAGTGTTTGTAGAAGGCGTTGCAATCTTAGGAGTATATTATTTTTAAGGTAATATTCTTCTCAAATCAAGTATATATGATATCTTTTTTGTCTATGTGGAGGTCCCATCATAGCAATAGGAGGGTGGTGGAAATGTTTTACTAAAAACATCTATCACTGGAGTGATATAAACACTGAGATATTGGACTTACACATTTAGTAGTTGGTTAGGAAGTTAGTGGTTAGAAGGTTAGATTTAATGTATTCTAGTCAGTATGATAACACCTCTGACTTGGTTAAATGAACAATGCAATTAGAGAGTTTAGGAATAGATTTTCAATTCCTAAAGGAGGGTGGGAACAGAAAGTTTTTTAGTAATGGAAAAAAAGTTGGTTGACTGCAAAAGTCAAAAGTCACTGCTTTATGTTGTGATTTTCCAACTACAGGCCTGCAACGTCAATGTAAGCCCTTAACTATCTTAATAGGAGTTTGAGTGTCAATATAAAGATGAGAGGGGTAAGTGGGCAGCCCTGATATGTTGTTGGCTAGTGTGAATTCTTCTGAAATCATAGCACAGATGTTGAATGTATATCAATGTAATTTTTACCTTAACTGATAACATGCTTACTTGATCAATTTAAAGCATTAGAAATTCTTAACTACATTGGACTAGAGTCTAGCTGAACATACAAGAATTTGATTTGGGGCAGATTTTCAAACATTAAAGACGTTCAGGTGCCGAAACTGAACTCCATTGAAGTCAATAGGAGACGAATGTTAAAAATGAATTCTTAGACTAAAGGTAAGGGGTTGTTAAAGTGATATTAAACCTTTTTTTAAAAAACAAAACAAAATAGCAAACATGTTATACTTACCTGCTCTGTGCAATGGTTTTGCACAGAGCAGCCCTGATCCTCCCTTTCTGGGGTCCCTGCTGGAATACCAGGCCCCTCCTCTTCAGGAAGTGTTTTCCCTGGGGAAACCCATGCATGCTCACTCCCGAGCTGCCCAGTCTGTCTATTGACACAGACCGGGCAACTTGGCCCTGCTCTTTGCTCCCTTGTCACAGCATTTGATTGACAGCAGCAGGAGCCAATGGCTGCCACTATTATTAATATGCCCAATGAGGAGAGAGATAGTGGAGAGAGCCACTGCTTTTTTGCACATCACTGGATCAGATAGGGCTCAGGTAAGAATAGGGGGAACTAGGGGGTTCCTACAGCACAGAAGGTTTTAAACCTTAATGCTCATTTGGCACAATTTTTTTGGGGGGGCAGGTACCTGGTTTTGGCAAGTAACCAGGGGCGTACCTAGAGCATTTGGCACCCGGGCGGATCCTATATCTGGCACCCCCCCAGGCGGGTGGGCAGCACATCAAACATCAACTTCAAGTGACGTTAGGGTAGTATACTGACAGGTTAGGTGATATAGGTGCCCCTGGATGACGTCAGGTGTGACAAAATGCATAGGGAGGAGCGATATGCTGACGTCACCACATACACGCAGGTCTCGGAGTGACAGGCTATAATTGAGAGCTGGCCGGCTTGGAGTTTATACTGCATTTTTTATTCGTCTAAATTGTAAGTGCAACATTTTTTTATCTAATAAAATCACCAAAAGATTTTACACTATGGAAGCTTTTATTTCTTCATGGGGACCAACTGGCAATACGTACCTTTGAAGGATAATACCTGGGAAGACGCTGTGATTATCACTCCATATCTTAAAATGCCCGGGCTGGGTTTAAGCCAAAAGTGCGTGTGATCTCCTGTAATAGGAGATCATTTGGAGTCAGTTAGCGGCAGTGTGTGTAGAGGTGGAGGTTATATCTTTTCTCACCACAATTCTTGGGTGAATCGTGTCAGTTTCACATCTGAAAATCATCTTTAACATAATGGACTATTCTTAATATGATGCAATATGATAATTAATCAACTTTATCTACACAGAGACACTTTATATAGAAGTTTAGCACCATCAATGTTCATTGCACGGATTCACTTTATATGAAGGTTTAGCGCAACTTGATATTGAAAGTAGGTGATATAGTGCCAGGTTAGGGTGGTATATAGTGCCAGGTTAGGGTGGTATATAGTGCCAGGTTAGGGTGATATATAGAGCCAGGTTAGGTGGGTATATAGTGCCAGGTCAGGGTGGTATATAGTGCCAGGTCAGGGTGGCATATACTGCCAGGTTAGGGTGATATATAGAGTCAAGTTTGGTGGGTATATAGTGCCAGGTTAGGGTGCTATTTAGTGACAGGTTAGTGTGATATAGAGACCGATATGGTGGGTATATAGTGCCAGGTCAGGGTGGTATATAGTGTTAGGTTAGGGTGATATAAAGAGCCAGGTTAGGTGGGTATATATTGCTGGGTTAGGATGGTATATAGTGCCAGGTCAGGGTGGTATATCCTGCCAGGTTAGGTGGGTATATAGTGCCAGGTCAGGGTGATATATACTGCCAGGTTAGGGTGATATATAGAGCCAAGTTAGGTGGGTATATAGTAGCAGGTTAGGGTGGTATATAGTGATAGGTTAGGGTGATATAGAGACCGATATGGTGGGTATATAGTACCAGGTCAGGGTGGTATATAGTGTCAGATTAGGGTGATATATTGAGCCAGGTTAGGTGGGTATATAGTGCCAGGTTAGGGTGGTATATAGTGCCAGGTTATGGTGGTATATACTGCCAGGTTAGGTGGGTATATAGTGCCAGGTTAGGGTGATATATAGAGACAGGTTAGGTCTACACTTAGTGACAATGTGCATTGCTCAATCACTTACAGCATGTCAGAAGAATCCCGGGCTGCTGTGGTCTCTCCTCCTCTTTCTTCTTTAGCTGCGGGAGGGGGTCAGCCTGAGGGGAGGAATCTGTAGGAGGAGTGTAGGAGGCAGCCACACCCCTAACCCGCCCACCACCTCTGGCTGATAATGAACATCCCCGAGGGACAGCCTAACTTGATGAGATGACAAGGGGAGTTACAGACAGCTTCCCCAAAACCACTGGGCTCTCTGCTGATTGGATCAACTACTTACAAATCTGCAATGACAGGGAAAGTGCAGGGGCTCCACATGCACCTAGGGTCCCTGGGCAGCGCCTGACACCCCCCAATGTGTTACCCGGGCCGGACCACCCTCCCCCCACACCCCCTTAGTATGCCACTGCAGGTAACCACTCCCCTACTTCCATTCAGTTTGCCAAGGCAATCAGAGCAGAAGTTCAGCCCCCCTACTTCCCCCATAGCCTTCTGGCACAAGAAACCTGTGGGACCAAACAGATTGGCAATTGACAATTAGCAGCTGGTTGTTAAGCCCCAAGCAGTCATAGCTGGCTGCCCACAGTTAGTATGCTGGCAATGTGGAGACTGAAGCTTGGTGAAGACAGCGCTGGATCCTGGGACAGTTCAGTGTCTATTAAAAGTCTGCAGCTACAGTTTGGACAGCTACTGCACCGGATCAATGTTGCAGCCACATAGGGGAGTATGTGTGTTTGCTATTTTCATATCACTCACTTCTCTTTTAAACTAGAATCTGGGCTGGTGGGAATAGAAAATGATTTACCATATAGAGAGCAATGGGGGATATGTGTATATTGGAGGGGCTTAAATCAGACAGCAGGGAAATTATGTTATCTAAATAATAAGTTGCTTGGAGAGGCTGCAGGCATTTTCAGATTTCTGTAAATTTTACCCTACTCCTCTGGACTTCAGCTAAGAAGTCCAGGTAGTAGGAAACTCTGACTCCATTGTATTAAATATTACAATGTTCACCCGCCAAGTGCAGTGTAACTTCCCTGTCACCATAATTAAGTAAGCAGGACAGTGCAGGTCTGGTTGGGTTACCGGATGGTAGGAGTCTAGTGGTTTCCCCAGGTCTTCCGTGTGCAGACTGTTAGCATCCGGCAACTGCTTAGTTGTCTGTTATTGCCACAAAAGAGATGGTAGCTTGTCCTCCAGGTCACTAATATGACTTTCTGTGGCAGTTGTACGCTCGCTAATTTTCTGGAGGTCCTGTCTCATCAATGTAACATATTCTGTTAAACTCCCCAGATGTGTTTTAAGCTTATCCACTGATGCTGTGCACTTGTTAACTGCTTTCAGTATTTTCCAGAGCATAGGCTGTTCTTGTTCTGTATCATTTCCCTCTAATTCATCCTGTGACTGGGCACCTTGCTCTATCTGCATGGCCCCTGCTCCTCTAAGCTGTTTCCCCTTCTCCTCTTCTAGCATATCAGAAGCAATGTCCTCAGTGTCATTAGGCTGGGTACAAGGTAGGGGCAGCTTTTGGGCATAATAAAGCATGTCTCTAGTGCCCAATTTACCTTTTGTCATAGCTCCCCCAGGTTTGGAGGTCCTGGGCTCCTTGTCTTACTTGTCTTACTTTTCTATGCTCCATGATATGTCCTCTGTGGCAGGGCAGTGGAGCCATTTTGGGAGTCCGGGGCCACTCCATCCTCCTTGGATTGGGTCATAAAAGTTGACCAGCAGGCACAGCAGGTGCCAGAGGTTGTGCAGACCACTTTGGGTATAGAAATATCAAGCCATTTTGCCAGGGAAAGGATCAGATACAGGATCGACCACAGGCGCACAGAGAAGCTGAACCTCTCACATTCTGCGCTCAGCTCCGCCCCCTTTGATATACCTTAAAAAAAAATTAGGACATGAGGTTTCTCCCCCCAAAATCAGTGCCAGACCCTTTGAGTCTGGTAAGGACATTAAAGATGTAGGATAGAAAAGATTTGCTTCATTTAAAGTCCCAAGGGAATGCAAACTTGTATGTAAGGACTTTAAAGAGAAAACCCCAAACAAATATTAATGGACCCCCCCCCCCTTTTAATCCATACTAGACCTTTTAAACCAAGCATACAGACTAACAGACCAGAAAAGAAAGGAAGGGGGTAGAGATGGGCAGAGCAACTTGTCGACAAAAAAAACCCACTTCTTTTTGACCCGTCCACTTGCGCTGCAATTCCAAACTAATGACAGCTCTCCAGAGTGGATGTGGGGGTGGGATGTGCTGAAATCAATGACCATCACTGGCCATAACCATATTTGTAAATGTTGTCACTGCCACCCCCACCCTTTGTTAACATGGTCTGAAGAGTCCCAGAAAAAACACAGCCACAATCTGAAATTGTATAGAAGCAGGTTTAAAGTGGTTGTAAACCCCAGGCATTAAAAATAAACAAAGCACATAACACCATAGTGCGTGCTTACCTGAAGCCAAAGCACCAAGTCAGGTTCCTCTCTGATCTCTCTGAAATGTAAACAGCCCAAGGGTTTCTTTACTGTTAGATCATTGAAAATGTGTAACTAGTATTTGTTCAGGTGGTAACGTATCAGCTCAAAGCATAAATACATTAAAAAAAAAAAAACTATTAGAAGTCTTCCTCAGTGAAAACAATATACAGGCTATTGTAATTCTTAGCAACACAGACACAGACACACACTAAACTGGATAAACTCATGTTATTATTCAACCTTCTAATCTATTCAACCATCTATCTAACTACAGCAGAGGTTTGACAAGCCTACACATGGAAAAAGTAAGATTAGAGAGAACAGGAAGCAGTAGAAAGGCTCCATCAAACTCCATAGTGTACATATGCCAGGCTTTTTGTACTATTTCATCCTAATAGTGAAAGTGAAGAAATGGACACTTCAAAGTACATTGTGCAGATGGTTCTCTACAACCCAGGAATCTGAGTGGTGGGATGATGGAACATGCTTTATATGCTTTGCAATATCCCTACATCTTATTATTTTTCATAACATTAGTTTGATACATATTTGAATAGAATCAACTTTTATTTCTATAGGTCCTGCCCTTTCAGGACATATATAGATGGGGAAATCATTCACAAATGTTCAATCTGAAATGCACATTTGAAAAACAATAACAATCATCCCGTCCCCTGATTTTCAAAATGAGATGCAGCGGCTCTAAGCAGAAAGGGTTAAGAGAAGAAAATATAATATATTTGTCTGTTCTATATGCAATATATACACATACTTTAAACTCTTATCGCAATGTAGAAATACAGTATTTTATTGAGTTATTTTATATATGTATGTGGCTTTCAGACCTAATTCTAATTATTTATATAGAATAGGAACACAAAACGACAGTTTATATATATATATATACTGTATATATATATATATATATATACACAGTATATAACTCTTATGGTAAGCTATTATATTATGCCAACAAGAAAATAAACAGTTATACAATAATTGTCTTTACAAACAGAGAACTATACAATATTTTTTGGATTGAGATCTGAATGCTGAATGTTAAGCAGACAAGCTTCTGTGTGAACACTAGATGTCAGCATTGGATAAGAATCAACGAATATACTCCTACAGTGTTCATGTCCACTGGCTGTCTGCAAAGAACAATTCCAGAAAACACTTCTATGGTTGAATTATTTTTATTCACTGTAATAGAGAATGCTTTAAATAGGATATGATGAAGTTTTGGAGACATATATTTAATTCCAAAGTGCCTGCATCTAATCATCGAGAGCTTTTGTACAGTGTGTGAATTTGTGATCAAATTCAACTATTTTTCTTTATTTTATCATTTTAACTTATAAATCATCCCATATAGGGCATGTTAAAATAAGAACATCTTTTAGAATCCCTACCAATCAATGGGCCTGTCCTTGATCTTAGAAAAATAATTAACCACTTGCCTACTGGGCACTTTTACCAGCTTCCTGTCTAAGCCAAATTTCAGCTTTCAGTGCTGTCGCACTTTGAATGACAATTGCCCATTCATGCAAAGCTGTATTCACAGGAAATTGTAATCATTTTTTGGGACAGATAGAGCTTTCTTTTGGTGGTATTTAATTACCACCGGTTTTTAATTTTTTTTTTTTTTATCAAACGAAAAAAAAGACCGAAAACATTTAAAAAAAAAAGTTTTTCTTAGTTTATGTAATAAAAATTTCTAAAGAAGTGATTTTTCTCCTTCACTGATGTGTGCTGATAAGGGTGCACTTATAGGCTACACTGATGGGCATTGATAGGCGGCACTGATAGGCAGCACTGATAGGCATTGATATGTGGCACTAATAGGCATCACTGCTGGGCACTGACAGGCATCACTGATGGGCACTAATTGGCAGCACTGATGGGCACTGATTGGCACCAATTGTGGGCACTGTTGGGGCTGCACTAATCATCAGGACACTGATCATCAGTGCTCTGATGATCAGTGTAGATGTCAGCTGTGTGGATTTGCTGGCTGTCAGCTCTCCTCTCTTCACATGCTGTCAGCCGATAACCAACAAATCCTGTTTACACTGTAATCCGCTGTGTTTGGACACAGCTGGCTCTGTACCCCGATCTGTGATCGCTGTGTCCTTAGGACACAGCGACCACAGATCCCTGCCAATGCACACCGCAGAGGACATGCAGGCAGTGAGATCATGGGAGGACATCCATATTGCCCCCGGGAAATGTGAGCCCATGGTCTAGCCATCTTTCAGCTATAGTACAGGCAGGAAGAGGTTAATAACATTCACCTGGGCAGGTAAATGACACAGAGTAGCATAAACTATATTATTTGCTTTTAAATTACAAGGTGGCCTAGCCTCTCCAGATCTAGTGAAATATTATATATCAGCTGACAACTAGGTTGTAACTACTTCTGGCCCTCTCTAGGGGCACAAACTAAATGGGCTGAAATAGAGTCTATGGCTTTCCCCAATAAATGCAACACTATGCTGTAGTTCCACTGCCCATATACCCCAGGAAAAACATATTTTATTTATGACACACACAAAAGAGATCTGGATCTTGGTTAAAGGCAAATGTGACATGACCTCTAACACCTTTCCATTGACCCCCTTTCTCCTGACCCCACAAATGACATCTAATCTTGCTTTAGGTATGTACTTAAACTGAGGATCAAGCTCACACTTTCAATTCAAAGATATTATTGACTGTAGGACAAAGACATTGTTACCTTTTCATGAATTGGCATATAAATTACAGCTACCCACCAAAGCTCTTTTCTAATAACTGCAAATCAAGGGTCCTTGTTATTCATGAACACATCCCCTTTAAAAGAATATGTGAAAAGGGCCCAGCCACAAAATATTTGATTTCAGTTTTTTTTTAGATCTTAAGCACTGCCCACAATTAACATTTCTTTTTTTTTCTGTGTCCCTCCCTGTATAACACCTTACCATAGTGTAATGATATGTCGTCATGGCAGAGAGGACCTTTCTATAGCACCAACTACCAAATCCAAGCCTACACATCAGGCAGGGACCTGTTATATCAGTTCCTGTTATAAACACTCATATTTGCTGAAGAAGGGAAGAATTCTAGGCATAGAGTCCAACATAGATGTTTGGCAAGCGATTTGGCAAAATAAAGTCATCTATCTGTCATCTATCTATTTGTACTCCTCCCTTAAAATCATCCCACTTGCTGGGGATGCTCATCCAGAATGACTGTACCATGTTTTTTTTGTGTGTGCCCAGGATCTGACCTTTCTTGACTGTGTTTCACTCATCAAACATGCCTTTTCGAATTGCCTTTTTTCCAACTGTCAAAACACAAATGCAAGGTAGCAACTCATGTCTAGATTAATTATGTATACGCATAACATTGACATTCAGACCACAGAGTATCTCATGGCTAGACTTAACAATTCCCTTAAGATATTTTTAAAAACCTGGGAAACCTGGGATACCATGGAATTGCTGAACCTTAGGTGGCTTTAATTGACCCAAAAAGGTGAGAGCTCATAGCCAAAAGGGATCAATATCTTTTCTTTCCTTATTTTCTTCTCTCTTTCTAAACTTTCTGCTAACCTTACCAATTTTTGTTGCTGTCTAAGGCTGGCCATAGACTGAGTGATTTACTTTCCTGCAACCACATACTGTACAGTCAAAGCCATCCCCATCAAAAGAACACATTGATTATTGCTAGCAGCTATAACAGCCACTAGCAATCATCACATGTAAAATCCATCAGGCTGGTTGTACCCCAATTGATCAATAGATCATATTGGGTCCATTCAGCCAGCCCATACATGGTTCAAATCTCGGATAGTTCAGCAGGAGATTCGAACCATCTATGGCTGGCTTAATTGACATCTCTCATTACCCCTTTACTTGTTGATAGTTTACACACATTTCTCTTTCTTTTCTCCCGAATACACTCTGGATGTCACCACCCCCATAGCATGACTTAGGCTCTTGTGTTAAATTCCTTTTTTATCTAACCAGAACTATAGTCAAATTCCATCACACAATGCATAATGCTATGCCTTCCAACAGAGTTATGTCTTCTCTTAGTACTTGAAAAAAATACTATATTTTTATCTCAGATTCACACTGCTGCAACTTTCCATGGGACTTGCTGTGATGTGCAATACAGGAAGTCACATGACAACTCAAAACACATTACTTTCAATGGTTTCTATCTTAATTGCTGCAACTCAAGTCGCAGTGACATAAAAATATTTCCTGCACTACTTTCCTGTATCTTCCTTACGACACAAGTGCCGTAGACGGCAATGCTAAAGTCACAAAAGTCACAAGGAAATCATGTCTTTGTCTTATCTTTGTGAATTTGGCTGTGACTTTAGGGTTTTGTAAGTTCAACAATATGTGTCACACTCTGTATGTTTGGCAAACGCCAAAGAGCAAAAGATCAAAGTCACATGAAAGTCACATTGACATAGCATTGAAGTCACATAGAGTTGCAAGCAAGTCACAATGCAAGTCACACTGGAAGTCACATGACTTTGGGGTCGCAACAGTGTTAACCGAGCCTTACTCTACATGCCGTATATGCGTATCTTCTGTATTTTGTCTATGTGAATTTGTTTCTTTTTCTGAAAATGCATAAATAAACATTTTCTGCAAAATAAGGATATCTATTTTTGACTCTCATGTAAAATTTGTATCTTCTTTTTCAGCCACTAGATTTTGAGACAAAAAAAGCATACACATTTAAAGTGGAAGCCTCAAATACACACATTGATCATCATTTCAACTCAGTGGGACCATTTAAAGACACTGCAACTGTGAAAATAAATGTGTTAGATGTTGATGAGCCTCCAGTGTTTAGCAAGCCATTTTACACAATGGAAGTATACGAGGACACTCCTGTTGGCACAATCATAGGAGCTGTGACAGCACAAGATCTAGACATCGGAACCAGCCCTGTCAGGTATAATGTTATGTTATTAGTGTTCCTATATCCTGTCTGAATTCTCTCCAACCTAGCATTAGTAAACTAAGCTGTGTTGGATAAAATACTGGAAAGTAAACCACTTCCAATTATATTTTTGTAAGAATGTTTCCGTAAAGCTGAATTGCCTTTCTGAGTTTGTTATTCTCAAATGACAGTTGCTTTATGGCCTATGAGAACACTTAGATTGGAAAGAGGAATGAATGCTTTTCAGGTAAAACAATAAATCATAAAAGTCAGTTAACCCTATAAAAAAAATCAGCTTATAAAGGTAGTAACTGGTGTATTGGGGTTGATTTACTAAAGGCAAATAAGCTGTTCACTTTACACAGAAAGCTGCATGAGAATTTTCCCCAGAGCTTAGTGAATATGGTGAAATTTCACTTTGCCAAAGAACACCCAATCACGTGCAAAGAAAATGAAAAAAAAAAAAAACAACACTTTTGCTTTCAAATGATTTGGCAACGGAAGTCAGTAGGACATCCACTAAGCTCTGGGATAATTGCCATGCACCTGCAAAATGTACCTTCCCTTGTAAAATAAGCAGTTTTATTAGTGAAACAACCCCTTTGCTACGTCTGCTTTTACAATGGCCTTTTACTAAAATAATAGTTTATTATAACTTTGCTGCTCTAGACCTGGTGGTGTCTGGCCTTTCCACATACAATAACCTGATTCTAGTATTTTATGTAATAAAATAATTTACTTTTTCAGAAAATTATAGTAATTCCTTACCCTTTTATTCTTTGTTGATCCTTTTTAACCACTATGCCCTTAGGACACACGTATACATCCTCAGGTTGAAATGGTTATACCAGGATCATGGCTGCAGCTGCAGCCACAGCCATGATCCTGCAGCCCCCTGCTGCTGCCTACTGCCATCACAATTCGGGAGCCTGGAACCACTGTGACTTGTTGGTCTGGCTGAACACAGAGGAAGGTCAGGTACATCCGTACCCTCCCCTTCTCTGTGAAGAATAAAAACAGATGTGATGAGGATTTTGTCACTTCCAGTTTCAGTTTGATGTTTACATGCCTTTACTGGCTTGAAAAGCACCTGATCAAACTGATAGATCATAGATTTCTCTGTAAAGAGTACCTGTCGCTGCCCATGCTATCACAAGGGATGTTGTTCATCCCTTGTGATAGCAATAAACATGAGCCGAAAATAACTAAATTTAAAGGAAAGTGTAAAAGCAAATGTAAATGAAAAAAAAATACATACAAAATGTCTGAAGTGCCCCTGCCCCCCTGTGCTCTCACCACACACAAATGCAAACACGCATTTAGATCATGCACACAATGTAAATGATGATCGCACCACACATGTGAGGTATTGTCATGAAAGTCAGAGTTAGAGCAATCTTTCTAGTGCCAAACCTACTATTTACTGGTAACCTGTAAAGGCTTTTACAGCATTACCTATAGATAATTGAATGTGCTGTAATTTGTTGCCATCCCACAAGCGTCTGCAATTTTAAGGCATTTATTTGGTATTTTTTTACTTAGCACAACATCATCTTTTATATTTTACTAAAAAATCGAGTGTTATAATTTGCATTGTGTTTGTATGCATTAAAATTTATTAAAGTGTATGACAACAACCACCATTTTATTCTCCATACTTCAAAATATTACTATAATCAAAAATGGAGCAGTGCTAAATGTATATATCATTATAATAATAAAGATGAAATAAAATACTTTAGGAGTTTAGCAGCTATATACATTTTCTTTATATTGCCTTAGTTTTCACACTTAGAGTAGCGCACGAGTAACTCCTTTTCCATATTTGAACTTCAAAATATAGAATGTTTGTGGGTTCTAAGTAATTTTCTAGCAAAACAAAAATGCAGATTTTAACATGTATGTGGGAAATGTCAGAATTGGCCCTGGCAGCAAGTGGTTAAGCTGTAGATGTTAGGGAAGGAAACCAAATTGTGACAGTTCCACTATCATATAAATTATTGCATTCTGATAACTGTATAGTGTTAACATAAGATTGTATTTAGTATACAACACATTTTTCAAATCAGGTTTCATTATTTATTTGTTTATTTATTTATTATGTATTTATATTTACCACAACATTTATATGCAGGAAAAATTGTGCAACAAACCAACAGTGTTTTCTCAATTACTTTTTCTAAAAGAGAGCAACCAGAAGGCAGAGGGGATTCTTATTTTGATTGATAACTAAGGTCTTATTACTTTTGCCATGAACAGTAGAAACGGGTCATGGGTTCATAAATGTATGTGTGTGAAGTTAGTCCTTTGTCCTGGAAACTGTCTGGATATTTTCCTAGGGTCCCAGTTTAATCTTCCTCCCACAGCCCAGGAAACATATTGTTGGGTTAATTGCCTCTCCAAATTGGACTTATTGTGTGGATTTATAGCTTCTGTAGACATCAAGTAAACCATCAATGAAAATGTTTTGCATTTACATTGAAAAATACTACATGATTTGTACTATAGAATCCCAGGTCATCAATTGATTGATCATGGTCTACTAGTAGCTCACTAAAAAATAGGGATTGGTGAATGGTTCGGCCCGAGCATAAGTTCGGGCCGAACTGTGGTTGTTCGAACGTTCGGCGAACACCGAACAATATGTGCTGTTCGTGGCAAATTCGAAAGCCGCGTAACACCGTTAAAGTCTATAGGACACTAACATGATAAACTAAAAGTGCTCATTTTAAAGGCATACAGTATATGCAAGTTATTGTTATAAAAAATGTTTGGGGACTTGGGTCCTGCCCCAGGGGACATGTATCAATGCAAAAAAAAGTTTTAAAAACAGACATTTTTTCGGGAGCAGTGATTTTAATAATGCTTAAAGTGAAACAATAAAAATTAAATATTCCTGTAGCCTCCCTGGCGGTTTTCCCAAGTGTGGCTCGGGGTTAAAAATCAGGACCATTAGCGGTAACCCCGAGCCACACTCGGGATTACATTGCAGGATCCTGGTGTGGCATTACTTACCTTGTCCCCGGTATCCTGCGATGTCCCCCGCAGTGTCCGCGGGCTGTGTCCTCTGCCCGAAGCCTCTCTGTGCTAGGCTCCGTTCCCTGCTAGCGTTGCGACGCACGGGGGCGGAGCCTGGCGGCAAATTCAAAAAAAGTCAAAATCATAACACATTACAGATTACAGTACTGTATGAAATAATTTCACATCCCTTTTGTCCCCAGTGCTTTGGCCAATGCCCTGCATGCAGTTTTATGTGATATATACTGTTCTTTCTGCCTGGAAACTGGAGATTGTCCATAGCAACCAAAAAGTGTCCCTTTACGTCAAAAATGGCTTTAGACCAGCTAGAAAACAGCGATAGAAAATTAGAACACTTTCAGAATTGAGCGATAGTGAATCGTGGGGAAATTTATTTTATTACTATTTATTTTTATTTTTTTTAATTATTTATTTTTATTTATTATATTATAATTTATGTTTTTGTGTTTCAAACTTTATCATACCCGGGATATCTATTAGACTCTTGTTTGGACAGATTTAAGTGTGTTATTGTTAAGAATTACAGACCTACAATATAAAACGCCAAATTTCCATGCAAAATAATGGTACCGCTTTCAGCACCTAAAATCCAAAATAATCATACCGCCAGGGAGGTTAAATATCATGCCTAGGGGGTGTCTATAATATGCGGCTGTAATGAATTGTCGGGTCTCTGCAATATAGATAAAAGTCATTGAAAAAAAATGGCATGGGTCCTCCCCTAAGTCCATTATCAGGCCCTTTGGGTCTGGTATGAATATTAAGGGGAACCCTGAACCAAAAATTTACAAAAAAATTGCGTGGGGGTCTCCCCAAAATCCATACCTTTCAGGTCTGGTATGGAAATTAAGGGGAACCCTGCACCAAAATTTAAAAAAATGGCGTAGGGGTCCCCCCCAAATTTCATACCAGACCCTTATCTGAGCATGCAACCCTGCAGGCCACAGGAAAAAAGGGGGACGAGAGAGCGCCCCCCCTCCTGAACCATACCAGACCACATACCTCAACATGGGGAGGGTGCTTTGGAGTAGCCCCCCAAAGCACCTTGTCCCCATGTTGATAGGGACAAGGGGCTCATCCCCACAACCCTTGCCCGGTGGTTGTGGGGGTATGTGGGTGGGGGGCTTATTGGAATCTGAAAGCCCCCTATAACAAGGGGACCCCCAATCCTGGCCTCCCCCCATGTGACTTGGTAACGGGTACATTGTACCCCTACCATTTCACAAAAAAATTGTCAAAAATAGTAAAAAAGACAGGAGAAACTTAGGGACAAGTCCTTTATTAAAAGATTCACATGGGGGTCAGGATCTGGGGGTCCCCTTGTTATAGGGGGCTTCCAGATTCCGATAAGCCCCCCACCAGAATACCCCCACAACCACCGGGCAAGGGTTGTGGGGATGTGGCCCTTGTCCCCATCAACATGGAGACAAGGTGCTTTGGGGGGCTACGCCAAAGCACCCTCCCCATGTTGAGGGCATGTGGCCTGATATGGTTCAGGAGGGGGGCGCTCTCTCGTCCACCTTCTTTTCCTGTCAGGTTGCATGCTCAGATAAGGGTATGGTATGGATTTTGGGGGGACCCCTACGCCATTATTTTAAAATTTTGGCACAAGGTTCACCTTAAAATCCGTACCAGACCTGAAGCGTCTGGCATGGATTTTGTGGGGGACACCTAAGCCATTTTTTTAAACATTTGGAGCAGGGTTCCCCTTAATTTCCATACCAGACCTGGAGGGCCTGGTATGGATTTTGGGGGGACCCCCACGCATTTCTTTTTGGTTCTGGTAATGGACTGGGGGGGACCAATGCCGTTTTTTTCAATGGGTTTTATCAATATTGCAGAGACCCGACAATTCATTACAGACACGATCACTTTTATATGACTTTTCTCCTTTAGAAATGTCATTTTGCTGCGGTGCTGTTCTAAACACGAGAAAACTGCACCACTTTACAGGCATACTAAGGACATCCCCCAGGCATGATATTTAAAGGAATATTTCATTTTTATTGTTTCGCATTATTAAAATCACTGCTCCCGAAAAAAACGTCCGTTTTTAAAACTTTTTTTGCATTGATACATGTCCCCTGGGGCAGGACCCGGGTCCTCAAACACTTTTTATGACAATAACTTGCATAGACTTTAACAGTGTTTGTGTGTTCTTCCAAATGTTTTGCCTGTTCACATGTTCTGGTGCGAACTGAACCGGTTGGTGTTCGGCTCATCCTTACTAAAGAGTACTTAGTATAATTCCTGGTGTCATGATCCTCAAGGGTTGCAAATAACTTGTCACCATCATCCCCATGTGGCAAAAAAGATTATTTTCCATAGATGGATTTACCCTTGTTTTACCTGAATGCATTCTCTACATTCAGGTAAAACGCCTTTTAGTAGCAGTTCCCCCCAGCCTGCCCTTAAAACCTTAAATTAGTCCATTCTCTTGCCCATCTGTTGCAGCTCTTCTCTCATTTTCCTAGTCTCAGTAGAGGCTCTGATGGTTTGTGGAGCCATTGGCCCCTGCTGCTGTCGGTTAAAAGCATTAAGGAGAGACTGGGGGCAGGGCCAAGCTGTACTGTGTGTGTCTATAGACACACACAGCCTGGCTTGGGAGCACACCCACTCAAGTGCCCCCATAGCAAGCAGCTTTCCTATGGGGGCATTTGCAGAAAAGAAGGCACCTAAATTACCAGTGGAGGACACCAGAAGATTCTCCAGTTAAAGCTCTACTTCCTATATAAATCATATATAAATCACAGTCTGTAATTTACTAAAATAGGCCTTCCATTTTCTTCCATATACTATTAAGTATATGACCAATTGTCACCCTCCTAATGTTTAATACTGGAGTCCATGTGATATGTTGTACTTTAAACTGTACTGTTAAATGACTAGTAACTGCTTTGCTATTCTGGGTGGATGTCATAAGACATCCTCCCAGGATCGCACCTTGCGCACGTCCGACAGGTCGCACTGTAGCACTCACATTCACCCACTGTGTTCACTGGACGTAGCGGATGACAAATCAGTGCACAGGGCTGCTGCAGGTACCGTGTGATTGCTGTGGCCAATCACAGCAGATCATATGACAATTGTACACAATGGATGGCTTCCATTTATGCCATTAATTTTGTACCATTGTGGTGATCTCTGTGATTGGTCACAGTGATCACATGGTGCAGTCAGGGCCAATCATAGCCCTTCTGTACCATATGATTAGTTGTGGCCATTCACAGCTGATCACAATAGTACACTTGAATAAATGTATTTTATTCAGAAAAAAAATGATTGTTTATGACAATGACATTCAGTGTTATTTGCAATTGTGGGGTGTAAAAAAAAAAAAACCTAATCACCCCCCAGAGTACCAGAGTAGTTCAGTGTTACTGACATAACACTGTATTGCTCTGGTCATAGTATGTAAGTTAAAAAAGAAAACAAATATTTAAAACAATTGAAAAAAAAAAGATTATTATTATTTTTTTATTTTTTTTTACATACTGGCACTAGTGAGTGTCCCTGATTACTGCCACACCAGTTATATGATGACACTGCACTGCACTGGTGATAGTATGTACCAAAAATTTGAAAAAAAAACAAGTTTTTTTATTTTTTTTTTATTTTCCAAAAAATTGTGACAAAAAATAACAACTTCAAAAAACTTGCCATGCCTTTTACTAAATACCTTGGACTGTCTACTTTCCAAAAATGGCTCATTTTGGGGATATTTGTACTGTCCTGGCATTTTGGCAACTTTCATACAGACTAAATAGTATACACTGATTTTGGTTATTTTTAATAAAGAAATGTAGCAATATTTACATTTTGGCCTAAATGTATAAAGAAAAAATATTTATTTGCAAACATTTTTAACAGAAAGGAAGAAAAACAAATTGTTTTCAAAATTTTCAGTCTTTTTTTTATATATTTATTAAGGTTTTAAGAATTAGAAAAGCACAGTGCAGTAAAATAAAGATCAATTAGCAATATAAAAAGGGAGTACAAAAATAAGAGTACATGTATGATGACCAGGTGCATTATAGTGCCTCATGTGTAACAAGGTAGAATACAGCACAACATTTTCGACAAAATCACAATAACAAGTTTTCTCGCATGGAACAGGGAGAGAAAATAATATAAGGGTTGGATGACTTTTGTCAAAAGAAAGTTCCGTAAAACAAACTACGGAGTCATAATATTTGTAAGCTCATATGTACACAGATCCAAGAACTAGAACCTGATATCTAAAGTCATATCAAATACGGGGGAAGGGGGTTGGAAGAAAGAGGAGAATGTAGTCAAGTTATCTGTACTCTTGTCACTGACACTTGTATGATACTTAGTTTGAAACTCCTGTTGGCCAATCTGTGCACATTTTCTGGCTCCTTAAAGCTGACTGTTGCAACATACAGGCCTGGAGTATTACATATTAATGTTGGCCACAGACCCAGCACTTCAAGTATCTAGCAGTAAACCATTTGCACTTGTCCAAGTTACCTGTGGCCAACATTAATATGTAATACTCCAGGCCTGTATGTCACTTAGTAAAGGAAGGGGCCAGAGAAGTGATTTGGCAGTATATACAGGCATACCCCACTTTTAAGTGCATAATGGGGTTTATTTACTAAAGCTAGAAAGTGCAAAATCAGGCTCACTGCATAGAAACCAATGAGCTTCTAACCCCAGCTTGTTCAATTAGGCTTTGGTAATAAAACCTGAAAGCTCATTGGTTTCTATGCAGAAGTGATCCTGATTTTGCACTTTCCAGCTTTAGTAAATAAACCCCATTGCGTACTTAAAAGTGGGGTATGCCTATGCCTGTAGCTCTAAATTAGCATGATTTACCATATCCCCCTTGAAAATGGTAAAAAAAAAAAAAATGTTCTCCAGTACTAGTGCCCACACCACCAAATTCAATTGTATTTTGGAGCATAAAGGCATTGCAGCATTATATTGAGGCATGCAAGTAATTTAAGTCATACTTAGCTTTTGCTGAGGATTTCATATAGATACAGATTTTGTGGAGAAGTATAATATTCTCCTTTTGTTGGACATAATATGCTGGTGTTAACATATTATGTTCTTTGTGTGGACCTATAAAAATAGAGGGGTACATTATGCATTTGATGGTGGAATAAATATGCTAAGGGATATATTAAAGTGTATGCAAGTGCAAAGGTTTTTTCTTTTCGTTTTTTTATGTTGGTATGTTAGTTTAGTGGCTATGAACTTCCTATCAGCTTTAAAACAATCTGGCTATTTTTCAATGACTTTCTTTCTTGCCACCTCCACCTGCCTGCCCTTTAAGAGGACCTAAATGCTTGGAGGTAGAGGAAGGATTTCCAATTGTGTGACTGTAGTGGTTGACTATCACAGTGGTCACATAATTTGAAGCTCCCTATCCAAGTATGCATTGGGAGCTGCCCATGACAGCTAACTAACAGCACAGAAAAACTCGCTACCCACAGGATCCAAATATCTTATCAGGCATGCCCAAGAGAGGAAATCCCCAATCTGGTTTGCAAAAGCTGATGACTTCTACTCACTGTCAGTGTAGTGGACCAGGAGTGTGGACATGGCGATACCTCTGTCTCCTATCCACCACTCAGTCATCCAGTTCTGTCTAATCACATAACACAGTCCTCAATCTGCCTACTCTATCAGTTTTAGAGGAGTCCTCTCTTCCAGACTGCCCCACATGCATTCCTGCTAAAAGCAAAAAAGGCCAAACAGGGGAAAGCAATAATGATTTATCTGGCTACTTTAAATACATTAGCCAACCTGTCCATTCATATGCTATGCCATAGTATGAAATTACTATGTCCCTGATTTACTAAACTGCAAAGATCAAAAGTCTGCATGTGATAAAAAAAATGCATGACTTTCTATGCAGATTTGCATTTGACTCAGGGAAGTTTTGTACAGGAAACTGACTGTGTGCACATGCTTTCATTTGCTGAAAGACCAGAAATGAAACAAGCTTTCTAAATGGAGGATGGGCAGATGACTGAAAGGTCCACATTCTCCATTAGATCCGTTTTCACTGATAAAAGTGATAGCACAGCTGTTATTAAGGAAGGATGGCAAAAAGGGCACTTTTGACGAGTGTCTGTGGCAAGTTGTGCACACATATTTATCATGCAGAACCAGAAGATTATGACTACTGTGTAATGGGTGGGCGGAGGGTTTGGAATTTCAACTTGGATAGTTGGTTATTCGCACAAGGGACACTTCATAATAAATATATATATATTTTTTAAATTATTATAGCTAAACCTTCTTACATAAATTTCAATGATAATTTATCCAATAGTAAACTTGCGTGGGAAAATATGCAAAACTAATCAATAATCACGCCTAAATGATTCTCTATATTAAGACTTCTTCTCACTTGTTAGCAGGTAAATATCACCTGCTTTCAATCAGAACTGAGCTGTTTCAATTTCTCATTTAAATCCCCACTTTAGCACATGGAAAAAATTGAAGAAATAACCAAAAAATGTGTATGGCACATTCCTAATTAGAATGTACACATTTGCATCTATTTTGCATGTGTGAAACAAGTTTCTTTAGACATGTTCAGTATGCTACAAAATGACTGTATCAAATTTGGTTGAAAACAAAGGTAAATCAAAATAATTGGTGTAAACTCATTTTACCTCTTAAGTGAATTGAGCTGATGATGCTTTTTCTGGATATTCGGGAAAACACTTATTCTTAATTCTTAGGGTTATTTCTTTCTTCATCCTAATTTAGGACAATTGGCGACATATGTATTCTGGTGTGATTTTTATGTTTTTTTGTTGCAATCTAGATAAGTCCCATACAGAAAAAATGCAACATGTTCTACTTTTTTTGACTGCACTGGAATACACCATACTGGTGTAAACACATTGGAGTCCATGTTAACCACTTGCCAACCAGTGCACAATGATATATGTCGGCACAATGGCACAGCTGCGCAAATGGGCGTACAGGTACGTCCCCTATAAGACGCGGCATTGTGGGCATGCCCGCCGCGTGCTCCGTAACTGTGCCTGTGGGACCCGCAGACTCGATGTCCACTGGTGTCCCGCGATCATGTCATGGAGTGGCAGAATGGGCAGATGCCTATGTAAACAAGGCATTTCCCTGCTCTGCCTTGTGACATGACAGAGATCTACTGCTCCCTGTCATCGGGGGCAGTGATCACTGTCATGTCCTAGGTAGCCCATACCCCCCACAGTTAGAACACATCCCCAGGACACACTTAACCCCTTGATCGCCCCTAGTGTTTAACCCCTTCCCTGCCATTGCCATTTACACAGTAATCAGTGCATTTTTATAGCACTGATCATTGTATAAATGACAATGGTCACAAAATAGTGTCAAAAGTGTCTGATGTGTCTGCCATAATGTCACAGTCACAATACAAATCGCAGATCGCCATCATTACTATTAAAAATCCCCTATTTTGTAGATGCTATATCTTTTGTGCAAACCAATCAATATACGCTTATTGCAATTCTTTTTTACCAAAAATATGTAGAAGAATACATATCAGCCTAAACTGAGGAAAAAATTAGTTTTTTATATGTATTTTTTGGGGATGTTTATTATAGCAAAAAGTAAAAAATATTGCTTTTTTTCAAAAGTGTCGCTGTTTTTTTGTTTATAGCGTAAAAAATAAAAATGGCTGAGGTGATCAAATACCACCAAAAGAAAGCTCTATTTGTGGGAAAAAAAGGACATCAATTTTATTTGGGTGCAACGTTGCACGACCGCGCAATTGTCAGTTAAAGCGATGCAGTGCCGCATCGCAAAAAAGTGCTCTGGTCAGGAAGGGGGTAAATTCTTCCGGGGCTGAAGTGGTTAAACACTGTCCAATTGTTTTGATGCAGAATAAAAATGCACTGTACTGCACCTGGTACGAACCAGCCCTTAGTATACTCAAATGGTGCCTCCCTTAGAGGAAATGCTTTCTTGTGTGGCACACTTTGCATATATTGTAGTCTAACAGATCTTGTCTTAGCACAGCTGCCACATTTGGGAGTTGAATCATGCTCATGTATCTGAATGATGAGGATTGTGTATGGTGATGCCATTATATTTTATTTAGTATTTTTTTTAATCATTAAACTACTTGGCGACTGCCTGCAGCAGTTGTACTGCGTCAAGGTGACACGGCTGCGCAAATCAACGTACCTGTACAATGTTTTGTGCATTAGCCCGTGTGTGCACAGCCAACCATGACCATTCCCCACAGAGCCAGAATGGGGATCTGCCTATGTAAACAAGGCAGATTGCTGTTCTGACAGGGGAGGGCACAGAGATCTTGTCTTCCTGCTAAGCAGGAATATGGATCTCTGTGTTGTTCCAGTCAGTCCATCCCCCACACAGTTAGAAAACACTCCCAGGGAACACACTTAACCCCTTGATTGCCCCTGGTGTTAACCCCTTCCCTGCTAGTGCATTTTTTTTAGCACTGATCAATGTAATAATGTCACTGGTTCCCAAAAAATGGTCAGTTAGTGTCAGATTTGTCTGCCGCAATGTCACAGCCCTGATAAAAATCACTGATCGCCGTCATTACTAGTAAAAAAAAAAAAATACAAATCATATCCCATAGTTTGTAGACGCTATAACTTTTGTGCAAACCAATCAATATACACCTATTGGGATTTTTTTTACCAAAAATATGTAGCAGAATATATATTGGCCTTAATTGATGAAGAAATTTGATCTTTTACATTTTTTTATTGGATATGTTTTATAACAGAAAGTAAAAAATATTGTTTTTCTTTAAAATTGTTGCTCTGTTTTTGTTTATAGCGCAATTAAAAACTGCAGCGGTGATCAAATACCACCAAAAGTGAGCTCTATTTGTGGGAAAAGGACATTAATTTTATCTGTGTACAGTTCGGCACGGCCGCGCAATTGTCAGTTTAAGTAAGGCAATGCCATATCGCAAAAATTGGACAGGTCAGGAAGGGGATAAAACCTTTTGGTCCTTAAGTGGTTAAAGTGACATTAAAGGTTCAGATTTTTTTTCTTTTTAAATAACAAACATGTCATACTTACCTGTTCTGTGCAGTGGTTTTTCATAGAGCAGCGCCGATCCTCCTCTTCTCGGGTCCCCCACCGGCACTCCTGACTCCTTCCCCTTGACCAGCCCCCCAATAGCAAGCCGCTTGCTATGGGG
The DNA here is from genome assembly GCA_037952925.1 of Lithobates clamitans. Classification (NCBI taxonomy): domain Eukaryota; kingdom Metazoa; phylum Chordata; class Amphibia; order Anura; family Ranidae; genus Lithobates; species Lithobates clamitans. Next base: position 6,738,584 of record JBBGZY010000079.1, read on the forward strand.
GCACTGGAGCATACTTGCTCTCGAGCTCAGCTCTATGAATCCATAAGACACATAGGCTAGGCTCCACCCCCGCTCTTTCCTCATTGGCTCGCCAGGTGTGATTGACAGCAGTGGAATCCAATGGTGCCCGCTGCTGTCTCAGTCAATGAGGAGAGGGAGTCTCAGGACAGTCAAGGCTCTAATTCACATTGCTGGATTGAGAGGGGACTCAGTTAGGTATTAGGGGGCTGTGGGGGGGAGCAGCAAACAGAAGGTTTTTTTTACCTTAATGCATCGAATGCATGAAGGTAAAAAACATTCACCATTTAAAACCACTTTAACCGTTTGTGGGCTGTATACTGTACATATATGGCGGCAATGCGACTCTCCTGCGCAGGATCACACACCTAATACATGATCCTGCACTTCTGGGTCTGGGGGATCCATGTGCGCCATCGGTGACCCACTGCCGCTGTGATTAGACACAGCAGAAGCTGTTCTGCGGGTACTGCGGACTCAATGTCTGCTGGTACCCACCGATCATTAGGCAGAGAGCCAGAATGGCAATCTGCCAATGTAAACAAGACAGATTTCCATTCTGTCAGTGAGGAAGGCATTGATCCTGTGTTCCTGCAAAGCAGGAACGTGAATCAATGCCTTCCTGTAGTAAAAGCAGCACACACACAGTGAGGAAGCACATGTTAGGAACACATTTAACCCTTTGATAGCCCCTGATGTTAACCCCTTCTCTGCCAGTGTCATTAGTACAGTGTGTATTTTTGCACTGATCACTGTATTAGTGTTACTGGTCCCCAAAACATGTCAAAAGTGTCAGTTAGTGTCCTGATTTGTCTGCCACAGTATCGCAGTGCTGCTATAAGTCACTGATCACCGCCATTACTAGTAAAAGATAAATACAAATTCCATAAATATATCCCATAGTTTGTAGACGCTATCATTTTTGTGCAAACCAATCAATATACACTTATTGGGATTTTTTTACCAAAAATATGTAGCAGAATACATTTTGGCCTAAATTGATGAAGACATTAGATTTTTTACATTTTTTTTATTGGATATGTTTTATAGCATAAAGTAAACATTGTTGTTTTTTTTTAAATTGTTTTTTTTTTGTCTATAGTGCAAAAAATAAAAAACTGCAGAGGTGATCAAATACCACCAAAAGAAAACTATATTTGTGGGGAAAAAAGGACATCAATTTTATTTGGGTACAGCCTCACACGACCGTGCAGTTGTCAGTTAAAATAATGCAGTGCCGTATCACAAAAAATGGTCTGGTCATGAAGGGGGGTTAAATCTTCTGGGGGTCAAGTGGTTTAACAGAGCAGCAGCAACATTGTCTAGACAATAAAGTATTCTTTACAATCCTATTTTAGCATAGATAGCATGTAGAGGCAGAAAGGTTTGCCATCATATACAACACACTTTGCAAACAAACATGTCCTTTTTCTATACCCACTGATTGCTGCAAAAAAGAATTCCTATCTCACAAGAGTGTACCCCCAATCTTTTTGGAATGTTGCAGCTATAATAGTGTTATTTTACTGAATGTGTGTTATGCAGTATGTGATGGTGATGATTAATGGAACAAGGGGTGTTCCTATGCTGATGGTGGTGGTGATAATATTCTGGAGGGTGTGTACACAAGACAGCATACATTGAAAGTTTGGGGATTCTATAGTAACCGACTGCCATGCATTTAAGAACTGTATTGAAAATTAAATGATTCCAAGGGAGATTAATAGTTTTTGATAATGTTTATTCAACTATATTATGGTTTATTACTTTGAATTGATGAAAATATATAATGAGGCAGTATTTTTCTATTTCATTGCGGGACAGATTACAGCTAGTAAATACTAATAAATGAATGAATAAATGCAAAAAATTCAAACAGTATAACTCATACAGTACCATGTTGCTGACATCTGGGTTCAATTAGAGCTTTTAATAACGAATATACTTCACAGTGATGGTCACCCACAGAGAAGCTTTTAATTAAAGTTCAAATCAAATCTATTTTTGAATGTTGGTTGGGAAAATTATACATTAGAAATGCAGAAAACACTCTTAAAATAGTGCAATATGTAATTATAATTGCTGTAGCTCAGAAGTGATGATATAAAAAGAAACTTTTAATAGGTTTTCAAATTCATACAATTTAGTTTGAACAGGAAAACTTCAATCTTTTAGCACATATTTAACATGTAAATGCCTATTAATAAACAAAATATACGCAAATTGTATGAAAAAAATGTGAGGACTTGAAAATGGAATATGCATTATATTCTTAATATTATTCTATAATAATCTATATCTAGGCACAATAAATAATTCAACTGTATTTCTATGTTCAACTGTATTTCATTAAATTTTGTTTCTACTTGGAAAAAGTTGTGAGTTTTGTATATATGTCCATTTATCTAATCAGTTTTATTAAATGTGTTATTTCCATCCTAAGTGAGAAAGTGCATGTGGCAAAAGCTGGCTTTTAAATCCATCTTTATCAAGATGTTTACAAGTAATATAAGCACTGATCTACTGGTGGTGAAAAAGGCATATGGTGAAATACTTTACTAACAACCTAATCCTCAGCTACTATGAAAAATTGTATTTACTTACGTGATCATTTGACATCATTGTTGCAATCTGGGGATTCATCATTTGGCAGAAAATATTTTTATTTATTATACATTTTTTATTTTACTTTTTTCTAAAAGAAAGGTCTGAACCTGAATGATATATTTATCAGAACAAAGGAGAGCAAATAAGATTCATTGTTACGATTTATTTTGAAGCCCAACTCTGAGCACAATCCTTTCCATATATTGTAAGGACCCAGTAGCACTTTATCCACTTTACCCAGGCTTTTTCCCTTTAAATACCCTTGAGCTACAGAATGTTATTTCATCTCAATGATGTCTCAGTTCTGCAAATGTATTATATATGCTATATAATTATTTGGGGTCAGATAGGGATTTAATCTGGTAGCAAATATGAATTCATATATTTTCATTATCTTGGTGTTTATTGAGAATATATAGTAAAAAAAAAAATGGGAACACAAATGTAATTTCCTGTAGCTTTTCCCAGTGCAATGTTTACATAGTTTGAGTTTACACATATATTCACCCCAAAATATAATCAATAAGGTCTGCTAATTGAATTCATATCACATTGTTTTGACTTTTATATAACAGTGGAATGGTAAAGCTCGAAGTGAACATTTTTGTTTTGCTTTAGGAGAGCTTTTTACATTACAATGTGATGTACTCAGGGCAAAACAGATTGCATAAATTGTCAGTGTAACATTAAGATAATATTCATTTGAATTGATTAGCTCACAAGTTTTAATGATGGTGACTTTTGCACAGATTTGCAATTGCTAAAAATTTTAATTACTTACATGGTCATTTGACATCATTGTTGCAATCTGGGGATTCATCATTTGGGAGAAAATATTTGTATGTATCATACATTTTAATTTTTTTTTCTGAAGATCTGAAGATCTGAATCTGGTTAGTAGAGAAGAGATCCAGTCCGTAATAGTGAACTACCTGTAATCAGCCTGCAAAAGGCCACTATAGAATTATTTATCTACTGATGTAGGTAGAGGGTCTGCCCAAGCCCACATACTGAGAGGAAGTGCCATGACATCACTGGCAATGTCACTACTCTCCCAATGCAAACAATATGCAGACATATATGGTTTGATTTACTAAAACTGGAGATGGCTGTTTTGCTTTTTAGTGCCTCCATCTCCCATAAAAGTCAAGCACTGTTAAGAGGAACGCAGAGAGAAGTGATATGTGTCTGCTTCCTGACACTCTGTGATCCTCTCGCTGGTGATCTCCTCCTGCAAGTGTTTGAAACTAAAGAAAAGCACAACAAAAAAAGCAGCAACCTCTTTGTTAGCTGCAGTATCAGGCAGCCTTGCACCAATAGGACTCTTGTCCCATGTCCCAAGTCTAATATTGTAAAATAAATTGTGATCTTTATTCTTTATTGTATACAGTATACAGTAAATTCAGACATAAAACATATATTTAAAAACTTCAAACAAAATAAAATAACAATGAAACAAATCCTCTACGGATTCTCATCAATTTAAAGTGATTTTATAGTCTAGTTTTTTTTTGTTTAAAAATAACAAACATGTTTTACTTACCTGCTCCGTGCACTAGTTTTGCGCAGAGCAGCCCCAATCCTCCTCTTCTTGGGTCCCTCGCTAGCGCTCCTGGCCCCTCCCTCCTGGCGAATACCCCCACAACAGGCAGCTTGCTATGGGGGCACCCAAGCCGAGCCGCTGCTCTATGTGTCCATTCAGACACGGAGCCATGCCTCAGTCACCGTCCTGCCCCCTCTCTTTCTCCTTATTGGCTCACTGACCTTGATTGACAGCAGTGGGAGCCAATGATAGATAGACGATTTTCTTGTGCAACATTGCTGAATTGAGATGGGGCTCAAGTAAATATTTGCTGAGCTGAGAGGGGCTCCTGCACACAGAAGGTTTTTAGAATGCATTAGGATATAAAAAACCTTCTGCCTTTAGAACCACTTTAAACATTTAAAAGCTTTAGCAAAATTAGATTAAACACACATATTTATTTGAGAAGTAAGGACTTCTATGTCTATTGATCATTTTTTTTTCAAAATTATGATATTATATAATAGTTAATTATATTATATTAATTCTTTTCGTGTTTTACAGGTATTCTCTTGATGCAAATGACATGAACAATAATTTTTCTGTTGATCCAATTGAAGGAACGATTGCAACAAATGAACTATTGGATCGAGAGAGCACTGCACAATTTAACTTATCAATAATCGCAAGTAAAATTAGTAAGTATACTTTTCACAAAAGGTCTTAATGTAATTATGTGTGAGTCAGGTTTATTGCACCATTAAAGCACATTGGGGGGTTATTTACTAAAGGAAAATCCACTTTGCACTGAAAGTGCACTTGAAAGTGCACTGAAAGTGCACTTGGAAGTAAAGTCGCTGTAGATCCCGAGCGGGGCATGCAAGGAAAATAAAAAACAGCATTTTAGCTTGCACATAATTGGATGATAAAATCAGCAGAGCTTCCACTCATTTCAGATCTGCCCCTTAGATTTAGAGTGACTGCACTTCCAAGTGCACTTTCAGTGCAATTTCAAGTGCACTTGCAGTGCAAAGTAAATTTGCCTTTTGTAAATAACCTCCATTGTATTACATTACTTGACTAGCAATTTTCCTGAAACTGCCATGTTTACAAAGATAAAATTTGCATTTCAACAACATGAAAGTAGAAAGAATTCTTCATGGAAAACTGTTAGTTATACATGTTCATCTCAACACTATGGGGGTTATTTACGAAAGACAAATCCACTTTGCACTACAAGTGCACTGCAAGTGCACTTGGAATAGCAATCGCTGTAAATCTGAGGGGTAGATCTGAAATGAGAGGAAGCTCTGCTGATTTTACAATCCAATCATGTGCAAGTTAAATTGCTGTTTTCTATTTTCCTTGCATGTCCCCCTCAGATCTACAGCGATTTTACTTCCAAGTGTACTTGTAGTGCAAAGTGGATTTTCCTTTTGTAAATAACCCCCAATATGTCTGATTGTACCCAAGTTGATTCATTAATCAACTTGGGTACAACCAGCATGTAACATTTTTAGGATGTGATTATTGCCAGTGGCTATAATCTCTAGCAATAATCACTGTTTTCTCCCGGTAGGGAGCTCATAGCTCTGCGAGAGGGATTCCCCCATCAACACTGACCATGTTGATTGGGAAATCGAGTGAATTTCTTCCTGCAACCTGTGTTTGCAGGAAAGAAAATACTATAATTTATGGCCATCTGTAGACTTGGGGCTTGTCTGATAAGTCTCTATTCACAAATGTGAAGGATGAATAATGGTAACTCAGCTTTATTTGTTGTTTAGGTATTGAAAAAAAAAAGCAAGTACAAATAATTTTATTTCAACAAATAGAAAACTTTTACTACACTTTGGGATTGATTTACTAAATGCAAATAGAGTGTGCACTTTGCAAGTTCAGTTTCACTCTGCAAGGGAGTTTGCTCCAGAGCTTAGTAAATGAGGTGAAATGTCACTTTATAAAGAATACCCCATCACATGCAATAAAAATAAACTATACAGCATCTTTGCTGGCATATGATTGGATGATGATTTCCCTCATTTAATAAACTCTGGAGCAAATGCTCTTGCAGAGTGCAAGTGTACTTGCAAAGTGCACAGTCTATTTGCCTTTAGTAAATCAACCCCTTTGCACACTGTGCTATACTTCACATTTCCTACACCATTGTAAATATATACATTTATGCTATTTATTTATTTATTTATTTTTCATATAAATTATTCTGTATTGCTGGGACAGCCCACTATTGTGAGCACTTCCTGGCCATGATCATGTCAAGGCAGAGACAAGAGTGTGAGATCACATGGAGTGGTAAAATGCAGGTACACATTAAAATAATGCAGCACTACTTCTTTTAACTACAGTAATGAGCAATTGTTTCTGTAATTCTCATTAACAGAAAAACAGTTGGTCTGTAAGTACGGGAGCTATGGTATTTGGCCTAGAGTGTTTAAATATATATTTGTATGTTTCATTTATGTATTTACTGTATATACTATATATGAATCACAAACAAACTGATAATGCTTAATATAATACATTATTGCTAAATTGCTGCAATATAAATGGTACTTATGCAGAATTGATTTAGTTCTTTACATATTTCTCAGACATAAGGCAACAACATCTAGGAGATTATTTGCATATACAATAACTGTATTATAAACACATCCCACATCTTACAAATTCTAACAAACATAGACTTGAGCACCCAATGTTCAAAGGCCTGCTTTGCCTGTGTGTCTTGTATTGCTGCAAGGCATCTATGTCCCACATTAAATGCTATTTCATCACATTTGTTTTGGAAAACTACCACTGCAGTTTGCTGTGAACTTTAGAACTTGTTCTACAATGAGTGCTATGTTACATTTATGTGAGACTTGACACAAATTTCACTTGACAAAAGGATGTAATCCTTCTAAAAACACAGCTGAAAGGCAATTCTAACACAACACTTCCAACTAAATATTAATGCAAAGTTTTGCCTGCGGATGAAGATATTATTGCATGTGTCAGAAGTTTTAGTATGGATTTGCCAAGTGTTTTACTGACACACTTTCTGTTCACAAACCATAGTTGACAGTCACAGAGGGAAATTATTTTCATAAATATAAATTATTCATGATTATGACAGATGGGATCCACTCTTTTTGCAATGCTAGATGTCTGTGGAGGTGTTTTTCATTTGATTTATGTTTAAGAAAGTTGGAAAAAACTGAGTAAGCTAAAAGCTCCTGTAGGCACCTACATTCACTTTAGAGGACAGCTTGTGTTATACGTAATAGTGTTTTTTGGGTTTTTTTTGCAAAATTGGTCACCTATCAAAAGCAAAATTCATGTCTACACATAGGAAAGATGCTGTTAAGTACCATTATATTTAATAGCATTTATAGAGATTTATTCAGATTAGTGCTTTAGTGTTTGTCCTGAAGAAGCATTCAGGGTATGCTTAATGTGCCACTGCATTGTGGGACAGAAATACAAAAAACACTAGAGCTAATGGGATTATGCAAACTAACCTGCTAGTGTTTTACAGTTAATCTCATGTGGTGATGTACAGAGAGCACTTACAAAGTGTTTGTAAATACTACTCTTGAAGAGGTTAAACCCAAGTCACCAGAGTTAAAAAGGTAGAATGCAAACTGCTGCACCTCTGCATTGCATCTGTTTCAGTATACCTGTGGTTGCATGAAATGCTGGAATACACAATCTTTGGTTATCGCTTATATCCTATCACACTACATAAAAGGTGCCTAAACATACATTTATTTGACTAATACTTAAAAAGATTGTAAAAAAAATGGGTAATACAAAATCTTTTAGTAAGACCCTTAAAGAGACCCCATTACCATCTTTAGAAAGGACTAATAATTACATGGCTGCAGAGTTTGCATAATCAAAGCAGAGATATCAGCCCAACTCATCTCTCAGAAAATAAAAAGCTTCCTGGAATATTGTAGCTCTGAGCTTATGGGTTGGTCACTATATTACTGATTTGTTACTTCTGCTACTAGAAAAGCCTTAAACATTTGAATGTGAAAGCCATTGTGTGGATTTCATTTCTGATCTTTGAAAAAATTGCTGGTAGCACTAGTAACAAACTGATGCCTTGTAAAGCTCCTTGGATTACTAGGCAGTAATATCACAGGCTTTCAAATATAGATGTTGTCCCATTATATTCCTACATAAAATTAGGTGGTGTTAACAAGAGGAAAGACATAACCATGTTATGGAAGTTCATAGCAATTCATCATCACATCAGCTATGTAATTAGAGCTTATCACTTTAACCAAATTGTATATCTGTCATCCACAGTGGAAGTTAAAGGTTCAGGATCAAGGACTTTCATATACATGTCAAACCTTAGCAATTAAAAAATATGAAACTTTTTTTCTTTTAGGCAATCCACAACTGACTAGTTTGGTACAAATCATTATAAATGTACTGGATGTTAATGAATTTCCTCCTGAGGTGACAGTGCCATATGAGATATCAGCATGTGATAATTCCAAACCAGGACAGGTAAAGCAATCTCTTTTTTCCATACATTAAATTGCACTATTCATATCTGTTGTTTAAAGTCTACCAAAAAAGAGGCATACACTTTTCTGCAGCTAGCCAGCTTCTGTTTGAGATGACTTCTTACCACTTCCTGTTCCAATGATGCCCTGTACTGTATGTTAGGATGTCACTAGGGCAGAAGGTGAGGGGATGACTTCTAAACAGAACCCTGGTTACAACATACATAGATTTCCCAAATTTTTAACATTTTCTCCAATCTATATTTTTGCTGGATTTGGGCTTCAGGCTATGAGCTTAACCTGATGAATTTGTTGTACATACATGCCTTTGCAGAAGCATGCTTTCTGTTTTATGCACTCACTGTATACATACGCACTACAATGTGAAAATATCTGCTTTGCAAGCTGAGACTGAATAGTCTAATACATAGCTATGCTATCGCCATTGGAAATGCAGTCCCGCCATGAAAGAAATCAGATCTGTTTTGGGTACGTCTCATCACAGTGTACTCAGTATATAATAACCATTTGAATTGCTAATGTCAATTTTGAAAGAATATGTAGTCATCATCTGGTTCTCAGTGAAAGTTCCACATGATTTGTGCCCCGTTGGAAATGTACATGTACCCCAGCATATAGTAAAAATTAAACATTATATACAGCACAATAGTTCTTTACTCCTTTTGGAATTCTAGAAGCAACTGCAGCCAAAACTATTTTTTGGATAATGTGGATAATGATTAGAATTTTTGTCAAGCCTTTATTGCTCTCAACTTGGGAGAAAAAAGGGAATGAAGGTCAGCATACTACAAATAAAGCAAGTGGATTAAACTTTACCTGCATGACATACCAACAACGTTTTTGGGCTGTACAAGGCCCCTTCATCAAGGTGAATCATTTTATAAAGGGGTCTTGCGTGCCCTCAAAATATTGTAGGTCTGTTATGAAAGTAAAGCTTATTCTTCTTGCTTAATTTCCTGGTGTGATGACATTTATCAATTGCATATGTCCCCACCATTGCCTGCACCCAACCAATTGCTGATGACAGTATTGTGTATGTGCAGTTTGGACTTTTTTACACACCAGGGAGGCCCCCTTAACTTAAGCCAGCCATAGACAGTTGGAATCCCAGGCCGGTTCAGCAGGAACTGGTTGAGATTCGAATTGTGTATGGGCAGGCTGAATGTACCGAAGTTGATTGATCGATCAACTTGGGTACAACCAGCCTGTCGGATTTTACTGTGTTCTCCTGATGGGGACAGCATCCCCTGCCCCCCTTGCTGGAAGAACACAATGGCTCCATAGGATCACTGTCTGTGTTGATGGGGGAATCAAGCTATTTTTTTTCCTGCAACCCATGGTTGCAGAAAAGTATTTTGCTCCATTTATGGCTGGCCTTACTGTCCTGATAACAGTGGTTACCAGGGCAGAAAATGAGGGGAAAATCTCTCCAGTTGAGATCAAGACAGCAATAAAAATTGAAAGGAGAGCTAATCCTACCCCAATCTATCAAGAAATTAGCCAAGTTTTAACTTGAGTTGCTTCTTATTTTTACAGGTTTTTTTTAATAAAATCAAATTAACCAAAAGCATAATGTAAAAAATCTTAGTACTCATTCATTTTTTACTCTTTTGATTTTTGTCACTTACTATCATATGTATTATATTCAACAATATCACTGAGAAGCAATGATGAAAATGCACTTTACATTTCACTTCCTTCACTTCCCTTTGTTATCTCACACTGTCTTTGTCTGTTAAAAGCCTACTGAATCTTAGAATAAATATTTGCTATCTTTTGTATAAGCTTGATGTAAGTAGTGTTTACATAAAAAGTAGAGATGTTCTGTACAGTGTGTATTTTCTATCTGCTTTCAGATCATCCAAATTATTGGTGCTGCTGACAAGGATATGTCACCTGCAGGGCAGACATTTTCTTTCAGACTGCCACCTGATGGTTCCACATACCCCAATTTTACCATCCATGACTATAAAAGTAAGGATCTTGATTACATACATTTTATATTTTCAAATTGTGATAATGCATTAGTATTTCAGAAAGCAAACAAATATAGTTGATATATGCCTGTACACATTGCTGTCATTTTATTTGTTTTCTAGCTCATTGCAGCTGTTTTATGACAAGTATATATTTATTCCACAGGAATATCTCACAAATGAAAGCTATATTTGTATTTTAAATAAAAATATGTCTATTGTCTAAGATGCCAGTATTATTTTAGTTAGCTGTTTTATTCCTATATAAATATCTCCAAAAATGTATGTTATGATAATTGGAATTATAGGTTTACACTCTTGAACACTGCTTGGAAATTTTTCATATGATAATCCATCTCAGAGTACAAAATCTCATCTGGAAAAATCTAGATTGGAATATGATCTATTTCTCACTGAGTCAGTTGATAAATCCCTCAAACGCTCCAAACACAATTTCTACATGAATACAAACAAACCAGGCACATATTTGGCACGGGCATTAAATTCAACTAACAAATCTTTCAAACCAATACGTTTGAAATTATCAAAAAATGTTTATACTTGTAATCCAGTTAAAATAGTCCATAAATTTCACTCACACCTCGCAACTTTATACAAGACAAACAATGAATTTAATCCTACAGAGGCTGAATCCTTCTTCTCAAAAATTACCTTACCTGAGTTGTCTCAGAATCAAAAAAGCAGTTTGGATGAACCTATAACTATAGATGAAGTTGCTAACGCCATAAAAGACCTAAAACTTAACAAAAGACCAGGCCCAGACGGCTACTCGGCTTTATACTATAAAACATTCTCAGAAATACTCTCTCCCATTCTCACTAAAACTTTTAACAAACTTCTAGGGCATTCTTTTCGGCAAGAAACATTAATGGCAATTGTTTGTATGATCCCAAAACGCCTTTCTGATGATACTTCCTGTGTGAATTATCGGCCTATCTCTCTGTTAAACCTTGATATTAAATTATTAGCAAAAATAATAGCAAAACGCCTCAATAGCATTATAGGAAAATTAATACATAGAGATCAAGTAAGCTTCATGCCAAATAGACAGGCAGGCGATAATATACGCAGGGCAGTGTTATTGGCACATATTGCTAAAAAACGGAAAATCCCTTTATGTTTTCTATCTCTCGATATTAAGAGGGCATTTGATACAGTATCCTGGCAATATATGCAATATTCATTACAAAAATGGGGTTTTGGACCCCACTTTTTAACATGGATCAAAGCATTATATAATAAACCCAAAGCCTATATAAAATATGCTGGATACAAATCTGATGCCTTTAATATCGAAAGAGGTACCCGACAGGGTTGCCCATTATCTCCCTTATTATTTGCCCTTATACTCGAACCCATGGCCCAATACATCAGAACGAACCAAACTATAACTGGCATTGAAGTAGGAGGTATTACACACAAATTATGTATATTTGCAGACGATATATTACTTTTTCTATCATCACCACAGGTCTCTGGTCCTAACTTAATACCAGCTCTTGATGGATTTGCAGCCCTATCTGGCCTTATGATTAATCCTAAGAAATGCCTAGTGCTTAATATTTCGCTCACAAACATGGAATTGATCCCGGCTAGGGCTGCACTCCCATTCACATGGGCAGAAAAATCAATCCCATATCTTGGAATTCATTTAACAGCATCTCATTCTGACTTATTCTCAACCAATTATCCTCCTGTATTAAGACAGATCACAAATCTAATAAAACAATGGTCGCAACTTCCTTTATCCTGGATAGGGAAGATTAATGCAATCAAAATGACTATTCTACCCAAATTGCTTTATCTATTCAGAGTCCTCCCTATTCCAATTCCTTCCTATTTTTTGAGAATAGTACAAAAAAGAGCAACTTCGTTTATATGGGGCTCTCCTAAACCACATATACCTATACACACACTACATCTTCCCAAAAATAAAGGAGGCCTGGGATACCCTAATTTTACTAACTACTACAGAGCAGCACATTTGGCCAGTCTGTCCAAATACCATGCAAAACAGGAAATCCCATTATGGGTATTTATAGAGGCTTCAGAAAATGACCCTCTATTAATATCAAACTTGTTATGGCTTGATCCTAAAGACCGCTTTAAAATTCATAATCCCATAACTAAACACTTCTTATCTCTCTGGGATAAACTAAAAACCAAATATCAGTTACAATCTCCACACAATCCTCTCCTTTCTTTTATCAGAAATCCGGCCTTTTATCCGGCATGGATCTACCCAAATTCTTTTAAAGCTTGGACAACATCAGGCATTCAGACACTAAATGACTTCATAGCATCTAAATCATTCCTTTCATTCCCATCGCTTAGAGAAAAATATGATCTACCAAACTCTGAGATATTTAGATATCTCCAAATTAAAAATTTCTATACACCATTCCTAAAGGAGGATACACCATTATCCCAATTATCCATTTTTGAATCAATCTGTACAAAAGATCCATTTGCTAAAGGTACAATTTCATCACTTTATAATCAATTTTATGGAGTAGTAAATCGTAATAGACCCTCTTACGTTCAGAGGTGGGAGGAGGACCTGGGACGAACTTTAGAAGACACGGACTGGTCTAACATATGGCTCACATCTAAGTCATCTTCACCCAACATCTTAGCACTGGAGACAAACTATAAAGTCCTAACTCGCTGGTACCTTGTACCCGCTAGAGTGGCAAAATATTCACCTAATACCTCAGCTCTTTGTTTTCGAGGATGCCCAGAAATAGGCACACATTTACACATATGGTGGACGTGCCCAGTAATCCAAACCTTCTGGAAGGAAGTCTTCATGATTGCATCTAAAATATTTAAAAAAATAATACAACCAGATCCATATATAACTTTACTTAATCTAAAACCGGAATGGTTAACTCTCTCTCAATTCAAACTTATGATACAACTAATAACGGCTGCAAAACAAACAGTGGCCAAGGCATGGAAATCTCCTACATTGGTACTAGCAGAAACAATTCACAGAATGAATAATACAATGTCCCATGCTAAGATGGTAGCCATCGATCAAAATCAAATTCCAAAATTTGAAAAACTTTGGCATCCTTGGATAAAACAACAGTTCCTGTCAAATTTCAATGACTCTGTCCTGTTGCCATGGTAACAGATTAAATGACTTACAGAGATACCCATTCTAAGGTTTCAAAGAGAACTAAAAAGAATAATAAACTGACGAGCGGGACAACCTTGTGGACCATACCTCTGCCTTTCTACCCTTTTTCTTCTTTCTCTTTCCTTTTCTCCACCTTATGATTAAAGCTCATTATCAGAATTTATTTGACCTATATACACTCTACCTGTAAACAATATGTATAGTAGGTATAAATCATTTAAATACCTACAAAAGTAACTAAGGAAATGATATATATCTTTAATTTAGGTTTACGTGAACCCAATGTTTAATATTTGAAACTTCATGATATTTACCTATATAAACCCTACTGTAAAACAATGAGCTTACTTTATAGATCCTTGTAAACTTACTTTATGTATCTTTATAATATTGTATACTCAATAAACTTCTTTTGACAAGGAAATTTTTCATATACTATGCCTAACCATATCTTCATTATAATTTATCCCAAAATTTGAATAACATTAGATTCAGATCAAATCTCATTAATTTTTTATGTCCTGATTCAATTCTGAATTTCAGTTTTATTTTTGTCATTTTGGAATTCCAAAAGGTTTGTGGGAGAAAGGGATCAAAGACTTATCCTAAAGCTTTTTCTACCTCATATTTTTTTCTAATATTTTCTGGATAACCTTAGCTTAAATTCCAATATTACCAGACCCCACCCTTCTATCTTAGTATCCAACGTGGACTTTTTTAAAGAAAGATTTTTTGGCCCTGGTATCTCATCAAGCATTTCAGGAGATTTCCATTTCATTTTCTGTACTGTAATACACACTTTTTTGGAACCTGGTTTAAATTTGCATTGGCTTCAATAGTACATCCTGTTTAAAATTTCAGAGGTTTGCATATTTTGTTTTGGTGAACATACATATGTCATGAAATTGAAATTAACCTCACTTCTTTGTTTAGATACACTTTTTCATTTGTGTGTTTCTAGAGGCAATATATTTGTTCTTGACCTTTCACTCATATGTGCCTCTAAAGGTTCAGTTACTGTATGTTGGCTCTAAAGTTCTGTCGATTAGTGACACTTCTTGCCAGAGCACACATTAATATGGTGACATTTCATGCTAAGCTAACAAGCATATAATGCTCAAATAAATTAAGTAGCATAGCATTGTGTGCCAATATTTCTCCCAAGGGAGATTTTAACCACTTCCGCCGCCCCTCCCGCCATGCTCCGGGTCCTCTTCCATGTTAGGTATGGAGCTGAGTGAGGGGAAGATGGCCCCCACCTGGCTCCATACCATTGCAGTGCAGAAGCGACATCAAAACCACGCATAGCTCTTAAAGCAATACTTTTTTTTCTCAAACGACATTTTTTTTTATTGCATTTTCGTGTAAATATGAGATCTGAGGTCTTTTTGACCCCATATCTCATATTTAAGAGGTGCTGTCATGTTTTTTTTTCTATTACAAGGGATGTTTACATTATTGTAATAGGAATAAAAGTAACACTTTTTTTTAAAGAACAGTGTAAAAATAAAAAACAAAAGGTAAAATAAATAAGAAAAATTTTCCCGTCCCACCGAGCTCGCATGCAGAAGCGAACGCATACGTGAGTAGCGCCCACGTATGAAAATGGTGTTCAAAACAACACATCAATGGTTGGAGCAAGAGCACTAATTCTAGCACTAGACCATGTCTGTAACTCAAAACATGCAACCTGTAGAATTTTTTAAATGCTGCATATGGAGATTTTAAAGATTAAAAGTTTGTCGTCATTCGACGAGCGGACGCAACGTTAAAGCATGACATGTTGGGTATAAATGTACTCGGCGTAACATCTTCTTTCACAATATAAAAAAACTGGGCTAACTTTACTGTTGTCTTATTTTTTCATTTAAAAACTTGTATTTTTTCCAAAAAAATGCACTTGTAAGACCATTGTGCAAATATGGTGTGACAGAAATTTTTGAAACAACCACCATTTTATTCTCTAGGGCAGGGGTAGGCAACCCCAGCACTCCAGCTGTGGTAGAACTACAAATCCCATCATGCCTCTGTCTCTAGGAGTCATGCCTGTGATTGTCAGGGTCTTGCAATGTCTCATGGGACTTGTAGCTTCATCACAGCTGGAGGGCCGAGGTTGCCTACCCCTGCTCTAGGGTGTTAGAAAAATATATATATAATGTTTGGGGGTTCTAAGAAATTTTCTAGCAAAAAAAAAATATTTTAACTTGTAAACGACAAGTCCTGAAAAATGGTCCTCGTCTTAAAATGATTAAAAAGAACATTGTTTGCAGTACCACAATATAAGCCAAAGAGCGCATGTAATAAATTTCTTGCAAGTTCTGACTTGCGTGAATCATTTCACTTATTTGAAATTGTGCATTCATCATAGGGCAAGATAAAATGCACTTTGAAGAGTACCCATGTCTACTAAACTAGTTGTCAGAATATATTTTCCACACAACCAAAGCCATGGAATATGTACAGTATATGTGTGTATGCCTGTGTGGAGCTGTGCTATTTATGTCAGGCTTATAAGCACAAATGTTCAAGAACAAACTCCTCTGTGAAAAAAAAAAAAACCCTAAATCATGTTTTATCGGATTTGGACTTGAAATACCCTCAGTATGTCACTTATCTGTTTTAATGGATCATTTATTACCAAACATACTACCTTAAATAAGCTGGAGGGGACAACTGAGACAAAGAGATTAGAGTATCCTTTTTAGAAGTATTTTATGCCAAAAAAGAAAAAGAATGTCATGAAGGGGAATTATTTCAGATGTACTTTGTTGTGTATAAATGTCACAAACCACAGCTTGATGATAAATGGAGCTTCAGGAAAAAAGGCCATACACACTGATTTCTGTTTTATACAGCAATAAGTAAAGAGCCTTAGAGGTTTTATTAGCATTTTAGTTTGGTAAAAAGAAAAACACTCTAAAGTAGTCTTGTGAAAAAGAAAAAAAAAACAATAGAGAATATTATCTTATAAATTTGATAAGAGTAGATTCGATTTGATTATTAACAATATGCTTATTAAGTTATACTTATAAAAAGCCTGTGCATTTTAAATTCAACTTATGATGAAAAAATATGGAAGCCCTCAGTAAATGTTACAAGCTAAGGGAAGCACATAGACATATTTGCAGGCATATTGACGCCCAGAAGCCCCAGCAGGAATTAATTACAAAATATACTGTATTCATATATAGGTGTTGTGGCATAACGTTGCCCTGCCAGGGTCTAAAAAGGAGGTTGTGACCTAGAATTCTTAACCAGACGGGTTGAGGGGCTGCAGGGAACTTGTGACATGAAGAGGAAACTGGCTGTTTAGTTTCCTCAGTGTTTTCTTAAGTTTTTTTTGGGACCTGGAGCCTGGAGATTTCAAAGTGATTTGGGTGGGAGGAAATCTCCAATCCTGGATCCACTTATTCAGAACAGCCGGCATACTGATGGGTCAGGTGTGTGCTGGGCTTTTAGTAATAGCCTGACCATGGTTCTGGGCTCCACCCCGGCAGATAGGAAGTCTGAGTACCAGGAGTCAGGAGGGCTCCATGTGGTAGCCAGTGCAGCAAGAGGCTGCTAGCTATATGCACGGTGGTTGGTGAAACAGTCTGTATGAGATAGACAAGGGCCTGGAATGTAAGGCCAGACTAGCAGTGCTGCAAGTGAGAGCCAACTAGGCTGAATGTCATTTTGTTGATGGAAAAAGGAATGCTGAAAACTCCTGCGAGGGAAACCTATGTTTGTTTGCTGAGCTTGCTTTTAATAGAAATGGGCAAACAAAGCCCTTAAAAAGAAGAACTAGTGAGTGGCGGTGTCCTTAAAGCCCATTATTTGATGCTAATCCTTTATAGTGTGTAAACACCTGTACTGATTTACAGGCACATGTTTATGAGTGTAGGGAAAATATATCCATATGCATGTGCCTGTAAATCCAAGTATTGACACGTACTGTATACCCACATACAGCATACTTTGTAATTCATTCCTACAAACATATGTAGCACTGAACCCCGAAGGATTGGGCCTGTACTCTGCTTTAACACCCCTAATGACTTGACTCAATCCCCTTGACGCAGCTGTGGTGCAGTGTTAGTGTGAAGCTAATAATGAAGGATAACCCCACAATGTACAATATAACAACAGTATACCTTTGTTATTACCTGGGTCTTCGATGTTCCACCTGTTAGAAAAAGGAACAAGACTCCACACAAGTTGTACTTAACCAGGAACATAACTTTTACTGGAATCAGTATAAAAGTAGTATTACAATATTTGGTCTGTCACACAAACATAGTGCAACAGCCCAATAAGTACACACAATAATTAGTACATATAAAGTTTTATTAAATGGTCTCTGGAAGTGCGTCTCCAAGCGGGACTAATGCCAGGATGGAAAATACCTTAATTCTGGGCACCTTCCCACTTCCAGTGCGCCCTTGTGACTACTGTCTAAGAAGACAACGTTATTAAATAAAGCACAAATGCAATCCCTAGGGAGCGCCCCCTGCTTTAGAGTGTAAACTCTCTATTAACCAGAAATAGGATGCAAGACCTTGCAATGAAATAGGCAGTCTTTTCTTCTTCTGTCTTCAGCTAGCAAATTATGAATTATGAATTGTAATCCAACGGTTTAATAAATCAGGGTTATATAAAGTGAATGTTGAAGGTTATTCTTGCAGTGTAGTAACCTGCAACTGTCTCCAATGTAATTAACTTTATGCAACACAGTGCTGGAAGTATAGGAAGAGATAGGCTTGAGGCCTGGTTAAACTCAGTCTTTAGTTCCTTAAGATCTCCCGTTGTGTGGAACTACAGATCCCAGCACACTGTGTTACAGATTTAGGTGTGTAGAAGTGCATTAGGAAAGCTTTGGGCAGCAGCCCTCTCACCCAACCAGGTCTGTGTAGTAGAACAGCTACGCTCCGGTGAACTTGGTCTTGCTTCCGGACGGCCGGTGCCGTTACACCACTCCGCTCTGCAAGATGGACCGGAACCCTCTGATGGCTCCAACAGTCATCTCTGGATCCTTCTCAGTTCTGTCCCAGCATCTCTACAGCTCACTGGTGCATAGCAGAGTCACTTATTGTGACGCTCCACAGTAGGTGTAGCCCGCACTCCCTGAAACACCTCCGCACAGGTCCTCACAGGCAGGCCATGCGTCCAGAAGAGCCCTAAGATGGCCGCGCGGGGTCCTTTTATAACCTACCCAGCATGCATTTCAGTACTGAGTCCTGCTGAGTAAATCACTCGACATTCTGGGTAGGTAGGTTTATTGTCAAAAGTAAACAACAGTCACTTCCTGTACCATTCCTCACATTCTTGAATAAGCAAAATAAAATACAGTCCATTCCACAATTTGACCACTAGATGGTGCTACATACTAAATTATAATACTGCTCATAAATTACCATTGTATTACATTAATAGGCAAAAATGCTGGCGCTACATACTCCCCCTGCTTTGAGTCTTTCTCCCCAACTCCCCAAAAATGTTCAAAATCTTAGTTCTATTGCACATTTTTGCCTCTAGGAGATTGCATAAGACTGACAGAGGAGCCTCCCACCAATTCTCATGTGATGGGGAGCTGTTCTGTGCACTCACAGTTGACACTATAGTGTCTGGTACAGATGTGTCAAGGGGTGAGATGGGGTTATCTCTTTCTGAACTGACAGTAGAAGTGCATCATATGTTAGTCTTTTTGGAGGGCGAATGTCTCTCTTTTCTCTTTGTCTTTTTGGTATGGCCACCACTTCTGGACAAGCTTTCCTTTCCTCTATTTCAGTCTCTTGCATCTCAATACCAGTGGGAGACAAGTATTCCTCTGAGTGTCCAGACAGTGGTACAAATTCTGGGGCTTCAGGTCTAAAAGTCCCACTATCTCCACTTCTTGGCTGAGGTGAAACATCCACTTCAACTTCTGCTGTCTCAGTTGGTCATAGCCAACTTATTTCCATCTCTTCTCCCACTTCAGCTTCTGGGGCTTCAGGCTGAGATCTCGTTACTGGCCGATGCACAGCAGTAGATGTAGAAGAGGAGTCTTCTTCTAGCTTTTTCCTGACTGCTTCTGTGAGAGGTAGGAGGTGGTTTCTATGCCAGGTTTTTACTGATCCAGTATTCCTTTCCAGCCCGATCTCATAAACTGGAAGTCCTGGAAGTTGTCTGCATACCACATATGGCTGTGACCTCCAGCTATCAGCCAATTTGTGTTTACCTGGAATTCCCAGATTTCTTAGTAGGACTCGATCACCGGGTTGTAGGTCCTGAACTCGTACTTTTATGTCAATGTTCCTTTTGTTCCTAATTCCTCTGGTGCCTGATGTGGCTTGGGCCTTCTCATAGACTATCTTCAAACTCCTCCTCAACCTATCCACATACCCTCGATGAGAGGTCTCTGTGGTGTGGTCCAAGGAAGTTCCAAAGGCTAAGTCTATCGGTAGCCTGGCCTCTCGCCCAAACATTAACTGGTAAGGTGAATATCCTGTAGTATCACTCTTGGTACTATTGTAGGCATGAACCAAGGCAGTGATATGCTTGCTCCAATGTGGTTTTTGTTCAGAGGTCAAGGTCCCCAGCATGTTGAGAAGCATTCTGTTAAACCTCTCGGGTTGAGGGTCTCCCTGTGGGTGATAGGGAGTAGTCCTGGACTTCAGGATACCTAGGAGATCCAACAGTCTTTTAATCAAAGTACTTTCAAAATCCCTCCCTTGGTCTGAATGGATCCATTGAGGTAAACCAGAATGGACAAAGAACTTTTCCACCAGAATCTTCACCACCGTGGCAGCTTTTTGATCTGGGAAATGCCTGAGCATAACGAGTGAAGTGATCAGTGACTACTAAAATGTTTCCTTGTCCACTCAGGTCAGACTCTAAACACAAGAAATCTATGCAGACTAAATCCATTGGCCCTTGGCTTTCTAAGAGGGCCATTGGGGCAGCTCGTTGGGGTAAAGTCTTCCTCTGTATGCACCTGAGGCAGGAATGACAGTAGCTCTCCACTTCAGTCCTCAGGTAAGGCCAGTAGAACCTGTCCCTTACTAGCTGGAGAGTCCTGCCTGAACCCAGATGGCCATGGTGATCATGCAAGGCGATCAGTACCTTTTCTCTGTGTTTCTTTGGCAGAAACAATTGCCACTTCTCTTCAGGATATTCAGAGGGGCCCCTTCGGTAGACCACCCCTTGTTGCAACTGCAACCAATCCCACTCTTTGTGTAGTAGGCGAGCTTCTTTCTGAGTGCTCTTGAGAAGTAAATCAGGATGTCGACTCTCTAAAGCTTTCAATACCAGGCTGCAGAGTGGATCCTCCTGTTGATCTCTCTGCAGATCCTTTCTGGTTAATTTGGGTAAACCCTCCTCTGTAAGTTGAGCAACATTACAGTAGCATTTAGGCACTCCTGCGGCTGACACGCCAACCTCTTCAGCTCTGGCTCCTCCTTTTCCTTGCTGTTCTGTCACTTCACAGAGAGCTCTTACTCCTCCAGGGATGAGTTGAGTCCAGTCTTTTGAGTGGCCCTGGGAACAATGAGTTCTTCTTGACAATGCATCCGCATCTCGGTTACTAGCTCCTGGTCTGTATTTCAGGCTGAAGGTGAATGCTGAGAGGGCAGCCAACGTCCTGTGGCCGGTGGCATCCAGCTTTGCGGTGGTGAGCAAGTATGTGAGGGGGTTGTTGTCCGTCTTGACCACAAACTCTGCTCCATACAGATAGTCTTTCAGCTTGTCCACCACAGCCCACTTCAAGGCCAGAAATTCAAGCTTGTGAGTAGGGTAGTTCCTTTCAGCAGGAATTAAACTTCGGCTCACATAGGCAATGGGCCTTAGATGCCCATCATGTTCTTGGTAAAGCACTCCACCTAACCCGTCTGGGCTGGCATCCACATGCAATTCGTAAGGTTTGGTAGGGTCTGCGTAAGCTAAGACCAGAGCAGTGGTAAGACTCCACTTCAGCTGTCTGAAGGTTTCTTCACATTGCTGGGTCCACTGGTCTTGAATGGACTCTTTCTTCTTCCTGGGTCCCTCCTTTGGTTTACCAGGTTTATCTAGGTCAGCTTCCTCTTGATTCTTCAATAGCTCAGTAAGTGGGTGGGCTATCTTGGCAAACCCTTCTACAAACCTCCGATAGCACGAACAAAAGCCCAAGAAGGATCTAAGCTGAGTCACATTTGTGGGTCTGGGCCAAGAGGTGACGGCTTCTAGCTTCTTGGGGTCTGTTGCCACTCCTTCTGTGGACACAATGTGTCCTAGGTAGTTTACTGAGGATTGGTAGAACTGGCACTTTTCCATTGAGAGCTTCAGGCCTTCACCATGGAGTCTCTTCAGGACTTTCTCCAGGCACTCTTCATGCTCCTCTAGTGTTCGGCCAAACACTATGATATCATTCAAGTACGCCAGCACCTCAATCAAGTTTATATCGCCCACAGTCTTTTCCATCAATCTCTGGAAAGTTGCCGGGGCCCCAGAAAGGCCTTGTGGCATGCGATTGAACTCAAAGAATCCCACAGGGGTAATGAAAGCGGTCTTCTCCCTATCTTCGGGGCACATGGGTATCTGATAATATCTGCTTTTTAGATCCAGCACACTGAACCACTTCGCCCCTGACAGGCTCTATAAGGCATCTTCTATCCGAGGTGTGGTGTATTGGTCAGGAATGGTCCTTCGGTTCAGTGTCCTGTAGTCAATACACAACCATAATGACCCATTCTTCTTCCTCACTACTACAATTAGTGAAGCATATGGTCTCCGAGACTCTCCGATAATCTCTGTCCCCTTCAGCTCAGCCAGCTGTTCTCTCAGGTCTTCTAGATCTCCCAGTGGAATCCGTCTGACCCTCTCTCAGAAGGGTTTGTCTTCTTCCAACCAAATTTTATGTTCAGCACTCTTTGCAAGCCCCACGTCAAACTCACTTTTAGAGAAGGCAGCCTTCCATCTCAGGAGCTGGTTCTTCGCTCTCTCCATCCAGGCAGGTGGAAGAGGTGTGTTCTTTGGGTAGAACTCTTCCAGAGGAATCTCTCCATCTTGTTCTCCCATGATACCACATGGTGCGACTGGGGTTGCTTGGCTGACCTGACCCAGCAGCACTCTGGCAGGCACCTTCACAGGCAAGGCTGTTGTGTTGCGAACACTGACTGAGATTCTTCATTTACTTCTCTTCAGTGCCTTGGTTGATAACACTTCAGGGATAACTTCCAAGCCTTTATCTTCTTTCTGCCTGTCCATCTTAAGGATGATGAAGGGACCGGGCTGTCTCCAACTGAGCTTGGTAGAGGCTTTTAGGCAGACTACCTCACCTGGTTGCACCAGCTTTTCACTCTTATCCAGATGCCAGACTTTTCCCACTCCTTCTGGTGGGGCCTTCTGTTCCTGCACAAGATCCTGGTACACCTGTGTTAGCATGGGGTGCACACCCTTGGCTGGGGTACTCTTCTCCTGTACTAGTGGTGTGAGCAGTCTTCGTACCAGATCAGTGTTGGTCCCAATAATGAGGGAACTTCTATCAGCCCCTGGGGGGCGAGGACACCCCACTGCCAAGGTATCAACGGTTTCGGTGTTCCCTGCCACACTCAGTTCAAAGGTAAGTTTGATGGGTAGGTATCCATCATAGGGGAAGTTCTGTGTACCTAGACCCCATATCTCTAGCTCTTCTAGCTTCTGCAATGGGAGATGTTTGAGATATTTCTCATAAAAGTCTCTGTATAACAGAGTCACTTGAGCTCCAGGATCTAACAAGGCTTTAGCGTAGATTCCCTCTCCTTGGATGGGGACAATCGGAGAAGGTCCCACTAACTTGGGAGGAAATCCATGAGTTTTGGCACGTTTGCCCCGTTTGGTGGCTTGTACCTTCACGCTTTGCTTACGTGGAGTTTCCTTTCTCGGTTTCAGCTTATCTGTGGCCATAGGGGCCTGGTGTGTACAGGTGGGTTTGGAGTTGACTGTCGTGACAGGGCGCCCAGTTAACTCCTTTACTGGGGCCCTCTGAAGTTTTCTGCCGGCTTTTGTTGCTCTGCTTCAGGTTCTGTCGGGCTTGGACATACACGATGGTAATGTCCCACCCCTCTGCATTTAAAGCAGACCTTCTTCTTCTCCGGTGTCACGGTCCGATTAGTAGTAGTGCCCGTCAGGGTCTTGAGGGTCAAGACTTCTTCCTTATGAGGCTCAACCAATTTAGCAGTCAATAGGGCCATCATTTCTAACATCTCTTTCTGCATCTGGAGCAACTTCTCCAACCCAGACTCATGTGTTGACAGATGCTGTGTAGGTGAAGACCAAGGTGTTTGGTCAGTGCTCACCGTCAGAACACTGGGTTCTCGAATGCCTTGTAGCACATCTGACTGGTGTCCTTTGGTCCTGGTTATACTGGTGGATTGGGTCTTTCTTTGTTTCTTGTCCATTTCTACCTCCATCTTGGCTGCCTCATTAGTCTCGTCAATGAGCACCTCATCCAGTGTAGAGGGATCTTCCAGGTACTGCCTCAATTAAAACTTGACATAGTCACTCCTCAGCCATGTAGTCACGGACCTCAGGAATATCTTCTGAATCAGTTCAGCTCCAAAGTGTTCCTTAGAGCCCTCCTCCTTCAAAACAGACAACAGACGGTCTTTCAATTCAATAGCTCTGAATAAAAAGTTCTGGGGAGTCTCCTGACTACTCTGTGCCATATTTATCAGTTGATGAATCAGTTCCTCTTTACAATAACTCTTCAGCATTCTCCTGAGTTGTGTTAAAGTCAATCCATTTTTCATTTCTAGCATGCCCCTGATGCTTAGGCCTGGACTGATGGCATTGATCACAGCCTCTACAATCTCAGACTCCAGGTACCCTCTCTGTAGTCCCAGTTCAATTTGATGCAAGAGGTTTGTGTAAGACAGCTTGTCCTTCTGTCCCCTCTCTCCTATCTGACCATCAATCTTGATTATGAGGGCATCTTTTGATTACTGACACGGGTCTGAGTGTTACCTGACTGTCACCCAGGTCTCTGCATGTGACAGTTAGTCCTTTGATGTGTTCTGCAATCATGTTGGAAGTCTCCTGAAACCTCTCCTGTATTTCCTTGTATTGTTGTTTCAAGTGAGCCAACTGTTGTTCTGCCTGTGGATTCCTCCCATGAGCTCCAACTGTCTTAATAATGGTCCTTTTCTTCTTGGGAGGGGACCCTCTGCCACTTTCCCTTGATGTTGACTGAAAAGTGAATTTTTGCTTGGCAGGCTCTGTCTGTCTTGAGCTGGGACAAATTTCATCTGACCTAACGGGATGTGTCAAGCAAAATTTAGTTCTGCCAGATAGGCTCACACTAGTGCCTTGGAAATTTTCAGGGACTCCCTTCCTCCACTCTAGTAGGGCATAAGTGTGGGAGGTCCATAGTCTGGCCTCAAAGCTATCACCCAGGCCTTCCTCTCTGGGGATAGTACCTGCACAACTTATTTGACCTGTTTTTCATCCCAGTCTTCCCCTGGGGGTTCAAGTGCCATGATCGCTTCTGATGATGGGGTCCATACTGGTGTCAAGAGGGTGGGTTTGCTTGCAGAGTAACAGAATCCCAGATGAGCCCCCATGTGTAGCACTGACCCCCGAAGGAGCTGCTGATATTTGATTGGGCCTGTACTCTGCTTTAACACCCCTAATTGACACAACTGTGGTGCAGTGTTAGTGTGAAGCTAATAATGAAGGATAACACCACAATGTACAATATAACAACAGTATACCTTTGTTATTACCTCGGTCTTACCGGGTATTACCTGGGAACGTAATTTTTACTGTAATCAGTATAAAAGTAGTATTACAATATTTGGTCTGTCACACAAACATAGGCAGCAGCCCTCTCACCCAACCAGGTCCTTGTAGTAGAACAGCTACGCTCCGGTGCACTTGGTCTCCGCTCTGCAAGATGGACCAGAACCCTCTGATGGCTCCAACAGTCATCTCTGGATCCTTCTCAGTTCTGTCCCAGTGTCTCTACAGCTAACTGGTGCATAGCAGAGTCGCTGATTATGCCGCTCCGCAGTAGGTGTAGGACACGCTCTCTGGAACACCTCCGCACAGGTCCTCACAGGCAGGCCATGCATCCAGAAGAGCCCTAAGATGGCCGCGTGGGGTCCTTTTATAACCTACCCAGCATGCATTTCAGTACTGAGTCCTGCTTGGTAAATCACTCGGCATTCTGGGTAGGTAGGTTTATTGTCAAAAGTAAACAACAGTCACTTCCTGTACCATTCCTCACATTCTTGAATAAGGAAAATAAAATACAGTCCATTCCACAATTTGACCACTAGATGGTGCTACATACTAAATTATAATACTGCTCATAAATTAACATTGTATTACATTATTAGGCAAAAATGCTGGCGCTACACATAATTACACAGCAGCTTTGCCTCCTGGGTGCCATGAATACTGGCACATTTTATGCTGTATATCCATTTGCCTGTAAATACATCTGCGCACATCTGTGTGCATGAGCCCTCTAACAGAATAGCTGATTTATTGCAGGAGCAAAAGGCTGGTTACTTAGCAAACTGCATGTTCTCTTTACTAAAGTGAATTTTGTACTGATACAAGTAAATAAGATGAAGCTGGTTTAACTTCAATAAACCAATCATATGCTAAAAAAAAAAAAAAAAAAAAAAAAAAACTTGCTTGTTTAATTTCCCTTGTAGTTGCTTGCTTACTCAAAGTGAACACAGGTTACATAGTTACATCGTTACATAGTTGATTGGTTCACTTTTTTTCTTGTTCAAACATTTAATTGAGAAATGTAATACAGAATACAGGGTTAAAGGGAGCGTCATTCCCTAATTGCAAGGAGATGTAACAATAATGCATATAAAAATATCAAAGGAGAAAATCGGGAGAACAGCTTGTATGTTTTAAATTTTGAGAATCAGCCATATAGGTGAGAACCAATATTCTAACACATAGAAGATAAAGAACCTAAAGGTAAGCAATGGAAGGTTATAGGTAAGGGTCAGGTAGATGAGGACCCGTGTGGCTAGGAGTCTGTCATCAGGTTTGTCAAGAGACACTGGGGAGCGGGGCCCACTATGGTGCCAATGATCTAGGGCACATCATTTCCTGTATTACAGATCAGTGTAGCTAGGCAAAGGGCTATGCTCTATAGGAAGAGCGATCCAAAAAGGGATCTAGGAGAAAAGAGGAGGGGATAGGGAAAGAGAGGGAGGAGGGTCAGGGGGGAGATAAGAAAGAGGATGGGGAAGAGTTGGAATGTTGCCAGGGGGAAGGGGAGATAAAGGGAGGGGGGACAGAACCAGTGCCGATAGGTCCACTTTTTATTCTTACTTTGTTAAGGGAATTCCTTCTATTCCTTAAGTTAATACAATTCTAACAAGTGGATTCAGAAAAATAGGACATTTTTCCTTTAAAACTGTGCCATGTTATAACACTTCTCATCCTTTCAAGCTTTCCTATGAAAACTTAAAGATCCATTCTCCTATCTGCATGTGTTTTTGTCAGTGATGATATGCACTGTGTCAGCACCAATTGTGATACAGTACATGTACCTATTCATTTACTATTGGTCTTCAATATGTGTCCATGTACCAAAATATACACATGACCCATTTTTTTCTAAACTCAAAGCAATGTAGAGCAAATTTCTACTGGCATATGAGTTGCCATTAATTAAGGAGTCACATACATGTTTTAAGGGTGTAGAAGCACATTGGGGGTTTATTAGAAATGAAAACGCTCATCCCCACAACACACATATACATGCATAATACAATATTCAATATTGTAATAGGAAATGTAAAGAAATGTAGAGCTGCCTCTAATATGCCTCTCACATAAAATTCATATATTGTATGTGTAACCAAATTCCCAGTGCTGTAAAAGTACCAAATAATAATCAGATAAATCCAATATTTAAATGTAGCAAAACAAACAATACTAAACAAACATTATCTCAATAAATAAATGAGGTGTAAGATGAAACTCCAGTGTTATAAATAAACTCCTAAAATACTTCATGCAGTGGGCGTAGCAAAAATCTCCAGTGCTATAAGCTCCAACAATAAAATTTGTGATATTCATGATCACCAAATAATAAGAATCAATAAAACAGTGTAGTCCACAAATAAAAGGCCATGCTCCTCCTTCAATTTGTGTACTTAAAACCAGTGACCCTCTGGTGAAGCCACATGGGGCATGGTGTAATGCGTAAGGGCGGAGTTTATGGTGACGTTGATCAATGACGGTTTGTCAGCTGCAGGACACAATCCCAGCTTGTCAGTATTTATTTGCACATATGGTCTTTTTCAATTCTGATGGCTGTAGGTGCATAGATTTTATTTAATAAATCATGTATCTAATCGTACTACACCATGGTTGGAACTATTTAATTCTGAGTGTCTCACTGAATTTGGAAGTTTTAAAGCAACAATGCATGATTCAGGATCAGGGTATTTGATACTCTGTGTTGGGAACGTGTGAAAGGACCCATTTGGGTTTATTATTAAGGTGAGAGTCCATCTGGAGCACATGATATTGGGTTTCACCTACACTGAAAAAAAAGCTATCCTTACAGTGCTGGTTTTAAGGTCACAAATTGAAGGAGGAGAGTGTAATATGGACTTTTTTTTGTGGGCTGCACTGTTTTTGGTGCTTATAGCACTGGAGATTTTTGCTACGTCCACTGCATGAAGTATTTTAGATTTTTATTTATAACATTGGAGTCTTATGTTACCTTATTTATTTATTTAAATAATGTTTGTTTAATTTTTTTTGCTACATTTATATATTTGATTTATCTGATTAGTATGTTGTACTTTTTTACAGCACTGGGGTTTTGGTTACACATACCATATATTAATTTTAATTTTACAGACATATTAGAGGCAGTGTTACATTTCTTTGCATTTCATATTATTGTAGTAATGTGGGAATAATTTAATGTTAGCAGTAGCCTCAGCACATTTATCGATAGATAGATAGATAGATAGATAGATAGATAGATAGATAGATAGATAGATAGATAGATAGATAGATAGATAGATAAATATATCTATATAGATACATATATTATATATATATATATATATATATATATATATATATATATATATATATATATATATATATATATATATATATTGTTCACGTGTCATATTTTTCATATATCTTATATGAACATTTCGCAGTGTACTGGTTCATTTGTATAATTAATTCTATTGTAATAGGAAACCCTTGTAAATTACTAAATGGTACACACAAACTTGCAATCAACAAGTTGATTTTGTATAATTTCAGCTGCCAAATTTTCTGAATCTATTCATCATTTTGACTGCATCTTTTTCATCATATTCCAAATGCAAAGAGTTTTTACAGGTTCACTTAAATTAAATGGGAAGAGATTATAATAATAATAATAATAATAATAATAATAATAAACTATAAGGTAAATCCACTTTGCAGTACAAGTGTAAACTACAAATGCAAAGTGCACTTGAATTGCACTGAAAGGGGGGGACATGCAAGGAAAATAAAAATCAGCATTTTAGCTTGCACATGATTGGATGTTAAAATCAGCAGAGCTTCCCCTCATTTTAGATCTACCCTTCAGATTTACAGTGACTGCACTTCTAAGTGCAGTTTCAGTGCAATTTCAAGTGCACTTTGCACTTGTAGTTTGCTCTTGTAGTGCAAAGTGGATTTGCCTTTCGTAAATAACCCTCTATATGTTCATGAAATGTGAGTATTTGTAAAGTGAAAAATAACCATGATTATTTATTTTTCAGATAACTCAGCTGGCATAGTTGCTCAGAGACATGGGTATAGCAGGAGACAGAAAGAATTTTATTCACTTCCAGTGGTGGTAGAGGACAGCAGTTATCCTATTCAAAGCAGTACAAGCACACTGACTATTAGAGTATGCAGATGTGATTCAAGGGGAGTGGTCCTTTCTTGCAATGTGGAAGCAATTTTTTTACCAGTTGGACTAAGCACGGGAGCTTTGATAGCAATTCTACTGTGCATTATCATACTTTTAGGTGGGTTTTTTGCAAAATAATTTTCATATACATTTAAAATAAGGTAATCCTCATGCTGCGATGTGTTTAGTTATTTAAATAGAGAAATTATAAAGACTGCTGCTGATTTGAAAGGAGATATTATTCCTTTATGATGTATAATCAGAGCTGTCTCAACAACAAAAAATGTATATTCAATCTACTATATGCCTAAAAATGTGATACACTGAATATTTAAATCATATTATACATGCAATCTTAATACAACTTTCCAACAATAGTAGTGATGATTATAATGAAACCTCTATAACAAATCTATAATAAAGTTATTTTGAAAGTGCAAACAGTGCTTTGTGCCAAAACAGTCCTTTGGTGAACAATAGATTCTTGAAAATATAGCTGGTAACGATCTTCGGTATTATCAATAAAGTGCCAAACGGTGATCTCCTTCTATGTGCCCTCACTCACCAGCTCCAAAAAGGTAAATCGCCTGTTAGACATGTGCACTGCTGAAAAATGTGTTTGTTTTCATTTGTTTTTGTTTTTTTTTTTCGTTTTTCAGGTCATTCGTTATGATCGCAATTCGGAAATTCGGAAATTTTAAAATTCAGAATATCGGAAATTTTAAAATTTGTAAATTCAAAAATTTAAAAATTCCGAAATTTGAAAAAAATTGTAAATTCGTAGATTCGGAAATTCGGAAATTTGAAAATTCGTAAATTTGTAAATTCAAAAATTTGAAAATCCATAAATAAGAAAGAAAATTCAGAAATTTGAAAGAATACCAAACTAACCAACTAATAATAACTAACTACTAAATTATAGGTATTGGAACTGCCTTTCAAATTTGGCTGTTAGTGAACGTAACGAATACAAATTTATCCAAAGTTACGAATTATCCAAAATAATGAATGCCGCATCTAAACAAATGGAACGGAACAAAATAATAATAAATAATAATAATCAAAAAAAGTTTATTATTATGAATTCATTACATCCATTCATAATGTCCTCCTCTTGTATGTGGACATGTAAAATCACCGCTCTGGAAGTTCAGTACTGCGATCTGCATTCCAAAGAGTGGACGTGATGTAACCGGAGGTATCCACCCGCTCAATGCATTTCGCTCTGCCCAGGAAGCATCATCAAATGCTGGGGGGTTCCAGTTTCTAGTTACTTATTTATGTCTCCTACTACACCCATCACTTAATTTCCTTTTCCTCTTCTCCATCCACTTTATCTACTTCCTGTTCCCTTATTGAACTACCTCCTGCTCTATGATTACTCCCGCTCCATAATTATTATTTTTTTTTATTATAATCATCACTACTGTTGTTGGAAAGTCATATTAAGATTGCACGTATAATAATATGATTTCATTATTCAGTGTATCACATTATTAGGAATATAGTAGATTGAATATTAATTTTTTGTTGTTGAGACAGTGCTGATTATACATACTGTAATTTTCATACATAGCTCAGACAACCATTCTTGAGCTTCATCTTAGAATACACCAATTCTAACACAATAAAAACTGTTTTGCTTTATATACCAGTACTATCCATAACATTTAGTTTTAGCTGTGCTATTTTAGGTAGTCTTGGGTTAGTTTACAAAAACTGAGAAAGAGGTAAAAATCTACCAGATTTGTGCTGCACTTTTGAGTAACTTAGTACAAAACATGGGTAATAATCTCATAGGAAACTCTATCCCCATAGTTCCCTAGGCACAAAAACAATGCCAAGTGAGAAACATTTGTTGGTGGTCTAACAAAAGTTTGGACAGAATGGAGACAGAAGGGGACCACTTGCCTATTCTTTTTTCTGTCGACACTTGTGTCTTTTTAAAACCCCTACCCTTTGGTGAACTGGCTGAGGGGAACAGCTAATTGGTACATAAGTTCATGCTCCCTGATGGAACCCTCTCCTTCCTAGAAGTCCATAGCCTATAAGCATCAAGCACTGTCTTCATCTAGTGAGCATAATGTGCTATTTTCCAAATTCACACTATTCTTATGCATAACAAACATCAGACCTGGAAAGAAAATAACCTAGTAACATCCAATTTGGCCAGCATTTGCACAGGACAAATATACATGCAGTTTCAAAGGACAAAAAGTTCTGTGATATATATATATATATATATTTCAAATATACCCCTTACATTCTGAACCAAGATGAAAGGGACATTTTCAGATTTTTTCTTAGCATCTTTCAGTGATCCATATAATGTTTAAACTTGTTACCCTAGGGTGACCCTAATATAATTTTTTTTTATTACACCACATATATAGTTCAGTTATGGAAGTATTAAACGTTATGCAAATTTATTGACATTTTTCCATTTAATGTTTTTAGTTATTGTAGTACTCTACGTAGCATTAAGAAGACAGAAAAAAAAGGATGGCTTAATGACCTCAAAAGAAGATATAAGGGATAATGTTATCCATTATGATGATGAAGGTGGTGGGGAGGAGGACACACAGGCCTTTGACATTGGTGCGCTAAGAAATCCAAAGGTGATTGAAGACAATGTTCGCAGAGATATAAAACCTGAACCTTTGTGTTTGCCTCGTCAAAAACCATCAGCAGAATACAACAGTGATATCAGAGATTTTATCAATGAAAGGCTTCAAGAGCATGATGTGGACCCAAATGCTCCCCCATATGACTCACTAGCTACATATGCCTATGAAGGTTCAGGATCTGTGGCTGAATCTTTAAGCTCTATAGAGTCACTACGAATGGAGACTGATCAAAATTATGATTTTTTAAGTGACTGGGGACCCCGTTTTAAATTATTGGCAGAAATGTTTGAAGAAGAAAATTATAATGCTGGCAACATTACTTAACTTATAGACTGAAAATGACCAACAATCAACAAGCTTTATCTAGACAATGTAAAAAAAAAAAAAAAACATTTTATACTAAAATGCTACAATATTTATCATACTGTCAGTTTTAGTTTGTTTCACAGCTGGAAGGTTGATCCTGTAATGAAATAAAAATGTTTTTGCTATTTTTCATTGAAACTGAGAAACTCAGGTGTGTTATCTACAATTTACTGAAATGACACTTTGAGAAAAAATATAATTTATTTGCATTATGGTGGAAAGAGGGGAAGATTTTCTTAAGTCCACTGAAGTGCCTGCTGAGGCCTTTGTCCTAAAATATGCAGTGAAAACCAGGAAAGAATTTTAAACACAAATATGATGTCAAAAACATGGCAGAAGCAAATATTTCTCTTTACTATTGACAAACCCAGTTATTCAGCATTTTGAAAAACTTGTTTCTTTTTCAATCTTTGTGATGTCTCTTCTTTCACATGTTCATCCTCTGATTGAACACTATGCAATCATCGGCAAATAAAATAAAAACCCTCTCAACATTGTATTTTAAGAATATTTTGCTTTAGTAAACTAAACAATTATATAGCTGCTTTTAGTATTTTATTACAAAAAAGCAAAGTATAGATTTAGTGGTGACAAAACTGAAGAATTTGTTATATATTGTCTATAAACTGACAAAATCTAAAAAAAAAATGTTAAACATGATAATTAAAAAAAACTCTTGAAACATATTAGCTACCCTAGAAGTAGGTGACATTCAAAGCAATGTTTCAAGTACATATAATTAAAGGAAAACTGTCCTGAAATAAATATAGGGTTGTCAGGGCAAAACACCTCTAAAATACCAGTTGTCTGGCTGTCTTATAGAATACATTCTGAGTTACTGTCCTGGAACAAACATTCATATTAGAATTCCAGAGCAAAGTCTACCTATTAGTTCTTGTCTGTGCTTCAGACAATAGTACAACCATTACATCTGCGTGTCAGCTAGACAACTAGAATTTTCAGAAAGAGAAGTCAGCAATGGCAGCCTCAACATTTTCTTAGTACAGCATATCATTAACAAATACCAAAAGCTAGAATTCTTTTTAATGATAGCAACAAATGTTTGGCTACCTGAGGACACGTGACAGTAAGGCTTGGGTGTCTGAGACTTACATTGAGCAAAAAATACTATCAGCTAAAATAATTCACAGTGGCCCCACCCTACCATGGACAACAACTTATTGACATTCTTTGAATTGCAGCTATAGAGTAACAAGCCACTACAATCCTTACTTAGATGGCCTTCTAAGTGGCCTACACCCAACCTAAAGTTCTTTACTGTAAAGGACCTGCTGCTCTGAACTGAGAGAACTAATTTGAGGTGATCTTAGTTGCTGACACACATGCACATACTGTTCTGTATTTGGAATTGGAATACTAATTGTTGAAGAAATTAAATGCATTTTTGGAACAATCTGAAATATTGATAGGTCTGCTGCATCTTACGATTCCTAACTAAACAAATAAATCCAAGAACAGATAAAGGGAGGTTCTGGGCTAACTTCTGCAGTTTGTTGTCCCTGTTAGCCCTGTCAGGATGCATATATGTTTAAGATATAAACCTTAAGTACTCAGTTTTATAATGTGTATGCACAATTGGAGTGTCAAAATGAAAGATCAGTTAGATTGTACATTTTTAGTGATGTGTTACTATGTTGATCCCTATACTTGGTACTAGCACTGTGGAGCATTCATAAGGAAATGTTATCTATGAGAAAGTTGTGGTATTTACAAGAATGCAATTAATGAATGACCACTGTGTGTGTGATATAAAATATTTTTTGAATGTTATTTTTTTTTTCATTAAACACATTAAAAGTTTAAGTATTAGAATTTTTCAGGATGTGGCACAGCACAAAAGCATGAGACCATTAGCATCAACTCTGAACTTTTAGCAGCACTACAGGAAAACATTATAGGCTTCTAAGTTTGGAATTAACAGGATGACCAAAGAAAACAGTACAAATATTTTAAAGCAAAGAGGATAAAATCTAAAAAAACAAGATTTCAGTAGCAGTCAATCTTTTGATAAATAAATCCACCGAACATCAGCAGTAAATATAATGCAGCATTTGCACAATAATAGCATAAAGAATATTACCATCAACACCATAACAACAAACCCTGCAAAACTAAAAGCCCATGTAACTCTAAGTTGTTTAATGAAGTCCAACTATAACACCCATGTGCTTGAACACCATGCAGCAGTGATCTTTATGTGCAAGCCTATCACCAATAATTAGAAGGCTTATCAGAGTAAAAAACTCCCATACAGAGGTAAAGTATATTGTACTCAGTATATATTAGCTTAGGGCTGCATCAAAGTACTCCTCTTCTCCTTTTCCCAGCCAGGACACAGATGGAGAGATAGTGTCTACCAAGCAGATCTCACAAGCACCAGCAGCCTATGATACCCCTAATCCTCTCATCTATATTTCATACATCCCCAATACAATCCATATAATAAGGAGCAATAGAAGAAAACTCTCAAAGTGTTGCAGAACTACAAGTCCCATCATGACTTTGCTTTTAGGAGTCATGATTGTAACTGTCAGCGGCTTGCAATGGCTCATGGGACTGCAGTAGATCTGCAACAGCTTGGGGGGCAAAGGTTGTGCCCTAAGGAGATCCTATTGCACAAAGCAAGTTGGGTGGTGTCTGTTGTGCACACTGATGTCTTTTGCGTCTTTGGTCTCCTAGTGAGCAATGGCTTCTATGCAAGTGTCTTTTTGCTGGCTTCTTTTTATACTTGGTTTTATGCCTTTATACAAATAAATGTTGGGACTTATTACACTTTGAGAATTTTCTCTTGCCCCTAATGACATGCATTATATTGAGGATGTCTGATATGGATGAGAGGATTAGTGGGGTAGTGTAGGGAGGTAGTACAGAAAGAATCTGACAACTACAGGGCAATGATTTCACATATGTGGTAGTATCATAATAGAATCAGTTCCAATAAAAGGATTGATGATCATTAAAAATAAACAACTTGTTGGACCAAAAGCGTCATGGTTTTACTGAAAACAGATCGTGTTAGACTAATTTGATTGAATTTTTTTACTACATCCTAGATGTTTTGGACGAGGGTGGCACTGTGGACAATGCTTATCTTTATTTCAACAAAGCATTTTATATAAAAAAGTTGTATAGACCAAGAGACTTAAGCCTCATACACATGGTTCGATTGTTGTACGAAGAGCGTCTGATTTTTGTCAAAAGC
Source organism: Lithobates clamitans (assembly GCA_037952925.1). Classification (NCBI taxonomy): domain Eukaryota; kingdom Metazoa; phylum Chordata; class Amphibia; order Anura; family Ranidae; genus Lithobates; species Lithobates clamitans. Next base: position 6,774,495 of record JBBGZY010000079.1, read on the forward strand.
GCATGTGCAGGATTTTGTCTAACTATCCGCAAATTGTCGTTCAACAAGCACAAACGTAGTGACATACTATGAGGGTATAAAAAGGAAGTTCATTTTGCCACCCTTTGGGCCCCTTCTGCTAATTTCTTGTTAGTAGAAGTTTGGTGAGTGTTGATTCACACTTTTTTGATAAGTTGTTTTTATTTGGATGGCAGATAGCATCTCTAATTTAATTGCTGTTGTTTTTTTTCTGCACAATAAAAAAATTGTGTAGAATAATACTTGGCTATGTGTTTTTCTTCAAATGACAGTTTGGGAGTAGGTAGTCACATTAAAAAGAAAAAAGGGGAAAAACTGCGCTAAGGTGAATCAGGATAGTGTACCTAAACACAAATTGTGCTAATGATTAATGGATCTTAAATAATAAAAGCAGCAATTCTTCTGAACAACAAAATAACAGTTTTAAATATAGAAAAATAATAGAGTCGCGCTAAGGCATTAACTTAATAATGTGTGCGTTATTCCATAAATATGAATAAATGTAATCTTCTATGACGTGAAAAAATCTTGTGCTCAATCCACCACCAATGATATAGATTTGCCGCTTACCAGAACCCCATGATCCCCCACTACAGAGGATCAGGGGAAGCCCTCCGGAGATTAGCAAATGGACCCAGACTCTGAATTCGTTGGTGGTAATGGAACATCCAAAGACACCAAATGGAGCTATTACACCTCAGATCCCATCATAACCTCCCCAGCTCATGGATAACGAGTGTGGCATGTAAATATAAGAGAAGCTCCAATAAAACCTTCGATTTATTTGAGATAAAAAGAAACATGTATTGCACTCACATATGGATAGCAGAAATAGGCGCCTGTGATGTCTGGTGCTCCGGCCGGTGAACACGTTTACAACATTTGCTAAGCTCCGGAGGGCTTTTTTATACAGGCTTCCCCTGATCCTCTGTAGTGGCAAATCTCTATCATTGGTGGCGGATTGAGCACAAGATTTTTTCACGTCATAGAGGATTACATTTATTCATTATTAGATGGACTTTTCCAATATTTTTTGTATTTCACCAAATATTTATTTGTTCACGGGTGTTTGGCCATTTTAAGTGTTTGGACATTTCACTATATGTAATATATATTTTTAATTTCATTAACATTTATTGATTTCTATTTTTGTTTTAATTTTTGGTGTCACATCATTATTTGCCAATTTGTTTATGATATATGGTATATGCACATGGTACATTGGCAGTATTATGGAATAATGTACACATTATTAAGTTAATGCCTTAGCGCGACTCTATTATTTTTCTATAGTTACATTAAAAACAACACAATGGAAAATTAACAAGGGACACCAACATAGTTGTAACTTTGATCTTAAAAACTCAGGAATAATGGTGTTGTGGTAACTTCCACAAAAAATCAAACAACAACCATAAAATGAATATTATTTATATCACTACAAAACAAATGCCTTTTAAAATATGTTTGGCATAACTACATCAGTATCACCAGCAAAGCAGCTTCATTATTATCCCATTAAAGAAGATGAGAATTTGCGCTGCATTTCAACATTTCATCAATTGCTGCATCATGAATGTTAATTCTAGATTACGAACAGTAGTGTTCAAGATAGAACTCTTCCCAGTCGTTCCATGATTCTGATCATGCGTGTTTGTACTTTTGACTTTTGACTTTTGTGTGACGATTTCTGTACTGACCATCCGAAAATCAGACGTTGAGTTCACATCCAATAAAAATTTTATAGCCTGCACATCCAGCTTTTGTCTGACGAAAAAGTGAAATCGGCTGTCGAAAGTACCGTACTAACGATCCGAAAATCCGCAGACAGCTCGTCTTACAAATTTTCCCATTTGATTTTCATATTGTGTGTATGAGGCTTTAACCCTTGGGTGATTCAGTGGATCCACAGTTAGCTAAAGGATAAATGGGGTTCATTCAAAATAAAGACCAGTCAACAAAGTGTGGAAAGTGGGAAAAGCAAATAGAATTCTGTGGTGCATTACTAATAATAATAATAATCAACAGGAGAAGGGACAACCTGATTCCCTTATACACTGTAGATCTTTAGTTAAACCTCATTTAGAGCTATGTGTCTATTGTTTGAGACCTCAAAACATTCATAAGACTGAATGAAGAAACAACAATAGTGAAAGGTCTGAGGGATAAAACATAACAAAAGAGACTGCAGGAGCCTACTATGTACAGTAGAAAGAAGGGGGAGGGTGAACATGACTGAAGCTTTTTTGCTTGAGGCGATTATAGATCCATACTTAGATATAGTTCTATACTCAGACAAAAAAAGGTTAAATACAAAACAGAAACAAGCTCAAAAGGAAGGGGGCAGGCTGTACGGACCACTAGATCCTGTTTTATATTATATATATATATATATACACTATCCACCTTAGCGCAGTTTTTCCCCTTTTTTCTTTTTAATGTGACTACCTACTCCCAAACTGTCATTTGAAGAAAACACATAGCCAAGTATTATTCTATATATATATATATATATATATATATATATATATATATATATATATATATATACATACACATATACAGTTGTTTTCATAGGTTTAGAATTCATGATTTCTTGGCCATAGAATATGAATGATAACACAAAAACATTTCTTTCACTCATGGTTAGTGTTTGGCCATTTATTATCAATCAACTGTGTTTACTCATTTTATGGTTGTTGGTGATTTTTGGCCTGATAACATGCACACAAGTTGACACAAAGGGGTTTGAATGGCTATTAAAGGTAACCATCCTCACCTGTGATCTGTTTGCTTGTAATTAGTGTGTGTGTATAAAAGGTCAATGCGTTTCTGGACTCCTGACAGACCTTTGCATCTTTCATCCAGTGCTGCACTGAGGCTTCTGGATTCTGAGTCATGGGGAAAGCAAAATAATTGTCAAAGGATCTGCAGGAAAAGATATTTTAATTGTATAAAACAGGAAAGGGATAAAAAAAGATATCCAAGGAATTGAGAATGCCAATCAGCAGTGTTCAAACTCTAATCAAGTAGTGAAAAATGAGGGGTTCTGTTGAAACCAAACCATGGTCAGGCAGAGCAACTAAAATTTCAGCCACAACTGCCAGGAAAGTTGTTCAGGATGCAAAGAAAACCCCACAATTAACTTCAGGTGAAATACAGGACTCTCTGAAAACATGTGCTGTGGCCATTTCAAGATGCATAATAAGGAGGCGCTTGAAGAAAGATGGGCTGCATGGTTGAGTCGCCAGAAGAAAGACATTACTATGCAAATGCCACAAAGTATCCCGCTTACAATACGCCAAACAGCACAGAGACAAGCCTCAAACCTTCTGGCATAAAGTCATCTGGTGTGATGAGACCAAAATTGAGCTTTTTGGCCACAAACATAAACGCTACATTTGGAGAGGAGTCAACAGGGCCTATGATGAAAGGTACAGAGGTGGATCACTTATGTTTTGGGGATGTGTGAGATTCAAAGGCACAGGAAATTTGGTCAAATTTGTTGGCAAGATGAATGCTGTATGTTATTAAAAAATACTAGAGGAACATTTGCATTTATCAGCCAGGAAGCTGTGCATGGGATGTACTTGGACATTTCAACATGACAATGATCCAAACCACAAGGCCAAGTCAACCTGTCATTGGCTACAGCAGAATAAATTGAAGGTTCTGGAGTGGCCATCTCAATCTCCTGACCTAATTCTCATGGAGCCACTGTTATGAGAGCTCAAACGTGCAGTTCATGCAAGACACCCCAAGAATTTACAGGAACTGGATTCTTTTTGCCAAGACAAATGGGCAGCTTTACCATCTGAGAAGATAATGAGCCTCATCCACAAATCCCACAAAAGACTTCAAGCTGTCATTGATGTTAAAAGGGGTAATACACAGTATTAAGAACTGGGGTGTGTAAACTTTTGAACAGGGTCATTTGGGTAGTTTCTGTTGCCATTATGATTTATAAAGAGTAAACACAGTTGATTGATAATAAATGGCTTCAGCCAAACACTAACCATGAGTGAAAGAAAAGTTTTTGTGTTATCATTCATATTCTCTGAAAATTGGCCAAGAAATCATAAATTCTGCCAGGGTATGTAAACTTATGAGCACAACTATATATATATATATATACTGTATATAATATACAGCTTTGATTACTTAGGATTAACCTACCCGTGAGACAGGCCTGAAAAGACCAGGAAGCAGTCAGCAGGTGACTGTGAGTTGTTTTGTGAACTGCTCTTTGCTGAGACTCTCCTTAGCCCCATGACCTTTTCAGTTCCCCAAGAGCAGATGGGAGTCCTAAATCCTGTTGTGGGACAGATCTATACTGGCAGTGAGACAAGTATTTTGTTTTGTACCTACAGTTTCTGGACTATTTTTTTTTTTGCTATATGCTAAAGAAAAGCTTCATTGTTTTCTTGATGAAACAATAAAAATACTGTTTGCTTTTAAAATGTCAGCTGGCTGGTGATTCAGGGCTTCCTTATATTGCAAATGGTGGGCAATCTAGCTGGGAAACATTCTTAAAGCAAAAGACTGACATTTAAAAAGTCAGTACCTGTTTTGCAAGTCGTAGGTCAGAATGACACAGGCACTGCAAATCACTGATAGAGGTATGAAGGAAGTCACAAAAAGCCATGGTTCAGGCCATCACGGTGGGTGACTATCACCATGAGGAATTTTAGACACTCCAGCAGCAGGTTTTTGAAGAAGATAACCACCACTATGATGAGATCACAGATGGTCACTAGGGTGCAACTACAGTCCTCTGCAGAAGCCAATGTGCCTTTGGGGTGGGAGCAATAAAATATCTGGGGTGCATTGCGGGTAGGGGTTCGGTGAAGCCTCAAATAAACAAGGTATAAGTTTTTCAGGCTTGGCCCTCCCATTCACAAACAAGTCAGTCATGCCCAGGATATTTCCTGGACATGGATTTGTACTACTGATACTACCGATAGTTTGTCCCCAACTTCACCACCATTGCCGCACCACTGACTGACTTGACGAAGGGTAAGAAGTTCATCACGGTTAAGTGGAATGACAAAGCTGAGGCAACTTTTCTTTAGCTAAAACCAGCTTTGTGACAGTATCCAGTGCTGGTTACTTCAGATTTCTCTAAAGAATCCACTGTCCAAAAGGATGCCTTCAGCCAAGGTTTAGGAGACATTCTGTCCCAAGATGCCAGTGGGGAGGAACACCCCGTGGTCTTTTTCAGCAGGAAGTTGACAGCCACTGAGAAAAACTATGCCATTGTGAAGCAGGAATGCTTGGCTATAAAGTTGGTCTTGAATTTTCTGTGCTATTTTCTCCTTGGGAGGAAGTTTTTTTTTATGTTGGACCATGCCCCACTGACCTGGATGAGATAGAACAAGACAACAAAGGTGGTTTTTGCCCCTTCATAAGCTTGAATATATGGTTGAATTTATGATTAAACATAGGCCTGGGAAGCAATTTCATAATGTTGATGCCCTTTCTCGAGTACGCTGCAGGGTGTCCCATGTTGCCTCTGACACCTCTGTGTCAAGGCAGAGGTGGGGATATGTACAAGATTCCAAGGATGAGTCCTTGAATAAATATGTGTCACATTTGTTTGGGATGTGGTCTTTTTAAGAGGGACAATAAGAGAGACAGCTTTGATTACTCAGGGTTAACCCACCTGCAAGACGTACTGTAACTGAAAGGAGCAGGAAGCAATCAGCAGGTGTCTGTGAGGTGTTTTGTGGGGCTGGGTGCTGTGAGCTGCCCTTTGCTGAGACTCTAAGGGTGGAAACTCTAAACCCTGTTGTAGGAAAGGTCTATAATGGCAGTGAGCAGGATCTTTGTTTTGTATCAGAAGTGTAGGGACTATTTTGCTTGTTTTATGCCAAAAGAAAATCTACCTTGTTTTGTTGTCTAAACAATAAAAATCTGTTTGCTTTTAAAAAGATGGCTGGCTGGTGATCTTGGGCTGCCCCATATCAATATACAATATGTGTATACAGTGGGGACGGAAAGTATTCAGACCCCCTTAAATTTTTCACTCTTTGTTATATTGCAGCCATTTGCTAAAATCATTTAAGTTAATTTTTTCCCCATTAATGTACACACAGCACCCCATATTGACAGAAAAACACAGAATTGTTGACATTTTTGCAGATTTATTAAAAAAGGAAAACTGAAATATCACATGGTCCTAAGTATTCAGACCCTTTGCTGTGACACTCATATATTTAACTTAGGTGCTGTCCATTTCTTCTGATTATCCTTGAGATGGTTCTACACCTTCATTTGAGTCCAGCTGTGTTTGATTATACTGATTGAACTTGATTAGGAAAGCCCCCCACCTGTCTATATAAGACCTTACAGCTCACAGTGCATGTCAGAGCAAATGAGAATCATGAAGTCAAAGGAACTGCCTGAAGAGCTCAGAGACAGATTTGTGGGAAGGCACAGATCTGGCCAAGGTTACTGAAAAAATTTCTGCTGCACTTAAGGTTCCTAAGAGTACACTGGCCTCCATAATCCTTAAATGGAAGACGTTTGGGACGTCCAGAACCCTTCCTAGAGCTGGCCGTCCGGCCAAACTGAGCTATCGGGGGAGAAGAGCCTTGGTGAGAGAGGTAAAGAAGAACCCAAAGATCACTGTGGCTGAGCTCCAGAGATGCAGTCAGGAGATGGGAGAAAGTTGTGGCTTTATGACAGAGTGGCCCGACGGAAGCCTCTCCTCAGTGCAAGACACATGAAAGCCTGCATGGAGTTTGCTAAAAAACACCTGAAGGACTCCAAGATGGTGAGAAATAAGATTCTTTGATCTGATGAGACCAAGATAGAACTTTTTGGCCTTAATTCTAAGCGGTATGTGTGGAGAAAACCAGGCACTGCTCATCATCTGTGCAATACAGTCCCAACAGTGAAGCACGGTGGTGGCAGCATAATGCTGTGGGGGTGTTTTTTAGCTGCAGGGACAGAGCAACTGTCTGCAATCAAGGGAAAGATGAATGCGGCCAAGTACAGGGATATCCTGGATGAAAACCTTCTCCAGAGTGCTCAGGACCTCAGACTGGGCTGAAGGTTTACCTTCCAACAAGACAATGACCCTAAGCACACAGCTAAAATAACAAAGAAGTGGATTCACAACAACTCTGTGACTCTTCTTGAATGGCCCAGCCAGAGCCCTGACTTAAACCCCATTGGGCATCTCTGGAGAGACCTAAAAATGGCTGTCCACCAACATTTACCATCCAACCTGACAGAACTGGAGAGGATCTGCAAGAAGGAATGGCAGAGGATCCCCAAATCCAGGTGTGAAAAACTTGTTGCATCTTTCCCAAAAAGACTCATGGCTGTATTAGATCAAAATCTAATACAGCCAAAATGCTTCTACTAAATACTAAGCAAAGGGTCTGACTACTTAGCACCATGTGATATTTCAGTTTTTCTTTTTTAATAAATCTGCAAAAATGTCAACAATTCTGTGTTTTTCTGTCAATACGGGGCGCTGTGTGTACATGAGGAAAAAATTAACTTAAATGATTTTAGCAAATGGTGAAAAATTTAACAAAGAGTGAAAAATTTAAGGGGGTCTGAATACTTTTCATCCCCACTGTATATATATATATATATATATACACACACACACTATATTGTCAAAAGTATTGGGGCGCCTGCCTTAACACGCACATGAACTTTAATGGCATCCCAGTCTTATGCCATGTACACACGAGCGTAATTTCCCTTGGAAAACCATCCAAGATTTTTCCCACGGAATTCCGCTCAAGCTTGGCTTGCATACACACGGTCACACAAAAGTTCTCTGAACTTTTTACCGTTAAGAATGCAGTGACATACAACACTATGATGAGCCGAGAAAATGAAGTTCAATGCTTTCAAGCATGCGTCGAATTGTTTCCGAGCATGCGTGTTTTTTTTGCATGTCCGAATTGCATACAGACGAACACATTTTCGGATAGGAACTTTTTCCGACCGAAAAATAGAGAACCTGCTCTCAATCTTTTGCTGGCTGGAATTCCGCCAGCAAAAGTCGGATGGAGCATACACACGGTCGCATTTTTCGACCAAAAGCTCTCATCGGGATAAATTAAGCTGCGCTATATATGAAAAATGAAAACGTATAAAATCGTAACATATATATAGAAAGTGACACGTGTGTCTTGGAGCATATGCCCACCTATAAGCTCTCATCGGACTTTTGCTGGCGGAATTTCCGCTCGTGTGTACGGGGTATAAGTTCATAGGGTTCAATATTGAGTTGGCCCACACTTTCCAGCTATCACAGCTTCAACTGTTCTGGGAAGACTGTTCAGAAAGTTAAGGAGTGTGTCTATGGGAATGTTTGACCATTTTTCCAGAAGCACATTTCTGAGGTCAGGCACTGATGTGGATGAGAAGACCTGGCTCACATTTTCTGTTCTAATTCATCCCAAAGGTGTTCTATTGGGTTGAGGTCAGGACTGCAGGCTAGTCAAGTTCCCCTACCCCAAACCCGCATGTCTTTATGGGCCTTCCTTTATGCACTTTATGGTCCAAACCATTTGGTGAAGGGGAGATTATAGTGTGGGGTTGTTTTCAGGCGTTAGGCTTGGCCCCCTAGTTCCAGTGAAGGGAACTCTTAAGGCGTCAGAATACCAAGACATTTTTGACAATTTCATGCTCCCAACTTGTTTAGGGTTTGCCCCTTCCTGTTCCAACATGACTGCGCACCAGTGCACAGACAAGGTCCATAAAGACATGGATGAGCGAGTTTGGGGTGGAGGAACTTGACTGGCCTGCACCAAGTCCTGACCTTAACCTGTTGGAATACCTTTGGGATGAATTAGAGCAGAGACTGCAAGCCAGGCTTTCTTGCCCACATCAGTGCCTGACCTCACAAAGGCGCTTCAGAAAGAGTGGTCAAACATTTCCAAAAACACACTCCTAAAGCTTGTGGACAGCCTTCATAGACAAATTATGAGATCCATGCAAAAAATGAATACAAGCCCACAAAGCTGGCTATTCTCTGCTTCCTTATAAAAGTTGCCATTATCATAAGTGGACTAAAAACTTATAGAAAGGACAGTTCGGATGAGAAGGGCTGGCTCACAGTCTCTGCTCTAATTCATTCCAAAGGTGTTCTATTGGGTTGAGGTCACCATCAGACCAGTCAAATTCCTCCACCCCAAACTCGCTCATCCATGTCTTTATGGACCTTGCTTTGTGCACTGCTCCAAATCATTTGGTAGAGGGGAGATTATGGCATGGGGTTGTTTTTCAGGGGTTGGGTTTGGCCCCTTAGTTTCAGTGAAGGGAACTCTTAAGGTGTCAGCATACCAAGATATTTTGGACAATTTTCTATCAGATTGAGGTTGCGACTCTGGGCAGGCCAGTCAAGTTCCTCCACTCCAAACTCACTCATCCATGTCTTTATGGAGCTTGCTTTGTGAGTTGGTGCACAGTCATGTTGAAACAGGAAGGGGCTATTCCCAAACTGTTCTCACAAAGTTGGGAGCATGAAATTGTCCAAAATGTCTTGGTATGTTGACACCCTAAGAGTTCCCTTCACTGAAAGGGGCCAAGCCCAACCCCTGAAAAACAACCCCATGCCATAATCTCCCCTCTACCAAATGATTTGGAGCAGTGCACAAAGCAAGGTCCATAAAGACATGGATGAGCGAGTTTGGGGTGGAGGAATTTGAAAAAAGGAATTTCCAAAAACACACTCCTAAAGCTTGTGGACAGCCTTCATAGACAAATGATGAGATCCATGCAAAAAATGAATACAAGCCCACAGCTGGCTAGTCTCTGCTTCCTTATAAAAATTGCCATTATCATAAGTGGACTAAAAACTTACGGAAAGGACAGTTCGGATGAGAGGGGCTGGCTCACAGTCTCTGCTCTAATTCATTCCAAAGGTGTTCTATTGGGTTGAGGTCACCATCAGACCAGTCAAATTCCTCCACCCCAAACTCGCTCATCCATGTCTTTATGGACCTTGCTTTGTGCACTGCTCCAAATCATTTGGTAGAGGGGAGATTATGGCATGGGGTTGTTTTTCAGGGGTTGGGTTTGGCCCCTTAGTTTCAGTGAAGGGAACTCTTAAGGTGTCAGCATACCAAGATATTTTGGACAATTTTCTATCAGATTGAGGTTGCGACTCTGGGCAGGCCAGTCAAGTTCCTCCACTCCAAACTCACTCATCCATGTCTTTATGGAGCTTGCTTTGTGCGTTGGTGCACAGTCATGTTGGAACAGGAAGGGGCCATTCCCAAACTGTTCTCACAAAGTTGGGAGCATGAAATTGTCCAAAATGTCTTGGTATGTTGACACCCTAAGAGTTCCCTTCACTGAAAGGGGCCAAGCCCAACCCCTAAAAAACAACCCCAAAGTGTAATCCCCCCTGGAAAAAATGATTTGGACCAGTGGACAAAGCAAGGTCCATAAAGACACGGATGAGCGAGTTTGGGGTGAAGGAATTTGACTGCCCTGACCTCAACCCAATAGAACACCTTTGAGATGAATTAGAGTGGAGACTGCGAGCCAGGCCTTCTCGTCCACATCAGTGCCTGACCTCATAAGTGTGCTTCTGGATGAAAGGTAAACACTCCCATAGACACACTCATAAACCTTGTGGATAGCGTTCCCAGAGGAGTTAAAGCTCTTACAGCTGCAAAGGGTGGGCAAATTGAATATTGAACCCTATGGACTAAGACTGGGATGCCATTAATGCTCATGTGCGTGTGAAGGTAGGTGTCCCAATACTTTTGGTAATACAGTGTGTGTATATACATATATATATATATATATATATATATTTGTGGGTATGAATTTATAACTATAAATTGTTTCTAACTATAAACTGTGAAAACACTGAAGTTCGTTACATTGCAGTTACAAATATATATTTATAATTAAATTATTTAAGGAAAGGCCGTGCTTTACAGCAAGGAAAAGATGTAGTTGAGTGGCTGACAAAGCTTTTATCCCTAGTGCAGAAGAACCAGTTTCTTTGCAATAGCTGAAAATGTTCCCTCCTCATTTTTATTCCTCCTTTACTAATCCTGAAATAGACCCAAGAAACTGGCATGAAGGAGTCAGAAGAATTATTTTAGCAGTCCATTAGTTCCTTGTAGAAATAGAATGCACAAGAATTCCTCACTTTAAATGTTGAGTCAGGCAGGGAGCATTAAGAGGCAGTGATGTCCCTGCAGCTGCAGCATACTACCAAGTAGGAGCGAGAGGAGGCTGGGATGACAAGGTGGCAGATATTAAATGGGTTTCAGAGATGGAGAACAAGAAATTGAGAGAGAGGGACCAAACAGCAAAAAGGGGGAAAGAACAGCTTACAGAGTACTGGAGGGAGCATCCATTATTTTCCGCTTCATGGTATGGTGCCATAGGGACAGAACACTGCTAGCCCTAACTCTGTATTCAGGGATTTTTTTTACACATATCTTATGCTGACAGAAACATTACATAGTTACATAGTTAGTAAGGTTGAATAAAGACACCAGTCCATCCTGAGTGAGTGTTGGTGTGTGTCTACAATTATCCTTAACCCTGTACATCTCAAACTCACATCAGTCCCTACCCTCAATCCAAGGTCCCCATTCATATACTAGAGCCAATTTTGGACAGAAGCCAATTAACATACCAGCATGTCTTTGGAGTGTGGGAGGAAACCGGAGTACCCGGAGGAAACCCATGCAGGCACAGGGAGAACATGCAAATTCCAGGCATGTAGTGGTTGGATTTGAACCAGCGACCCTTTTTACTGCTAGAGGCAAGAGTGCTACCCACTACACCACTGTGCCACCCATTATGCCTCTATCTGGTACCACATGCATGAGGAGACACCTGAATCGACATCACAAAACATGGTTGGAGCAACACCCTAATCACAGAAAAAGGTCTACACTTCCCCTCCTCCTCCTCATTTCTTACTTTTCAACTCCACAAGATTCTCCATCTGCATCTGCTTCAACATCTGTGGCATTAAGTGATAGGGATGGAAGTTATAAAAGGATTTCAGATGCTTACCTAACACACCAAGCAGAGTAGGCCTTCAACCTTGCCACATAATATTGTTAGAATGCCCTTTAATAATTTATAATTCTTGAGTGATTTTTTTTTTAACAATAATCTGCAGTTTATGTATGATACAACATTAGAAACATAAATGTCATATTCTGCAGATCTTGCTAAACATTATTTTGTAATTTGCACAATGTTTATTTGCACATAGGACACAGAATTGTTTAAATACACCTGATTAAAGAACCCCAGGTGCAGCGTAAAAAAAGATATATAAAGAAATCAACACATAATGTAAACCAAAAAACATATTCTAATCATATATAAAATGAACGTGACAGTGCCCCTTAAAAAATATTAATATATACTTACTAATATATATAATATATATATGACTCACAAATGATCATAATAAAGTGCCAAAAATACAAATTTAAATAAAAAGTTCACAATTTCCTTCTTCTAGAATAGATTATGAAATATCTTAAATTGAATCATGCGTTTAATTGTGTGCATGCTCTAAATACAAAGGTGCCAAACTGAATGAATGAAAAAGAAAAAAAAGGTGCTCCACCACTGTGTGCCAACACCTTTGTCTGCTGCCTCTTACCTCAGGTCAACACAAAGGTATGGTCAACCAAAGCTGTCCCAGAGACCTAGGCCTATATTGCTGCTGTTATCTTCCAAGTGGGTGAGACTCACTCTGCACTCAGTGCCTCAGGAAGCATTACACTCAGCAGGGAAAAAAAAAACATAAAGCCCTCAATATTGCAGTATGAACCAATAAAAAAGTTTATTTAGCAAAGGATAAAAATGTACATACAAAGAAAGTGCACTACTGTATCCAGTGCACAAGATATAATTGCCTTTTTGTCACATGTATATTGCCCCCTTAAGCATGGATATCAAAGACAGGATATGTAAAAATGGCCGCTCTGTGACTTCAGAGTCTGATGACATCACGTGGCTCCACCCCAAATACGTTTCGTCACATAGTACAGTGACTTCCTAAAAGGGAAAATTTCTTTAATTAGCTTTGGGAGTAGCGCAGGGAACATTATACTGTATATAACTGCTTTTTACTCTTGATTATATGTAAGTATACTACTAAAGTATAGTAAGTTTAATACCCTGTAGATAGTATGTTCTTGCACAGCAATTGAAGATATAGTAAGGATTGAAGAGTAATACTCTGCAGATAGTATGGAGCAATAATCTGTGGTCTTGTATAGTTGTATGCTTTAGCACTGTAGACACAGTAAGGATTAGAGGGTTTTTTATTATATTTATAGAATTAAAAAAATAACATAAACAAATCATAGGTTTTCTTAAAAGTTTTATTAAAATTTGTGCATAGGTTTTAAGGTATAGTGCTGCATCTTTTTTTTCACTTATATCTCTACCCCAAGCTGTCTCCAGCTGCATCCTTTACTGGAAAAGATTATTTTTCACAGCTGCTGGTGCAAAACAAAAAAGTCCCACAATCACCCATGCCCACAGTTTCTTTGCCACCTTAGCACAACTGATGGATTTAAATTTGCTCTCAATGCAGCTTGTGAAGTGGTCCCCCCTCCATGAGTTTATGAATAGGCAGGGGCGATACATCTCCTTAACCACTTCAGCCCTGGAAGGATTTACCCCCTTCCTGACCAGAACACTTTTTACAATTTGGCACTGCGTCGCTTTAACTGCTAATTGCGCGGTCATGCAATGCTGTACCCAAACTAAATTTGCGTCCATTTCTTCCCACAAATAGAGCTTTCTTTTGATGGTATTTTATCACCTCTGCCGTTTTTATTTTTTGTGCTATAAACGGAAAAAGACCAAAAATTTAAAAAAAAAATGATATTTTCTACTTTTTGTTATAAAAAAAATCCAATAAACTCAATTTTAGTCATACATTTAGGCCAAAATGTATTCGGCCACATGTCTTTGGTAAAAAAAAGTCAATAAGTGTATATTTATTGGTACATCTTCTGGAATTTACACAGCCTTTAATTTATGACTGCCTATGTCATTTCTTGAGGTGCTAAAATAGCAGGGCAGTACAAACCCGCCCCAAATGACCCCATTTTGGAAAGTAGACACCCCAAGGAAATTGCTGTGAGGCATGTTGAGCCCATTGAATATTATTTTTTTTTGTCCCAAGTGATTGAATAATGACAAAAAAAAAATTACAAAAAGTTGTCACTAAATGATATATTGCTCACACAGGCCATGGGCATATGTGGAATTGCACCCCCAAAATACATTCAGCTGCTTTTCCTGAGTATGGAGATACCACATGTGTGGGACTTTTTGGGAGCCTAGCCGCGTACGGGGCCCGGAAAACCAATCACCGCCTTCAGGATTTCTAAGGGTGTACATTTTTGATTTCACTCCTCACTACCTATCACAGTTTTGAAGGCCATAAAATGCCCAGATGGCACAACCCCCCCCCCAAATGACCCAATTTTGGAAAGTAGACACCCCAAGATATTTGCTGAGAGGCATGTTGAGTTCATGGAATATTTTTTTTTTTTTATAATTGTATTTTTATTGATTTTCAAAAATTAAGTACAAAGTTTTAGCAAAACGAGCATTACATTGTCAATGCATGTGTATTATACAGCAATCAGTATAGAAGAAAAAAAGAAAAACAAAGTATAAAGTAACAAATATAGGTGACAAAAAGTGTTCACAGTAACAAAACACATAGATATATTAGGTCAATTCCCTGTGGTGTGAAAATACACGTAATATTGGAGGGAGTCTGGATCCTTGAAATCAGTTCAGGCCATATACACAGGTAGTATAGGGTTGACTTAAGATTAGGGTGAGCCTGGTGTCACGGGGGTCCCATACTCCGAAAGATCCCATGGTTCCCAAATTTCAGTGAACTTGGAAACACAATCGTGTACCGAGGCTGTCAAAAACTCCATTGTCCGAATCTCAGCTATCAAGAGTAGTAATCTGGACCGTGGGGGAGGAGCATTGGATAGCCAGAATAACGGAATAAGTCTTCTGGCGGCTAGTAGTATGTAGGATATTAATTTGTTTGTCTTTTTAGATATCCCTGGTGGAGGTAGGCCCAATAGATAGGTCAAGGGATCCACCGGAAGGGACACCCCCGTCACCTTTTGAATAAGAGAATGTACATCACACCAAAAAGGTTGAATCAAAGAGCACTGCCAAAAAATGTGGAACAGCGAGCCTATTTCAGTTCCACATCGCCAACAATGTTGCGAGACTGAAGGGTCATACTTATGAATTACATCGGGTGTTCTGTACCAGAACATGAGAATTTTAATGGTTGTCTCTCTCTGGGTGACACATTTGGAAGATTTAAATGTAGAGGACCAGATTCTATCCCACATCTGTATTTTAACAGGACGGCCCACTAGATGAGACCACTTGCGCATATATAAATGTAATGTCTCTGTGACGGGAGACGACTCATGGAGGATACTATATATACAGGAAATTAAATGTAATTGATGGGGGCCTTGGGCACATAGATATTCAAAAGTAGTTGGTTTATCTAGAATTAGGGATGGTGTTTTAGAATGAAAGAAATGTCTAATTTGCATATAGAAGTGGAAGAGATGTGGTGTAAGGCCAAATTTCTCACTTAAAATGTTAAAAGTATGTAGTTTCCTTGTTATGGGATGTACAAGGTTCCTGAGTTGAAAGAGGTGAACGTTTACCCATGGGAATATCCTGCCCAAGGACATACTATCCGGAATGAGAGGGTTAAATAATACGTTTATAAGAGGGGAGCAGGGAGACATAAGGGAAAAGCGTTTAAGGCAGTTACGCCATATATTTAGAGTCAGTATCATTGGTCCAGTACACTGACGTTTATATATAGGATCCAGAGCAGGGGGAGCGCCCCATACCAAGGATCCCGGGTGGACCGGGTAAAGTACTCCCTTTTCAATAGCAGACCATTGGTTTGGTGCATGTAAGGAAGACCAAGAGGTAATGGCCCTCAGGTGTGTAGCATAATAATATTTAGTGATGTCAGGAGCTCCTAAGCCTCCTCTGGATCTAATGGCAAACAACACTGAGCTTGCTATACGGTGCGCTCCGCCATTCCATATAAACTTCAGGAAAGTTCTGTGTAATGCTTTTAATTGTGTGGCAGGTACAGCTACTGGAAGGGTTTCAAAATAATAAAGTAATCTAGGCAGTATAGACATTTTCAAAACATTAATTCTGCCTAATAGAGATAGGGGGTATTTGGTCCAGTTCGACAGAGATTTATTAATATCTAGTATCAGGGGCGGGAAGTTTGTATCATATAGGGAGGTATAAGAAGGGGTAAGTAATACACCTAAGTATTTAAGAGAGGTGTTACACCATTTATAGGGGAAAGATTCTTTAAGTTGAGATATTAATGGCGATGGGATGTGTATAGGAAGGGCTTCAGTTTTAGAAGTGTTGATTTTGTACCCGGAGATAGCACTAAAAGAGTTCAGTATTTTATGTAGTGAGGGAAGGGATATTAGCGGGTTAGTGATTGTAAGCAAAATGTCGTCTGCAAATAACGATAATTTATATTCCCCCTGTCTCATCACCACCCCACTGACATCCGGGTGAACTCGAATATACTCAGCCAGGGGTTCTAGGCATAGAATAAAAAGCAATGGCGAGAGGGGGCAGCCCTGTCGAGTTCCGTTTGTCATGGGAAAGCCAGGAGACAGGAAAGACGACATTTGTACCTGCGCAGAGACGTTGGAATATAAGGCTTCTAGGGCTGTTAAAAAAGGGCCAACAAAACCATATATCTTTAGGGTGGCGAACATGTAGGGCCAGCTTAGCCTGTCAAAAGCTTTTTGTGCGTCTAAACTCAGGATCAGTGCCGGTCGGGAGGTTCTGTCCAAGAGATCTATCAGATCTATTGTACGCCGGGTGTTATCTCCCGCATGTCTCCCAAGGACGAAACCTACCTGATCTCTGTGTATCAGTTTGGGGATGAATACAGAAAGTCTGGTAGCAAGAATTTTAGTAAAAATCTTGTAGTCCGAGTTTAAAAGGGCTATGGGCCTATAGTTATCCGGGAGAGAGGGATCCTTTCCAGGTTTAGGAATAACTGATATGAAAGAATGGGAGAACTGTGAATGAGGGGGAGTACCTTTGAGAAATGAGGCATATAAAGCTAGCATGTGAGGAGATAAAATATCGATAAAAGATTTATAGTATGAGTAAGGCAACCCGTCCGGGCCAGGGGCTTTGTGTAATGGGAGATTTTTAATTATAGCAGAGAGTTCTTCAGCTGTAACTGCTACATTTAAGCTTTCTAAATCCGTTGTAGATAGTTTCGGTAGCTTTATATTGGAAAAAAAAGACTCAAAATTTTCCTGGGTGAATTCAAATTGATTCTCCGGGTTCAGGCAATTGTACAGTTTATTGTAAAAGTTGCCAAAAATTTTGGACATCTCACGAGGACAATGAGTTCTAGATCCGTCTGGTCGTATAAGAAAATCGGGCAAGGAGTTAAACGGACGAGGACATAACTTATTGACTAGCATTCTGTGTGGTTTATTGGAGAATTCATAAAATTTTTGCTTCGTCCATAACATGGATCTAGCTGTTTTGTTAAGTTTTGTTGATCTAATTCGTTCTCTAAGTTGAATTACTTTGCGAAGTTTTGGCACTGTGGGACCACCCAAAAGTCTCCGCTCAGCAGTTACCAGAGCAGACATTAGGGACTGCAATAGGTTATTTCTATCTCTCTTCAGTCGAGAACCTTCAGCAATACATGTGCCTCGGAAAACAGCCTTATGTGCTTCCCATAGTGTGGAAATCTGAGACACAGATCCAGTGTTGAGTAAGAAATACTCACTCAAGCTATTTGCTAGAGTAGAGCGGGAGATTTCAGACTGCAAGAGATGATCATTGAAACGCCAATGACAGGATTTGGTATAGGTTTGAGATAACATTAAATCCAGCATAATGGGTGCGTGATCCGACCATGTAATGGGAGAAATATCTGAATCAACTAAATAAGGGATAAGTGGGGCTGAAATAAAGAAATGATCTAGACGGGAATACATATTATGAGCTGATGAGTAGAACGTAAATTGTTTAGCAGAAGGGTGTTTTATCCTCCATGAGTCAAAAAGTCTATGTGACCTGATACATTTACGGAAGGCGTTAGCTTGAGACAATATTCTTTTAGATGGGGTAGGACTAAAAAGTGTTTGTCTGTCTCTAGTGGGTGACATGACCAGATTGAAATCCCCACCAACTATCATAAAAGGTTGTGAGCAATATTGGGGGGAGTCAAAGAGTTTGTCAAGGAAATCAATCTGGCCCGTGTTCGGGGCATACAAATTAATCAGTGTAAAGGAGGTAGACATGTATTCACACTCTAGAACAAGAAATCTCCCGTGAGGGTCTGCATGGGACTTCCGAACTTTAATAGGACATGTTTTTCTGATCAAAATTGCCACTCCTGCCCTGCCCGTGGAGTCAGAGGCAAGGTAGGAAGTAGGGAAGAACCTTGAGGCAAACCTGAACGATCCCCCCGACCGAAAGTGGGTCTCCTGGATCATCACCACATCTGCGCCTGAGGCCCTGAAAGATTTCAGGGCCATCCAGCGCTTACTAATGGAGCCCAATCCCTTTACATTATAGGACATAATTTTTAAAGCCATGTTTGTGGTCTATGTAGGAATGTCGATATAAACACCGCTAACACTATAAACATTAAAGTATTTAAAGAAAGAAAATACATATGTTGCATTATACGGGTATTAGTAATGGTGAGCAACCTCCCATCTCTAACTATTGAGATATAAACACCAAGGTATATCTCTCTCAAAGTGAGGTAGTAATGACCATGGGGTTTCAATCTGTGAAACACAGCAGTGGATATAGTTGAAAAAATTAAAAAGGAAAAACAACAAAAAAAAATTAAAATGAAAAACAAAAAAGCAAAAAAGAGTTCAAAACTCTGTGTACCTGAGAGACAAAAATCTCTCAGGAAGCCCTGGATGTAGACCAGGGCCTGGTAGGGGCGTGAACGGACTCCCATCTGGCGACTCTGTTCGAGGGGATGAGATGGGTCTGCTGCTCACCTTGTGCAATTGGTTGCTAACAGAACAAAGTAGGACAACATTCATTAGAGGAGTAAAAGGAAAACAAAAACCTGTAAAACCTTAAAGAAAAAGCAAGGTTAACAAATAAGACAGGTACGTTGAACACTTAAAATTTCAAAACCTTTTGTGAATGCATTCTCATGGGATGAGAAAGGATCTTCCCCCGCAGATTAACGGGGTAGGATCAGACGAAAATCGGTAGGACCAGTTCAGCAACATCGTTTCGTCGGGAGAGAAAAAGAAAAAGAAAACTCCCGAGGAAACGGAAATGCACAAAAAATTGAGAAAGTAGAACCAAAAATGAAAATCCAGAAAAGTTCAAGGGGGTTGTTTAGAAGATCGCAGATGTTGAGGGGTGGAAAGATGCTTCTTAGATTTGCCCCGGACAGGGGTCCAGATGCGAGTAGGAGTAGTCGGAGGTAGACGGATTTGTGTGGCCGGTGGGATTATGTCCTCTTCCGGGAGGGGGGGGAGCCCCAAATTTTTCAGGAAGGCTTCTGCTTCTTGCAATTCACGTAGCGAGTATTGGGTGCCCTCTTTGGATACAGTTAAACGGAAAGGGAATCCCCAGTAATACGGAATTTTGAGTTGTTGCAGATGTGAGGTCAGGGGACGTAAGTTCCTACGTTTAGCAAGGGTGATGGGGGAGAGGTCGCTGAAGATTTGCAATTTAGCACCTTTGAACATTATTTGGGATCTATTGCGAGTCGCCATGGTCAGTGCTTCCTTACTTTCAAAAAAATGAAAACGTACCACGACATCTCTTGGCCTAGCTCCAGCCGGAGGTTTTGGGCCTAAAGACCGATGGGCCCTATCCAGGCGCCAATCTATATCTACCACCGAGGGGGCCAGAGAATTGAAAAGGCTCAGAAGGTAGGCTCGGAGTTCAGAGTCACCCACTGTCTCGGGTATCCCTCTGAATCGAAGGTTTTGTCTTCTTTCTCTATTTTCCAAGTCCTCCTGTTGTATTTGTAGTTGAGATACAGAAAGGCGTAAAGTATGGTTTTCTTCCTCAATCGTTTGCACGTAATTTATCATTTCGTCGAATTTGTTCTCTAGAGTGTCTGTGCGGTCACCAATTTGGGTTATTTCCCCCCTCAGTTCGGCAGCCAATTTGCTTACCTCGGCCGAGACATTGGACGTAATCTGTTGAAGTAAAAGTTGTAGCTTGGTATCCAAGATGTCAGGGGTAAGAGTCGTATTTGAGGGTGGCAGAATGGGTGCCGGTGTCTGCGAATTGGTTAGAGATGGGTTTGTAGCATCTTCCGAGACTAAAGAGGGATCCAGCAGGGCAAAAGGATTTGCGGAAGGATTAGAAGAGGTAGGTTGTGATCTGGTAACAAAACGTTCCATGTTTTGTTCTTCTCGTGGTGCAATGAGTGATTTGTAGTATTGTTGCTGTTGGCCGACTTTGCCCATGAGGTATGCAGAGGATTTAGTGGTCAAACTTGCAGGCTTACCTCCGACTCTGTGTATAGCTACTGTTGTTGTACGGAGGTCTCGGTGAGCAGGCTAGGACCCTGTGATTATTTAAGCTGCATCCTTTCCATATGTGGTGGCAAGCTTCATCTGGATCCTCAAAAACCCCTTGTTTACACCTCCCCTCCTCCTCATCATTTTACTGGGAGAGAGGAAATTTTATTTACAGTCCCCAGTACTCTTTATGAGCCTGTGCAGCCTAAGGGGTGAGATGAGTGACACTAGGAGCAGATTAGAGTCCCAATATGGCCGCCGGCTTCCAGAGGTAGGCCGAAGCCGCGGACTATCCTAAGGGACGGCCGCCGGGGAAGTGTACACGGCCGCCCTGGGTCTCCAGAACTCCCCCGGGGGTATGGGAACAGAGTGTCAGGTAGGCCTTTGTCTTCCCGGGACTCGGTTGTGAGGGTTATTGCGGGATGCTTTACTTACAGTGTCCCGGGAGAGCGTCCGTAATCCAGGCCGCGGTCCGCGTCTAGTTGGTAGGCCGCAGTTTACTCAAAATAGCCGCCGAACGGAACTCCGCGGCCCCTCCGTGTCCACACTGTAATCCGCCTGTTTCCCAGAGGCCACACTATTTACCAGGCCGTTCGATTTATCCGTCCACCTCTCCAGAGGCACAGGGCGGAGAGCCTGTCTGTAAGCCCCAAGATGGCGGCGGTGGGTCCCGGCGGCAAAGGGGGATATGGAAAGGATCCGGCCCACAGGAGGCAGAAATACACTCCTAGGACCGACCTGTGGTGGACTGGGAACTAGATGTGCAGTTTGTGGCTATATTGGAGCGGACAGGGACAGAGGATGGCTCCAGATTACTGCGGGCTGTGAGGAGCTCAGCTCACACACGTCTCTCCAGCTGTACGTCCGGACACGCCCCCTCATGGAATATTTTATATTTTGACACAAGTTGCGGGAAAGTGACACATTTTTTTTTTTTTGCACATAGTTGTCACTAAATGATATAATGCTCACACAGGACATGGGCATATGTGGAATTCCACCCCAAAATACATTTATCTGCTTCTCCTGTGTACGGGAATACCACATGTGTGGGACTTTTTGGGAGCCTAGCCGCGTAGGACTCCGAAAACCAATCACCGCCTTCAGGATTTCTAATTGCGTAAATTTTTGATTTCACTCTTCACTGCCTATCACAGTTTCGGAGGCCATGGAATGCCCAGATGGCACAACCCCCCCCCCTCCAAATGACCCCATTTTGGAAAGTAGACATCCCAAGCTATTTGCTGAGAGGCATGGTGAGTATTTTGGAGCTCTCATTTGTTTTTGAAAATGAAGAAAGACAAGAAATTTTTTTTTTTCAAAACTTTGTGACAAAAAGTGAGATCTGCAAAATACTCACTATACCTCTCAGCAAATAGCTTGGGGTGTCTACTTTCCAAAATAGGGTCATTTGGGGGGGGTTTGTGCCACCTGGGCATTCCATGGCCTCCGAAACTGTGATAGACAGTGAAGAATGAAATAAAAAATTTACGCCCTTAGAAAGCCTGAAGGCGGTGCTTGGTTTTCGGGGTCCCGTAGGCGACTCGGCTCCCAAAAAGTCTCACACATGTGGTATCCCCATACTCAGGAGAAGCAACAGAATGTATTTCAGGGTGTAATGTCACATATTCCCATGGCATGTTAGAGCGATATATCATTTAGTGACAACTTTGTGCAAAAAAAAAAAAAATGTATCTCTTTCCCGCAACTTGTGACACAATATAAAATATTCCATGGACTCGACATGCCTCTCAGCAAATAGCTTGGGGTGTCTACTTTCCAAAATGGGGACATTTGGGGGGGGTTTGAACTGTCCTGGCATTTTATGCACAACATTTAGAAGCTTATGTCACACATCACCCACTCTTCTAACCACTTGAAGACAAAGCCCTTTCTGACACTTTTTGTTTACATGAAAAAATTATTTTTTGTTTGCAAAAAAATTACTGTGAACCCCCAAACATTATATATTTTTTAAAGCAAATGCCGAACAGAATAAAATGGTGGGTGTTTCATTTTTTTTCACACAGTATTTGCGCAGCGATTTTTCAAACGCATTTTTGGGGGAAAAAAACACACTTTTTAAAATTTTAATGCACTAAAACACACTATATTGCCCAAATGTTTGATGAAATAAAAAAGATGATCTTAGGCCGAGTACATGGATACCAAACATGACATGCTTTAAAATTGCGCACAAATGTGCAGTAGCGACAAACTAAATACATTTTTAAAAGCCTTTAAAAGCCTTTACAGGTTACCACTTTAGATTTACAGAGGAGGACTACTGCTACAATTACTGCCCTCGATCTCATCTTCGCGGAGATACCTCACATGCATAGTGCAATTGCTGTTTACATTTGACGCCAGACCGACGCTTGCGTTCGCCTTTGCGCAAGAGCAGGGGAGGACAGGGGTGCTTTTTTTTTTTCTTTATTATTTTTTTTTCTTTTTTATCTTATTTTTAAACTGTTCCTTTCATTTTTTTTAATCATTTTTATTGTTATCTCAGGAAATGTAAATATCCCCTATGATAGCAATAGGTAGTGACAGCTTTTTTGAAAAAAATTGGGGTCTCAAAGCATCTGACCACACCAAGATCGGTGTGATAAAATGATTTCCCAATTTCCCAATGGCGCTGTTTACATCCGGTGAAATCTAAGTCATGAAATGCTCGTAGCTTCCGGTTTCTTAGGCCACAGAGATGTTTGGAGCCACTCTGGTCTCTGATCAGCTCTATGGTCAGCTGGCTGAATCATCGGCTGCATTCTCAGGTTCCCTGTTGGGACAGGAGAGCCAGAGAAAAACATGGAAGATGGTGGGGGGGCATTCCCTCCCACTGCTTGTAAAAGCAGTCTAGAGGCTAATTAGCTGCTAGGATTGCTTTTACATGAAAGCCAACTGCTGGCTGAAAAGAATGATACCAAGATGATACCTAAACCTGCAGGCATCATTCTGGTATAACCACTCAAAGTCCAGCAACATACCAGTACGTTGCTGGTCCTTGTTGGGCATATATTGTAATCTTTTTTTTTTCATGCAGCCTGTGGGCTGAACGAAAAAAAGAGATTGATCGGTGGGTATGCCCACCATTAGAATACCTCCCTTCATCCACCCACTTCTAATGATGGGCATACATGCACCGTTTATATATGCCGAAGCATGGGGGCATCCTCCCGCAAAAGGTATAAGCAAATCGCTCCTCCACCCCTGTTGCCCCCATGCTTCGGCATATATCACCTCCGCTGGAGTCACGGATTTATATATCATGGGAGCAAACGCTGTTGCTGTCAAGATAAATAAATCCGCGCTGCAGCTGAATGGCGTACCTGAAGACAAAAAAATGGTTAACAATAAAACACAGTAAACGGTAAAGTAAGGAAAAGCGCCTACCATTAAATAATTGAATTACCCAGTGTAAAGTACCATCATCCCGACAATCTACTACAAAAAGAGGTAGGGAGTGGGGAGGGCCGCAGTTCGCTGCTTCTGTCGGCAGATATCCCAACCCCCCACACAAAAGGAAAACCACAGGGGACTATTTCGGTACTGGAGGTAACAAGGTATTGGTACAAAAAGGGTGAAAAAAATAATAGGATAAAGGGGGGAAAAGCCTCCCGTCATACATCAGGGATACCACCGACCTGCTACAACATCTTGAAGGTATCCAGATCCCTCCTGACGCCCTGCTCGTGGCTGTTGATATTGAGGCCTTGTACTCTAGTATCCCCCACGAGCAGGGCGTACGGACGGCTGGATCCTTCCTAGCTGAACAAGATACAACGACCTGGCCCCTAAATCAGTTCATATTGACACTCTTGTACTTTATTTTAACCAAGAACTATTTTACTTTTGATGATCAGCTATTTTTGCAAATACAAGGTGTTGCAATGGGGACTTCCTGCGCCCCAGCATATGCTAACTTATATCTAGGGGGCTGGGAGCGACAGATTCATGCTCATGACCAATACACGGAGTTCCTAGATGATATCTTGGTATGGTTCCGTTTTATTGATGACCTATTCATGGTCTGGTCGGGCTCCAGGGAAAAACTTTTACAGTTTCTACGTCAACTTGATAACAACGATCTAAATCTCAAATTTACCTTTAAAATCGAGACGGAACAAATCCCCTTTCTAGATCTATTAATCATCAAACAACCCGACGGTACCCTAGGAACGGACCTCTATAGAAAACCCACGGCGGGTAATACTTTATTATTTGCCACAAGCGCCCATCCTACGTCCTTGATACAGAGCATACCTTATGCCCAATATCTACGGCTACGCAGGAACTGCTCACATGACCCTGATTTCAAACGCCAGGCTAAAGCATTACGCGACCGCCTCCTACGACGAGGCTATTCCTCTACCACCTTACGTAAAGCGTATAATAAGTCCCTGTCACGTTCACGAACCTCTCTCCTCTTTAAAGATAGGAAACCGTCTCCTCCTACAGAAACTGTAAGATTTATTACCACCTACTCTGCACACCATCATGTGTTGCGGAATATCCTAACCAAACATTGGCATCTTTTGGCTGAACATCACACTTTAAATAAATACATCAGACATACACCAGAAGTGGTTTTTCGCAGAGCTCGATCGCTACGTGATCAACTCACTGCGAGTCACTACAACCCCACCAAACCTGCGCGTAGTGGCCCCAATGGCACATTTCAATGTGGGGAATGCCCCCGGTGCCCTTGGGTCCACAAAAGCAGAACAGTGACCCTACCCAACGGAGAAATTCTGGTTCCACGGACTTTCGCGAACTGTGCCACAAAGGGGGTCATCTACCTCATGAAATGTGTATGCAAAGCCTTCTATGTGGGCAAAACTATTAGGGAACTTAGGCAGAGAATCGGTGACCACCTCTACGACTCGGAAAATTGCAAACTGACTACTATCGGCCGACACATCGGACTTTATCATCGATTTGACAATTCTGTGGCCAAATTCCTGGTATTAGAGGTGGTGAAACCCAACCCTCGAGGTGGCGATTGGGATCGCTCGATATTTGCAAATATCGCTCGATATTTGCAAATATTAGCACTTATTAGACATCCGGATCGCTCGATATTGCAGAGGGAGTCCCTCTGGATCGAGCGACTCAACGCCACCACCCCGCCTGGCCTAAACGAGTCGGTGTCCTATAGAGCCTTTTTATGAGTTCTTGTTTATTTTTCTTCCCCCCACCCCTCCCCCCTTCCCCATTCCCCCCCCCTTCTTTCCTCCCCCCTTTTCTTTTTCTTCCCTTTCCCCCCTCTCTCTCCTTCCCCCCCCCTTCCCCCTGGGCCCAATATCTATTCTCTCTTTATTTCATCATGCTGTATTACTTTGTTTTATTATGTTGCTGTTCAAGGTCAGGCTCCCTCCCCCGTTATCAGACTCTGTGGGTGTTCTCGTCCCGATTCTTCTTCTAGGCAACGGACACATGTTCGCCCTGGCAGCCTTTTGGCTGCTTGTGTCTCCTTGTTTGGGAACTGGATTCCCCATGTCGGGAGCGCGCGCTTGCGCAGTAGCACTCACAGTGCACCTGCGCAGTGCGGGCGAGCTGACCCGGTGACGTCAGGGACCGCCTTTGTTTTGCCGTCCCTGACTTCCGGGTTGGGGTGCTTTTATAGCGGCCGGTACACGGCCGCTGTACAAGCCTGCAGTCCTCTGGCGTCGCGCTCAACGAGATAGCAGCATCTGGGTAAGTTTTACCTCTCCCTTCCCTCTCCTTCCCCTTCCCGTCCCTTTCCTTCCATTCCCTCCCTGATGGTTGATCTCTCTCCCCTGCTTCTCTCCCCACTCACGCTGCGCTTGGTTACTATTGTCTCTCCACACACAGTGGCTGCTTGCAGCGCTTGTGTATGCAGCACCTGTGTATGTTTTCTTACCATCTTATTTTTCTATCTCTTCCCTGTTGGGACTACAGATAGCTTGTCACGTCCTTACTCCTTGTACTTGCTACCTATTTCTACCATCTACGGTCTGATACTCCTTACTGCCGCAAGCTATCGCTGTTGTCCCTCTGGTTTGTGGGCATTTTTTCTCCTTCCCCCCTCTCTAGTACCTTAGAGGATAAATTTATCTTACTCTATTACAGCTGCTGTGGTTATTACCCCTCTCGTATAGATCATTCTCTCCACCCTAGTGGAGTCTCCATTATTTACCCATGAGCGCCTGGATCGTTTAAACGTTTTCCCTCTACGATCCTCATCATTGTATGCTCCTCTTTTACTGCCTCTTACCACCCTCGTTGACCATGTTGCAGGGGTAAGTTATGG
The DNA here is from genome assembly GCA_037952925.1 of Lithobates clamitans. Taxonomy (NCBI): domain Eukaryota; kingdom Metazoa; phylum Chordata; class Amphibia; order Anura; family Ranidae; genus Lithobates; species Lithobates clamitans. The sequence goes on from JBBGZY010000079.1 coordinate 6,801,357, forward strand.
CCCTTATTACCTGTGTGCAATCTTTTTTCTTTTTCCCAGTCTTAATTATCCTCACTCTGAATTAACTCTTGGTCTTGCTCACCACTCCACCCCACTACCTTCTTCCTTCCCCTTCTCTTCCCCCCCTCCCCCATCTCTTCCCCCCCCTTCCCCCATCTCCCCCCTCCCCTTCCTCCCCCCTCCCCTTCCTCCCCCCCCCTCCCCCCCCAACTTTCCCCCCTTCCTCTCCCCTAGTCCCCTACCCTCAACCTTTCCTTTTCCCCTTTTCCCTCCCCCTTCCCCCTTTCCCCCTCCCCCCCCTTTCCCTCTCCCTTCCCCCCTCCCTCCCCCCCCGCCCCCTTTTTTCCCCTCTTCCCCCCCCCCTTCTCCCTTTTTCCTCCTTTCTCCCCTCACTACTCTATTTCTAGTCTCTTTCCCCTGCACAACTGGGCTTCAAACTTAGAGCTATGTTATGGGTACCCCCACACTTTACCACGCTTTACCTCATTGTGTGGTTTAATAACCCACACATAAATCAACTTTTTAAATATTTTACCCACCAGAGGCTGTTTTGTTTTCCCCTGTGTTCGTCGCAGGGAGAGCTATATGGGGCCCCACATATCTACAGAGAATACCTGAACGGGTGAGCCTGCCCTTTCTTATACCCGATTTGTATATTATTGTCCAATGTATTGTGTAATGATCTCACTGCCACCATTACAAAAAAACTTTTTTTGCATTTATGAATCTTTGTATACTTATTATCTATTTTTATGCTACATTATAGACTTTACTCTCCTGAGGAAGCGGTGAATACCGCGAAACCGGTCGAGAATCCAAGTCATTGTTGCAATCCTTGTTATTATTGGATGCAATTTATGTGGTTGTAAATTTTGCCTTGTTCTGTACTACAACTGTATATGTTATTGTATCATTGAGATATATTTATCTTTTTTAAAAATGGTTTCCTATTAAAAATCTAGTTTTTATCCTATTATTTTTTTCACCCTTTTTGTACCAATACCTTGTTACCTCCAGTACCGAAATAGTCCCCTGTGGTTTTCCTTTTGTGTGGGGGGTTGGGATATCTGCCGACAGAAGCAGCGAACTGCGGCCCTCCCCACTCCCTACCTCTTTTTGTAGTAGATTGTCGGGATGATGGTACTTTACACTGGGTAATTCAATTATTTAATGGTAGGCGCTTTTCCTTACTGTATACATAGGGTGGATAATACACCCACAACCTCCTGGGACCTTAGGGTGAACAGCAACACCCTTTGACACGTCCTGATTTTTCAGCGCCTGGATTTGTATAATTCTTCTTGATTTTGCCACTAACCGTATTCTTCAGTTTTTCCTTTGTGTATTGTGTCAGCACAACTTACTTTGGGGATTGCCGCCGGCAGCCTGGCACAATATGGATGTTCTAGGCACAGATTGGACGGGCTTTATGTCCAACTTGAAAACCCCCTGTCTGAATGAACATAAAATTGATGATGATATTTCAACATTCTTTGCGCGAATGTTTAAACTCCTTAAACGTAAGTCCCATTTACATTGGCACATTGAATATTTTAAACTCTATGTCAGTGAAAAAGTCTGCCCCTTGGGCCTGAGGGGTCAGATCTTCCCTACCCTTAAGGACCGCTCGGTGGATTTTAAAAAAACCTGGGAGGATATCCTAACTAAAAATAGTCTGGAACTAATCGGATTACTGATTACGCAATATACCCTTGATATGACTCTCCTTGACGGTGATATCGAGCGACTCAATTCTGAATACTCTCACCTGATTGACAATACTGCTTTTAAAACAAAGTGGAAAGATCTTAGAGAACGCTTGGAAATCATGAATAAAGATATCATCGTCAAGAAACAGATTAAATTTGGAAAGGATAAAGCTGCTTTCACTGAGGGTTTGGCCTACCGTTGGCCGGGGAGAGGCCGAGGTAGACGAGGCCCCCCCCGTACCAATAATAGAAACTTTACCACTGACATCGAATCAGACTCATCATTGTCATCCTCGGTATCCTCTTTAAATACCACTCAACCCACCACCTCATCTGCACTTAATGCTTCACGGAAGAGACTCCGCTTTGGAGGCAACACCCCTCCTACAAATCCCCAAAAAGATAAGAAAGGCCCTAGAGGCCCTAGACCCACCCAGGCACCCCCTACACAAACTTCACAGGACACCAATACCCCCATGGAAGGGGCAACTGGTCACTCCACACTGCACGGCACTATTCCTAAAATTTTGAATTCGGGTCTAATGACCAATAAATATACTAAAGTTAATGAGGATGCTATTTTTTTAGACCTAAAAAAACAACAGAGCAACCTAGATGCATACGTTCTAAAACCCCCACCGTCCCAATAACACCTTCCTCCTCACTTTACACTGATCACAATGTCATCAACCTCACCCCCTACACACTTAATAACGAGGAAATCTCGATACTTCAATTAGGATTGGGCTTTTGTCCCCTTGATGCGCTTAAGGTTACTGAAACAATTAAAGATCTTTACTTATTTGCACGTAATTTAACCTTTAGATTCATGTATGATAAAGACCGCATGAATCAGGGACTGGAGCGTGAGCTCACGGAGCGCACCAAGGGTTTCTCAATGGAGGAATTCAGGGCGCTCCGTGACCTAATGCTCCTCTTCGACGAGGGAAACACCGGAGACTCTGCAGCCTCACAGGATAGCATGGATCGTGCTACCAGTTCCCCAAATGTTTCGGTAACAGGGACAGATGCACCTTCTCTCCCTGCACCTAATAGGTGTGACCCCCCGGTCGACCATAGACATATACCCTTACCGAAATCTTTCCGCCTACGATCTCGTAGGTTCCCCGATCTTAACACTTGCCCCGAGATATGGGCTTTCCTGCGAGCCACAATTAGTGACCTCAAGAAACAGAAATGGCCCGAATTCTCCCCAAACCTCGATTCTAGTCAAACTCGAGCCCTCCGGTCCCTACAGCAACGTTCTGATATTGTGATCAAACAATCAGACAAGGGTGGGAATATTGTCCTCATGACCAATCATCAATATCAATCTATGTGCCTTGCTATCTTGAACAACAAACACTGGTATAGACCCATCTCTCCCACTCACATTTTGTCCTTTGCCCAGGAACTCCGGGCTCTTTGCACTGAGGCCTATTTTTCAGGCCTCATTGACAAAGACACCCTGGAGTTCCTGGTCCCCAAATTTCCTCGTACCCCTACCTTTTATTCTCTACCCAAGACTCATAAAGACTTGCATCGCCCTCCCGGAAGACCCATAGTGTCGGGGATAGGTTCCTTAACAGACAATGCAAGCAAATTTGTTGACGCTTTCCTAATGCCCCATGTTCGTAGCCTCCCGTCATACATCAGGGATACCACCGACCTGCTACAACATCTTGAAGGTATCCAGATCCCTCCTGACGCCCTGCTCGTGGCTGTTGATATTGAGGCCTTGTACTCTAGTATCCCCCACGAGCAGGGCGTACGGACGGCTGGATCCTTCCTAGCTGAACAAGATACAACGACCTGGCCCCTAAATCAGTTCATATTGACACTCTTGTACTTTATTTTAACCAAGAACTATTTTACTTTTGATGATCAGCTATTTTTGCAAATACAAGGTGTTGCAATGGGGACTTCCTGCGCCCCAGCATATGCTAACTTATATCTAGGGGGCTGGGAGCGACAGATTCATGCTCATGACCAATACACGGAGTTCCTAGATGATATCTTGGTATGGTTCCGTTTTATTGATGACCTATTCATGGTCTGGTCGGGCTCCAGGGAAAAACTTTTACAGTTTCTACGTCAACTTGATAACAACGATCTAAATCTCAAATTTACCTTTAAAATCGAGACGGAACAAATCCCCTTTCTAGATCTATTAATCATCAAACAACCCGACGGTACCCTAGGAACGGACCTCTATAGAAAACCCACGGCGGGTAATACTTTATTATTTGCCACAAGCGCCCATCCTACGTCCTTGATACAGAGCATACCTTATGCCCAATATCTACGGCTACGCAGGAACTGCTCACATGACCCTGATTTCAAACGCCAGGCTAAAGCATTACGCGACCGCCTCCTACGACGAGGCTATTCCTCTACCACCTTACGTAAAGCGTATAATAAGTCCCTGTCACGTTCACGAACCTCTCTCCTCTTTAAAGATAGGAAACCGTCTCCTCCTACAGAAACTGTAAGATTTATTACCACCTACTCTGCACACCATCATGTGTTGCGGAATATCCTAACCAAACATTGGCATCTTTTGGCTGAACATCACACTTTAAATAAATACATCAGACATACACCAGAAGTGGTTTTTCGCAGAGCTCGATCGCTACGTGATCAACTCACTGCGAGTCACTACAACCCCACCAAACCTGCGCGTAGTGGCCCCAATGGCACATTTCAATGTGGGGAATGCCCCCGGTGCCCTTGGGTCCACAAAAGCAGAACAGTGACCCTACCCAACGGAGAAATTCTGGTTCCACGGACTTTCGCGAACTGTGCCACAAAGGGGGTCATCTACCTCATGAAATGTGTATGCAAAGCCTTCTATGTGGGCAAAACTATGAGGGAACTTAGGCAGAGAATCGGTGACCACCTCTACGACTCGGAAAATGGCAAACTGACTACTATCGGCCGACACATCTGACTTTATCATCGATTTGACAATTCTGTGGCCAAATTCCTGGTATTAGAGGTGGTGAAACCCAACCCTCGAGGTGGCGATTGGGATCGCTCGATATTGCAGAGGGAGTCCCTCTGGATCGAGCGACTCAACGCCACCACCCCGCCTGGCCTAAACGAGTCGGTGTCCTATAGAGCCTTTTTATTCTTGTTTATTTTTCTTCATACCCCCCCCTCTTCTTTCCTTCACCCTTTTCTTTTTCTTCCCTTTCCCCCCTCTCTCTCCTTCCCCCCCCCTCCCCCCTGGGCCCAATATCTATGTACTGACCATGTCTGCCTAAGTTCCATCCTCCAAAGTTATGGGTGGCTGACACTCCACATAACTTTATACAATAATTGTATATAATATTTGTTTTATTCTCTCTTTATTTCATCATGCTGTATTACTTTGTTTTATTATGTTGCTGTTCAAGGTCAGGCTCCCTCCCCCGTTATCAGACTCTGTGGGTGTTCTCGTCCCAATTCTTCTCCTAGGCGACGGACACATGTTCGCCCTGGCAGCCTTTTGGCTGCTTGTGTCTCCTTGTTTGGGAACTAGATTCCCCGTGTCGGGAGCGCGCGCTTGCGCAGTAGCACTCACAGTGCACCTGCGCAGTGCGGGCGAGCTGACCCGGTGACGTCAGGGACCGCCTTTGTTTTGCCGTCCCTGACTTCCGGGTTGGGGTGCTTTTATAGCGGCCGGTACACGGCCGCTGTACAAGCCTGCAGTCCTCTGGCGTCGCGCTCAACTAGATAGCAGCATCTGGGTAAGTTTTACCTCTCCTTCCCCTTCCCGTCCCTTTACTTCCATTCCCTCCCTGATGGTTGATCTCTCTCCCCTGCTTCTCTCCCCACTCACGCTGCGCTTGGTTACTATTGTCTCTCCACACACAGTGGCTGCTTGCAGCGCTTGTGTATGCAGCACCTGTGTATGTTTTCTTACCATCTTATTTTTCTATCTCTTCCCTGTTGGGACTACAGATAGCTTGTCACGTCCTTACTCCTTGTACTTGCTACCTATTTCTACCATCTACGGTCTGATACTCCTTACTGCAGCAAGCTATCGCTGTTGTTCCTCTGGTTTGTGGGCATTTTTTCTCCTTCCCCCCTCTCTAGTACCTTAGAGGATAAATTTATCTTACTCTATTACAGCTGCTGTGGTTATTACCCCTCTCGTATAGATCATTCTCTCCACCCTAGTGGAGTCTCCATTATTTACCCATGAGCGCCTGGATCGTTTAAACGTTTTCCCTCTACGATCCTCATCATTGTATGCTCCTCTTTTACTGCCTCTTACCACCCTCGTTGACCACGTTGCAGGGGTAAGTTATGGCCCTTATTACCTGTGTGCAATCTTTTTTCTTTTTCCCAGTCTTAATTATCCTCACTCTGAATTAACTCTTGGTCTTGCTCACCACTCCACCCCACTACCTTCTTCCTTCCCCTTCTCTTCCCCCCCCCTCCCCCATCTCTTCCCCCCCCTTCCCCCATCTCCCCCCTCCCCTTCCTCCCTCCCCCCCCCTCCCCCCCCAACTTTCCCCCCTTCCTCTCCCCTAGTCCCCTACCCTCAACCTTTCCTTTTCCCCTTTTCCCCTTTTCCCTCCCCCTTCCCCCTTTCCCCCTCCCCCCCTTTCCCTCTCCCTTCCCCCCTCCCCCCCCCCGCCCCCTTTTTTCCCCTCTCCCCCCCCCTCTCCCTTTTTCCTCCTTTCTCCCCTCACTACTCTATTTCTAGTCTCTTTCCCTTGCACAACTGGGCTTCAAACTTAGAGCTATGTTATGGGTACCCCCACACTTTACCACGCTTTACCTCATTGTGTGGTTTAATAACCCACACATAAATCAACTTTTTAAATATTTTACCCACCAGAGGCTGTTTTGTTTTCCCCTGTGTTCGTCGCAGGGAGAGCTATATGGGGCCCCACATATCTACAGAGAATACCTGAACGGGTGAGCCTGCCCTTTCTTATACCCGATTTGTATATTATTGTCCAATGTATTGTGTAATGATCTCGCTGCCACCATTACAAAAAAACTTTTTTTGCATTTATGAATCTTTGTATACTTATTATCTATTTTTATGCTACATTATAGACTTTACTCTCCTGAGGAAGCGGTGAATACCGCGAAACCGGTCGAGAATCCAAGTCATTGTTGCAATCCTTGTTATTATTGGATGCAATTTATGTGGTTGTAAATTTTGCCTTGTTCTGTACTACAACTGTATATGTTATTGTATCATTGAGATATATTTATCTTTTTTAAAAATGGTTTCCTATTAAAAATCTAGTTTTTATCCTATTATTTTTTTCACCCTTTTTGTACCAATACCTTGTTACCTCCAGTACCGAAATAGTCCCCTGTGGTTTTCCTTTTGTGTGGGGGGTTGGGATATCTGCCGACAGAAGCAGCGAACTGCGGCCCTCCCCACTCCCTACCTCTTTTTGTAGTAAACGGTAAAGTATAAAAAATTGCATACCTGAAAAGCAAACATGATAAAACATAATAACAATAAAACATTGCAGAACAGAATACAGTAAAAAAGAGCAGAACAATAGAGAAAGAATAGAGAGAGAACAATAAAACGACAACTATTTTTTTTTTTTTATATTTTTTTGTGTTTTTTTTTTTACACTTTTTTTGTAACTGTAACTTTTGTAACTGTAACCGATTCCAGGTTTGGGTCTCTCAAAATGCGATGGCATCTTGGGAGACCCAGTGAAAGTGTGCCTAGTCTGTGCAATGCTGTACCCTACGCTAATACTCAACTAGTGTATGATAGCGTTCAAAACATTCACCAATGCAAAGACCAGGATTGTCAGGACAGGAGGGACAATAATAGCGGGTGTCACGCCTATATCTGCGCTTGCTGCAGACACTACATCTTTTTTGGGGGGGTTCGTTGGGTAGGGGTACTCGGGAGGACATAAAAAAAATGCCTCTCATGCAGCCGACTGCATTTGGTTGGGGATGTGAATGGGGGAAGTATGGGCGCTGCAGAAGTGGTGGGTTGCCAATTAGGATTGGCGAATGCAGCAGGAAGGGCATTATGGGCACGATGGGCCTGTTTGTCTTCTTCTTGGTGGCAGCGGGACACTACTTGTGCTTGCCACCTCACCAGCTTGAACTGCACTTATGGGACTCGCCACGTCACCAAGTATTACTGCAGTGCTGGTTTGACTATGACCAGGGTGTACTAGGCCACTGGTGCTTGCCAGTTCCCCAAAACGCTACCAAAAAACTGTTAGCGATCGCAGGGATCAGGCCTGACTCTGCGAACGCTGCAGTTATGCGTTTAGTGTTTTGTAAGTGACAGTGATCGATTGATACTGCACTTGGGTGGGCTGGGCTGGGCGGAGGGGCAAAACGCAGGTGCTAGCAGGTATCTGGGCTGATCCCGCTAACACTGCGTTTTTGGGAACCCTAAACAGCTGGGAACGCTAGTATAGATCTGATCGGATCAGATATTGATCCGTTTAGGTACTATACCACTAAGGGAGGCGTATGGTGCGTGCGTGGGTGTTATCGCTACTGGCGCTAACCTGACGCTGCCTGGGGCTGGTGCTTGCCAGTTCATCAAAACGCTACCAAAAAAACTGTTAGTGATCGCAGGGATCAGTCCTGACTCTGCGAACGCTGCAGTTATGCATTTAGTGTTTTGTAAGTGACAGTGATCGATCAATACTGCACTTGGGTGGGCTGGGCAGGGCCGGGTGGAGGGGCAAAACGCAGGTGCTAGCAGGTATCTGGGCTGATCCCGCTAATACTGCGTTTTTGGGAACCCTAAACTGCTGGGGACACTAATATAGATCTGATCGGATCAGATATTGATCTGTTCAGATACTATACCACTAAGGGAAGTGTATGCTGCGTGCGTGGGTGTTAGCGGTACTGACGCTAACCTGACGCTGCTTGGGGCGACGCAGACCTTATCTGACCCTAAAACCTAAGTTATATCACCGCCGGGCGATCAAGGGGCCAAACCTTTACTAGGTTATAAACGGCGGGTGCCCTGACACTATAAAAAAAACCCGAACTAACCAGCGTCACCCGTAACAGTTATACGGTGATCACTGGTGAAAGTGTTAACTAAGGGGTTAAAACCTTTATTAGGTAGTATATGGGGGTCCCTGACGCTATAAAATGCTGACGGTGAACCTAAATATTTACCTCTCTAACTAGCATCACCAATACACTATACAGCGATCAGAAAAATGATCGCTTAGTGACACTGGCGACGGGGGGGTTATCAAGGGGTTAAAACTTTATTAGGGGGTTAGGGGGGTACCCTAGACCTTAAGGGGGCTAACACTAACTGCCCTACCACACTAACTGTCACAAACTGACCCGAATGCAGTAATCAGAAAAAAAAACTGCTTGGTGTCAGTGTGACAGGGGGGAGGGGTGATTAGGGGATGATCGGGGGGATCGGGGGGTAAAGGGGGGTGTACAGTATGCCTGGCATGTTCTACTGTGTGTGTAGTGTTTGTGCACACGTAGCGATGTCTTCTCTCCTCGGCGCCGGAACAGAAAACACCGAGCCGAGGAGAGATGACATCACTTCCTCCACTTCTGTTTACTATGCAGAAGCCGAGGAAGCCTGTCATTCGCCAGGAGCGATCGCGAGGGGGAGCCATGAATGAGCGGCTTCCTCCTCACCTCTCATCGCTCCTGACGAGAATCCGATCGCCGCAGGCACCGGGGGGGTCCGATCGGACCCCCCGCCCGCGGGAAGGCAAGGACGTACCTGTAAGTCCTTTTGCCTGCCCGTGCCATTCTGCCGACGTACATTGTCGTGCGGCAGTCGGCAAGTGGTTAAAGGATTGATTCATCTTTTTAAAAAAATATATTAAAAATGCGGGTAAAAAAATGTGAATGTATTATTTTTTTGGAGCCTGTAAAGTATTTCACCCATCAGATCAGCATATTGTGGGTGAAATATCAGGCTCCAGCAGGCTCTCAGCATGGCTGCCTGACCATACTTAGTACGAGCAGGCAGTTATTTGAGAGCAAGAATGTAAAAAACAGCAAGAAGCGCCAATCTAAGTGCAGTATCATGAAACTTTAATGAGATAATTATAAACGGACAAACAGCCAAATGGCTACTCACAAAATGAAATAGGTTAAGGCAAGGACAAGTGGTGGGTCCAGGGACGTCCTCCTCAGATGTGGGCAAAGTGCATGGTGCAGGTATTCCTGGAAGCGCTGTCCACGTTAGGATGTACAAGTAGTCACCGGGGTCACCGCTGGGCGCTAGGCTGCAAAACGATGGAGGTGTCCGCAGAGACAGCCAGCGTCTAAGCAGACATGGAGAGCCAGAGCTGTCGCAGTAGACGGGAACCGGAAGATGAGCATGGAACGCAAGGCACTAGTCCGGGAACCAACAAAACGGAAGTGACGTATGGACGTGTCGGATGACGCGTTTCAATGCTTCCGCATTTTCTTCAGATCCGATAGGCTAATACAACAGGTGTCCTTTTATGGGAACTATGGAGTCAGTAACTAGGCAACGGCTTCTTATCCTGGCTGCATCAATCCGGATGAGGAGGAGAAGGAGAACACAGCCGCCGCTGTGTTCTCCTTCTCCTCCTCATCCGGATCGATGCAGCCAGGATAAGAAGCCGTTGCCTAGTTACTGACTCCATAGTTCCCATAAAAGGACACCTGTTGTATTAGCCTATCGGATCTGAAGAAAATGCGGAAGCATTGAAACGCGTCATCCGACACGTCCATACGTCACTTCCGTTTTGTTGGTTCCCGGACTAGTGCCTTGCGTTCCACGCTCATCTTCCGGTTCCCGTCTACTGCGACAGCTCTGGCTCTCCATGTCCGCTTAGACGCTGGCTGTCTCTGCGGACACCTCCATCGTTTTGCAGCCTAGCGCCCAGCGGTGACCCCGGTGACTACTTGTACATCCTAACGTGGACAGCGCTTCCAGGAATACCTGCACCATGCACTTTGCCAACATCTGAGGAGGACGTCCCTGGACCCACCACTTGTCCTTGCCTTAACCTATTTCATTTTGTGAGTAGCCATTTGGCTGTTTGTCCGTTTATAATTATTTCATTAAAGTTTCATGATACTGCACTTAGATTGGCGCTTCTTGCTGTTTTTTACATTGTTGTTTCAGAGTTGCCTGCTTCCACTCTCAAGTGAGCTGCCGCTGGTGCTTTTTATCAGATCTTTAATTTTAGTGACTATTTTCATATATATGTATATATATATATATATAATTTTTTTATATATATATATATAATTTTATTGACTATCACACCCTGGATTTTTTTCACATTTACTTTGGACTCTTTATATGCATGTTTTGTATGTTCTAGCGCCATTTATCCTTTCTGTATTTGAGAGCAAGAAGATCAATGGACTACGAGGACCCTCACCAGTGTCCACATAGTTTATTGAAAACTACAAGCCATCAGCCACAATGGCTGACGGTACTTGTAGGCATTCATGCATTCATTCACAGGAAAATGTAAATAAATGACGTAGCCACGTGGGTGGAGCTCTGCATGGCAGTGCTGTCTTCAAATAGTGACAGTGGGTAGCAGGGGGTAGGGGGGGACCTGAAGATGCTGGAACATGTTCCATAAGTGAACTTATCCTTTAATAGTAACCAGGGTGCACACCTGATCTGGTTAATGTGAGTGCATTTGCACTATTTATCTTTTCAGTTTAATAAAGTGTTTTACTGTACCAGTTGTGTGCTTCCCTTTGTTTCCTTATATTTTGAAAAAATCTAATGATACAGATAGTACTGAACATCCAAATTATTAAAACGTAAAAAATTTGGGTCATCCTCTACCATTTCCTTTAACACAAAACTGGACACTGAAGGTACAAGAGATAAATGCAGTTGTATGAAAATCAGGTTAGATAAATAATTACATCACAAATTATACATGAGGTATATATGTAAATGTTTTCACATAAGATTCAGACAGCTTTCACATAACATTTACACTTTTTTCTAATTGGAGACAGCTGGAAAATCTATGAATCGTGTTTGAAAGCAGTTATCTATAAATAGACCGCCATAGTGTACATAGAAACATTTTTAAAAATGTGGAAGTAAAACCCAAAACAAATATTTGCTAGGAAGTAGGGTATATTGATAGAAAAGATGTTAAGTTTTTTTAAATCTATAAACTGACTTTGGTGCATAGTACAATGTACAGTCAGTACAGAAATGGAGCCAGGTGCTTATATATAAATCCAAAGTGTGAAAGTTACACCAGTGCCTGCAAGATGGGGGGGAACTAGAACAAGAGAAATACATATGACACTTGCAGGAAAAGAGTGGATGTGGGGAGCTCGGAACCTTACATCGCTGAAGGAGAGCAGACCCAGAGGTAAGTATACCCTCTAACATCCTTTACATTCACTTAAAATGTAATGCATATTTATATAATTTTGTACATCAAACAAGGGAATTGGGAGGGGGTAGCCTTATTAAATATGAACTGAAAACTTAACAACTTCTGGTTTTTTGACTCTGTCCCTGCTTTCTCCCTTCCCACATAGATGAATACTTGCACAAGTATTTTTGGAAATGTAAGGACAATATATGGGGGTCTGCTATAGCAATCAAACATTTTTTTTTTAATTCCAAGCACCCAGAAGCAGTGATTTTTTGTTTTTTAAATTAAAGTTTTCTAAAGTACAAAACAAATAGTGACTTGTCATAAAAACATTCTGTAAACAAAACAGAGTAATACAAGAGGTACATAGGTCATGAAAGTACCTTAACTCAGAGTTAAGGTTGGCTTGTTAGGTGGAGACATTTGAAAGTGGTAAACCATAAATTGATAGAGCACTGCTGAATGAGTAAATAGTAGTTAGGGGGTGTTGGACATATAAGGTAGGTAAGACGGTGCTTACAAGTTAGCACTGGTCAGATTGGGTGTGGATAAAGCACAGAAGCCTCAGAAACGGTAATGAGTAGTGGAAGGTTCAGGCACTTAGGGTGTTTCCATTGTTTTTGAAATGCTGGGAATTAAAGATGTGCTTTTGCATACATATATTCCACCAATCAATTGTTATTCAAGATAGAGATAATTTCCAAAATGGAGGGGAGTGAGGGGCTTTCCAGTTTTTGGCAATAGCCAGGTGGGTGGCTATAAATACTTGAGAGATGACAGTGTGGGAGAATCGGGACCAGGTATCTATATCCAAACCCAATAGAACCATCTGTGGTGAAAGGGAAAAATGGATTGGTATAACAAAAGAGAACAACTTAGTAAGAGTGGACCAAAATCAGGGGAGTACTGGACAGTTCCACCAAATGTTTAGGGAAGATTATGAATTTCCACTGTTTCTCCAGCATAAGTTAGTGATAGAGGGGTAAATGCTAGCAAGTTTAGATTGGGTAAGATACCAATTATGAAACATTTTCTGGACGTATACCCAGTGTAGTATGCAGTGGGAGGTCTTTAAAGGCATATCAAGGGAACAATACTATTATTGGGGAGTGTAAGTGCATTTTAGCAGTTGCTCCCAATGTAGCATCCATGGAGGAGTAGTGCTTTTTTTTAAAGTACTGACATCGATGCTTGTAAGCAGGTTAAAATGCTGGTTAGTGAGACAGCTGCTGCCCCAGCCGGGAGGGAAAGTGTTAACTCTGTGCTGAGCTCTTCCACTCCCCATGAGCTGTTAATAAAAGGGGGAGGACTCTGCCCAGACAGACACAGTCTGGATTGGAAAAGACACACACAAGACCCAGCTTGTAATCACTTTACAGAGTTACTGCTGCTGCAGCTACAATAGAGGCTGTCCCATCTCCCACAGGTGTCTGTGAAACCTCAACAAAGGTTTCACAGACACCTGTGGGAGATGGGACAGCCTATTTCAGTGAGGGAATTGTTTTTGACACTCTCTCAGTGAGTGGTCCGTCTCCCACAGCATCAGGAGCAGATCAGCACCGCAGAGGTTCTCAGCCTGTGCACAGGTATAGAAGAGCAAGCATTAATTGATTGCATGCATGGAACCCACACTAGGTGCCTGGACAGGTGGAGTGCCCATCAGCTTACGATGTCCTTCCTAAATGCAAGTGACAGCAGTGCTGTACATTAACATGAAGAGAGTTAACTAGAGTTTGGTCATCTGGTTTTATGGGCTCCATCAATCCATACTGATATAGGCAGACGTTCTGACCATTTTATAGAATTGATGACAGAATGAGAAATTTTTAATAGGAGAAATATTTCCATATTCTTGATAGGTTAATATGTGAGAAGTCTTTTTTCTGAGGCATGTTGGCACCTTCATACATCAAAGAGATCTGCAGCGAGGATTAAGTTAAGTGCTATGCCTTCTCCTGGGATTGAAAGTATCACACAGACTGTTAGAATTTGCTTTAACCACTTCAGCCCCGGAAGGATTTGCCCCCTTAATGACCAAGCCATTTTTTGCGATATGGCAAAAAATTTTAACTGACATTTATGTGGTTGTGCGACACTGTACCCAAACAAAATTGATGTCTTTTTTTCCCCACAAATAGAGATTTCTGTTGGTGGTATTTAACAACTTCCCGACCGGCGCACGCCGATGTACGTCGGCAGAATGGCACGGCTGGGAAAATGGACTTACAGGTACGTCCATTTGAATTCTCCGCCGTGCCATTGCGTGCGCGCCGGTCAGGAGCTCCATGAGTCAGGTCGCGGGTCCCGCCGACTCGATCGCCGCGGGGATACCCGTGATCGCCTCACGGAGAGGATGAATGGGGAGATGCTGATGTAAACAGCATCTCCCCATTCTGCCTAGTGACAAATGTCACTGATCACAGCTCCCTGTCATTGGGAGCAGTGATCAGCGTAGTGACACACACAGCCCATCTCCCCTACAGTTAGAATCACTCCCCTAGGACATACTTAAGCCCTCCCCGCCCCCTAGTGGTTAACCCCTTCACTGCCAGTGTCATTTACACAGTAATCAGTGCATTTTTAATCACACTGATCGCTGTATAAATGACAATGGTCCCAAAAATGTGTCAAAAATGTCCGACATGTCCGCCATAACGTCGCAGTCACAATATAAATCGCTGATAGCCGCCATTACTAGTAAAAAAAAAATATTTATAAAAATGCCATAAAACTATCCCCTATTTTGTAAACGCTATAACTTTTGCGCAAACCAATCAATAAACGCTTATTGTGATTTTTTTTTACCAAAAATATGTAGGAGAATACGATCGGCCTAAACTGAGGATAAAAATGTTTTTTTATATATTTTTGGGGGATATTTATTATAGCAAAATGTAAAAAATTATGCGTTTTTTTTAAATTGTCGCTCTTATTTTGTTTATAGCGCAAAAAATAAAAATCGTAGAGGTGATCAAATACCACCAAAAGAAAGCTTTATTTGTGGAAAAAAAAGGACACCAATTTTGTTTGAGAGCCACATCGCACGACCGCGCAATTGTCAGTTAAAGCGACACAGTGCCGAATCGCAAAAAGTGCTCTGGTCAGGAAGGGGGTAAAATCTTCCGGAGCTGAAGCGGTTAATAACCTCTGCGTTTTATTTATTTTTTGTGCTATAAACAAAAAAATACTGTCAAATTTATTCATCAGTTTAGGCCGATATATATTCTTCTACATATTTTTGGTAAAAAAAAATTGCAATGGGCTTTGCACAAAAGTTATCTTGTCTACTTTTATTTTTTTATTGTTTTACTGGTAATGGCGGCGAACTGTGATTTTTAGGAGGACTGCTATAATGCAGCGGATAAATCTTACTCCAAATTACACTTTTTGTGGGCCAGTGACATTATTACATTGATCAGTGCTGATCAGTGTAAAAATGTCACTGGCAAGGTAGGGGTTAACACTAGGGGGTGATCAAGGGGTTAAGTGTGTTCCCTAGGTGCGTTCTAACTGTAGGGGGAATGGGCTACAAGGGACATGAAAGAAATCGCTGCTCCCAATCACTGGATCCCTAGTATCACTGGATTCCTAGCATAGTATGTAGGAAAGGAAGGATACTAAATTTTTAATACAGATTACACCACCACTTTAGACTTTAACAGTGTTTGCATGTTTGCACAAATTTTTTGTCTGTCCGCATGTTCTGGTGCGAACTGAAACGGGGGGGTTCAGTTCATCCCTAGTCTTTGCATGCAATGTGTATTGCAGCTAGTGGTCTTAGCTTCCATCCACATCATACTGTAGCATTTTAAGGCTAACTTTAAATCTCATATTGTAGGTTAATAAAATAGTTACTGCTGCATATTTGGTGGTCATGCCCATGTATCCAAACCTTCTCACAGGTAACCACCTATAATTTGGATCACATCCCAGCTCAATTCCTCTCACACCACTCCTCCCTCACACATAAAGCATACTTCAAATCCCTAGCTATGCATATGGTCAATGATGTGAAACAATGCATACCGATCCACTAGGGTACACCTCAATCCACCTCAATTAAGGAATGGCTTGCCAAGATCAGCAAAAAATCCCATCTCTAGCACCTACCTACCTAGAGGGTGCTACACTCAGCCCCCACCAAAATCCAGCCAGTCCCTTGGCTGGGAAAATTGAAAAATGGCTCCCGGACCCAGGAGCAAGGGCATCCCATTAGATAAATTGGAAGGAAGAAAGGGAAATAACTTGGACGGGAAATATGTACAAATAAATACATACAAAAATATATATAAAAATTTCTGGCAAGTATTTACAACATGTACACATTAAACAGTTCTACCTATAGGTTCCTGCAGCTAACAATCACATAATCACAATACCGATTTTGAGCAAAAGCATCTCTCCCTCAAGAGAGATACTTTACTTGGAGAATCTTGTCTCCAGCCAGAGGGGGATGGACAGCCGTCTCATCCCAGTACATCCTAAAAGGAAACAAAACACCACAAGATCCTAAACTGACTTCTATCTACATACTTTACAAAGTATTCTGTCAGTGGGGGGTTTGACAGAAACATCAATACCAAAACCCGATTGCATTAATTTTAGCAGACATTTCTCTTTCTTATTCTGTCAGTAGGGGGTTATAACCTGCTGACAGAAATAAGTGGAGAATAAAAAACTTAAATCAATAGCAGTGGACAGTTTGGAATTCCTGGTGGGAAGGGCCCCTCTCCGGACTAACAGGTTCCTTAAAGAGTTTGATTCAAGGATCAGACCTCACCCTAAGTGTCCTTGCAATAGGGAAAGGTTCATCCATTGGGCACAACCAGGGTGGCAGGCTGGTCTTATCCTGCAAAGTCAGGGAGAGAAGGAACACACATACTATGCTACCTTCACAGCAGTCTATGTGGAAATTTCAAAGGTGGGCTGTACATACCAACAGTCTCTCACGCATAGAAATTTGGGTCAGGCAGTCTCTTCCTACCTCCCCCTTCCTCCCTGATGGAGACTGAAGGGCTCTTCATAGGCTGTCCTGCCTTCACGATAAGCACCCGGTCTTGATAAATTGCTCTCTTTCAGCACAATATGGCACCTGCAAAGGCTTGGGGATATGCAAATAGTCCCAGACCATATCATCCTCCCACCCTCCCCGGGAGCTCTTGATGACATCCATGGTCTCAGTAGGGACATAAGGGTATTTCAGACCCCACTCCAAAGCAACTTTCCGATGCACCTCCCGCTGGAACCTGGAAAACTTGGGCAGTTCCTTGGGTTTCCCTTTTCCTGGCAGGACACATACTTTGTGGGACCTCACAACCAACTGCCTGTATGCAGGTGCTCTTGTCTGGGTGGTGGAAGGTCTGTTCAAAAAGAGCTGTCTGCTGCTGACAGGGGCTCCTGCAGCTTCTTCAGTTCGCATAGCTGGCTCTGGCACATCTCCACTCTCGGACTGAATCTCCAGGACCTGGGAACCTCTTGTCTCCTATGCCTCCTATGAGATGACCACTCCGCTAGCCTCTCCAGGGACCCAAACTTTGCTTGTAATCTGGTGGGACCCCAATTTATGGCCCTGCCCTCGCATTCCCCTTCTGGATCGCCTGGGGGTGCATCCCCCTCCAACACTGGCTCCTTCCAGAAAGGGTTAGCAATGCGCACAGGGCCAGCTGGCATTTCAGTGACATCTGGCTCCTGTATGGCTGTACTCACAGTAACCAGGTCCCGACCAGGCCGCAGGCCACAGCATACTTTTCTTCCCTTATGCCACTAATCTTCACAGGGGAGTCAACATGCTCTGACTCTGCTCAACCTTTCAGGGATGATTCCAGGCCCTCTCTGGCCTTCCGGGACTTCCGTGGCTGCACCCGACACAGTCCTAAGTGCAGGATCACATTGTAGTACTGTGACTCCTGCTGGCTGGATGCAATCGGGTGAGCGGTTTGCCACAATGGCCACACCGGATCTATGCACTGACCACCATGGTCAGTATCTGGCACTCTGGACAAAGCAGGCACAGTCGTTTCATACCATCCACCATCCCAAGGGCGAATCCCCTGCAATGCTCTAACCGGACACCAGTGTCCACCAGTGTCCGCTCCTGCAGATCAGGCAACCAGGTCAGCGCTGGATATTCACATCCACCCTCCACCATCTTGCTCCCCTACCTCATGGTGTCTGCTAGCAGGTAATGCTGGGTCTCCTCCAGGGTGTGGAACCGCCCCCAGGGTTCAAAACAGGCTGGCGTCTGTACAACTGATAGGCAGACCCCTCCTCTGGTGTGCTGGTGTGCCTTGTTAGATGAACTGAAGTTAGCAGGTATGCTGATACTAGCAGGACTTGTCCAGGTATGTCGCTCATCACAGACCATGCCCGAGCAACTGGGGACTAATGACCATTGACTTTTTCAGTGGTTACCGGTAGCAACAATAAAGTTTGTAGCCCATGCCTCACTGAAGGGAACATCTGTAGCACAATCACCCCAGGCAACAGTAGACACTTCCAGGCATACTTTACTGTTAAAAGCAGGGGTTTGAAGCATAAGTTCAAGATGTCTAGCATCAGCAGAATGCTGGACATATTTGTAATCCAAGGTGGGAAGTCCAGTAGTAGCAGAGCGTTTGATGTATTTGTAATCCAAAGGTGCGGTTACCCGGCGTGTTTGCCACGGGTGACAGCACATAATAAACAGTTCCTGTGTTGCAGGATTGGCACAAGTGTCCTTCCCAGCACTGGTTGGGGCAACTGGGTTTGCAGGTAGCAATAATTGGCAAACGGCTCCCACTGGTGTCTATGGGCAATGGCACTGTATATACTGTAGTATTGAATAGCAGGCAGAGCACATAAGTCCTTCCTCTAGGTTCCGTGGTGGAATAAAGTACAGTTCCCCGGTTCAATAAACTTTGGCTGCTAGGGGCAACAGCTGGCAGGTTACCTGTGAACAGGTGGTTTCGGAATAAGCCCCCAAATGTAGTGGTACCCCCGTAGGGGCTGCTAAGTTGTGTGGCCCACCTGTCACCCTGCCCAGCCCGGCATTCAAGACAGAAAACAGTCCATGTGCTTGGTTTTCTATTTTATTGAGGGATTTGAACTTGGATGTGGTATAGAAAGTATGGGATGCCAAATTGAATTTTGCAGAACTTGCTGGGACAACTATATACATGCTGGTATATACACTCCATTTCTCCTCCTGAATATTGCTTCCTCTCTAATGTTCACTCCTCTCCCCTCCTGCACAGCACTTCCTCTTTAATCTCCAGGCACAGCTAGCACAAAGTGGTTAGGCCTGACACTGGCTCAGACAGGCCTTAGCAATTGCCTTTTGCAGGCAGGGATCACTGGCCCCTTTAGCGTGTAGCAATAGATAGTTCATGGTGCTAGCTGCCCTAACTTTGATTACTAAGCCCAGTAACCCATCTTCAGTCCCTGTAAGCCCTCCTGGCTGCAGCTGCCCCTCTCCACTGCTCATTATATCACAGTCCACTCTGCTGGCTCTGCACCCATCCCAGACTGCATTGCTCCTAGTCATCAAGGGCATGCCTTCCCAGTCCTCCTGACTGTGCATGTCACTGACGAGCCCTCCTGGCTCTGACCAGTTGTTCCACTCCTTGGAGACTTGCCCAGCAATGCTCTCTCCTGCTGTCCTCTCTTGCTCTTCCTGTGCCTCCTGTCCAGAACACCTTCATGATTTCTTGAAGGGCCCCGTCCGCACCCGAGCCTAGGTTCAAGGTCACCCCCCCAGACTGGGGTGCTCCCTCAAAGGTCTAGCATTCAATCCCTAAGCTTTGAACAACTCCAACTCCTCCCCAGCTGGGCTGACCCCAAGTATTTAAGGAAGTCTTCCCCCCATAAATCCAGTTTGGGGATTGGTCAGGGCTCCTTAGAATACACCAGGCAGATCCACCTCTCCTCTCCTCCTCTCTTTCTAGAATCTTCTATAAAGAAGAGGGAGGTCTCATTGATGCTGCCTATGAGTTACCAGCTGCAACCCTGAGCCACTCCCAGCCGAGAATGAAAACAACAAACAGGCCAGACTGTCAGCCAGGCCTGCTTAAATTTCCCTACCTTACAAAAAATGCTATCTCTAGCACCTACCTACCTAGAGGGTGCTACATAGATAAAGAACTCTTCATTTCTATGTATAGGCTGTTTAAAAAAGCTTCCTTGTTAAGATTTGGACCAAATGGTAGTACTGAGTAAAGTAATGTGACTCATGGCTCCTGGAAATGAAAACGGTGATGTAGTCATCCAATGCTCATTAAACATAAGTAAAGCACTCAAATGAACTCACCACAATAATCTCGATAGATAATGGGCTCTGGATAATCCATGTGTGAGGATAGTTCAGGTGTGTGTCTCTGTCATTCAGCAACTTCCAAGGTAAAACAAGTTTACTGAATGAAGTAACACCCAGAAAAAAAATTCTATGGTGATGGTATCTTACATGGTGCACACTCTCTACAGTGTGGCACAGTGTCTGCAGGTAACATTGAAGCAGAAGGAATGGCACTGTTCCAATGATGACAAGGAAGGAAGCTACCAATGTTCTAAGACATCTAGTGAGCCAATTCTTTCCATTTATCATTTTTTATTGATTTTACAAAGGAAATACAGAGTATAATTTCGAGATTGTACGTCGTGCAACGACATTTGATTAAACATATGTGATATAAACATATAAACATAAGTCTACAAACAGTGTTTAAATGTAACCAGTAGTAAACATGTATTGGTGAGAGTGTTATTGAGTACATTTAGGCCATTCCGCTGGAGGGGCACCCCATGTGGGATCTTTAGTGCCCCTGAAGCGGAGAGGCCTTTCCGAACATATCCAAACATGTTCACCATATTTGTCTATTAAGAACTTTGTGATTTGAGTAGAAATGTCTCCCAGTAGAGTTGCACATATTGCTCGGTCAAGAAAGTGAGATCTAAGGTGTTGTGCTACTATGTGGGGTGTGCAGTTTTAGTCCAATCATTCCATGGTTGCCAGTTTTTGTGTGCTCGTGCTGCATGGCCTGTGTATTCTGCAGTTGTTATCTCATAGCTGTAGTGCAGGGCTACGGTGTCTACAACTTGGGTTAATGTCGGGGGATTGTCGGACTTCCATTGTCTAGCAATATTGAGTCTGGCCGCCAGTAGAATATGTGTGATTATAAGTCTGGATGTGGGGTGTATTTCTTCTATATTTAAGTTTAAGATTGCAAGCGCCGGTTGTGGATGGATCCTGGTGCGGGTTACTTGTGATATTAGATGGAAAATATTTTCCCAGTATTTCTTAAGGGCAGAACATGCCCAGAATACATGAAACAGGTCACTTGAGGAGGATTTGCATCTCCAACAAGTGTTGGGAATTTGTGGGTTAAAGGATGTTATTTTAGCTGGTGTCATGTACCAGCGCAGAGATATCTTCTGGGTCATTTCCCAGAGGGCCGCGCATTTGGTGGCTGTATATATGGACTTGAGGGCATGTTGCCATTGATCACTTGAGTAGGTGTACGCAAGATCAATGTCCCACCTGTGATGTGGTTTCAGTTTTGAGAAGATGCATTTTTGGTGTATGATGTTGTAAAAGTAAGAGATTCCTTTCGTTTTCGTGGTAGGGTTGGTGAGGTAGTCCCAGGTTTTGGATTGGATACAGTATAGAGGGATGGGGATAGTTTTCAGACAGTGGCGTATGTGGAGGTAGGTATAGTATTCAATCGAAGGCAGAGCGTATTCTGATTGTAGTTGGGGGAATGGTTTGATGTGGTTGTCATGTAATAGCTCGTGTAGATAATGGATGCCATTGAGGTTCCATGTTGATAATGATAGTTCAGGCATTAGGTGTAGCAAGGCGCTTAAGGGGATGTGGGATTGCATCATTGTGGGGGTAGATGGCGAGAGGGTTGACAGTTTCTTCCACGCTTGAGCCGTGGCTTTCATAGTTGGTGATATAGCAGTTGGGATTATGGTGCCTAGCGGTATGCTAAGTATCCATGTTGTAAGGTTAGAGTGGGTGAGTGAAGCCTTCTCTATTTGTCCCCATTGTGTTGACGGAGGGAAGTTGGGCTAGGATGGTTGCCAAGTGATAATCCTCAAAATCTATGGAATCCGTACCTCCCGCTAGTTTGTGTTTAGTCAGAGTGGAGTGGGCACACCTTGGCTTTTTGTCTTTCCATAGAAATTTGTTAAAGATTGTACGAAGAGTTCTAAAGAAGGAGACAGGTAGAGGGATGGGTAGAGCCCTGAAGTGGTACAAGATTTGGGGGAGGCATATCATCTTGAATGCTGCAAGTCTACCTGTCCATGAAATTTCGTGTTTTGATATTTGTTGTGATGTCGCTTGAATGTGTTGGAGAAGGGGTAAGAAGTTGTATTGGTATATGTGTTTGGTTTTCCGTGGTAGTTGAATGCCTAAGTAGGTAATGTCAGTGTCGGCCCACGCAAATGGGTATTGTAGCTGTAAAAGGTTTTTCGTGGTAGCGTCAATATTAATGTCTAGTATAAAGGACTTAGTCGTATTCACTTTATAGTACGATACCGAGCTGAACCAGTCTAGCAGTTTTTGCACTTCACCCAGGGAAGCAGTCGGGTTGGTAAGGATGAGAATCACATCATCGGCGAAAAGACTGATTTTATGGTGGGAGTTACCAATTTTTAGGCCTGAGATTTGTGGGTGGGAGCGGACATGTTCCGCAAGTGGTTCCATTAGCATATTGAATATGAGGGGGGACAGGGGGCACCCCTGTCGGGTGCCATTAGTAATGGAGAATGGGCGTGAAAGCATGCCCTCTACATATACCTGGGCCTCAGGTGTGGAGTAGAGTGCCATGATGGCGCTCAGAATAGTGCCCTGGAACCCAAACTTCTGTAGAACCGCCCTCAAGTAAGACCAATGGACTCTATCGAACGCCTTCTCTGCATCTAGAGATAGAAGCAGAGAAGGCGTTCCAGTGCATTCCATATGGTGGATGAGGTTAATCATCCGTCTAGTGGCGTCAGAAGTCTGTCTGCCTTTCGTGAACCCGGTTTGGTCTTGGTGGATAAGGGTGGGCATGATTGCAATTAGTCTTGTTGCAATTGTTTTTGCGTAAATTTTTAGGTCTAGGTTTAATAATGAGATTGGGCGGAAATTTTGTGGGGTGTCCGGCTGCTTCCCTGGTTTCGGTAGCGTTATAATCAAAGCTTTTAAATATTCATTGGAGAAATTGGAAGAGGAGGCAGCGTTGTTGAAAAGGTCGGTGAGGTGAGGTGTTAACTGTGGGGTGAATTGTTTATAGTATTCCCCGGTCAAGCCGTCTGGTCCTGGTGCTTTTCCATTGGGTAGCGAGGTTATGGCATTTTTAATTTAATGTTCGGTGAAGGGTGCGTTAAGGGCGGATAGTTGGTCCATAGTCAGTCTGGGTAGATTTATTTTGTCGAGGAATGCGTCTATGTCAGTTAGTGTGGGTTGTGGGGTATGAGGGTCTCTTTTTAGGTTATATAAATCTCCATAATATGTGCTAAAGGCATCAGCTATATCTTGGGGATTACTTAGAGAGATTTTCGTGTGTGGGTGGATCAATTGATCAATTTTAGATTTTGTGCGTCTACCTTTGATGCGTTGTGCTAATTTCTTTCCTGCTTTATTTGAGGTGGAATAGGTAGATGCTTTAACTTTCCTTAAAAGGAATTCATATGAGTGCAGGAGTAAGGACCTGAATTCCTGTCGTAGGGATAGAAGTTGATTCGTCCGAGAGTCATGAGGGGTTTTTTTATGTCTTGATTCTAGGGCTGTTATTTGAGCTGTCAGTTCGTCTATGCGCTGCGTCCTCTTCCGTTTATGATGGGAGCTCAGTTTAATTAGCATCCCCCTCATATACGCCTTATGCGTGCTCCACACCACGGCAGGGTCGGGCACTGAGCCCTTGTTTAGTGTGAAAAAGTCAGTGATTTGTTCAGATATTTCTGGGGCATATTTGTCATGTTGAATGATAAAGTTGTTTACTCGCCATAAAAAAGTGTTGTGTTGTAGGTTGGAGTCTTGGATTGTAATTGAGATAGGGGCATGGTCCGACCATGTCGTGGTGTGGATCACAGAGCTAGATATTGTTTGTAGAATACATTTATCAGTGAGAAAAAGGTCAATTCTTGAATACGAATTGTGTCTGGGAGAAAAAAAAGTGAAGTCCCGTTCTGAGCCATGATGGCATCGCCAAACATCATATAGGTCGTGGGAGGGTAAAAATGCTTTCAGAGGTGATTCCCTTCTTTTTGTTGCTGACGTGGAGTCCATGGTTGCATCTGGGACTTGATTGAAGTCTCCACATAGAATCATGTGACCCTTTTGGATAGGTCTGGCTGCTTTAAGAACTTTACGAAGAAATTTCATTTGGCGAAAGTTTGGGGCATAGACATTTATGATAGAGTAAGTCACTTTGTTAATGATGCATATTAGAATGATATAGCGACCCTCAGGATCAGTGAGTACATCTAATAGATGGAAGTCAACAGTGTCCTTAATTGCGATCATGACTCCTCTGGTTTTCAGGGAGTGTGATGCGTGAAAAATATGGGGAAATTGATAGTTTTTACAGAGGGAGGAATGGTGTGGTATTAGGTATGTTTCCTGGACACACAGAATGTCACAATGGAGTTCTGCGGCAGTTTTCCAAAGTGAGTGGCGTTTGACGGGGTGGTTTAACCCATTGGTGTTTAATGATAGAATAGTGAGCGGCATCTTGTGGTGGTATGGGTGTTGAGCGGTGCAGATGGCACTTACGGTTAGATGATCTTGAGGTTCAGAGGAGATCTGGAGGCAGAAGTCAGGTGAAGGTGAGCTGGGGTCCTAGATTCGGAAGTCGTTTAGGCCAGTAGAAGGGTGATGCGGCGTGTCCCTGCAGTGGCTTGAAGGCGAGATTTAGTTGCAGGCTTGTGGTTGCCTGGTTAGCTGTATGGAGGGTGGACTGTAAGACTGCGAATAGAGCAATATGTTAAGGAGCACAGTAGTAGAATTCAACAGGAGAACGTCAGGTTCAAAAATAGAGAGAAAAAAAAAGAAAAAAAATTAACCAGAGAAAAAATAACAACTGGAAACGGTATCAGTTGGATACTCTGCTGGTGGGTGATTCGGTGTATCTTTTCGCTATGGGTATAGCAAATGGTGACTAAGAGGGGGTGTTGAACACCGTGATTTCCTTTAAATGGGGTGCACAAAGTTAATGACACGGGAAGAAGAGATCGGGAGTAACAAGCTGTCAGCGCTCAGGGGAGCTGTAATGACGATCGGTGGCCGTGGGTAGCATTGAAAGGATCATCCTTCAGTGGAAAGTGTGCTCCAGGTGCCTACGGGATGCAGTGGGGCCTTTGTCTGGAGGGGTTTCTTTTGGCAGTTCTGGAATTATTCCCCAGGAGTGGAGGAGTTTTAGGCCTTTGTCAAGATTTCCGATGGTATGGCTTTGACCATTGCGCACTAAGAGTATGGTGGCTGGGTATCGCCATTTGTATGGTATTTTGTGATTTTGTAGACATTTAGTGATCGGGTTCATCTGTCTTCTCATCTGGAGAGTGTACTTAGACAGATCTGGGAAGAATTGAATTTCAGTATAGGGAGCTGGTAAAGGTGTTTTAGCTTTTACTCCCATGAGGAGTTTTTCCTTTATGTGGTAAAAGTGGACCCTCATCAGCACGTCTCTGGGGACTGAGGCTGCAAGGTGAGACGGTTTAGCGATTCTGTGTATTCTATCGATAATCACATCTCGTGGAGATGCTTCGGGGATGACAATGTGCATCAATTCTTTTGCATAACGCGGGAGGTCTGCGGGTGGTACACTCTCAGGAATTCCTCTCAGTTTAACATTGTTCCTGCGAGACCTGTCTTCTAAATCGGCCAGCTTGGCGCGCATCCATTTTTGCTCTTCTTTGAGTTCATCATAGGTATCAATGATGACATTCACTGTAGAGGTACAGGCATGTAGGCCCTGTTCAGTGTTAGTCACCCTGTCGTCCAGTGTGCGGATGTCAGAGGTGATTTTGTGAAACATGGATGAGAGGTCTGTCATTAGGGATGATTGCAGAGAGAGGAGCATATCTTTTAGTGTTGTGTCCATAACTGGCTACCCTGAGGTGGGGAATGCAGCCATGGATGAGTGCAAGGCCTGATCCATGGAGAGAGGAGTAAGAGCCTGGGCCTCAATTTGTGGAAGCTGCGTCCAGTGCTGCGGCGCGTCTAACCGCATTTTAGCTTTGGCTGGGCTGGGAGGAAGAGGGTCACCCTCAGGGGGATAGTGGGGCTCAGCGGCGGTACCTGGAGGTGGTTGTTCGTCTGCGATGGCATCCGGGAGGTCGGTATAGGAGACTCGCGGCGCGGCCTGGTCGGCGCCATCTTGCGATCGGGTGTGCGCCGGCTTGTAGGCAAACTCTGTGAGTTTTTGGGGTATATGCTCCGTAATTCTCTTTCTGGAGGCTTGCATCTTGCTCTGGAGGGTGGATGGAGCAAGGATGATGTGGATGTGGGTCGTGATGGCGGCCTGTTGTGGCGGATTGTGTCCCCTGGCTGACGAGCTGCAGGCTTAAGCATCCATCTTCTTCTCCGGTCGGCCACGCCCCCCCTAGTGTGCCAATTCTTGATACAACAAATGGGGAAGCACTCTTGGGAGAACTAGGAGGAGGAATAGAAAACACTGGTTACCAAGATAACATGTTTAAGGGTGTGGCACCTTTCTCAAGTCTCCGCCTCTGTGCTGTTCTGTTTATGTTTTGTTCCCCTAATGTTACTCTAGATACCACTGCAGGTGTCTCCCTCTAGAGAGGAGCAAATGGATACTGAGGCTGAGGAGCCTACAACTCCATCTTGGCTGCAAGGATATAGGGGTAGATTTACTAAAGGTGAATAGACTGTGTATTTAGCAAATGCAGTTGTACTCATTTCCCCAGAGATTTGTAAATGTGGTAAAGATTCACTTTGTAAAAAAGACCCATTCAGGCACAAGGAAAATAAATAAAACAAGAGAAAAAAAATGTTTTTGCTTGCACATGGTTGGATGATGAAAATCAATAAAGCTTTACCACATTTACTAAGCTCTGGGGAAATTAAGTGCAACTTCACTTGCAGAGTACAAATTTCCACTAAGGAGTGAGAGGACAGGGATCACCGCTAAAGTGTGAGAGGACAGAGAACACTGCTGGAGGGGCAAAGGATGTGGATTACCATTGGAGAGGCACAGGATGGGGATCACCACTAGAGAGGCAGAGGACAGGGATCACCATTAGGGAGGGAGAAGACTTGGATCACCACTAGAGAGGGAGGGGACTAGGGTAACCGCTAGGGAGGGAGAGGACCGTGATCACTGCTGGGAAGGGAAAGGACAGGGATCACCACTGGAGAGGCAGAGGACAGGAATCACTGCTGGAGAGGCTGAAGGCAGGGATCACCACTGGGAGGCAGAGGACAGGGATCACTGCTGGAGAGGCAGAGGACAGGGATCACCACTGGAGAGGGAGAGGACTGAGGTCACCACTAGAAAGGGAGAGGACAGGGATCACTGCTGGGAAGGGAAAGGACAGGGATTATCGCTGGAGAGGTAGAGGACAGGAACCACCGCTGGAGAGGCAGAGAACATTGATCACTGCTGGAGAGGCAGAGGACAGGGATCACCGCTGGAGAGGAAGAGGACAGGGGTCACTGCTGGAGAGTCTGAGGACAGGGATCACCTCTGGCACGGCACTTGGCAGAGCTCTTTGCCATCCCAGCACTGTACACAGCTCCTCCTCCCCACACTACACAGAGCTGAAATCACATTCTTTTATTTACAGGTACAGCCATGATCTTCAAAGGGTGTAGCTTGGTAGCTGGGTGTAACTGGCTGATATGTTGCCATTCTGACCTGTAAAATTACTTGGTTGGAATGGCAATGTAGCTGCAGTTAGCCAAATACAACCTGTGAAGATTATGGCCATAAGTAAAAGAATGTGATTTTAGCTCTGTGTAGTGTGGGGAGGAGGCGCTGTGTAAGCAAGCCACTTCCTATGGGGGGCACACAGTGCGCACTCACTCCCAAGCTTTGTGTGCGTGACACGAACAGTGGGAGAGGAAAGAAGAGATGCAGCTGTGCACAGCACTATATCTCTTCTCCCCTCTCTTCTCCTTCAAACAGGGAAGAGGATGGACAGTAAGCTATAAAACATTTTTTACTTTAATGCAAGGAATGCATTAACCACTTAAGGACCGCCTCACGCCGATGTACGTCGGCAAGGCGGCACGGGCAGGCAAAATCACGTACATGTACGTGATTTGCCTCCCGCGGGTGGAGGGTCCGATCGAACCCCCCCCCGCCGCCCGAGGCGGTCCCGTTCTGTCCCCTGGCGATCAGAGACGAGGGGGAGGCCATCCGTTCGTGGCCCCCCCCTCGCGATCGCCGCCGGCCAATGGGAACACTCCTTTGCTGCTGTATGCTAAACAGCAGCAAAGGAAGTGATGTCATCTCCCCTCGGGTCGGTAGTTTCCGTTCCGGCCCGAGGAGAGACGACATGTGAGTGAGTGCACCAACACACACACACACAGTAGAACATGCCAGGCATACAAAACACCCCGATCCCCCCCCCGATCGCCCCCCGACCCCCCCCCAATCACCCCCCGTCACAAACTGACACCAGCAGTTTGTTTTTTGGTTTTTTTGTTTTTTTTTCTGATTACTGCTGTGTCAGTTTGTGACAGTTACTGTGTTAGCACAGTTACTGTTACCCCCCTGTAGGTCTAGGGTACCCCCCTAACCCCCCCTAATAAAGTTTTAACCCCTTGATCACCCCCCGTCACCAGTGTCGCTAAGCGATCATTTTTCTGATCGCTGTATTAGTGTCGCTGCTGACGCTAGTTAGTGAGGTAAATATTTAGGTTCGCCGTCAGCGTTTTATAGCGTCAGGGACCCCCATATACTACCTAATAAATGTTTTAACCCCTTGATTGCCCCCTAGTTAACCCTTTCACCACTGATCACCGTATAACCGTTACGGTTGACGCTGGTTAGTTCGTTTATTTTTTATAGTGTCAGGGCACCCGCCGTTTATTACCGAATAAAGGTTTAGCCCCCCGATCGCCCGGCGGTGATATGCGTCGCCCCAGGCAGCGTCAGATTAGCGCCAGTACCGCTAACACCCACGCACGCAGCATGCGCCTCCCTTAGTGGTATAGTATCTGATCGGATCAATATCTGATCCGATCAGATCTATACTAGCGTCCCCAGCAGTTTAGGGTTCCCAAAAACGCAGTGTTAGCGTGATCAGCCCAGATACCCGCTAGCACCTGCGTTTTGCCCCTCCGCCCGGCCCAGCCCAGCCCACCCAAGTGCAGTATCGATCGATCACTGTCACTTACAAAACACTAAACGCATAACTGCAGCGTTCGCAGAGTCAGGCCTGATCCCTGCGATTGCTAACAGTTTTTTTGGTAGCATTTTGGTGAACTGGCAAGCACCAGCCCCAGGCGTCAGGTTAGCGCCAGTACCGCTAACACCCACGCACGCACCGTACACCTCCCTTAGTGGTATAGTATCTGAACGGATCAATATCTGATCCGATCAGATCTATACTAGCGTCACCAGCAGTTTAGGGTTCCCAAAAACGCAGTGTTAGCGGGATCAGCCCAGATACCTGCTAGCACCTGCGTTTTGCCCCTCCGCCCGGCCCAGCCCAGCCCACCCAAGTGCAGTATCGATCGATCACTGACACTTACAAAACACTAAATGCATAACTGCAGCGTTCGCAGAGTCAGGCCTGATCCCTGCCATCGCTAACAGTTTTTTTTGTAGCGTTTTGGTGAACTGGCAAGCACCAGCCCCAGGCAGCGTCAGGTTAGCGCCAGTACCGCTAACACCCACGCACGCACCGTACACCTCCCTTAGTGGTATAGTATCTGATCGCATCAATATCTGATCCGATCAGATCTATACTAGCGTCACCAGCAGTTTAGGGTTCCCAAAAACGCAGTGTTAGCGGGATCAGCCCAGATACCTGCTAGCACCTGCGTTTTGCCCCTCCGCCCGGCCCAGCCTAGCCCACCCAAGTGCAGTATCGATCGATCACTGTCACTTACAAAAGACTAAAACGCATAACTGCAGCGTTCACAGAGTCAGGCCTGATCCCTGCGATCGCTAACAGTTTTTTGGTAGCGTTTTGGTGAACTGGCAAGCGCCAGCGGCCTAGTACACCCCGGTCGTAGTCAAACCAGCACTGCAGTAACACGTGGTGACGTGGCGAGTCCCATAAGTGCAGTTCAAGCTGGCGAGATGGCAAGCACAAGTAGTGTCCCGCTGCCACCAAAAAGACAAACACAGGCCCGTCGTGCCCATAATGCCCTTCCTGCTGCATTCGCCAATCCTAATTGGGAACCCACCGCTTCTGCAGCGCCCGTACTTCCCCCATTCACATCCCCAACCAAATGCAGTCGGCTGCATGAGAGGCATTTTTATGTCCTCCCAAGTACCCCTACCCAACGAACCCCCCCAAAAAAGATGTTGTGTCTGCAGCAAGCGCGGATATAGGCGTGACACCCGCCATTATTGTCCCTCCTGTCCTGACAATCCTGGTCTTTGCATTGGTGAATGTTTTGAACGCTACCATGCACTAGTTGAGTATTAGCGTAGGGTACAGCATTCCACAGACTAGGCGCACTTTCACAGGGTCTCCCAAGATGCCATCGCATTTTGAGAGACCCGAACCTGGAACCGGTTACCGTTATAAAAGTTAGTTACAAAAAAAGTGTAAAAAAAAAAAAAATATGAAATAAAAAAAAATAGTTGTTGTTTTATTGTTCTCTCTCTCTCTATTCTCTCTCTCTATTGTTCTGCTCTTTTTTACTGTATTCTATTCTGCAATGTTTTATTGTTATTGTTATTGTTATTATGTTTTATCATGTTTGTTTTTCAGGTGTGTAATTATTTACACTTTACTGTTTACTGTGCTTTATTGTTAACCATTGTTAACCATTTTTTTGTCTTCAGGTACGCCATTCACGACTTTGAGTGGTTATACCAGAATGATGCCTGCAGGTTTAGGTATCATCTTGGTATCATTCTTTTCAGCCAGCGGTCGGCTTTCATGTAAAAGCAATCCTAGCGGCTAATTAGCCTCTAGACTGCTTTTACAAGCCGTGGGAGGGAATGCCCCCCCCCCACCGTCTTCCGTGTTTTTCTCTGGCTCTCCTGTCTCAACAGGGAACCTGAGAATGCAGCCGGTGATTCAGCCAGCTGACCATAGAGCTGATCAGAGACCAGAGTGGCTCCAAACATCTCTATGGCCTAAGAAACCGGAAGCTACGAGTATTTCATGACTTAGATTTCGCCGGATGTAAATAGCGCCATTGGGAAATTGGGGAAGCATTTTATCACACCGATCTTGGTGTGGTCAGATGCTTTGAGGGCAGAGGAGAGATCTAGGGTCTAATAGACCACAATTTTTTCAAAAAAGAGTACCTGTCACTACCTATTGCTATCATAGGGGATATTTACATTCCCCGAGATAACAATAAAAATGATTAAAAAAAAAAATATGAAAGGAACAGTTTAAAAGTAAGATTAAAAAAGCAAAAAAATAATAAAGAAAAAAAAAAAAAAAAAAAAAACACCCCTGTCACCCCCTGCTCTCGCGCTAAGGCGAACGCAAGCGGCGGTCTGTCGTCAAACGTAAACAGCAATTGCACCATGCATGTGAGGTATCGCCGCGAAGGCCAGATCGAGTGCAGTAATTTTTCCAGTAGACCTCCTCTGTAAATCTAAAGTGGTAACCTGTAAAGGCTTTTGAAGGCTTTTAAACATGTATTTATTTTGTTGCCACCGCACGTTTGTGCGCAATTTTAAAGCATGTCATGTTTGGTATCCATGTACTCGGCCTAAGATCATCTTTTTTATTTCATCAAACATTTGGGCAATATAGCGTGTTTTAGTGCATTAAAATTTAAAAAAGTGTGTTTTTTCCCCCAAAAATGCGTTTGAAAAATCGCTGCGCAATTACTGTGTGAAAAAAAAAAATGAAACACCCACCATTTTAATATGTAGGGCATTTGCTTTAAAAAAATATATAATGTTTGGGGGTTCAAAGTAATTTTTTTGCAAAAAAAAAAAACTTTTTCATGTAAACAATAAGTGTCAGAAAGGGCTTTGTCTTCAAGTGGTTAGAAGAGTGGGTGATGTGTGACATAAGCTTCTAAATGTTGTGCATAAAATGCCAGGACAATTCAAACCCCCCCTAAATGACCCCATTTTGGAAAGTAGACACCCCAAGCTATTTGCTGAGAGGCATGTCGAGTCCATGGAATATTTTATATTGCGACACAAGTTGCGGGAAAGAGACAAATTTTTTTTTTTTTTTTGCACAAAGTTGTCACTAAATGATATATTGCTCAAACATGCCATGGGAATATGTAAAATTACACCCCAAAATACATTCTGCTGCTTCTCCTGAGCACGGGGATACCACATGTGTGAGACTTTTTGGGAGCCTAGCCGCGTACGGGACCCCGAAAACCAAGCACCGCCTTCAGGCTTTCTAAGGGCGTGAATTTTTGATTTCACTCTTCACTGCCTATCACAGTTTCGGAGGCCATGGAATGCCCAGGTGGCACAAAACCCCCCAAATGACCCCATTTTGGAAAGTAGACACCCCAAGCTATTTGCTGAGAGGTATAGTGAGTATTTTGCAGACCTCACTTTTTGTCACAAAGTTTTAAAAATTGAAAAAAGAAAAAAAAAAATGTTTTTTCTTGTCTTTCTTCATTTTCAAAAACAAATGAGAGCTGCAAAATACTCACCATGCCTTTCAGCAAATAGCTTGGGGTGTCTACTTTCCAAAATGGGGTCATTTGGGGGGGTTTTGTGCCACCTGGGCATTCCATGGCCTCCGAAACTGTGATAGGCAGTAAAGAGTGAAATCAAAAATTTTCACCCTTAGAAATCCTGAAGGCAGTGATTGGTTTTCGGGGTCCCGTACGCGGCTAGGCTCCCAAAAAGTCCCACACATGTGGTATCCCCATACTCAGGAGAAGCAGCTAAATGTATTTTGGGGTGCAATTCCACATATACCCATGGCCTGTGTGAGCAATATATCATTTAGTGACAACTTTATGAAAAAAAAAAAAAAAAAGTGTCACTTTCCTGCAACTTGTGTCAAAATATAAAATATTCCATGGACTCAATATGCCTCTCAGCAAATAGCTTGGGGTGTCTACTTTCCAAAATGGGGTCATTTTGGGGGGTTTTGTGCCACCTGGGCATTCCATGGCCTCCGAAACTGTGATAGGCAGTGAAGAGTGAAAGCAAAAATTTACACCCTTAGAAATCCTGAAGGCGGTGATTGGTTTTCGGGGCCCCGTACGTGGCTAGGCTCCCAAAAAGTCCCACACATGTGGTATCCCCATACTCAGGAGAAGCAGCTAAATGTATTTTGGGGTGCAATTCCACATAGGCCCATGGCCTGTGTGAGCAATATATCATTTAGTGACAACTTTTTGTAAATATTTTTTTTTTTTTGTCATTTTTCAATCACTTGGGACAAAAAAAATAAATATTCAATGGGTTCAACATGCCTCTCAGCAATTTCCTTGGGGTGTCTACTTTCCAAAATGGGGTCATTTGGGGGGGTTTTGTACTGCCCTGCCATTTTAGCACCTCAAGAAATGACATAGGCAGTCATAAACTAAAAGCTGTGTAAATTCCAGAAAATGTACCCTAGTTTGTAGACGCTATAACTTTTGCGCAAACCAATAAATATACGCTTATTGACATTTTTTTTACCAAAGACATGTGGCCGAATACATTTTGGCCTAAATGTATGACTAAAATTTAGTTTATTGGATTTTTTTTATAACAAAAAGTAGAAAATATCATTTTTTTTTCAAAATTTTCGGTCTTTTTCCGTTTATAGCGCAAAAAATAAAAACCGCAGAGGTGATCAAATACCATCAAAAGAAAGCTCTATTTGTGGGAAGAAAAGGACGCAAATTTCGTTTGGGTACAGCATTGCATGACCGCGCAATTAGCAGTTAAAGCGACGCAGTGCCAAATTGGAAAAAGACCTCTGGTCCTTAGGCAGCATAATGGTCCGGGGCTCAAGTGGTTAAGGTAAAAAACATTTTGGCTTTAGTATCACTTTAATCATGGCCATTACCAGCGAAAGTGATAAATGGTAAAAGGTCCCCCAGGGGGGGGTTTAGGCAGCTAACTATAGATATGAGCAAATAAACATTGAATAAAGCATTGAATTTCTTTATTAAAAAATAATAAATAGGTAAATTGATAAACAAGTGTTAAAGTATGAGCTCAAATAGGAATATGTCCATGCCAAATACAGATAATAGCAAACATAGGTTATACACAGCATGTAGTAATGGCTATTGCATAACAGTCCTGATGCATTTCGACTCATAAAGTTTGGGGTCACTTCAGAGGATTTGGAGTTTGCTAAGGAGAAAAAGAGTTTATAATAACATATCCAATTTATTTAAAAGGTTATAACATATGAAAATTTGTTTAATAACACATTGCACATAATTACAACTGAATTTGGATATACCCCTCGATCAGAGCCTCCCCACATAGCAATCAGACCATCCAGTGTGCCCGCACGCCACAGCACCCTGGAGGGGGGATGAGGATCCACTCAATGCGGCTTACAGGGAGTCACATGTACAGGTGCCCCCCACCAGAACGCCCCGAGGGAGGTGGGGCCAGAACCTATGACAATTATCAGAGCGTTAGCTCATGAACAAACCTATACCAATTATATATTTAGATTTATCTATTGGGCGGTCAGAAAATATTACGATGATCTATTATAGTAATCTATTATATGAGAAGGAAATAATGGTGTTAGTGGAGTGATAAAACTATATTGGTGTAACTAATATAGAATATGCCAGAGATGACCTTGTCTTTAAACTCTGACAATGGCAGTGATGAAAAATTAAGTGGAGAGTGTGCATGGTGAACGCTGTGAACTAATGATAAAGTGTGAAAAAAAATATATATATATATAAATTCAACAGAAAAGTGATGAGGAAAAAGAAAAAAGAATGTGCATAAATAATGAAAGTGGTGTGAGTGGATGTTTGGAAAACAAATAAAAAATGAAAAATCAGTGAGCATGTGAATAGTGTGCAATTAAAGTACGGTGTGCATAGTGTTGCAGAGTGTTTAAATCTGCGACATCCACAGCTGATGTACGTATTAGTCAAAATTGGATAAGAATAGAGATATTAATCTGTAGGGTTTAACAAACTATTTATAAAACAAGTGAATAGAGGGTTTCTACTTACTCCTACGGTTAACGAAAAAGGTCTGGCCGTCCAAGGAGGAGTGTGAGGGGATCACAATCGGATCAACCCTCATTCCAAAGATTAAATAGTATCCTTAATTATAGGGACACTAATAGAATTAGCTACAAGTGTCGTTTGTTCCGCCCCCCAACCCCGGCACGCAGAGGGAGACTATGGCCACCATTGGCAGGCCTCGTGTGGCTCCCTCGGTGTCCCTGAAGGTGAAGCCCCGACCACTGTCGTCACCTCCGCCGTAAAGAACATGATGTCACAACGCCGCATGCACACGTGAACATGCCCGCGTGCGAGCACCGCATGCCACGCCTGGAGGTGATCAGGGATGCCGCCGGCAGGGTGATCACACCCATAGGTGGCCGACCCAGGAACCCGACCACCCAAAGGGACGAAGTGGGAGCGTAGATTGCAAAACTCCCCACCCTGCTGAGAAGATGCATCGGGGAACATGATCCCCGACCCAGGGCAGCATGCAGCCATGCAGGCATCACAGGGATCCGATGGTCTGAACCGCAAGTGGGGAGGCATCGAACGAGAGGCACATGAAAGGGCTCACAACTTTTTTACAACTGTAATAATTTTGTGAGCCCATTCATGTGCCTCTCGTTCGGTACCCCCCGACGCTCTTTTTTTGTTTATAGCGCAAACAAATAAAAACTGCAGAGGTGAACAAATACCACCAAAAGAAAGCTCTATTTGTGGGAAAAAAAGGATGTCAATTTTGTTTGGGTACAGCGTCGCATGACCGCACAATTGTCAGTTAAAGTGACGCAGTGCCGTATGGCAAAAAATGGCCTGGTGCAACAAAATCTTCCGGGGATGAAGTGGTTAAAGATAGCTATTTTATTTTTGATTATTACAAGCTCATCACAAATTTTTGTACATCTATTTATTGTACAAGAGTACTTCATTGATGCTCTCCAGTAAAAATAATATTTTATTAAGCACTCAAATATGTTTGATTGCCAGTTTAAAGTCCTTCAGTAGTTCATGATGTAAAAAATTAATAACTGTAATTGTTCCAAATAAATCAAAATCGTTCACATTGACTTTTCACCCAAGTACTTCACTTAATGGATTAGTACGGTTTAGCAAAAGGTGCATCAGTCTAGTGTGACCTGAAAAAACGGGAAATCTAGGTAGATGCCATAATGCTAAAAATAATGTATACATGTATTTATTTACTTAGAAAAGTGTTATTACATCACTAATCTGTTTTTTGGCCAATGAATGCTAAACTTTAAATTTAAAGTTATATGGAGTAAAATACAATAGTAACTCTGCACTTTAGTAAAATAAATAAGTGCTAATTGAACTAAGTGTGTAAAATACACACACACACACACATATATATATATATATATATATATATATATATATATATATATATATATATATATACAGTATATTTAAACATAAATGCATAGGTACAATCTAGTCTTAAAAAGTATATAATAGAGGGCGCATGCGCGGCAGCCTGAGGCGGCGGTAATGTCCCCCTAGAGCTCCGCTCCTCAGGATTACAAACCGGAGGACTACAGGTCCCAGCGCCGCTAAAATTTATAAAAAACGGGTCACTGCTCACCCCAACTCAGCCAGCGATCAAAATAATGGTCCTAAGAGGTCAGACACCTAAATTTAAAACAGGTATTTCTAAGGAAAAACTCCACAGACTGACGGCCGTGAGGGTGGCATCTTCCTCTCCCTCACAGCGCAGCAGCTCACACAGGACACAGCTTCTGCCTCACAGCAAAATAACACAGGCTTCTATGGGTGAGTCAGTTTGTGACCAAAATGATTCACAAATTACTGCACAGCCTGATATGTTCAAACAATTTGAATATATGCTCCAGAAAGCCCTTAAACAGACCTCTGACCACATAACAGATATGTTAACTAGAGAAATTAGAGAGCTAGGTCAGAGGACTGCAGACCTAGAATTGAGAGTTGATGAAATTGACACACGCACTCAGAATTCTATGACTGAAATTATGTCACTGAAGGAAGAAAACCTCACACTTCAGTCAGGTTTGGAAGATCAGGAAAATAGAGATCGTCGATCGAATTTGCGTATCAGGGGGATGCTTGAATCTTATTTAGACTTGCAGACAACAGTCACAGCGCTGTTTCAGGAATTAATACCTGATATTCCCATTGACAGACTTGAATCTGACAGAGTACATAGAGCCTTAGCTCCACGCAAATCCAATGGCCCTCCTAGAGATATCATTACCAAATTACACTACTACAGAACCAAAGAACAGCTTTTAATAGCAGCCAGAGGCAAAGAACTCCTCAGCTTTCAGGGCCATAGTTATCAACTTTTCACTGACCTTTCCCCACTTACAGTGGCTAAGAGACGTGCACACAAACCTCAATTACAGATACTCCAGCGCAATTAAATTGTTTATCATTGGGGATTTCCATTCTGTCTTCGTTTCACACATCTGGAAACCAAATACGTTTGTCGCTCCTCAGAAGATTTACAATCGATCCTAATTGACATAGGTTTAGCAGAAGAAACCTCGACAAAGAACCAGCCCCGCAGACATTTCACCTCTCGATCATCACAGCAAAATAAAGCTACAGGACCCAGTACTGCATCCTCGTCATATCAAAATCTCAATAAGCGTGGTCGTTATGAACATTCACCTCTCACTACTGTAGACTCAATGGTCTGACTTTCCAGCTCACACAAATTCCTCACTCTTTCTTCAGGTTCCCAGCTTCTTATGCTGGTTAATTTCCTTTAAGTGCCAAGCTCATGAATAAAATGAGCTCTGACTATATGGTTTAGTTATAATAATAGTGTGGGGGAGGAGGAGGAAGGGAAAAAGGAAAAAGTGAGTAAAATGATTTTTTATTTTTTGTTGATTTTTTTCCTTTTTTCTTTTTCCTCTTTATCCTACCTTTTTTTGTTAAAAAAAATATAAAGAAAGAAAGAAAGAAAGAAAGAAAAGAAAGAAAGAAAGAAAGAAAGAAAGAAAGAAAGAAAGAAAGAAAGAAAGAAAGAAAGAAAGAAAGAAAGAAAGAAAGAAAGAAAGAAAGAAAGAAAGAAAGAAAGAAAGAAAGAAAGAAAGAAAAAGAGGAAAAAAACAAAACAAAAACAAACTATTAGTTATTTAATGATATATTAGTATTCTAATAGCTCCTGTGGTCCTCTGGTGTTGTTAATCCCATAGGAATTATTTGCTGCCCTTTTTACCACCTACAGGGACCCTCTAATTTTTTTATGGGGGACTCTGCGGATGGTCCAGGATCCTCTCAGGGAGTATTATATACTCACCTGAGATGTTCCCATACCCTATACTCTAGCTTTTGTCTA
Source organism: Lithobates clamitans (assembly GCA_037952925.1). NCBI lineage: Eukaryota > Metazoa > Chordata > Amphibia > Anura > Ranidae > Lithobates > Lithobates clamitans. Next base: position 6,839,994 of record JBBGZY010000079.1, read on the forward strand.
ATGATACTTAGTTTACATATGGGGTTATTGTTTTTGTACTCTCTTACTTCTTCTTTTTCTAACTTTTTCTATTTCCCCTTGATCCTCCAGCTGGTCATCCTGGCTCTTGGTAAGTACTTTATCTACTATGATATAATGTTTACTCTACTTGGTTTATGGCCCCTATAAATGTTTTGTCATTAAATGTGCAAGGGTTTAATATTCCACATAAATGAACAAAAGCATTACGCTCCTTTGCCTTAAAGAAAGCTAACATTATTTGCTTACAGGAAACCCATTTCACTGATAAGATTTATCACAAGTTTCTTTCATCCTCATATCCACAATTTTATACAGCCTCTGCCACGGTTAAACGGCGTGGAACTCTGATTGGTTTTCACCGTTCCACTCCTTTCAATCTGATATCACAATTATCTGACCCTGAGAGACGTTATATACTTTTAACAGGTTTTATTTCTGATAATCCTATTACAATTGTTTCATATTATGCACCTAACAAACATCCAACTGCCTTCTTGTCTCATCTTTTACATGTAATTGAAGCTCATAGGAGTGGTACAGTTGTTATCTGTGGAGATTCCAATGCAACTATTTTCCCATTTCTGGATAATTCTCCCTCAAAACCTAACACGGGTATTAAAAACTTGACTTTTCAACACCTACTTAACACGCATTGTTTAGTTGACACTTGGCGAGAGATGAATCCTGCCAGCAGGCCTGTGCTGGCCATCGGGACTACCGGGAGTTTCCCGGGGTGCCGATTGGCAGTGGGCCACTACACTTCTCTCACTCTCTCCGAGTCTCCATTGTCATTAACGCCGGGCGCCAGGCGGCTCCGCTCCTGCACCCGGCGGGCAGCGTCACACAAACACCGGCATCATCATGCTAGCTGCCACTAGTCACTCCCCCAGGCACTCCCCCTAACATTACAGCCTTGGGCGGCCTCTTTGTCCTGGTGCCGTGACGTCACTCACGGCCGGAGGGCGGAGGCGGCCCGGGGACATAGGAGGAGGCAGAGCCAGGGCGTAGCGTTGCAAGCAAACCTGCAAGACTGCAACCAAGAGGAGCCGAGGCCGAGCCAGCGCCGCTGAGGAGGAGGATTCGGAACCTTACCAGTCCAGAACCAAGTTGCAGGCAGCAAGCAAGTACAGTACAATAACAGTCAGACCAAATCTATAGTGTGATTCAAGTAAGCACTGCCACTAATATTTTACTAATAATAATAGTAACTGAATATGCAAAAACTTTTCTAGGTCTCTCCTGTTTCAGTGGGAGCTGGGGGACTGAAAGCGGACTATTTCATAACTTTCGGCTTTGGACAGTTTAATCCGCAGCAGCACACTACACAGTTGAAGGCCAGCCTGTGCTATATCAGTACACTGGTGCCAGCCGGGAGCGCTGCTGCGGATTAATACACCTAAAGCCGAAAGTGATGAAATAGTCCGCTTTCTGTCCCCCAGCCCCTACAGAACACAGGAGAGTCCTAGAAAAGTTTAATTTTCTAAACAGCTACACAGCGGGAGTCGGGAGATTAGCTGATTGGTGGACAGGATTTGGGAGTCCCCATCCACACACCCCCCAGTTTCCTCCAGTTCTAGTTACCCAGCTCTGTGGTGCCCAGGATAAAGTGAGAGGACCAAATGTACTAGCGGTGCACAGCTGGTCCTGGGCTCCCAGCTCCAGAGGAACCACCTGCAGGACAAGCACTGTACCTGGGACCTAGGTAGAAGAAGCTGTGCAGCCCAGGTACTGGGGGACTAACATTTATGGGCACTGATCAGGCTGCAATAATGGGCACTGATGTGGCTGCATTATGGGGTACTGGTGTGGCTGCATTATTGGGCACTGGTGTGGCCGTGCTGATGGGCACTGATGTGGCTGCACTGATGGGCACTGATCAGGCTGCATTAATGGGCACCGGTGAGGCTACATTAATGGGCACTGGTGTGGCTGCATTAATGGGCACTGGTTTGGTTGCATTTTTGGGCACTGGTGCTTCTGCGCTGATGGGCACTGATGTGGTCGCACTGATCAGGCTGCATTAATGGGCACTGTAGAGGTTGCATTAATGGGCACTGGTGTGGCTGTGCTGATGGGCACTGGTGTGGCTGTGCTGATGGGCACTGATCAGGCTGCATTAATGGACACTGGTGTGGCTGCACTGATGGGCACTGATCAGGCTGCATCAATGGGCACTGGTGAGGCTGCATTAATGGGCACTGGTGTCGCTATGAATGTGGTAGTGTCCCTCGCGCTATAAAGAGTAAAGGAATGTGTCTCAATCTAACTGAAATAATAAATAAGTGAAGTGAGACGATAAAGGTAATAGTGAACGTGAATATTGGGTGATGATGTCTCTCAGGACTGCAGCAAAGTCAAAAGTGTTCACACTACACTTCAACAAACTTAAACCTGTGGAAGGACTTTGCGCTTCAAATCTATCACATAAACAGTAACTGTATAACAACCTATAAAGGTGCAGCTAAATAGCTGTAAACATATACATCAATGTGAGTAGGCACAACAATAAGTGAACACACATAAAAACAATCAAAAAAATCAAAAAAATCTGAATGTGCTGGTGACACACATGTTCTTCATAAGTGAAAAGTTCATATTGTTCTCTTCTCAAAAGCAAAATTCATATATGGCTGTAGCTGGGATCAAGTAGGGGGACAATGAAGACAGTCTATAAATGGGGACGTTTTACTTACTATTCATACCCACATAAGTCCTTCTCACGAATAGATCATATCTTTACTCCATCCAGTATGTTACCAGAAATCATTACATCCAAAATTGTTCCTCTTCCGTGGACTGACCACTGCGCAGTAATTACTACTATTGCTTCTACAATTCACATGATCACATGACACCACTTGGTGTATAAACGATTCTATACTGACTCATCCCTCTCACCGTATTGAGATCGAAAAAGCATTATCAGATTATTTAACGTCTAATGACACAGGTGATATCTCTGCTCTTACATTATGGGAAGCCCATAAAGTGGTTATTAGAGGTAGATTCATACAACAAGCTACTATTCTCAAAAGAGAACGTAAAAATTCTGTTTGCAAAACTTGAATCCACCTTTAATGACTGTTACCAGACATTTCAATCATCTCCGAATGATAACAACAGCACTAAACTTGAAAGAGCTCGTCTAGATTGAGATCTTTTTTTGACCGATTCAGGAGACAAACTCATACGCAAGCGCCAACATATCCAATACCTTAAGGCAAATAAACCTGATACGCTTATGGCTAGAATCTTGAAGAATTCACAACACAATCAAACACCTATAAAGTTAAAAATATCTAGAGAAACATATACCAGTAATCCAGTAAAGATTCTCAAGATATTTCGTTCTAATTTAGCTAAATTATATTCCTCATCTCCTAATTTTGATAAGTCTAAAGCTGATGTTTTATTTTCTAATATTACACTTCCTAACCTCGACCAGCTGCAGAGAGATCATCTTGAAAACACGATTACTGACAATGAAGTGTTGAATGCTATAAAATCCTTAAAATTCCGTAAGAGACCAGGCCCAGATGGCTTTTCAGCAGCTTATTATAGACAGTATGCACACATAAAGGGCATTCCTTTAAAACAGAGATGCTTACTTCTATTATAGCAATGATTCCCAAACCACACTCTGACTCTACCTCCTGGACTAATTACCATCCTATATCTCTTCTTAATCTAGATATAAAACTATTGGCTAAAATCATGGCCACCAGACTGAATTCTATTATAGGACATCTAATTCATAAAGATCAGACAGGCTTCATGCCAAAACGTCAGGCAGGTGATAATATCAGACGTACACTTTTACTTATTCATGCAGCTAAATCTAGACAGATCCCAACTTGCCTTGTGTCTCTAGATATAAGGAAAGCATTTGATTTTGTCACATGGCCATACATGGAATATATTCTTCAAAAATGGGGTTTTGGTGATCACTTTCTAACCTGGGTTTCCTCTTTATACAATAATCCCAGAGCATATATTAAATATTCCGGTTATAAGTCAACAACGTTTGACATTAAAAGAGGTACCAGACAAGGCTGCCCCCTCTCCCCACTACTTTTTGCCTTATTAATTGAACCTTTAGCACAACTAATTAGGAATACCCCCGATATCAAAGGTATTGAATTAGGTAGTCACCATCATAAATTATGTCTCTTCGCAGATGATATTCTTGTATTTTGTCACGTCCTCATATATCTACCCCTATTTTATTACTCACAATTAAAAACTTCGCTCAAATCTCAGGTCTATACATCAACCCTACAAAATCAAATGCGTTAAATATCTCTTTATCACAAACTGAACTTCAACAAGCCCAAACTTCCTTACCTTTCAACTGGGTTCCGAAACAACTCCCATATTTGGGAATACAAATCACAACTTCCCTTAAAGATCTTTTTGCAGTTAACTACTTGCCTCTTCTCCTGCCATCAGCGAACTGGAAAAGGAACCGACCAGCACCGGGTGTTTACCATAGAGCAGGGGTCTCAAACTGGTGGCCCTCCAGCTGTTGCAGAACTACAATTCCAATGAGGCATTGCAAGGCTAATAGTTACAAGCAAGACTCCCATGGGTAGAGGCATGATGGGACTTGTAGTTCTGCAACAGCTGGAGGGCCGCCAGTTTGAGACCCTTGCCATAGAGATTTCCAGTGGGCTAGATGGTCCCCGGAGTCTCTATGATTGTTCGGAGGCCGGGAACGATGTTATGACGTCACGATGTTATGACGTCACGCCCAACCTCTCCATCACAGCTGGGAAGCCAGTATCTCTTTTCTTATTTTTTTTATTTCAGGCTTTCTTGTCTAGAGGTGAGATCTGGGAACTTATTGACCCCAGATCTCACTGTAAAGAGGACCTGTCACGCACTATTCCTATTACAAGGGATGTTTACATTCCTTGTAATAGGAATAAAAGTGATACAAAAATATAAAAAGAAAGCATTAAACTAGAAAAACAAAGTAAAATCAGCTAAAATAGTAATAGTAAATAGTAAGATGCATACGTAAGTCGCACCCACATATGTAAACAATAGGGATGAGCCGAACACCCCCCTGTTCGGTTCACACCAGAACATGCGAACAGGAAAAAAGTTTGTTCGAACACGCGAACACCGTTAAAGTCTATGGGACACGAACATGAATAATCAAAAGTGCTAATTTTAAAGGCTTATATGCAAGTTATTGTCATTAAAAGTGTTTGGGGACCCGGGTCCTGCCCCAGGGGACATGTATCAATGCAAAAAAAAGTTTTAAAAACGGCCGTTTTTTCAGGAGCAGTGATTTTAATAATGCTATAAGTCAAACAATAAAAGTGTAATATCCCTTTAAATTTCGTACCTGGGGGGTGTCTATAGTATGCCTGTAAAGGGGCGCATGTTTCCTTTGTTTAGAACAGTCTGACAGCAAAATGACATTTTGAAGGAAAAAACACATTTAAAACTACCCGCGGCTATTGCATTGCCGACAATACACATAGAAGTTCATTGATAAAAATGGCATGGGAATTCCCCACAGGGCAACCCCGAACCAAAATTAAAAAAAAAAAAATTATGTGGGAGTCCCCCTAAATTCCATACAAGGCCCTTCAGGTCTGGTATGGATATTAAGGGGAACCCCAGCCAAAATTTAAAAAAAAATGATGTGGGGTTCCCTCTAAATTCCATACCAGACCCTTCAGGTCTGGTATGGATTTTAAGGGGAACCCCGCGCCAAAAAAAAAAAACAAACAGCGTGGGGTCCCCCCAAAAATCCATACCAGACCCTTATCCGAGCACGCAACCTGGCAGGCCGCAGGAAAAGAGGGGGGGACAAGAGTGCGGCCCCCCCCTCCTGAACCGTACCAGGCCACATGCCCTCAACATTGGGAGGGTGCTTTGGGGTAGCCCCCCAAAACACCTTGTCCCCATGTTGATGAAGACAAGGGCCTCATCCCCACAACCCTGGCCGGTGGTTGTGGGGGTCTGCGGGCGGGGGGCTTATCGGAATCTGGAAGCCCCCTTTAACAAGGGGACCCCCAGATCCCGGCCCCCCCTGTGTGAAATGGTAAGGGGGTACTTACCCCTACCATTTCACTAAAAAACTGTCAAAAATGTTAAAAATGACAAGAGACAGTTTTTGACAATTCCTTTATTTAAATGCTTCTTCTTTCTTCCTTCATCTTCTTCTGGTTCTTCTGGCTCTTTTGGTTCTTCTTTCGGCGTTCTCGTCCAGCATCTCCTCCGCGGCGTCTTCTATCTTCTTCTCCTCGGGCCGCTCCGCACCCATGGCATGGGGGGGAGGCTCCCGCTCTTCTCTTCATCTTCTTCATCTTCTTCTTCTTCTTCATCTCTTCTTCCTTCTTCTCTTCTTCATTTCTTCTCCGGGCCGCTCCGCAGCCATGCTGGCATGGTGGGAGGCTCCCGCTGTGTGACGGCGTCTCTTCGTCTGACGGTTTTTAAATAACGGGGGGCGGGGCCACCCGGTGACCCCGCCCCCCTCTGACGCACGGGACATGACGGGACTTCCCTGTGGCATTCCCCGTGACATCACAGGGAAGTCCCGTCAAGTCACCGTGTGTCAGAGGGGGGCGGGGTCACCGGGTGGCCCCGCCCCCGTTATTTAAGAACCGTCAGACGAAGAGACGCCGTCACACAGCGGGAGCCTCCCTCCATGCCAGCATGGCTGCGGAGCGGCCCGGAGAAGAAATGAAGAAGAGAAGAAGGAAGAAGAGATGATAAAGAAGAAGAAGATGAAGAGAAGAGCGGGAGCCTCCCCCCCATGCCATGGGTGCGGAGCGGCCCGAGGAGAAGAAGATAGAAGACGCCGCGGAGGAGATGCTGGACGAGAACGCCGGAGGAAGAACCAGAAGAACCAGAAGAAGATGAAGGAAGAAAGAAGAAGCATTTAAATAAAGGAATTGTCAAAAACTGTCTCTTGTCATTTTTACATTTTTGACAGTTTTTTAGTGAAATGGTAGGGGTAAGTACCCCCTTACCATTTCACACAGGGGGGGGCCGGGATCTGGGGGTCCCCTTGTTAAAGGGGGCTTCCAGATTCCGATAAGCCCCCCGCCCGCAGACCCCCACAACCACCGGCCAGGGTTGTGGGGATGAGGCCCTTGTCTTCATCAACATGGGGACAAGGTGTTTTGGGGGGCTACCACAAAGCACCCTCCCAATGTTGAGGGCATGTGGCCTGGTACGGTTCAGGAGGGGGGGGGCGCACTCTCGTCTCCCCTCTTTTCCTGCGGCCTGCCAGGTTGCGTGCTCAGATAAGGGTCTGGTATGGATTTTTGGGGGGACCCCACGCCGTTTTTGTTTGTTTTTTTTGGCGCGGGGTTCCCCTTAAAATCCATACCAGACCTGAAGGGTCTGGTATGGAATTTAGGGGGAACCCCACGTCATTTTTTAAAAAAAATTTTAGCTGGGGTTCCCCTTAATATCCATACCAGACCTGAAGGGCCTTGTATGGAATTTAGGGGGACTCCCACATCATTTTTTTTTTTTTTTTGGTTCGGGGTTGCCCTGTGGGGAATTCCCATGCCGTTTTTATCAATGAACTTCTATGTGTATTGTCGGCAATGCAATAGCCGCGGGTAGTTTTAAATGTGTTTTTTACTTCAAAATGTCATTTTGCTGTCAGACTGTTCTAAACACAGGAAACATGCGCCCCTTTACAGACATACTATAGACACCCCCCGGGTATGAAATTTAAAGGGATATTACACTTTTATTGTTTGACTTTAAGCATTATTAAAATCACTGCTCCTGAAAAAACGTCCGTTTTTAAAACTTTTTTTTGCATTGATCCATGTCCCCTGGGGCAGGACCCAGGTCCCCAAACACTTTTTATGACAATAACTTGCATATAAGCCTTTAAAATTTGCACTTTTGATTTCTCCCATAGACTTTTAAAGGGTGTTCCGCGGCATTCGAATTTGCCGCGAACACCCCAAATTGTTCGCTGTTCGGCGAACTTGCGAACAGCCAATGTTCGAGTAGAACATGAGTTCGACTCGAACTCGAAGCTCATCCCTAGTAAACAACGTTCAAACCACACATGTGAGGTATCGCCACGAACGCTAGAGTGAGAGTAATAAATACTGCACTAGACCGCCTCTGTAACTCAAAACATAAAAAATTTAAACGTCGCCTATGGGGATTTTTAGGTACCGAAGTTTGGCGCCATTCCACAAGCGTGTGCAATTTTGAAGCGTGACATGTTAGGTATCTATTTACTCGGTGTAACATCATCTTTCACATTATGCAAAAAATTGGGCTAAATTTGCTGTTTTTTCTTTTTTAATTTATGAAACTTTTTTCCCCAAAATGTGTAAGATAAAAAGTTGCAATGACGGCCATTTTATTCTCTAAGGTCTCTGCTTAAAAAAATATATATAATGTTTGGGGGTTCTGTGTAATTTTCTAGCAAAAAAAATATGATTTTTACATGTAGGAGAGAAATGTCAGAATTGGCCTTGTAGGCAAGTGGTTAAACATGCTCTCAATGACTCATCTCATTAATAACACTTCTGCAGATATTTCCCCTCTCACTCTTTGGGAAGCCCATAAACCTGTAATACAAGGTACACTTATCTGGCAAGCATCATATCTCAAACGCGAGCGTAATCTCCTTCACCAAAAATTTGAAAATTACTTCAATTTGTGTCATGATGCATTCCCAAATTCTCCCTCCCCTTCTACTAAAGCTAACCTTGATAGAGCCCGCTTAGAATTCAACCTGTTTCTCACTGACTCTGCAGATAAATTAATACGTAAATCACAACACCTTTATTACCTCAAGGGAAACAAACCAGATACCCTATTAGCTCGAACCTTACACTCACTGCAAACACCTAGGACATCTGTGCGACCCAAACTAAAACGGAATTCATACACAAGTAACCCTGTCAAAATTGTACACACATTCCTCTCAAATCTTGCAAAATTATATTCTCCCAAACATAATTTTGACCATGCTACTGCTGATTTCCTTTTTTCAAAATTACCCTTCCAACACTTTCACAAACCCACCGTGAACGACTCGAGTGTCCCATCACTGCAACAGAAGTCATTGCGGCTATTAAGGCTTTAAAACTTAATAAACGTCCCGGCCCAGATGGATTTTCTGCTTCCTACTACAAGAAATTTTCTGATATATGATCTCCTATCCTAACTGAGGTATTCAATACATTGTTGAGGGGACACTCTTTTCGTCCAGATTCCTTAATGGCCATAATTTCCATGCTTCCCAAATCTAAATCGGATACAACCTCTTGGATAAATTACTGTCCTTTTTCACTTCTTAACATTGACATTGACATTACATTTTTAGCTAGAATACTTACGACCTGCTTGAATCAAGTAATAGGCAAACGTATTCATCACCATAAAGTTGGATTTATCCCCTCGCACCAAGCAAGTGATAATATTCGTGAAGATTCTTTATTCGCCCATGTGGCTCAATCCAGACGTCTACCTGCGTGTTTTTTAATGCTTTATGTAAGAAAAGCATGATATCCACATCAGAAAATGCGGTCCAAACCCCCATTTTTGAAGAATGTATTGTAAGTATGGCCATAACATATGTCATGGCCATACTTACAATATATTCTTCAAAAATGGGGGTTTGGACCGCATTTTCTGAAGTGGATATCATCCTTATAGGACAAGCCAAATGCATTTATCATATCTGCTGGTTTAAATCAGACCCTTTCCCTATTGGAAGAGGCACCCATCAAGGATGTCCTCTCCCCCCCCCCTCATATTTGCACTCCTCATTGAATCCTTGGCCCATTTAATTAGATCTCATCAAACATAAATGTATTGAATTAGCTGGGAATCATCATAAAGTATGTCTTTTTGCAGATGACATCTTACTCTTCATGTCATCTCCCCATATCACAGCACCTAATCGCCTCTCTGTCCTAAACTGTTTTGCACACATTTCGGGCTTAACAGTTAGCTATCAAAAATTGACTGCACTCAACACTTCCTTGCCTCCTTCAGAACTTCAGCTTGCTAAAGATTCACTTTCCTTCTCTTGGACACCTTATAGACTTCCGTACCTAGGAATATAACTCACTCCTAAGATAATTGAGTTATACTCAGCTGACTTCCCTCCATTATTAAAACGGGTTAGTTAATTATTGTCATAATGGTCCTCTATCCTGGATAGGCAAAATAAATGTAATTAAGATGACTATATTGCCCAAGTTTTTATATCTTTTTAGAGTCTTGCCCATTCCAGTTCCATCTCATTTTTTACGGTTTATACAGAGCAGAACCATAACAACGATAACCTTCTTCAAAGTGCCTACGTATCAGCATGAGTCATTCCGGAAGTGGTTATACAGAGCAGAATTATCTCCTTTATCTGGGGTAAAATGAAACCTTGAACCTCTAAATCCCCTCTCTGTCTCCCACAATGCTGCAGAGGTTTAGGTCTCCTAAATATTTCTGCTTACTATCATGCTGCACACCTCTATTGGCTGTGACCCTATTTCAGTATCTAACATGTTATGGTTAAGACCAAGTGATCATACATTTATTCGCAATCCTATCACAAAACATTCTTTATTCATTTGGGACAGATTCAAATGTTTCTTGGCCTTCAATCTTCTCATTTACCACTCTTTTCTTTTGTTAAAAATCCCGCTATTTACCCTGCCTGGACCACTACTAATTCTTTTAAAGCATGGAATACAGCTAATTTATCCTGTTTATAAAATTTGGTATCTGCATCCTCCATACATTATTTTCCTCTTTTGTGTAATACATTTGGACTCCCTCAATCGGAACTGTTCAGATATTTGCAAATCAAAATTTTTTCCAACCTCATCTCAATTTTAACTCTCAACTATCCCAGATGTCGCATTTTGAATGCATATGTATTTCTGACCCTCATGCTAGAGGACTTGTTTTGTTTCTCTATAAGCAAATTTTAGCAAGTACTAACACTGGTCCCCCCTCATATTTCTCCAAATGGGAACTAGATGTTAATCGCTCTTTTAATGCTACTGAATTGTCTAGCACATGGTCTGCCACTAAGTCTGCTTCTTCTAATTTTGTTGCTGTGAAAATTAACTTTAAAGCGGAGGTTCACACAAAAATTGAACCTCCGCTTTTCGGAACCCCCCCCTCCGGTGTCACATTTGGCACCTTTCAGGAGGGAGGGGGGTGCAGATAGTTGGTAGACAGGCAGTTGCACCCACTTCCGGCATAGACTCCCATGGGAGACAGCGGGGACCAGTTAGGAAGCGCAGCGCGACTCGCGCATGCGCAGTAGAGAACCGGGAAATGAAACCGCAGTGCTTCACTTCCTGATTCCCTTACAGAGAATGGCGGCAGCAGCACCCGAGGACCGAGGGAAGATTTGGTCTCGGGTGCCAACATCGCTGGACCCTGGGACAGGTGAGTGTCCTTATTTTAAAAGTCAGCAGCTGCAGTATTTGTAGCTGCTGACTTTTAATTTTTTTTTTTTGCGGGACTCCCTCTTTAAGGTGCTTTCTACTTTATTATGAAACATATTGAATACAATCAAATTTCTTCATAAATTTTGGTCAAAAAGGAATTCTGCTACATATCTTTGATAAAAAAATCCCAATAAGTGTATATTAATTGGTTTGTTTGAAAGATAGTGGGGGAGATTTACTAAAACTGGTGCACTAAGAACCTGGTGCACTAAGAATCTGGCGCAGCTGTGCATGGTAGCCTATCAGCTTCTCATCCAACATCAGTGCCTGACTTCACAAATGCGCTTCTGGAAGAATAGTCAAACATTCCCATTGACACACTCCTAAACCTTGTAGATAGCCTTCCCAGCAGAGTTGAAGCTGTTATAGCTGCAAAGGATGGGCCAACTCAATATTAAACCCTACGGACTAAGACTGGGATGCCATTAAAGTTCATGTGTGTGTAAAGGCAAGTGTCCCAATACTTTTTAAAATAGTGTCTATATTGTGAGGAATTAGCTCAGTAGCAGGGTGTGCAGGACCCCCTGGATGGGTCACAGCACAGGATCTTTGTGGAACAAAAACAGATTTATTCAAAGTCTGTGGTTACAAGGTACAGGTATCAAAACAGCAAAATAAAAAAAAACAGAAAATAAACCCTTGACACCTTGGGCCTCTAACTACAAAACACAGGAACCTGTCTACTTGGTCTAAAGCAGAGCAAAGAAAGCTCTATTTTTATGAAAAAATGACAATAAATTCATATGGGTACAGTGTTGCATGACTGAGTAATTGTCATTCAAGGTGTGATAGCACTGAAAGCTGAAAATTGGCCCGGTTAGGAAGGGGGTTTAAGTGCCCCGTGGGCAAATGGTTAATCTCACCACTCAGAGAAGATGTTGCTCCCCCATCCTACACAGGAATCTGGTTCCAGGGTGGAGCATCTTCCCCAAGCAGCCTGGGAGTTTTATACGAGCCCAGAGTACTCAACATGCTACAGCTGAGCTTGGTAACCCCTCATTGAGCCCAAACAGGCTCACTACACAACACAAAAAGGAAAGCAATTAGTGTACAGCATAAACGTGGGGGACAAATATATGTCCCATCCTGGACACAACCCATCTTTTTTTACTGGCTTCCTGTCACAATATATATATATATATATATATATATATATATATATATATATATATATATATATATATATATATATATATATATATATATATATACATATACATATACAGTATCTTTTATGTTTAGTATTCACAATATTCTTATTATTCACTTTCTTCTGTACTTTCTTTTCAATGTTTATCAACACTTTAATTTGTTTTCTGTAAACTTAAGCACCTAATAAATCTTGCCCCTTTACTGTTACTGTTATCACCTTATTTTCTGCACAATAAACCTTTAACAAGTTCTTCCATTTACTTAACATTTACCCTTTTCAGTATATGTTTGCCCTTCTCTGTTGGAAGACTGTTTTACACTTACATTTGCACATTATTATACACACACACACACACACATACACACAAAAAAACAACCATTGCAATTTGTTTATTTTTTCCTAGCCTATTTTTCCTTTTTAAATTGCAAAAAAGGTGTTGTTTTTCCACTGGTGTCTTTTCAGGACCTGTATAAACCAACACTGATTTTCCTACACATTTTCTTGTATAAATAAATGATTGGTATCAATAAGATATTACACAAGCATATATATATATATATATATATATATGACAATTAATGATGAGCTAAACCACCTTGAGTTTGGTTTGGCAGGAGTTTGGTGAACTTTGATGAACCCGAACCCCGTTGAAATCAATAGGATCAAAATCTGTCAAATTAAAATGTCCATTTTCTGGCCTAATAGGCAAGGGGGTGTCACAAATCATAATAAGAGATAGTCATTGCCCTGGTGAACATGTACCAGTGTGAAAATTTGTTTTAAAAAAAAATCTTTGCCAGCAGGAGAAATGCTATTTTAGTACTGACATTTACAAAGGAATGAGTTTTAAAATAGCCAGCAAATGACTTTGGCAACTGTGATTGACAATTTCTTGTTTTTTAAAAAACAGCACACAGAACCCCCAAAGGTCTACTATGTATTTTGGGGGACATTTGGAGGAGTTTGTGTGCTTTAAAAAAAACAGTGTAGAGCCCCCCTAAAATGCATACCAGAACTTTTGAGCCTGGTATGTATTTTAAGGGGGTACCTCACAAAAAAGTTGTGAAGATTCTTTGGTTCTGGTACAGATATTAAGGGAATCTCCATGCAGAAAACAAAAATAAAGTTTGGGCTCCCCTAAAAATACATACCATATCTATAATATGAAAATGTATCCTGATTGGCCTGGAAAGCAGGTAGGAGGAGTGTGCAGCCCCCCTCCTAAATTATACTAGGCCACATGCCTTCAACATGTGGGGTGCCTTGCCTGGGGGGAGCCCCTAGCAAAGTACTTTCTCCTCATGTTGATTAGAACATGGGGAGAAGGTAGAACCCTTGCCCAGTGGTTGGGGTGTTCTGCGGGCTATATTGGGATATATTGATACTGAGGGTATATTGAAATCTGGAAGCCCTCTTTACCAATAAGAGGCCACTTAGATACTGCTCCCCATAAGAATGAGTAGAAGTACTGTACATAGTAACCCTATCTGTTCACAAAAAAAGTTATAACCTAAAAAAAAGACGCCCAAATTTGACAAGTCCTTTATTAAAGGCCTGCAGGTGGGGGGTTATCAAAATTTGGAAGATCCCTTTAACAATAAGTGGGCATCAAAATACTGCCCCACATGTAAATAGGTAGGGGTAAATAGTACCCCTACTCATAACAAAAAATCTGTAATCTATAAACAAAGATACCCAAATGTTTGACAAGTCCTTTATTTAAAAAAATAAAATTCCCCAAAAAGTCCCTTATTGCAAATCCATTGTCCATCACGTAGTCTAGAGATGCAGAGCCATATCAAACATGATGCCCAATGGCCGACTACCCTCTGAGAGAAAAAAAATGCTGCCGCTGAGACATGTCTCGCTTGTCACCCACTAAATGGAAAGTTGGTGATTAATAGGTGTTATATGCAAGGGGGCAAGGTCTTCTGGAGATGCCATTGACCATATATGGACATGACCATATATGGTTATGAATTCACTGAGATCCCATCCCTTGCTTATATTGCTGGGGATTATCGGCTATGTAAGTAAATGGGGCCTGTCATGTCACTATTTGTTAAGGACAAAAAAAGACCAAAATTTTTTTTTAAAAATGTGTTTTTCTTAGTTTCTGTTATATAATTTTGAAAATAAATAACCTTTCTTCATAAATTTAGGTCAAAATGTATTCTGCTACTTTTCCTTGGTGAAAATAACCCAAATCATTGTTTATTATTTAGTCTGTAGGAAAGTTATAGAGTCCACAAACAACGGTACAGTATATATTTCTGAAAATTGATCTTTCCTGATGCACTGATGGCCTAACTCATTTCTTGAGGCCCCAAAACACCAGGACAGTACACATATTTCCCAAATGACCATTTTTTTGAAAGTAGACAGTCCAAGTGTTTAGTAAGAGTCATGGTGAGTTTTTTGAAGTTGTAATTTTTTGTCACAATTTTTTAAAAAATTAATAAATTAAAAAAATCACAATTTGTTTTTTTACATACTGTCACCAGTGTGGTACAGAATTATCATATAACTGGTGTGGTGGTGATCAGGGACACTTACTGGTGTAAGTATGTAAAAAAAAAAGTTTTTTTACTGATTTTTTTTTAACATACTGTGACCAGAGCAATGCAGTGTTACCATAGTAACACTGTAATGCTCTGGGAAAGTGATTAGGATTTTTTTTTACACATTATGATTGCTAATATGAATGAATTTAATTGGTACAAGTAGCCATTGTTTACTGAACATTTGTTGTGATCACATGGTACAGATAGGCTGTGGATGACCTGGTCTGTACCATGTGATCACTGTGACCAATCACTGTGACCAATATTTGCGCATCTTGTATATATATATATATATATATATACAAGATGCGCAAATATATTGTATTTTTTATTAATTATTGAAACCTATTAAGACCATTAGCTTTAAGCATAAGAGTAAATGGAAAATTAGGAAAAAATAGTAATGTAAGCTGCATTACTTCATTAGAATATCTAGTAACCAGTATTTTCATATTGGTGCTGCAGATCATATGCTTGCTTTTTTTTTCCAGTTTTAAGTCTGGAGGGAACAACAGGATGTGGGATATGTTTTAATTTTTCTGAAACTTAGCAACTGTTAGTATCAGTTGGAGCCCAAAACAGTAGGTGTTTTTATACAAACAGGGTTTTTGTACATTAGCAGGGATACTATGGGGAGATTTACTAAAACTGGTGCACACATAATCTGGTGCAGTTCTGTATAGTGACCAATCAGCTTCTAGGTTTTATTTTAAAAGTCTAATTGAACAAGCTGAAGTTATAAGCTGATTGTTTACTATGCACAGCTGCACCAGATTCTGTGTGCACCAGTTTTAGTAAACCTCCCCCTATGTCTGTGAATATCTGCCTTAGCAGTAGTATATAAATATAGTAGTATTATAAATATTTATTTATAATATTTATATATATACATATATATATATATATATATATATATATATATATATATATATATATATATATATATATATATATATATATATATATATATATATATATATATATATATATATATATATATTAGCTGTAGTATATAAATATCTACAAAAAGCCTAAAGCTTGTCATGGAGAAATAGTATATGTCTCATTACATTCTTTTTACTGTGTGTGTATTACATATTCAAGGAGAAAATATCTGTACAGCAATATTTTTTCTCCACTGAAGACCTCTATCAAGGTACCTCATTAAATGACACAATCATAAATACAGTAAGTAATAGGTATTGTTTATCCAATTCAATTAAGAAGCAAATGTAGCAGCATTTGTCTTTATATGTTCTGTTCCAGTGAGGTTTTTTTTTTTTGATGATCGTTCATGTTTATTTCCAGTAAGCAGAGGCTATTTCTACATAATCTTAAAGTGTAATCTCATTTTTTTTTCAAATCCATTTGTTCATTCATGCCCCATTTACCTTTATTTCTCATTTAACTTAACTACTGTATGTTTTTTCAGCTTTCTCTAGGGTGTGATAGAAGAATAGCTTTAGCCTCTAATAACGTCTATTACTTTCTGCTTTAATGGTTCTCACTATTATTCACACTGTATTTACCTTTTAGAACAATCAATTAAAACGTTCTATTGTACAAATTGTTCTTTCAAATTAAAGATCTAATGCAGAAAATAGAGATGTTTCTAATACAAGATCTCAGACCTCAGATTCACAAAATCTTCTACCATGATTGATCTCATATTTGCCATAATTTGTGGATTTTCCCTGATCCAATTCAAGACCAGAGGTTATTATTACCTAAATGACTAGGCATTTATTTTTACAATAAAGTATATTGACCAAATCAGAGTACACATTTTTTAAAGCAATAGAGTACAAAGGAATGAGATAATACAAAGCAGTATACATTATAACAAATTAGTGTAATTCTTTTCTTTGTTCAATTTTCTGTAAATGTAAAACTATACATAAAAAAAGTACAAGAAACACGTAAACAGTGATATTGTGCAGTTGTATGACAACTGAAGACAAAAATCTATAGAAAAGCTAATAGTGTGCATGGGGTCTAAGTTATTTACCCATAGGTTTGTAGGTGTCATTTGTAAATTGGATTGATGAAAACAGACACAAAACATGTAAGGGTATAGAGTGTGAGGTCATCTCAGTGTGGTGGGAAGTGTCAAACAGAAACTAGATGTTCACACGAGTCAGCGCAGAAAACCCATTTACGACAAATTTTTTAAAATCAAATTTAGAAAAACAGCCCCTGGCTTCACTAGATAATCTGCTTTGGGGCCACATTCTCCATCCAAGATCCCAGTAGATGTCCAATCATGACAATAGTTTTCCTAGTGTAAAAGAGAAGAAAACTTACAAAATTTGTTTATCTGTCCCAAGGTTTTATACTAAACACAATCAGAAGACACCAAGAGTTCCAAGCATAAACAGAAAAGATTAATTTTGGGGCAGCCCCAAACCATGTGGAGAATATCACCATCTGCAGTCCAACATTTGTGATAAAGAGAAGATTATCTCTTAACTATTTTAAACAGCCTGACAGGGGTGAAGTAAGTTCTATGTTAATTTTATAGATTAAAAGTTTGTCTTTAATTTTCTTTCTACAGTACAGAAATAAAAGTCAGAAATTGACCAAATCCTGTTCAGACATTTTGCAAATGTCTCTATTCCATTGGTCCCTAATGTGAGACAGACCAGACCTGCCCAAGCCTGAAAGGGTACTGTAAAATCTAGAGACCAGTTGTGAGTGATTGGATTAGAGTAATTCCTTTACCTCTATCAATAGCTAAAAGAACCAACCCTTACTCAGCTTTTGCTTCATACCTTAACTGAAGGTACTAAAATTGCCAGTTGTTAGGTATTGACTATTCTTGTTTTAATGCACAAAATAACTTATGCACTAAAGATATTTGGATTTTGTCTGTTCATATCTTTACATGCACCAGATACAAAAAAACATAGAAACAATGACACAACAAAAACTATTTTCAAGAGACTTTTCAGGCGCTACAGTGATAACAATATGCTTTTTATAAAAAACATATATTGTATGTATTGTATGAATTCTGTTAAAAAATTGTGGTCAGTTTTAACTAATTAAGACCAACCCAAAAAATATTTAAAAGTCTCATACAATTTGGTATTCATTCCAGTTTGAAACCAAATTACACAATCAACACTTCACTCCTGTATAGGAGTACCCCCACATAGCACTGCATAACTCATTCACCATTTATCACACAGTGACTTGAGTCACAGAATTACACTAGATAGTCTAATGGAAAGAGTGTAACTCTTTCCATTTCTTTCACAGACTGTGATGTTGTCTTCAGGAGATGCAGTGAATGAATCTATTAATCCTTTCAATATTGCAAATATTGACACTGTATGGGCTCCAATAGAACATGGTGACCTTGGTTATATGTGAGGAGGTGTTAGAAATGGGGATTTGATATTTGTGTCTACCCTGCTTGTTGTAGGATAGAGTATCTGTCAAGTGAGGTATTATGCATATATTGTTCTTTTCCTTCTCTGGATCTAACAACCCCTTTGTCAGTTATGTGGTCATTTACAGTGTTCTAGTCAGTTTCAAGCTTGGTGTTTGTGCTCAATTGACAAGCTTCTCTTAAAATGGAAATGTCTGAGGTAGACTGGGGTACTAAAGATTGAATAATTAGAATGATATAGGAAATGGAAGTTCCTATCAATACTGTATATATTTACCATTACCAAAGTTTGTTGCCCTGTAGGCGACCACTGGAATATTGCATTAATGAATACCCAATGCATGTGCCTAAGGATTTGTATCCATTTAGGGTAGGGACCAGGTTTGTGTTATTTTAGACATTTAAGTGAATAGCAGAGTGTCCCTCTATGGATGATTAACAGTATAGATCATGCAGAAGGTTACCTACTGTAAATCTTTATTCTTGTATTACTTTATAAAGTGGTTGAGACACTGTGGCTAATTGAAAGGGTTTGACAGAGGTGTGTTGGGGTGAGGTTAGAAAGAAACCCAGGGGTATTAGAAGTATTCATAGAGTGTTACTGGAGAACGGTGATAAACTGTGTGTGATATTTCATATAGTGTATATTTGTTTAGGGTGACACAAACTGCACCAAGTAGTGTATTTAGGAAAGAAAGACCCAAATAAGAAATACATATAGGGCACTGTGAAGATAGCTATTGCATAAATACTATATAAAAACATGTTATAATTGCTTGGTCAGCTCATATACCCTCAAGTTCTCCTATTGGTTTCTTCCAACCATCCAGTCACTGACATTTGGGTATTACCTGGGGAAATGGCCTATTACCAATTTTTACACAGTGAATATTATATTGAAGTTCTGTTAAAAATTATTGTTATTAATTATTCATGATATTTGATTTCATTTGTAGATGCTGTCACTGCATCTCCTAAATAAGCAGACATCATTGTCTGTGAAAAAGCATCAAGAGTAGAATATCACCAGCTTTCCACAAGACAATCTAATGTAACTTTGTGACTTAAGCGAAAGTAGTATTTTGTGCTGATAAATGTTGTATTTTGGGGAACTCTTATGCTGCATACACACTGTCGGACTTTTCGGCTACAAAAGGCCAACGGACCAAATCCGGCGGACAATCCGATCATGTGTGGGCTTCCCCGGACTTTCAGCGGACTTTTCCAGCCGTAAATCTGACGGACTTTAGATTTGGAACTTGCTTCAAATCTTTACGTCGTAACTTCACCGGACCCAGAAATCCGCTCATCTGTATGCTAGTTTGGCGGACAAAAAAACGACGCATGCTCAGAAGCAAATACTAAACGGAAGTACTCGGTCTAGTAAAATTAGTGTTCATATTGTAGGTAGCACATTCCTCACGCTGCAAATTCTGTGATAGTTGAATGCAGCGCATTAATGTCTTCTTTAATAATGCTATAAGAACGAAGATGTTTTGCTGTTCCTATTCACACAGAGTTCTCCCAAACTGATTTCGGGATTATTTCTCTTGATCTCATGAATGATATAGTATTTTTTTAAAAAGCCATATCTCCATACTAATGTTTACACTTTTTTTTTTCTTTTTTTTGGTTAAGTTACCACAAAGAACCATTTTTTTTTCTTTGTATATAAAGTTAACACAAAGAACCTTTCTTTGTTATCTTTTTTTTTGTAAAAGTTACCACTAGAACATTATATTTTTTTTTGTGTTTTTGCAACCTCAAGGAGGTTGTTGTCCCTTGTTAATTTGACATTGTCTCTAAATCAGTGATGTTAATTAAAACACATACATTCTTTTCATAAACTAAAATATCTATTTATTTATGGTAAAAAGAAAATAAAGAGGAAGTCAACGCTGGCAAAAGTCTGTGGACAAGAAAATTGGGCTCTTGAGGAGTCCATATAAGAGGGAGCACAATCTGGTCCAGGAATCCCATAGATCAACAGCAGCAGCAGATGACATAAATGTCCCCAGACAGTGATACTACAACAGCCTGCGTCTTCTGTCAGACCAGACTGAACCCAGGTCATCACTTTCTTTTCTTCCCTGCAGCCTTCCCTCCACGCTGCCCTGCACCCTTCCCTGCACCCTTCCCTGCAGCCTTCCTTGGAGGCTGTGCCTCTGGTGGTTGAGTTGTGGCAGGAGGAGGAGGAGGAGGAGGAGGAGGGGGGCTGCCTCATTTATTTGTGTGTTGGCAGTTAGCTTGCCCTTCAGCCCCTTGTGTATAGTTTCAGCAAACAGTTTTTCACAATTGAGGCGTTGGCCCCACTCCATTTGAAGCAGCCTGCTGGCTAAATAACACCCATAGGCCTCTTTAGTTTCAGGGGGCTCTTCAAAAAATTTGTGGCCTCTCTCATGAGGCGCAGGGATGCCTCCTGTGTCACCGTCCCCTTCCTGGCCCTTTTTGTAGGAAGGCGGAGGGGAGCCACTTGGGATTGGGTCAAGCTCCTACTGGTCCCAGCCACCTCCTGCCTGACACTGGGTCCGGCCTCCTCCTGGATGACACAGGGTCCTGCCTCCTCCTGGATGACACTGGGTCCTGCCTCCTCCTGGATGACACAGGGTACGGCCTCCTCCTGGATGACACAGGTTTCGGCCTCCACCTTCCTGTCCCTGGGCCCGGCCTCCTCCTGCCTGCCACTTTCCTCCCGGCTGACTTCATCCTGTGTATAAAAAAGGGACATAGTTTTAGTAGTTTGTTTTTGGTTCATCAATGACACGCAATTTTCTTCTCATGACTTGCAAATTCAATATTAATACATCTATTACTAAGAATATAGAAATCTGACACCATCATTTTTTAAAGCAGGTGACAAACATATTTGACCACTACTGTCAATTGATATGTATACATCATTTTTAGGATAAAATTATTTTAATCAATTATAACATCTAGTTAACATCATTAATATTAGGACACTAAATATTTTTTAAACTTTACCTGACTCCAGATGGTCACATCCGGTTCTTCCAGGGTGGAAGACCCAGCTTTGGTCCTCATCAGCCTCTGCTGGGGTGGAGGGAAGGGTGCATGGAAGAGTGCATGGAAGGGTGGAGGGAAGGGTTGAAAGTGATGCCCTGGCTTCAGTCTGGTCATCAAGAAAACGTAGTTTATTGTAGTACCACAGCCTGGGTACATATACATCATCTGCTGATGCTCCTGATCTCAGGGAATTCTGGATCTTGTTATGCTCCCTCTTATACATATTCCTCAAGATCCCAATTTTCGATAACAACATCTCCATCGTTGCTTCTGGGATGTATGTCTGGACAAATATTAGAAGTCTCTCCAGCATTTACTTCCTCACATGCTTTAGATAATATTGAGGGTGTTTGACCTCCCACAGATTCTTCCTCTCCCTGTACTAATCAATAAAATCCGACAGAAATTCTGGCTCCTTAAATTTTGCATTTATAATTTCTGTATAAGATAAAGACACAAGACAAAAAACACTTATGTTGCAGCTTAGGGATGAGCTTTGAGTTCGAGTCGAGCTCATGTTCGACTCGAACATTGGCTGTTCGCAAGTTCGCCGAACAGTGAACAATTTGGGATGTTTGCGGCAAATTCGAATGCCGCGGAACACCCTTTAAAAGTCTATGGGAGAAATCAAAAGTGCTAATTTTAAAGGCTTATATGCAAGTTATTGTCATAAAAAGTGTTTGGGGACCCGAGTCCTGCCCCGGGGGACATGGATCAATGCAAAAAAAGTTTTAAAAACGGCCGTTTTTTCAGGAGCAGTGATTTTATTAATGCTTAAAGTCAAACAATAAAAGTGTAATATCCCTTTAAATTTTGTAGCTGGGGGGTGTCTAAAGTATGCCTGTAAAGGGGCGCATGTTTCCCGTGTTTAGAACAGTCTGACAGCAAAATTACATTTAGAAGGAAAAAACCCATTTAAAACTACTCGCGGCTATTGCATTGCCGACAATACACATAGAAGTTCATTGATAAAAACGGCATGGGAATTCCCCACAGGGGAACCCCGAACCAAAATTTAAAAAAAAAATGACGTGGGAGTCCCCCTAAATTCCATACCATGCCCTTCAGGTCTGGTATGGATATTAAGGGGAACCCCGGCCAAAATTAAAAAAAAAAAAAGACATGGGGTTCCCCCTAAATTCCATACTAGACCCTTCAGGTCTGATATGGATTTTAAGGGGAACCCCACGCCAAAAAAAAAAAAAAAAAGGCGTGGGGTCCCCCCAAAAATCCATACCAGACTCTTATCAGAGCACGCAACCTGGCAGGCCGCAGGAAAAGAGGGGGGGACGAGAGTGCGCCCCTCCCTCCTGAACCGTACCAGGCCACATGCCCTCAACATTGGCAGGGTGCTTTGGGGTAGCCCCCCAAAACACCTTGTCCCCATGTTGATGAGGACAGGGGTCTCATCCAAACAACCCTGGCCGGTGGTTGGGGGGGTCTGCGGGCGGGGGGCTTATCGGAATCTGGAAGCCCCCTTTAACAAGGGGACCCCCAGATCCTGCCCCCCGTGTGAAATGGTAAGGGGGTACTTACCCCTACCATTTAACTAAAAAATTTTCAAAAATGTTAAAAATTACAAGAGACAGTTTTTGACAATTCCTTTATTTAAATTCTTCTTCTTTCTTATATCTTCCTTCATCTTCTTCTTCTTCTGGTTCTTCTGGTTCTTCCTCCGGCGTTCTCATCCAGCATCTCCTCCGCGGCGTCTTCTATCTTCTTCTCTTCAGGCCGCTCCGCTCCCATGGCATGGGGGGAGGCTCCCGCTCTTCTCTTCATCTTCTTCTTCTTCTTCTCTTCTTCCTTCTTCTCTTCTTCTCTTCTTAATTTTCTTCTCCGGGCCGCTCCGCATCCATTCTGGCATGGAGGGAGGCTCCCGCTGTGTGAGGGCGTCTCCTCGTCTGACGGTTCTTAAATAATGGGGGGCGGGGCCACCCGGTGACCCCGCCCCCTCTGACGCACGGGACATGACGGAACTTCCCTGTGGCATACCCCGCCCCCCGTTATTAAGAACCATCAGACGAGGAGATGCTGTCACACAGCGGGAGCCTCCCTCCATGCCAGCATGGGTGCGGAGCAGCCCGGAGAAGAAAATGAAGAAGAGAAGAAAAGAAGAAGAGAAGAAGAAGATGAAGAGAAGAGCGGGAGCCTCCCCCCATGCCATGGGTGCGGAGCGGCCCAAGGAGAAGAAGATAGAAGATGCCGCGGAGGAGATGCTGGAGGAAGAACCAGAAGAGCCAGAAGAACCAGAAGAAAAAGATGAAGGAAGATAGAAGAAAGAAGAAGCATTTAAATAAAGGAATTGTCAAAAGCTGTCTCTTGTCATTTTTAACATTTTTGACAGTTTTTTAGTGAAATGGTAGGGGTAAGTACCCCTTTATCATTTCACACGGGGGGGCCGGGATCTGGGGGTCCCCTTGTTAAAGGGGGCTTCCAGATTCTGATAAGCCCCCCACTCGCAGACCCCTACAACCACCGGCCAGGGTTGTGGGGATGAGGCCCTTGTCCTCATCAACATGGAGACAAGGTGTTTTGGGGGGCTAATGTTGAGGGCATGTGGCCTGGTACGGTTCAGGAGGGGGGGCCGCACTCTCGTCACCCTCTTTTCCTGCGGCCTGCCAGGTTGCGTGCTCGGATAAGGGTCTGGTATGGATTTTTGGGGGGACCCCATGCCGTTTTTTTTTTGGCGCGGGTTCCCCTTAAAATCCATACCAAACCTGAAGGGTCTGGTATGGAATTTAGGGGGAACCCCACGTCATTTTTTTTTAAATTTTGGCCGGGGTTCCCCTTAATATCCATACCAGACCTGAAGGGCCTGGTATGGAATTTAGGGGGACTCCCACGTCATTTTTTTAAAAATTTTGGTTCGGGGTTCCCCTGTGGGGAATTCCCATGCCATTTTATCAATGAACTTCTATGTGTTTAGTCGGCAATGCAATAGCCGCGAGTAGTTTTAAATGGGTTTTTTCCTTCTAAATGTCATTTTGCTGTCAGACTGTTCTAAACACGGGAGACATGCACCCCTTTACAGGCATACTATAGACACCCCCCAGCTATGAAATTTAAAGGAATATTACACTTTTATTGTTTGACTTTAAAGAGGAGTTCCACCCAGGGAGGCCGTCAAAAAAATAAAATTAAAAGTCAGCAGCTACAAATACTGCAGCTGCTGACTTTTAATTGGACACTTACCTGTCCCTGGGTCCAGCGATGTGGGGGATCGAAGCCCCGCTCGTCCCCCCCCTCCGCTTGTCGGCGCCAGCATTTCAACTGTGGGCGCCAGGCTGTGGCTTCACAGCCTGGCACCCACTACGCATGCACAAGCGGCGCCGCGCGCCATGATTGGCCGCTCAATCACCTGGGACCTGTAATGGGTCCCAGATGATTGACAGGAGGGAGGGAGCAGAGCGGAGCCCTTCCTGTGCCGAGGGGGAAGTGATGTCACCAGCCCAGGCAAAGGAAGGGGCAGACTACGAGGGAGCACCTAGCAACAGGCATTTAGAGGTAAGTGAAAAAAAAAATATCCAAATGTTTTTTTGTTTTTTTTTAGAATTTTTGAGGTATTTTTGTTTTTTTGGGTGGAACCCCACTTTAAGCATTATTAAAATCACTGCTCCTGAAAAAACATCCGTTTTTAAAACTTTTTTTTGCATTGATCCATGTCCCCTGGGGCAGGACCCAGGTCCCCAAACACTTTTTATGACAATAACTTGCATATAAGCCTTTAAAATTAGCACTTTTGATTATTCATGTTCGTGTCCCATAGACTTTAACGGTGTTCGCGTGTTCGAACAAACTTTTTTCCTGTTCGCATGTTCTGGTGCGAACCGAACAGGGGGGTGTTCGGCTCATCCCTATTTCAGCTAAACCCTCATCATCTTATCCCAACATAGGCCTCATCAATCTGTCAAGCCATATAGGCTGCTTGCTACAAAGTTTTTACCAAATTTCAAAATTTTAAATTTCCTTCGTTTATAGTGTCCCAGTCCACTATCATCTACGCACAGAACGTACGTACGACACAATACGTGATAACGTTTTATACACTGCGCATGCTTGAAACTCCGCCTGCTTTGCCCGCCCCTGACGTTCTTTCTTTACGCATAGTTTCAGCCCCCTTGTCTCTGCGCACAGAACATACGTACGACACATGCGTACTAACAATTTTTAGGCACTGCGCATGTGTGAAACTCCGCCTGCGTCGCCCACCCCTGACTTTCCATTTTAACTCATATTCTCCGCCCCCTTGTCTCTACGCACAGAACATACGACACATGCGTAATACCTCTCTTTATACACTGCGCATGTGTGAATCTCTGCCTGCGTCGCCCGCCCCTGACATTCTTTTTTAACGAATATTCCCCGCCCCTTCTTTCTATGGTGCGTAGTGTGAGGAACAATGGCGGAGACACAGCAGGTGTGTACTACCTCAGGTAGCGACGAAAGCCCGGAGGCCGGAACGTCCCGATCTGGGAAGCAGAGATTTAAGGCCTCCAATATGTCCTTTAAAGAGATGGTGGAAATGGTGGCAATTCTGAGAAAAAATGACTATGATGGGAAGTATGGACCGTATGCCCGGCCTAATTTTAGAAAAGCCAAAATAATGGTGAAGGTGGTGAAGACTATGCATCTTTCTTTTGGGGTACGGTGCTCAAAAGATCGGATTCGGAAAAGATGGTTCGACCTCAAACTCCGGGAGCCAGATCAGTACAGATGGATCCGTAAAGTGCTGAAAAAAAATAAAATACTTGTCTTGTGTACATATTCTGTTTATTACCTTGTATACTGCTCCATGTGCTTTTCTTTAATGTACGAGTTTATATCGTTTGAAACTATCTCAATAAATTTCGTTACATATATACACACCTATATCTTTAAATCTATCTATCTATATTTTTTATAAATGTTTATATATATATATATATATATATATATATATATAGATAGATAGATAGATAGATAGATAGATAGATAAATAGATAGATAGATAGATAGATAGATAGATAGATAGATAGATAGATAGATAGATAGATAGATAGATAGATAGATAGATAGATAGATAGATAGATAGATAGATAGATATAAATATCTGTGTGCTAAGTATATATTTTGTTTCATTCACATAGGGGAGAAAAGACTCAGACAAGATGAACCCAGTCCCCTCCAACCACAACACCATAATTGGGAAATCAGCCCAAGCCCCACAGAGGATGTGGAGGAAGGAGAGGTGGGCGACATGGGCACCCCACCAGGTGAGTGTCTGACACATCAGCTTACGTTAATGTATGTATGGCTGCATATTTTGGTAATACAATTTTCTCCTCTATTTTAGGTGACCTGGTTGTGCTTGAATCAAGCAACAGCACCACCCCCGAGGATGTTTATGAAGTATGCGACATGGGCACCCCACTAGGTCAGTGTCTGAGACACCAGCTTATGGTAAGCTAGAAAGAGAAAGGGGCACCCGGTTCTAGATGTCCGGGTAAGGGGTTACTTTAGCAACAATATATTTAATCATGTCAAAAAATGTTGACAGTGTTATCAAGAAATGTAAATCTATTTATTATTTCATTATAATACAAAACATCAAAATTGGTACAACAACATATCAATTAAAACATGGTATTAAAAGTGATTGATTAGGTCCAGTGGAGCCAAGTGAAGTGGAGTCTTCGTCCAAGATGAAGCTACGCTATAGGCACTAGCGAAACGCGTTGACGTCATCAACGCAGACCCGTCACGGACGCCGCTGTTTGGGTGAGAGGGATTAAGAGGCTACGAGTAAAGACATGTATGATCTGAAATAGCCTGACTGACCTGCCCGACCTGACTTTCCAGAAGATCAAAGATTTCCTCCTTCTTTCGTGGATCTATACCTTCTCGGGGACGCATCCCCAATTGGGATACTTATCCAGCTGGCCGGCGTCTTTGCACCAGATTGGGAAGGAGGTGAAGACATCGGAGCTTTGTATCTCCCGCCACACCTTCAGCCACTGACGCCATTCACGGAGCCGACTTACCATTGAGTAGAAGAACCCGTACTTACATCACAGATTCCCCCCTGTGAAGTGTACACTACGATGCTGCAATACATTTGATTCAGCCCATTGGACCATCTTCTAATGATGCAGAACAACAAACGGTAAAGTCCACTACATTTATTAACGGCGGTTTCCTGTATCTATTTGACTTTTATTGCCAGTAACTTTTGCTATACCATCCATACTGATTATCACTCCAAGCCTAATTCTGTCAGAAAAAGACAAGCCATTTTACATCTTTCTATTGGACTGATCGTTACCACCTGGATTGTCACCATCTTTATGCCATTAGCCAGGTTATTAACATTATTCCAGCTATAGCACCAGGGTCCACTTACCATTAGCGGTTCGCATTTCCCCTCCCTTCCCCCCTCCACCCATCCCCATTCACCTCCATTGGATCTTTCTTACTGTCATATGGTTCTTTTTGGCCAATATGGGATACTAACACCCTACCAAGAAGCAACATTTAAACATTTCATTACCAATTGACAGCTTGCAAGATCCAAAGATCCAAAGCGTCCAGACGTTGTCATACGTTGTTTGTTTTTGTGTTTTTTGTAATGTTTTTCATTTTGTCTAGTTTGTCCAATTATCATGTACGCAGGAATTAGGCTCCACTGGACCTAATCAATCACTTTTAATACCATGTTTTAATTGATAGGTTGTCGTACCAATTTTGATGTTTTGATGTTATAATGAAATATTAAATAGATTTACATTTCTTGATAACACTGTCAACATTTTTTGACATGATTAAATATATTGTTGCTAAAGTAACCCCTTACCCGGACATCTAGAACCAGGTGCCCCTTTCTCTTTCAATGCTAATTGCGGTTACAGCAACAGACACTATATTAGTGCATAATCAAGTTTCCCTCATTTACTATATTTACAGGGATCCAGTGCATCTGCTCCTGACGAGTGGAAACGAATCCACGAAACGCGTAGAGCTACATGATGCCACAGACACAATGGCCCATGATGTTACCTTTTATGAATCTAGCTACCTTAGATTTCTATCATGTGATCATTTACACAGGTGCCGGGCATGCTGTGTTGGGCTTGTTTAGGCTGTTTTGCTGTCACACACTATCTACTTGATTGTTTGGAATTTTATCCTATTTAGTTATATGTTTTACACCCTTGTATTACCGTGTTTACATCTTGTGCATATATGTAACATATGGAAATTTAATAATTTATACAAATAAAACTTTATTATATACCATCACCTCTGCATTTCAACCGCTTCAATTCAAAGTCCCACCTTCCTTTTGATGCATCCAAATATAGGGATGGAGGCATGCTTTTGTGCCTCATTTAAAGTCCCACATTCCCCAGTTTTTTCCCATTATAGATAGGGATGGAAGCGGTTGAAAAGTTGGATTAGCAGTGTTCCCCTGCTATCCACGCGTGAGGTGCATTCTCAAATGTTTATATTCCCCGCATAGGGACTTGCACATTTGAGCCAGCCAAGAAGTACTGGGTACATTGGTGTATGTATTTACCTGTTTACTAGTGACAGCAACATTTTGGCATTCCCGGCACAAACTCAATTGGTTTAAACCCCTTTTTCTATTTTGACTATTTATACAACTTTTGATTACAATATCCATGTGTTTTTGCCGCACTGGTGGTGCGTGCGGGTTTGGGGGGTTTTTGAGCTTGTTCGTGGTGTGTGGGGGGCTCTTTTCCACATTCACGGGAGCTGCGATGCGCCTCGTGGGTCCTCCCCTTTCTCCCTGCACTGTTGTGTCCTGAGAGTCGGGCGGACGCCCCTTCGCGCATCGGCGCCACGGTCCTCACGTCCAGCGTGTGGCATCGGACATGACGTCATCACGCTGCCGCTGAGAGCACCAACTGCGTGACGCATGTGGGGGGGGCGTTTCAGCACCATTCACCGAGCGTTCCGGCTCGGGTGCGGACGCTGCCTCTCGCCCCCCCATGTTCACGCACGTGGCGTTGGCGGCGTATATACCCTACACCTTCAGTCGGAGCCGGCTATTCACTTGGCTGGTCTCCGCCTGGAGCTCCTGCACACCAGCCACTCCATCGCTTGGTGTTGCATGGTGTGCTACTTGGGTAAGTGTCCTTTGAGTCAGGTCCATTTTGTTCGCCCTGAATGTCATTGCACGTTTGTTAATTTCACCTATATATTTTTTTTTTTGTTTGCATCAACAAGTTAATCAATTTTTCACAGTTACACCTACATTCAGGTCAGCTCACCTCATTCACACATAACCTCTTTTCACTCACCCATTACATTCTTTTTTGCCACCATCAACACATGCGGACAAATGGGATGCACACACTTATCACCCAATTCACCACTTCACCTCACACACACTCCAATTTGTTTTTTTTTTGTTTTTTTTTCTTCTCACACTTTCATTACTCCATTTCACACTTTTCATCTCACAGTACAATTCTTCATTTGTTTCCAGATATCCTCAATTGCAGTATCACATGCCAGCACCCTTGCACATGGAAACCCTCACAGGCACCCTTACATCTCCCCAAGTTAGTTGTGTATTACCACGCCGCCTCAGCTCCCGTGGTGTGGTCTATGCTCCCGATTCGCCATGTCTCGCTCGCCCCATGCTGCGCCTACTACCGGGGTTGGTGAGTGTACTGGGTTAAATCTTTCAAATTTAAATAATAGTTTTCACCTTCAAACAAAGTGTGGTTTACCTCATTTACTATATTTACAGGGATCCAGTGCATCTGCTCCTGACGAGTGGAAACGAATCCACGAAACGCGTAGACCTACATGATGCCACAGAAACAATGGCCCATGATGTTACCTTTTATGAACCTAGCTACCTTAGATTTCTATCATGTGATCATTTACACAGGTGCCGGGCATGCTGTGTTGGGCTTGTTTAGGCTGTTTTGCTGTCACACACTATCTACTTGATTGTTTGGAATTTTATCCTATTTAGTTATATGTTTTACACCTTTGTATTACCGTGTTTACATCTTGTGCATATATGTAACATATGGAAATTTAATAATTTATACAAATAAAACTTTATTATATACCATCACCTCTGCATTTCAACCGCTTCAATTCAAAGTCCCACCTTCCTTTTGATGCATCCAAATATAGGGATGGAGGCACGCTTTTGTGCCTCATTTAAAGTCCCACATTCCCCAGTTTTTTCCCATTATAGATAGGGATGGAAGCGGTTGAAAATTTGGATTAGCAGTGTTCCCCTGCTATCCACGCGTGAGGTGCATTCTCAAATGTTTATATTCCCCGCATGGGGACTTGCACATTTGAGCCAGCCAAGAAGTACTGGATACATTGGTGTATGTATTTACCTGTTTACTAGTGACAGCAACATTTTGGCATTCCCGGCACAAACTCAATTGGTTTAAACCCCTTTTTCTATTTTGACTATTTATACAACTTTTGATTACAATATCCATGTGTTTTTGCCGCACTGGTGGTGCGTGCGGGTTTGGGGGGTTTTTGAGCTTGTTCGTGGTGTGTGGGGGGCTCTTTTCCACATTCACGGGAGCTGCGATGCGCCTCGTGGGTCCTCCCCTTTCTCCCTGCACTGTTGTGTCCTGAGAGTCGGGCGGACGCCCCTTCGCGCATCGGCGCCACGGTCCTCACGTCCTGCGTGTGGCGTCGGACATGACGTCATCACGCTGCCGCTGAGAGCACCAACTGCGTGACGCATGTGGGGGGGGGCGTTTCAGCGCCATTCACCGAGCGTTCCGGCTTGGGTGCGGATGCTGCCTCTCGCCCCCCCCATGTTCACGCACGTGGCGTTGGCGGCGTATATACCCTACACCTTCAGTCGGAGCCGGCTATTCACTTGGCTGGTCTCCGCCTGGAGCTCCTGCACACCAGCCACTCCATCGCTTGGTGTTGCATGGTGTGCTACTTGGGTAAGTGTCCTTTGAGTCAGGTCCATTTTGTTCGCCCTGAATGTCATTGCACGTTTGTTAATTTCACCTATATTTTTTTTTTTTTGTTTGCATCAACAAGTTAATCAATTTTTCACAGTTACACCTACATTCAGGTCAGCTCACCTCATTCACACATAACCTCTTTTCACTCACCCATTACATTCTTTTTTGCCACCATCAACACATGCGGACAAATGGGATGCACACACTTATCACCCAATTCACCACTTCACCTCACACACACTCCAATTTGTTTTTTTTTTTTTTTTTCTTCTCACACTTTCATTACTCCATTTCACACTTTTCATCTCACAGTACAATTCTTCATTTGTTTCCAGATATCCTCAATTGCAGTATCACATGCCAGCACCCTTGCACATGGAAACCCTCACAGGCACCCTTACATCTCCCCAAGTTAGTTGTGTATTACCACGCCGCCTCAGCTCCCGTGGTGTGGTCTATGCTCCCGATTCGCCATGTCTCGCTCGCCCCATGCTGCGCCTACTACCAGGGTTGGTGAGTGTACTGGGTTAAATCTTTCAAATTTAAATAATAGTTTTCACCTTCAAACAAAGTGTGGTTTACCTCATTTACTATATTTACAGGGATCCAGTGCATCTGCTCCTGACGAGTGGAAACGAATCCACGAAACGCGTAGACCTACATGATGCCACAGACACAATGGCCCATGATGTTACCTTTTATGAACCTAGCTACCTTAGATTTCTATCATGTGATCATTTACACAGGTGCCGGGCATGCTGTGTTGGGCTTGTTTAGGCTGTTTTGCTGTCACACACTATCTACTTGATTGTTTGGAATTTTATCCTATTTAGTTATATGTTTTACACCTTTGTATTACCGTGTTTACATCTTGTGCATATATGTAACATATGGAAATGTAATAATTTATACAAATAAAACTTTATTATATACCATCACCTCTGCATTTCAACCGCTTCAATTCAAAGTCCCACCTTCCTTTTGATGCATCCAAATATAGGGATGGAGGCACGCTTTTGTGCCTCATTTAAAGTCCCACATTCCCCAGTTTTTTCCCATTATAGATAGGGATGGAAGCGGTTGAAAATTTGGATTAGCAGTGTTCCCCTGCTATCCACGCGTGAGGTGCATTCTCAAATGTTTATATTCCCCGCATGGGGACTTGCACATTTGAGCCAGCCAAGAAGTACTGGATACATTGGTGTATGTATTTACCTGTTTACTAGTGACAGCAACATTTTGGCATTCCCGGCACAAACTCAATTGGTTTAAACCCCTTTTTCTATTTTGACTATTTATACAACTTTTGATTACAATATCCATGTGTTTTTGCCGCACTGGTGGTGCGTGTGGGTTTGGGGGGTTTTTGAGCTTGTTCGTGGTGTGTGGGGGCTCTTTTCCACATTCACGGGAGCTGCGATGCGCCTCGTGGGTCCTCCCCTTTCTCCCTGCACTGTTGTGTCCTGAGAGTCGGGCGGACGCCCCTTCGCGCATCGGCGCCACGGTCCTCACGTCCAGCATGTGGCGTCGGACATGACGTCATCACGCTGCCGCTGAGAGCACCAACTGCGTGACGCATGTGGGGGGGGGCGTTTCGGCGCCATTCACCGAGCGTTCCGGCTCGGGTGCGGACGCCGCCTCTCGCCCCCCCATGTTCACGCACGTGGAGTTGGCGGCGTATATACCCTACACATTCAGTCGGAGCCGGCTATTCACTTGGATGGTCTCCGCCTGGAGCTCCTGCACACCAGCCACTCCATCGCTTGGTGTTGCATGGTGTGCTACTTGGGTAAGTGTCCTTTGAGTCAGGTCCATTTTGTTCGCCCTGAATGTCATTGCACGTTTGTTAATTTCACCTATATTTTTTTTTTTGTTTGCATCAACAAGTTAATCAATTTTTCACAGTTACACCTACATTCAGGTCAGCTCACCTCATTCACACATAACCTCTTTTCACTCACCCATTACATTCTTTTTTGCCACCATCAACACATGCGGACAAATGGGATGCACACACTTATCACCCAATTCACCACTTCACCTCACACACACTCCAATTTGTTTTTTTTTGTTTTTTTCTTCTTACACTTTCATTACTCCATTTCACACTTTTCATCTCACAGTACAATTCTTCATTTGTTTCCAGATATCCTCAATTGCAGTATCACATGCCAGCACCCTTGCACATGGAAACCCTCACAGGCACCCTTACATCTCCCCAAGTTAGTTGTGTATTACCACGCCGCCTCAGCTCCCGTGGTGTGGTCTATGCTCCCGATTTGACATGTCTCGCTCGCCCCATGCTGCGCCTACTACCGGGGTTGGTGAGTGTACTGGGTTAAATCTTTCAAATTTAATTAATAATTTTCACCTTCAATCAAAGTGTGGTTTACCTCATTTACTATATTTACAGGGATCCAGTGCATCTGCTCCTGACGAGTGGAAACGAATCCACGAAACGCGTAGAGCTACATGATGCCACAGACACAATGGCCCATGATGTTACCTTTTATGAACCTATCTACCTTAGATTTCTATCATGTGATCATTTACACAGGTGCCGGGCATGCTGTGTTGGGCTTGTTTAGGCTGTTTTGCTTTCACACACTATCTACTTGATTGTTTGGAATTTTATCCTATTTAGTTATATGTTTTACACCCTTGTATTACCGTGTTTACATCTTGTGCATATATGTAACATATGGAAATTTAATAATTTATACAAATAAAACTTTATTATATACCATCACCTCTGCATTTCAACCGCTTCAATTCAAAGTCCCACCTTCCTTTTGATGCAATCAAGTTGGTCATTTTATTGATTTCACCACTCTTAGGTGTAACTTGTTCCATCATCCCCTTTCCCCTTCCCTTCTCTCCACCACACCCCTACTTTAGTTTATGGTAAGATAATCTATGTATGGCTGCATATTTCTAAACACATCTTTCTTTCATTCAATTTTAGGTCTGGGTGAACATTTTAGCACAGACAGTGCACAATGCCTAATTGGTCAGATAATGGCCTGGAATGGGGAGATTGATTTAATGTGGAATCGGCTGGATCGTATGCAGCAGAATCTAAATGCCCTTTTTCAACCAAAAAAAATCGATCATGTACTTCATTTCCTTGTTTGCTGACCCCATTCTGGGCCTTCTCTTTTATATTCTTAAAATTATATGCCTGTTTCCAAAAATTATAATAAAAAAAAGGACGCCTGTTGTTTTTATTACCAAAAAAAATATAGAGGCCTGTTTTTACAAAATAAAAAACCTTAAAAAATAGAGACCTGTTTTTATAAAATTTAAAAAAAAAAAAAAAATAGAGGCCTGTTCTTACAAAATAAAAAAACAAAAAAAATAGAGGTCTGTTTAAAAAAAAAACAAAAACAAAAATAAAATATTGAGGCCTGTTTGTTAAAAGAAAACAAAAAAATAATGTAAAAAAATAAAACATAATTATATTGTTGAAAATTTCAAAATATATATATATTTTTGACTATCAAAATTTTTTACAAACGCACAAGTGATGTACACCGAATATTAAAAAATCTGTTTAGTAATGAACAAAATGTGTGGCTTCTTCTTTCAATGCTCAATATCAGTTTGTTTAAAGTTAATAGTTGTTTACAGTGGCAATGGTGCTTATTTACTAAAGGAAAATACACTTGGCACTACAAGTGCTCTACGATAACCTAGGAGAAAGCCAAAAAGAAAGGCAAGCAATAAATATAATTCAAGATTTGATCAAGATTTTTTATTTTAACAAATTAAATATTCTGGGGCATTGCAATGGCCCCCCTACCCATAAAATAATCGACATATTGATCACGAACTTGACGGGCACTTTGGGGGGCCAAGCCAGTACGGACAGTATCCAGGCCCGTCAGATTGTCACTAATAATATGTCCGGCCTCAGGCCCAACTGGTAAAATATAATTTGGGGAATGTTTGTTGAAAAAGTTGTGAAAGATGCAGCACGCTAAAATTATGTAATTAAAATTGTATTCCGCAAGGTTGATCGATGTCTGAAACAGGCGGAACCCAGCTGGCCAGAATCCCAAAAGCATTCTCAACAACTGTTCTCGCTCTGGCCAGCCAGAAATTAAAAACCCTCCTCTCTGGGGTGAGGGTCCTTTGGGGGAATGGCCTCATGAAGTGCTTGCTCAGAGCGAAGGCTTCATCTGCTATAAAGACAAAGGGGAGTCCTTCCATGTTATCCGCATCAGGTGGCAATCCCAGGCCACCACTCTGGAGACGTTGGTAGAACTCCGTCTGGGCAAATATTCCTCCATCCGACATCCGGCCATTCTTCCCCACGTCCACATACAGAAAGTCATATTGTGCTGACACCACCGCCATTAAGACAATACTATGGAACCCCTTATAATTAAAATAGTATGACCCCTCATGGGGTTGTGGCACGATGTGGACGTGTTTCCAATCTATAGACCCTCCACAGTTGGGAAAGTCCCAACGGGTGGCAAAATGGGATGCCACAGTCTGCCCTTCCTGAGGCGTTGAAGGAAACTGGGGAATCAAACAAGAAATCAAAACTCAGTAATTTTGAAAAGAACATTGCAAGAACATTACACTTAAAACATTATTGCCCAGCATCAGTATAACATTAAATAATTGAAATCTTATTAATAAATAAAATGGAAAGGCACACTTATCAGATTGCTCACCCCCTCTGATGGCACATTGTTACATTTTAGGGGGTGGTGAAATTAGAAATCAAGTTTAAGGACACGAAGGGTTTGATTTACTAAAGGCTACAAGACTGTGCAGTTTGAAAAGTGCAGTTGATGCACTCTGCAAGTGCAGTTGCTCCACAGCTTAGTAAATGAGGTAAGGTAAAGGCTTCATGTTGCAAGGAGTACCCAATCACATGCAAGGGCAATTAATCCAAAAACTTTGTGGCTTGCACATGATTGGATGGTGGAAATCAGCAGAGCTTCTGCTCATTTACTAAAGCCCTGGAACAAATGTACTTGCAGAGTGCAAATCCATTTTGCAAAGTGCAACATATATTTGCTTTTTTAAAATCAACACCACAGAACATTATTCCAAATTATTAGGGGGGGGAGGGGATTGGAAATCGAGTTAATGACACACACACTATTTGGATGGAGTTTAGGGGGGGGAGGGGATTGGAAATCGAGTTAATGACACACACACTATTTGGATGGAGTTTAGGGGAAGAAAACTACAATGCAGCTGACAAAATACATTCAAAGTGAGTAGACTAGGTGGATATGTGCCCAGCATTGCATGCTGGGGAGGTTAGTGAAGGCAAATATGCATGCAGGACAAAAAAGAACATGAAAAAATTACAGCATGCATGAGGACAAAAAGGGGGCATTCACACTATATTGCAATGATGGTAAGTAGAGTTTGAGTAAAGAAATACATTACATTATCAAACATTAAATAAAATAACATGTGATGCTAATAAAGGATAAAAATTCGTACCTTAATATAGTCCTTCTGCAGGACCTGAATGATGGCTGAACAGGTCTCTGGCATAATGATCCCCAGAGCCTGGGGGAGATGCCTGTCGAGAACTTAAGGTCCTGCTGGCTTCTCCCTGTCGCCAAGTACCGCAACGTGGCGACTAGCCTCTGCTCCGGAGTGATGGCTTGCCTCATGCAGGTATCCTGCCTGCTGATATAAGGGGTGAGCAAAGCCAACAAATGGTCAAAAATGGGGTCTGTCATCTGGAGAAAGTTCCTGAAATCCTCAGGATTATTCTCACGGAGCAATGGCATGTGACAGAATTGGTCACGCTGGAGCAACCAATTCTTCGTCCATGAACTCCTCCCCCGCCCTGTTCATGGACTGGTCTTGGGCTGAAGAATGAACTACAGCACCAAGCACATACAATGCACGAGCTCTACGACGAGTACGCACACGTAACATGGCTTCAAATCGGTCGGCTGGTCAGAACGCACTTAACAGAATGCACTGAAGAACAGCAAGACCTGTGAAGAGCGACCTGAAAATCAGCCACGAGTGGAAAATAAAACGAAGATTGCTCAATGCCAACTGACCAAACGCACTGAAAAGCAGATACAAACCTTTCACAAGCACAGACTGAACAACAGTTAAAACGAACTGAAAAATATGAGTCTCACAAGCGCGAATCATCTCTCACCAAACTTCTACTAACACGAGATTAGCAGAAGGAGGCCAAAGGGTGTCGTACGGGCTATTGAACTTCCCTTTTA
Source organism: Lithobates clamitans (assembly GCA_037952925.1). Taxonomy (NCBI): domain Eukaryota; kingdom Metazoa; phylum Chordata; class Amphibia; order Anura; family Ranidae; genus Lithobates; species Lithobates clamitans. Next base: position 6,877,816 of record JBBGZY010000079.1, read on the forward strand.
TAGTCTCGTCGGACTTGGTGTACGTCACCGCATACTAGGCTGTCTGACTTTTGTGTGATCGTATGTAGGCAAGTCTGTTCATTAGAAAGTCCGCCGCAAGTCTGCCAAAAGTCCATCGAAAGTCTGTCGGATGGGCTGTCGGACATTTGTTGCCGAAAAGTCTAACCGTGTGTACGCGACATTAAGCAGAAGCAAATTGTTGATTGTGTAGTGTGGTTGCAAGCTAGAATGTGTACCAAATTTCATGTGAATTTGGTATATTTTAAGAGCTGATTATAACTAGCCATGATTTTTAACAGAATTTTGATTATAAAAACATATGGTTTCGAAGGAAATCACGGACAAGCTCTTTTAACAAATACTGTATCCCTATCTAACATACCTACAGTAGGGCCCTCCAACAAGCATTGGACATCCTGATCACTGATAAAGAGGTAGTGAAGGCTATTAAAATGCTAAAACTACTTTAGGCTCATTTTACAAGTTGTGCCGACTTTGGAGTGCAACTTATGCCACGTATAGGGATGAGCTTCGTGTTCGAGTCGAACCCATGTTCGACTCGAACATCGGCTGTTCGACCGTCCGTCGAATTGCGAACATTATGGGCCGTTCACGCCAAATTCGTGTGGCACGTCACGGCCCATAATTCACTGCGGCATCGCAGTGCATTGCTGGCTGATGATTGGCCAAGCATGCACTATGACCCGCATGCTTGGCCAATCACAGTGCCGTCAGTAGAGAGAGCTGTAATTGGCCAAAGCCAGGGTGGCTTTGGCCAATTATGGCTCAGGGGATTTAGTACACGCCCAACACTATATAAGGCCGCCTGCACGGCGGCCCTGTGTAGTGTGTTCCGGTGTGCTGATAGAGAGAGAGACAGACAGTGTCATTTGATTTGAGTTAGCTAGATTAGGCTAGATCTGTTCCTGCTATTTACATTTAATGCAGTGCGTCCTGCTCACAGTGTTCAGCTAGATCCGTTCCTGCTATTTACATTTAGTGCAGTCAGTGCGTCCTGCTCACAGTGTTCAGCTAGATCCGTTCCTGCTATTTACATTTAGTGCAGTGCGTCCTGCTCACAGTGTTCAGCTAGATCTGTTCCTGCTATTTACATTTAGTGCAGTTCGTCCTGCTCACAGTGTTCAGCTAGATCCCTTCCTGCTATTTACATTGAGTGCAGTGCGTCCTGCTCACAGTGTTCAGGTAGATCTGTTCCTGCTATTTACATTTAGTGCAGTCAGTGCGTCCTGCTCACAGTGTTCAGCTAGATCTGTTCCTGCTATTTACATTTAGTGCAGTCAGTGCGTCCTGCTCACAGTGTTCAGCTAGATCTGTTCCTGCTATTTACATTTAGTGCAGTGCGTCCTGCTCACAGTGTTCAGCTAGATCCGTTCCTGCTATTTACATTTAGTGCAGTGCGTCCTGCTCACAGTGTTCAGCTAGATCTGTTCCTGCTATTTACATTTAGTGCAGTGCGTCCTGCTCACAGTGTTCAGCTAGATCTGTTCCTGCTATTTACATTTAGTGCAGTCAGTGCGTCCTGCTCACAGTGTTCAGCTAGATCTGTTCCTGCTATTTACATTTAGTGCAGTGCGTCCTGCTCACAGTGTTCAGCTAGATCCGTTCCTGCTATTTACATGTAGTGCAGTGCGTCCTGCTCACAGTGTTCAGCTAGATCCGTTCCTGCTATTTACATTTAGTGCAGTTCGTCCTGCTCACAGTGTTCAGCTAGATCCGTTCCTGCTATTTACATTTAGTGCAGTGCGTCCTTCTCACAGTGTTCAGCTAGATCCGTTCCTGCTATTTACATTTAGTGCAGTTCGTCCTGCTCACAGTGTTCAGCTAGATCCGTTCCTGCTATTTAAATTTAGTGCAGTGCGTCCTGCTCACAGTGTTCAGCTAGATCCGTTCCTGCTATTTACATTTAGTGCAGTGCGTCCTGCTCACAGTGTTCAGCTAGATCTGTTCCTGCTATTTACATTTAGTGCAGTTCGTCCTGCTCACGGTGTTCAGCTAGATCCGTTCCTGCTATTTACATTTAGTGCAGTGCGTCCTGCTCACAGTGTTCAGCTAGATCCGTTCCTGCTATTTACATTTAGTGCAGTGCGTCCTGCTCACAGTGTTCAGCTAGATCTGTTCCTGCTATTTACATTTAGTGCAGTGCGTCCTGCTCACAGTGTTCAGCTAGATCCGTTCCTGCTATTTACATTTAGTGCAGTGCGTCCTGCTCACAGTGTTCAGCTAGATCTGTTCCTGCTATTTACATTTAGTGCAGTGCGTCCTGCTCACAGTGTTCAGCTAGATCCGTTCCTGCTATTTACATTTAGTGCAGTGCGTCCTGCTCACAGTGTTCAGCTAGATCTGTTCCTGCTATTTACATTTAGTGCAGTCAGTGCGTCCTGCTCACAGTGTTCAGCTAGATCTGTTCCTGCTATTTACATTTAGTGCAGTCAGTGCGTCCTGCTCACAGTGTTCAGCTAGATCTGTTCCTGCTATTTAAATTTAGTGCAGTGCGTCCTGCTCACAGTGTTCAGCTAGATCCGTTCCTGCTATTTACATTTAGTGCAGTGCGTCCTGCTCACAGTGTTCAGCTAGATCTGTTCCTGCTATTTACATTTAGTGCAGTTCGTCCTGCTCACAGTGTTCAGCTAGATCCGTTTCTGTTATTTACATTTAGTGCAGTGCGTCCTGCTCACAGTGTTCAGCTAGATCCGTTCCTGCTATTTACATTTAGTGTAGTGCGCCCTGCTCACAGTGTTCAGCTAGATCTGTTCCTGCTATTTAAATTTAGTGCAGTGCGTCCTGCTCACAGTGTTCAGCTAGATCCGTTCCTGCTATTTACATTTAGTGCAGTGCGTCCTGCTCACAGTGTTCAGCTAGATCTGTTCCTGCTATTTACATTTAGTGCAGTGCGTCCTGCTCACAGTGTTCAGCTAGATCCGTTCCTGCTATTTACATTTAGTGCAGTGCGTCCTGCTCACAGTGTTCAGCTAGATCTGTTCCTGCTATTTACATTTAGTGCAGTGCGTCCTGCTCACAGTGTTCAGCTAGATCCGTTCCTGCTATTTACATTTAGTGCAGTGCGTCCTGCTCACAGTGTTCAGCTAGATCTGTTCCTGCTATTTACATTTAGTGCAGTGCGTCCTGCTCACAGTGTTCAGCTAGATCCGTTCCTGCTATTTACATTTAGTGCAGTGCGTCCTGCTCACAGTGTTCAGCTAGATCTGTTCCTGCTATTTACATTTAGTGCAGTCAGTGCGTCCTGCTCACAGTGTTCAGCTAGATCTGTTCCTGCTATTTACATTTAGTGCAGTGCGTCCTGCTCACAGTGTTCAGCTAGATCCGTTCCTGCTATTTACATTTAGTGCAGTGCGTCCTGCTCACAGTGTTCAGCTAGATCTGTTCCTGCTATTTACATTTAGTGCAGTTCGTCCTGCTCACAGTGTTCAGCTAGATCCGTTCCTGCTATTTACATTTAGTGCAGTGCGTCCTGCTCACAGTGTTCAGCTAGATCCGTTCCTGCTATTTACATTTAGTGCAGTGCGTCCTGCTCACAGTGTTCAGCTAGATCTGTTCCTGCTATTTACATTTAGTGCAGTGCGTCCTGCTCACAGTGTTCAGCTAGATCCGTTCCTGCTATTTACATTTAGTGCAGTGCGTCCTGCTCACAGTGTTCAGCTAGATCTGTTCCTGCTATTTACATTTAGTGCAGTGCGTCCTGCTCACAGTGTTCAGCTAGATCCGTTCCTGCTATTTACATTTAGTGCAGTCAGTGCGTCCTGCTCACAGTGTTCAGCTAGATCTGTTCCTGCTATTTACATTTAGTGCAGTCAATGCGTCCTGCTCACAGTGTTCAGCTAGATCTGTTCCTGCTATTTACATTTAGTGCAGTCAGTGCGTCCTGCTCACAGTGTTCAGCTAGATCCGTTCCTGTTATCTTCCTACTGACAGGCAGGCCTGTCTGGTTACAGTATATAAAGCTACCTGAAGAAAATTACAGGTGTTCTATCCCAGCTTAGTGCAGCTACAGGCCATTAGTATGTCTGGAAGGCCAAGAAGGAGAGGCAGACAGTCACAAGCCAATAAGAGAGGGCAAGCAGGCTCTGTGTCTAGTGCTGGTCGTGGAGACGGTGCATCCTCATCAGCCCGTGGCCATGGGACACGCTTGGCCTTTTTTTCGGCAGCTGGCCGTGTTGAGCCGCAACATGCAGAAAACTTGGTCGAGTGGATGACCAAGCCGTCCTCATCCTCCTCATCCTCTCTCACCCATGCCCAGGGTGCTTTGTCTGGCAAAGCAGCGGCCTCTTCCCTCAGCTCAATGTCATCAGTGACTCCTTCCCTAGCTCCACCATGTCCTCCTGAGGATTCCCTCGAACTGTTTGACCACAGTGTTGGGTACATGCTCCAGGAGGATGCCCAGCGTTTGGAAGGCTCTGATGATGATACTGAGCTCGATGAAGGCAGTAACATGAGCACGGACAGAGGGGGTGCCCAAGAAGGACAGCAATCTGGCAGTCATGCTCCCCCTGCTGCAGCATACTGCCAGGTTTGCTCCAGTGATGAGGAGGGAGGGGATGATGAGGTCACTGACTCAACGTGGGTGCCTGATAGGAGAGAGGAGGAGGAGGAGGAGGAGGCGGCACATCACCAACGAGGCAGGATGCCCTCCAGGGGCCAGCCTAAGGGCAGCACATTGACTGCATCACACCCCAAAGCTCCACATGTGCAGGGCGCTGCAGTCTCTGCGCGTTATTCAAAAAGTTCTTTGGTGTGGGCCTTTTTTGAGACGAGTGCATCAGATCGCACCACTGCTATTTGCAACATATGTCTCAAGCGTATCTCGCGTGGCCAAAACATCTCCCGCTTGGGTACCACATGCTTGACCAGACATATGTTGACCTGCCATGCAGTTCGTTGGCAAGCATATCTAAAAGACCCACACCAAAGAACAAAGAGGATCTCTCCTTGCTCCTCATCAGCTGAGATTTCCAACCCCACTAGACCTTCAGTCCTCTCTGAGACCTGCAGTGAGAGGAATGAAGGTGTAGAATTAGGTGTGTCACAGCCAAGTACTTGTGGGCAATCTGCTTTTGGTACACCGACGTCAGATTGTACCAGGCAAATTTCCCTGCCCCAGCTGCTGCACCGCCGAAAGAAGTTTGCTCCCAGCCATCCACATGCCCAGCGGTTGAATGCTAGCTTGGCAAAATTGCTAGCACTTCAACTGCTGCCTTTTCAGTTGGTAGACTCTGCCCCCTTCCGTGAGTTTGTGGAATGTGCGGTTCCTCAGTGGCAGGTACCCAAACGCCACTTTTTCTCATGGAAGGCGATTCCGGCTCTCTACCGGCATGTGGAAGGCAATGTCCATGCCTCGCTGGACAGGGCGGTCAGCGGTAAGGTGCATATTACCGCTGACTCATGGTCCAGCAGGCATGGACAGGGACGTTACTTAAGTTTCACGGCGCATTGGGTGACTCTGCTGGCAGCTGGGAAGGATGCAGGACAAGGTGCAGTAGTGTTGGAGGTTGTTCCGCCACCACGCCTCCAAAATGCTGATTGTGACACACCTCTCTCCTCCACCCCCTCCTCTTCTTCTTCCTCCATGGCCTCTTCCTCGGAACCAGCGGTGCTCCGTAGGCGTTCAAGGGGCTACGCAAGTACGCAGGCCAAAAGATGCCATGCGGTGCTTGAGCTGGTGTGCTTGGGGGACAGGAGCCACACTGGGGCAGAGGTTCTGTCAGCTCTGCAGGGGCAGGTTCAGAGGTGGTTGACGCCACGCCAACTTAAGGCAGGAATGGTGGTTTGCGACAATGGCACCAACCTCCTCTCTGCCCTCCGACAGGGACAACTGACCCATGTGCCCTGTTTGGCTCACGTCCTTAACTTGGTGGTGCAGCGGTTCTTGGGCAGGTACCCGGGCTTACAGGATGTCCTGAGGCAGGCCAGGAAAGTCTGTGTGCATTTCCGCCGGTCATATAATGCCAGTGCTCGGCTGACGGACCTCCAAAAGGAGTTTAACCTGCCCAAGAACCGCCTAATCTGTGACATGCCCACCAGGTGGAACTCGACATTGGCCATGCTGCAGCGGCTGCACACGCAGCAGAGGGCCATCAATGAGTACCTGTGTGACTATGGCACCAGGACAGGGTCAGGGGACCTTGGTTTTTTTTCCCCACGCCAGTGGGCCATGATCAGGGATGCATGCACTGTCCTGTCACCATTCGAGGAGGCCACGAGGATGGTGAGCACTGACAGTGCATGCATCAGTGACACTGTCCCCCTTGTCCACCTGTTGGAGCACACGCTGCGTGGAATAATGGTGTCAGGAAAAGCCCTCTTGCAGTTTTCCCAGCGGATTGAGGATTAAACGAATGCCTGTGCATAAAAGCACCATCCGGCGCTCGCGGGCGCGCAATAGCGCCAATGGGGCTAATAGTGCTAACAAACGTACGCACATGCGCAATAGTGCCAATAGGTCTAAAAGTGCTAACGAACGTACGCGCATGCGCAATAGCGCCACTTGGCGCCAAAGATAGCCTATTTAAGGAAGACTGTCTCAATGCTGCCTTGCTGTCTGGTCTACAGCGTTTCCTGAGACGCCTGCTAACTTGTTACCAGTTTTCCTGTATCCAGTATTTACTTGGCTTGTTCTTGACTTACCTGCTTGCTGCCCGCCCCGATCTTGGCTTGGACTCTGACTACTCTCTTGGTTTGCCCTTCTGTACCTGATCTGCCCGCCAGTACCTTGACCCGGCTTGTCTGCACCTCCCTGCTGTCTGCAACCTGCTACGGGACTACAGTGCACCTCCCTGCTGTCTGCAACCTGCTACGGGACTACAGTGCACCTCCCTGCTGTCTGCAACCTGCTACGGGACTACAGTGCACCTCCCTGCTGTCTGCAACCTGCTACGGGACTACAGTGCACCTCCCTGCTGTCTGCAACCTGCTACGGGACTACAGTGCACCTCCCTGCTGACTACAAGATCCTGCCTTCTGCTTCAGTGTTCCAGTCAGGCACTTGTGCCCCGCTGTACTTTTGAGTCCCTGTTCACACCTTCAGGGGTTCTTAAGTCAGAGGTATACGAGAGGCCGTTCTCTGCATTCCGGGCTCTACCTACCAGGTACGTGACAAATGGACAGGGCACTTGAGGCAGAACAGAGGCAGGAAGAGGAGGACTTCCTTAGCTCTCAAGGCCCCCTTTATCCAGACAGTGTTCCTGCGTGCCCGCCGATCACACAGGAAGAGGACGAAGAGGAGGAGGAGGAGGAGGAGGAGGAGGAAGATTGTGTCAGTATGGAGGTGGAGCCTGGCACTCAGCATCAGCAGTCTTTAAGGGATCAGTCCCAAGGAACACATGGGCTTGTACGTGGCTGGGAGGAGGTGGCTGCGGACGTTGTTGTCCTTAGTGACCCAGAGGACTCCGGACCGAATGCCTCAGCAAACCTACGCTGCATGGCCTCCCTGATCCTGCAAAGCCTGCGTAAGGATCCTCGTATTCGTGGTATCAAGGAGAAGGACCAATACTGGCTGGCAACCCTCCTTGATCCACGTTACAAGGGTAAGGTTGCGGACCTTATCTTGCCATCGCAGAGGGAGCAGAGGATGAAACATCTTCGGGAGGCCTTGCAGAAAGGTCTGTGCAACGCGTTCCCAGAGACTGGGAGGTTACAAACTCCTGTTTCTGGACAACGTGTTGCTGAGGCTTCGGTCAGTCAAAGAAGGAGCGGTGGAGAAGGTGGCCGTCTGACCGATGCGTTCAGACAATTTTTTGGTCCGCAGCCCCAAGGTATGATCGGTTCCAGCAACCATCGCCAGCGTCTGTTTTACATGGTGCAGGAATACCTAGGGGCAAGATCAGACTTGGACACCTTTCCCACCGAAAATCCTCTGGGTTACTGGGTCTTGAGGATGGATCACTGGCCAGAGCTTGCACAGTATGCAATTGAGCTACTGGCCTGTCCTGCATCCAGCATTCTTTCGGAACGCACATTCAGTGCTGCTGGAGGCGTGGTAACCGATCACAGGGTGCGTCTGTCCACTGACTCGGTCGATCGGCTGACCTTCATAAAAATGAATCAGTCTTGGATCACCACCAGCTACCAAGCACCTGATGCTGATGTAACTGAATAATTTTTTTCAGATCCCTTCAAAGACTGCCTATGCTGATGCTGAGTGACTATCCCTGAGTAATTATCCTCTTCCTCCTCAATCATCACGCTGATAGCTTGTAAGAACATTTTTGGTTCTGGGCGCCACCACCAGTGCCTAAGGCACAATTTTTCAGCCCCTGTTTAACAGGGGCGTGTAATTACAATTTTTGATGTAATACTTTGCAGCAGGGCTCGTTCCTGCATTCCAACTAGAGTAAAAAATAAAGTGTGGCGCTAAAATGAACTTGTTCCTCATTCAGGTCAACCCGACTGAATCTACAATCAGAGGGTCAAAATTCCCCTATGAGGTATTTAATCAGATAAATTCTGTTCAAAGAATTATATGAATAATGAAATAAAAATGAAAAAAACGATAAGTATTTAATTAATTTCATTTTCATTTTCATTTTTATTTTATTTTTTTTCATTTTTTTCATTTTTATTTCATTATTCATATAATTCTTTAAACAGAATTTATCTGATTAAATACCTCATAGGGGAATTTTGACCCTCTGATTGTAGATTCAGTCGGGTTGACCTGAATGAGGAACAAGTTCATTTTAGCGCCACACTTTATTTTTTATTTGTGATTTACAATTTGTCTGATTGTTGTGTTGGCAGCTTTTTACTCGAATTTTTCTTGGGATTGGCGCAATATTATTTTATTATATTTGGTTTGGATTCCAACTAGAGTGTCTGTGAGGGGTTGCAGTGTTGTGGCACCAGCACCAGTGCCTAAGGCCCAATTTTTCTGCCCCTGTCTAACAGGGGCGTGTAATTATAATTTTTGATGCAATACTTTGCAGCAGGGCTCGTTCCTGCGTTCCAACTAGAGTGTCTGTGAGGGGTTGCAGTGTTGTGGCACCAGTGCCTAAGACCCAATTTTTCTGCCCCTGTCTAACAGGGGCGTGTAATTACAATTTTTGATGCAATTCTTTGCAGCAGGGCTCGTTCCTGCGTTCCAGCTAGAGTGTCTGTGAGGGGTTGCAGTGTTGTGGCACCAGCACCAGTGCCTAAGGCCCAATTTTTCTGCCCCTGTCTAACAGGGGCGTGTAATTACAATTTTTGATGCAATACTTTGCAGCAGGGCTCGTTCCTGCGTTCCAACTAGAGTGTCTGTGAGGGGTTGCAGTGTTGTGGCACCAGCCCCAGTGCCTAAGGCCTAATTTTTCAGCTCCTGTTCAACAGGGGCATGTAATTACAATTCTTGATCTAATATTTCACAGCAGGGCCCTGTGAAGGCTTACAGTGTTTTGGCCACAGCAACACCTAAGGCCCAAATTTCTGCTGAGTATATAGGGCAGGACCCTACTTTCAAACATCTAACTTACAAACGACTCCTACTTGCAAACGGAAGGAGACAACAGGAAGTGAGATGAAATCTACCCCTAGGAAGGGAAATTCTCTCCTGTAAGAGATAATATGGGAAAACAGTTTCTCCTTTCCACTGATGCTTTCCAATCCTTGTTCCACAAAAAAACCCAAATTTTCAAAAAACATTTTTCATTGGGACAAAAAAGTGAGGTGAAATCTTCTGAAGAGGAGGAAAGACGCAAAACAAATGTCACAGGGGTGATAACCCTTCCCTATGTTTTCCAAAAAGCTTAGAAAAGATTTTTTGGCTGGAGCTAAACACGTTAAAAATGTTCAAAATTACAAACAGATTCTACTTAACAACAAACCTACAGTCCCTGTCTTGTTTGCACCGCCTGTATACTGCTGTTCAGAGTATATAGGGACCTTTCCTTATTTTAATTTGGGTGCGGGGTTCCCCTTAATATCCATACAAGACCCAAAGGGCCTGGTAATGGACTGGGGGGTACCCATGCCGTTTGTCTCACTGATTTTCATCCATATTGCCATGACCCGACATGACATTAAACCCGCAAGCAGTTTTAAATGAGATTTTTTCCTTTAAAAATGACATTTGGTGCAGGAACTGTTCTAAACATGGGAAACACGCGTCACTTTACAGGCATACTATAGACACCCCCCAGGTACGATATTTAAAGGAATATTTCACTTTTTTTTTTTTACTTTAAGCATCATTAAAATCACTGCTCCCGAAAAAACGGCCGTTTTTAAAAGTTTTTTTTGCATTGATACATGTTCCCTGGGGTAGGACCCGGGTCCCCACACCCTTTTTAGGACAATACCATGCAAATTAGCCTTTAAAATGAGCACTTTTGATTTCGAACGTTCGAGTCCCATAGACGTCAATGGGGTTCTAACGTTCGTGCGAACTTGCGGTCCGTTCGCGGGTTCTGGTGCGAACCGAACCGGGGGGTGTTCGGCTCATCCCTAGCCACGTACACACGGGTGGACTTTTCGACCGGACTGGTCCGACAGACCGAATCCGGCGGACAATTTGACCATGTGTGGGCTTCATCGGACCTGCAGCTAACTTTTTTGGTCAAAAATCTGACGGACTTTAGATTTGGAACATGTTTCAAATCTTTCCGATGGACTCAAGTCCGGTTGAAAAGTCTGCTCGTCTGTATGCTAGTCCGACGGACGAAAACCGACGCTTGGGCAGCTATTGGCTACTGGCTATTAACTTCCTTATTTTAGTCCGGTCGTACGTCATCACGTACGAATCCGTCGGACTTTGGTGTGATCGTGTGTAGGCAAGTCCATTCATTAGAAAGTCCGTCGGAAGTACGTCAAAAGTCCGTCGAAAGTTCGTCGGAAAGTCCGACGGACCAGTCCGGTCAAAAAGTCCGCCCGTGTGTACGCGGCATTAGAAGCAACTTTGGTGCAACTTTGATGGGTGCAACTTGGATATGACTTTGGCTTTGACCAATGATAATGGACAACTGTTGCACAACTGTTGCATCGCATATCATTCAGGTATGACTTTCATGCAACTTCTGAGGGTTAACATTGAATTCTATGGCGATACAGAAGAAAAAATTGACTCCTGCGCACAAGTGGTCGACCAGATAGATAGAAGAACAACACAGGCCTTGCTGCCCTCAAGGATGGGGAATCCTACCAGACAAGGAAATAAAAAGAAAGAGGGGCGCACCAGCCATGTGCATTATCTTTTGTAAAACATTTATTCAAATAAAATGATAAAAGAAATTACTCACAAGCAGTAGTAAAATCTGGTGTCATAGACTCGAACGACAACAAGCAGCTTGGTGAGGATGATGAGCGAAGCCTACCAAAGGTCTTAGAGGAATATGTAAGCTTCACTACTAGCTGACGCGTTTCGAAGGGCACGTCCCTTCTTCATCAGAGCTCAGCAGTCAGTGCTGAGCTCTGATGAAGAAGGGACGTGCCCTTCGAAACGCGTCAGCTAGTAGTGAAGCTTACATATTCCTCTAAGACCTTTGGTAGGCTTCGCTCATCATCCTCACCAAGCTGCTTGTTGTCGTTCGAGTCTATGACACCAGATTTTACTACTGCTTGTGAGTAATTTCTTTTATCATTTTATTTGAATAAATGTTTTACAAAAGATAATGCACATGGCTGGTGCGCCCCTCTTTCTTTTTATTTCCTTGAATTCTATGGCCCTGAAGTTGCATGAAAGTCGGACCAAAGTGCATGAACTACTTTGAAGTTGCTGCAACTTTAAGTCGCGCATATATGAATGGTTATCATTGCAAAACATAGGGAATGACTTGTCATGCAACATTGATGTCCAAAATTGCATGACAAGTCCCACAAGTGTGAATGGAACACTTTGTTAGATTTAGATAATCATCTGGTTCCGCGGGGGTTAATACGAGTGCTGGTACTGTCACAGGTACTTGTCAAGACTATGACCACCCTTCCTCCACTCATAGAGGCTGCAATTTATAGCTTTCATTAATGAAAAGTAATCTATGAATGAAAAACAGGTAGATGAATGAAAGGTCCTCTCCCTCCACTTATTCAATGCTTTTTACTAATGGAGGCTTTAGTACAGCTTTTATGTATAGAGGAAGGGGGAAAAAAGGATGCGTGGGAAGAACCTTGGCAAGTGCCCGTGACAGGTCCATCTCTTGTATTGACTACCGCAATATACTAGGATTTTGGCTGCAGGGGTATGGGGGGGGCTTCAGATTTTAACTAGGTCGGCCAGCACAAGCCACACTTCTCTTAAATGTAAGTACTGTCTCTTGTGCTGATTTTTTTTTATGTTACCTATACTTAGGCTTTAAAAACTGTTCCTTTAGGATTCCTACAATAAGTGCTCTATGGACATTTTCACACTTCTCCTGCAACAAGCATTTAATGACCATCATGAAAAGCGGTCCCTCTGCCCAGAATCTCAGCTGGCTGCAATCTCAATGATACCAAAAACCCAACTCCGACGATGCCAACTGTTCAAACTACAGACCGATATCCCTCCTAAACATCAACATTACATTTCTAGATAAGATTCCTGCCACCAGGCTGAACCAAGGCATCAGAGGCCTCATTCATCTAAACCAAGTAGCCTTAATGCCCATTATGTAGGCCAGTGATAATATCCGCAAGCTTTCTCTCTTGATCGAGGAAAACAAGAAGCTCCAACTTATGCTCCTTTTGCTCAATATACGGAAGGGCTTTGTCACTGTGTCCTGGCCCTATTTGTTCTTTATACTGAAGAAGTGGGGCTTTTGCCACAAGTTTCATCTGTGGATCCAGGACTTATACAAAACCCGTTCTGCATAAGTCAAATAAGTGGGCTTTAAATCTTCCATATTCATCATGCAAAGTACCAGACACGGCTGTCCCCTGTTCCCATTTTATTCACCTTGGCTATTGAATTGAACCCCTGCCGCACCCAATTTGGAAATTCCCAGACATCTCTGGCCCCACATTAGGAACCCACCAATTCAAGTTAAACCCTTTTGCAGATGATGTGATTCTGATGATAACCAACCTACTAACCTGTGATTCTGACTGATGCCCAAATTATACAAGATTTTGACACAGTTTGCTTGATCTCTGGCTTGCAGGTTAACCAGGCAAAGTCAAAAGCCCTGAATATTTCACTCCCCCTGAATAACTCTATAGCCTTCAGCAAAATTTCAAATACCAATGGAAGCCCCCCAGTGCACCCGGGTCTAAGAATGTTGTGATCCCCTCCATTCTACTCCTTCTCCATCTGACTGTTCCCACTTTGCCCTATTCAGCACTTTTTGAAGTTCTCTCATTTTATATGACATTAGCAAAACCTCCAGTGCCCTTATAACACACACATATATGAAAGTGGAATTTCATATAGAATGAATTTGAATTTGAATAGAAAAGAATAGAATAGAAAATAATAGACTAGACAAACAATAGAACAGAATAAAATATAATATATATATATATATTATTCTATTCTGTTCTATTGTTTTTCTAGTCTTTTCTCTTCTACTCTATTCTAAACTTTTCTATTCAAATTTCGGAAGATGGTTTTATATTTATTTATTTATTTATTTCTATGCTGGTCTATTGTTTTTCTATTCTTTTCTATTATTTTATATTTTATTCTAATCTTTTCTATTTGAATGCGAATTCATTCTATACGAAATTTGAATTTCTGAAAATGATTATACAGAAACAGAATGAAATAGAATGAAATCGAATTCTAATAGAAAAGACTAGAACAGAAAAACAATAGAACAGAATAGAAAAAAAATATATATATATTGACATGGACATTCATTGTACTGTCCATTTAAGCACAAGAGAATCCATTTTGTTCTCACTGTTGAAATGTGTTCTGTAACCTTCACCTAACACACAGACACTTCTCCTACTAAACGCTCTCTACTCCCCCCTCCCTTTTCAAGGTTTTACTTTTGCAATTGTTCTATTCGCTAGTTTTTAATAATATATTTCTATTTGTTAGCTTTTAATAACATATTTCTATTTGTTAGTTTTTAATAACACCACCCCTTTCTTATCTATGTATAAAATAACATGTAATAATACATTTTTCACCGAACGGACATTTTAAACACAGTGATTGAGTCCTGTGAATCTGTTCCTGCAGCTGCAGTATTAACTTTGTTTTAGAGTCCCAATCAGAAATCAGTCATATCAGTCTTGGCGCGCCAGCCAGGAGTTTGGCAGAGTCTCCAGAAGGAACCGCGCTTCGATCGGGATCATCGGGAAACGCAGACCTCAAATGCCGGCTAGGTAAGCTGCCCTTAAGCTTGCTATATTTCTGCCTTTTCCTATGTATCCTATCTGTCGGTTCTCAAGGAAACCAGACCACTCTCGGACCTTTCTGGTTGGGTAACGTGTGTGTGTGAATGTGTTTGTGTCCCCCTTCACGGGTTGGACTGTGTGTGGATAGGGAAAATCCTCTGCAGTTCCCTGCGTTGACTCCTTGTGGGCGACCTGGGTCAGAGGCGCATGGTAGGGTCAGATAAAACTCACAGAGAAGAGAAGAGACGAGGAGGGTCTCTTAATTAGTGTTTTGTCTATTGTCATAAACCCCTTCTATCCACGTAGATAAGTGAAGACTATTCTTGTAAATCTGCAGATTTGCTGTACTATTTGTTTTAGAGGCAAGAGGGTATAGGCACAAGTAGAGAAGAGAGAAGACTGGCCAGTCATTATGGGCATTAAAATTAATTAAGGGAATGAAGGGAGAGAGGCCTTCAGAAAATGCCCAGCGCAAGATGAGCGCTAGAGCAGGGGCGGACTGACCATCGGGCAGTTCGGACGCTGACCGAGGGCCCGTGGCCAGTAGGGGGCCCCATGGCAGCTTCCACTTCGGGAGTCGGGACCCGATCTACCCGTCAGCTAGCTGTGATTGACGGGCTGATCGGGTCCCTGCTCACTGCTGAGACTGCAGTGTATACACACACCTCATGATGCACTCCTCCTCCTCCCCGCCGGCCCCTCCTTCCCTCCCGTCCACCCCAGGTGCTTGTATCTGTCATCACCTCGGACGGACAGAAAAGAGGAGGGGCCGGCGAGGAGGAGGAGGAGCGCATCACGAGAGGTCTGTATACAGCCGCTTCCCGCGCTACTCTGCATCTAGGAAGGAAAGTGCAGCAGCTTGTACCACGTGCTGCTATTAGAAAGTTGCTGCACAGCTTCCCACCCACAGTGTCCCCCTGTGCCCCCACCTCCCCACAGTGTCCCCCTGTGCCCCCACCTCCCCACAGTGTCCCCCTGTGCCCCCCACCTCCCCACCGTGTCCCCCTGTGCCCCTCACCTCCCCACAGTGCCCCCCTGTGTGCCCTCCACCCCCACAGTGACCCCCTGTGCCCCCCACCTCCCCACAGTGACCCCCACCTCCCCACAGTGTCCCCCTGTGCCCCCCACCTCCCCACAGTGTCCCCCTGTGCCCCTCACCTCCCCACAGTGCCCCCCTGTGTGCCCTCCACCCCCACAGTGACCCCCTGTGCCCCCCACCTCCCCACAGTGACCCCCACCTCCCCACAGTGTCCCCTGTGCCCCCACCTCCCCACAGTGTCCCCCTGTGCCCCCACCTTCCCACAGTATCCCCCTGTGCCCCCCACCTCCCCACAGTGTCCCCCTGTGCCCCTCACCTCCCCACAGTGCCCCCCTGTGTGCCCTCCACCCCCACAGTGACCCCCTGTGCCCCCCACCTCCCCACAGTGACCCCCACCTCCCCACAGTGTCCCCCTGTGCCCCCCACCTCCCCACAGTGTCCCCCTGTGCCCCCACCTCCCCACAGTGCCCCCCTGTGCCCCCCAACTCCCCACAGTGTCCCCCTGTGCCCCCACCTCCCCACAGTGTCCCCCTGTGCCCCCCACCTCCCCACAGTGTCCCCCTGTGCCCCCCACCTCCCCACAGTGCCCCCCTGTGTGCCCTCTACCCCCACAGTGACCCCCTGTGCCCCCCACCTCCCCACAGTGTCCCCCTGTGCCCCCACTTCCCCACAGTGTCCCCCTGTGCCCCCCACCTCCCCACGGTGTCCCCCTGTGCCCCCCACCTCCCCACAGTGTCCCCCTGTGCCCCCCACCTCCCCACAGTGCCCCCCTGTGTGCCCTCCACCCCCACAGTGACCCCCTGTGCCCCCCACCTCCCCACAGTGACCCCCACCTCCCCACAGTGTCTCCCTGTGCCCCCCACCTCCCCACAGTGTCCCCCTGTGCCCCCCACCCTCCCACAGTGTCCCCCTGTGCCCCCCACCTCCCCACAGTGTCCCCCTGTGCCCCCACCTCCCCACAGTGTCCCCCTGTGGCCCCCACCTCCCCACAGTGCCCTCCTGTGTGCCCTCCACCCCCACAGTGACCCCCTGTGCCCCCCACCTCCCCACAGAGACCCCCACCTCCCCACAGTGTCCCCCTGTGCCCCCCACCTCCCCACAGTGTCCCCCTGTTCCCCCCACCTCCCCACAGTGCCCCCCTGTGCCCTCCACCCCCCACAGTGACCCCCTGTGCCCCCCACCTCCCCACAGTGACCCCCACCTCCCCACAGTGTCCCCCTGTGCCCCCCACCTCCCCACAGTGACCCCCACCTCCCACAGTGTCCCCCTGTGCCCCCCACCTCCCCACAGTGACCCCCTGTGCCCCACCTCCCCACAGTGCCCCCCTGTGCTCCCCACAGTGCCCTCCACCTCCCCACAGTGTCCCCCTGTACCCCCCACCTCCCTACAGTGTCCCCCTGTGCCCCCCACTCCCCACAGTGTCCCCCTGTGCCCCCCACAGTGTCCCCCTGTGCTCCCCACAGTGTCCCCCTGTGCCCTCCACCTCCCCACAGTGTCCCCCTGTGCCCCCCACCTCCCCACAGTGACCCCAACCTCCCCACAGTGACCCCCTGTGCCCCCCACCTCCCCACAGTGATCCCCTATGCCCCCCCACCTTCCCACAGTGTCCCCCTGTGCCCCCCACCTCCCCACAGTGCCCCACCTCCCCACAGTGTCCCCATGTGCCCCCCACCTCCCCACAGTGCCCCCCCTCCCCACAGTGCCCCCCTGTGCCCTCCACCTCCCCACAGTGTCCCCCTGTGCCCTCACCTCCCCACAGTGCCCCCCTGTGCCCCCCCACCTCCCCACAGTGTCCCCATGTGCCCCTCACCTCCCCACAGTGCCCCCTTGTGCCCCCCACTTCCCCCCTCCCCACAGTGCCCCCCTGTGCCCTCACCTCCCCACAGTGTCCCCCTGTGCCCCCCCACCTTCCCACAGTGTCCCCCTGTGCCCTCAACCTCCCCACAGTGTCCCCCTGTGCACTCCACCTCCCCACAGTGCCCCCCTGTGCCCTCCACCCCCCCACAGTGTCCCCCTGTGCCCTCCACCCCCCCACAGTGCTCCCTGTGCTCTCCACCCCCCCACAGTGTCTCCCTGTGCCCCCACCTCCCCACAGTGTCCCCCTGTGCCCCCCACAGTGCCCCCTGTACTGTGTACTGTACTGTGTGCCCTGTGTTTTTGTTTGTGCCCTGCTATTTGCCCTACTGCGTGCCCCATGGCCTGTGATGTGCCCTGCTAGTGTACCCCCTTATGTGCCCTACTCTGTGCCCCTTGCCCTGTGATGTGCCTTGTGATGTGCCCTGCTGTGTACCGCCTGTTGTGCTCTACTGTGTGCCCTGTAATGTGCTCTACTGTGTGCCCCATGCCCTGGGATGTGTGCCCTGATGTGTACCGCCTGTGTCCTGTTCCCAAGGAAGTGCCCTACTGTGTGCCCTGCTGTGTGCCCTACTATTTGCCACATGCCCTGTGATGTGCGGCACGCTCCCTGCTGTGTATCTCCTGATGTGCTCTGTGATGTGCCCCGCTGTGTACCCACTGATGTGCCCTGTACCCTCTGTGATGCACCATGCTGTGCTCAATAATGTGCCCTGATGTGTACAGCATAATAAACCCTGCTGGGTGCCCCATTATGTGTCCTGTGATGTGCCCTACTGTGTGCCCCATGCCATGTGCCCCATGATGTGCCCCGTGCTCTGCTGTGTGCCATGTGATGTGCCTTACTGTGTGCCCCATGTAAGTGGGGCTTTGTGTAGGTGCGGCTTGCATGTGGGCGGAGACACAGGGGGCCCCATGATCTTCTATTGCCCGGGGGCCCCATGAGTTGTCAGTCCGCCCCTGCGCTAGAGAATATATGAACCGAAGGTACGGTTCTGCCTATACTGAGCCCCTAGATAAATGGGTAGAATGGACAAAGGGAACAGCTAGACCTTTAAAATCTGAAGGGACTTTTGATTTAAAAGTATGGCAAACTTTTCTGCAAGATTATGGCCCACTACTGTGCAGTGAAGGAACGTGGAGAATAGCTTGCACATGGGAGACAGAAGCTAAAGTAGCAAATCAAACTGGCTTGACGGAGATATTTAATAAAAGTACTGCCCAAATTTACTACGTTTGGCCAGAAGACTCTGTAGAGGAGGACCCCCCACCTTATGTGGCTGCCAGTTTGGCTTTAAGGGGTCCACGCACAAAAGCAAAAGAATTAGATTACATGGAACACACAAAAGATGAGCTATGCAATATAGTAGAGAGCAGAGGTTTAACAGCCCCATATCAACCTACAAAAAGGGATTTGGCTCGTATCCTAGAAACAGATGATTGGCATAAATCAAAAGGCACATATGCAAACCTAGATCTCTCTGAACTTAAGGCTTTGGCCAGAGAAAGAGAGATAGAGTCTGAACTTCCAGTGCAAACCATAATTTCCAAATTGTGGCAGCAAGATGAAGAGAGAAGGAAGGGAGATGCCAGCCCTTCTGCCCCTGGCATAGAGAAATCTGTTGCAGTTTATCCTGTCAGAACCCAATTCGTTTTTGAAGGTGATTCTGTTGACAGTAAGTCTCAAATTAAATGGCATGTACCTTTTAGTCTCCAAGATATGAGAGCCATATTAGAGGGATTGGGAGATCCTAGAAAGAATCCAAATAGGTTTGCAAACAAACTTAATGCTGCACAGGAAGCATATGAGGCTTCTGCTACTGACATTCATCAGCTTCTTATTAAAGCAGTGGGAAGCAACATGTCTGGCTATATACTTAAAGAATGTGGTGTAGACGTCAAAAATCTAGGTAAGATGGTTAGTGGACGGGAGGTTTGTGAGAAATTGAAGGAAAAATTGCCCCAAATATATGGACAAACCAGACATGCTGAATTTATGAATGCTAAGCAAGGGAAAGAGGAAGCAGCAGGGGCTTATTGGAGGCGGTTAAGTGATATGGCTGAGGAAGCAGGCATTAAAATAGAGGAAGAGAAGGCGGGAGAAACAGCAAGTCCATCTACACAACTGGTGAAACAAAGGTTTCTTGATGGTTTAATACCCCAGTTGAAAGAAAAGTTGTTCACAGCAAGGTCTGAGGCAGGCAATATGTCTATTCGAGACGTCCTGCCTATCCTGTTATCCATAGAAAACAGAATTAACCAAAAAGACAGCAAACCCAAGGTAATGTACATGGGGAAGCAGAGAGGAAAAGGAAGGGGAAGAGGCAAAGGCAATTTCAGAAATCATGGCAATCGGGGACCAATTATATGCTACAATTGTGATGGGGAAGGACACATAGCCAAATTCTGCCATCTTCCTGACTGTAGACTAGAAAAGAGCTTAGAGGCACCTCATGCTGATCCCAGTTCTCTGCCAAAAGCAGTGGATCAGGCATAGGAAAATGGCATGCCAGTATCAATCATGTTAAATAGGGGAGACAATGGTCCCGAGGCCAGAGTAAAAGTATTTTTACAAGAACTCCCCTATCCTGGAGGAGAAACAGAATTAACCTGTTTAATTGATACTGGTGCAAGCCGAAGTGTTTTTAATATAGAGGACTTACCTCCAGGATTATTATCTACAAATGTTATCTCTGGTGTTGGCCTAACCGGGACCTCTACTGATTTGGTTGAGTCCAAGCCACTTAAACTCAGGCTAGGACAGCAAACAGAAATTGTCACTAAAGTGTTAGTTTCAGACACAGTTCCTACCAATCTTTTGGGAGCTGACATTTTGAACCAAATTTTAGCAAACATAGACTACACTCCTACAAGAGTCCAAGTGGTCAGTAGTCTATCAGGAGAAGTTTTAAATTCTGCCTGTGGAGTATTTTTAATCCAAGACTCCACTCTGCCATTTCCACCAGAATTGAAAGTGATTCCCACTGAATTATGGGCCACCAGCAAAAATGATGTAGGTCTGCTGGATTGCACCCCAGTCATGATAAAAATTAAACCAGGAGCCCATCTCCCACAGATTAAACAGTACCCACTGAGTATTGCTCAGACTGAGGGGATAAAGGATCAAATCACTCAACTGAAAGCAGCAGGGGTTGTTGTACCAATTAAGTCCCAGGTCAATACACCCCTGTTCCCAATTGCAAAGAAGCCAGACAAGAAGGGTGGGCAGGTGACATATCGCATGGTGCATGATTTGAGAGCCATTAACAATATAATAGAGGCAGATACCCCGATCGTGCCCAACCCCCGCACTTTACTAAGTGGAATACCTGCCTCCAGCACCTGCTTTACAGTGATTGATCTTGCAAATGCTTTCTTTTCGGTGCCCCTGCACCCAGATTGCTGGCACCTTTTTTCATTTACCCATGATGCCCAAAAGTTAGCATGGACAAGATTGCCCCAAGGCTGTGTGAGTAGCCCCTCTGAATATAATACTGCGTTAAAGCAAGTATTGGACCAATGGTCCCCCTCACACCCAAACACTGTTTTGCTTCAGTACATAGACGATTTGCTTATTTGTTCTGATACAAAGGACATTTGTAGCAGAGAAACAGTAAGCCTTCTCCTGTTTCTCTATAACAGTAACAACAAAGTTAGCAAAGATAAGCTACAATATTGCCAAGAGAAAGTGATCTTCCTGGGTCACTGCATTTCACATGGAATCCGTCACCTAACCCCAGATCGAGTTAAAACTCTACAAAACTTTGAAAAGCCAAGAAATGTCCGGCAACTACGTGCCTTCCTGGGGTTAGTGGGATATTGTAGGGACTGGATTCCAAATGCATCAGAACTTATGGCTCCTCTATATGAGGCTACCACTAGAAACCCTTTCAAACTCACATGGGACAATGAATTGCAGATGAAGGAGCTTATTAAAATTTTGTCTGAAGCTCATTGGACCCATTGGACTTCCTGACTATACTAAGACTTTCTCGTTGTTCTGTCATGAAGTCAATGGATTTGCTGCAGGTGTACTCACCCAGCTACATGGAGACAAACAGAGGCCTGTGATGTATGTATCAGCCTCATTAGACCCTGTCATCAAAGGCTCCCCCAGTTGTATGCGAGCCATAGCAGCCTGCATTTTGCTGCTAGACAAAGTAACGGAGCTTGTACTAGATTCTGCTCTGATCCTGTATGTGCCACATGCAGTACAGGAAATCATGAAGCAAGTAAATACTAGACATGTGTCTGCCAGTAGATTTGACAAGTACCAGTCTGCTCTTTTTGCTCCATCGAATTTAACAATCAAACGATGTGTTACTTTAAATCCGGCTACTCTTCTTCCTATAATTAATGAGGAAGATGCAACAAATGGTACTGATGTAGAACCTGAGAGTTTTTCTCATGATTGCATGGCTCTTATGGAGGTAGAAAGGGCCTCTGTCACACCAGCAAAAGATGAGCCCTTATCAGATTGTGACACACACATATTCGTAGATGGTTCCAGATTTTACACTGATGATGGTCAGCCACACACAGGGTTTGCTGTAACCACTACAGACACCATTTTACATCAGGAAGCATTGAAACCCCAGATGTCAGCACAGGAAGCAGAGTTGTATGCTGTAGTCAAAGCATGTCATCTCCTAGAGAATCAAAGGGGAAATGTTTACACTGACAGCAGATATGCATTTGGAATAGCCCACGATTTTGGGCCTATCTGGAAAGCACGGCACTTTCTGACTAGTGCAGGGAAGCCAGTGAGACATGCAAAACTCATAGAGTGGTTATTTGAGGCCTTTCAGAAACCAGCAGAAGTTGCCATCTTGAAGGTAAAAGGGCATGCAAGGGGAAGTGACATGACAGCCAGAGGAAATGCTTTAGCGGACCAAGCGGCAAGGGATGCTGCCCTTATGGCATTTGGAGTCACACCCACTGTAGGGGTCGCCCAGGTAGCGGGGACAGATTCCCCTCATCAAGAGCAGTGGGATGTAGAAACTCTAATTCAGTTGCAGAACCAGGCCCCTGATGAAGAGAAGGATAAGTGGATCAAATGTAATGCTACCCAAAATCAGCAGGGCCTGTGGAGCGCTGACAACAGGTGGTGTCTACCCAGGAGTTTGTACCCAGTTTTAGCACAGCTGGCACATGGCATCAGTCATCTTGCTAAGGGCGCGATGGTGGCACTTACTGACTGCTATTGGATAGCACCTGGATTTAGTGCATTTTCAGCCAGGTTTTGTGCTTCATGTCTCACTTGTGCTCTGTACAATGCAGGGAGGCCTGTTCATGTTCCCCAAAGGCATTCTCCAAAGCCAGATTTCCCTTTCCAAAGAATTCAAATAGACTACATTCAGATGCCCAGAATAGGCACCTATGAGTTTGCTTTAGTGTGTGTTGACATGTTTTCAGGTTGGCCCGAGAGCTGGCCAGTAGCCAAAGCAAATGCAAAAACAACAGCAAAGAAAATTTTGAATGAAATAGTTTGTAGATATGGAGTTCCTGAAACTATTGAGAGTGACAGAGGAACCCATTTTACTGGGGAAGTAATGAAAGAGGTAATGGAAGCACTTCACATACAGCAAGCTTTCCATACACCTTATCATCCACAAAGTAGTGGTAAAGTTGAGAGACTTAATGGAATTTTGAAAAACAGATGTGCAAAAATTAAAGCAGATACAGGAAAAGGATGGGTGGAAGCTTTGCCATTAGCCCTATATTCTGTACGAACTACCCCTAAACAACCACATGGGCTGTCCCCCTATGAGATTTTATTTGGAGAGCCACCCAAAACAGGGCTATATTCTCCCCAACAGTTGCAGGCTTCTCACTCTAGTCTGTTAGAATATGTTCAGATTTTGCAAAGAACATTGAATAAAATACATGAAGGTGTTTATAAATCTATCCCCGACCCAGATTCTGTTTCAGGTATTCACAGAATCCAACCAGGTGACTGGGTGGTGGTCAAGCGACACGTCAGAAAGCCACTAGAACCAAAATTTGACGGACCACATTTGGTGCTTTTGACAACCGGTTCTGCTGTCAAGTTGGAAGGAAAGCCCACCTGGATTCACGCCAGTCACTGCAAGAAAATCCTGAAGTGATGATATCCTTTGAAAAAAAGATGATAATGTTTCTTTTCTTTTTGTTGTTTGTGAGAACTGAGACATGGAAAAATAACCCTTTCATCCAAATGTTAAAATTGTATGCAACCCATAGCAACGCTAGTAACTGCTGGGTGTGTTCTCACTTACATCCCTAAACAGGAACAATACCCATGATAGCAATGCCTCTCAACTTCACTGATCTAAACAGGACCAGAATAAATGGCTCATACATAGTCTCCACAGCTAATGAGCACAGATCAGTAACTTTGATGGTTTCGAAACAGATAAACACTCCACAGATTTGTTTAAACATTACATGCCCATTTAACACTAAATGTACACGGTTGGGCAATTCAGATTGCAGCGGAGCAAAAATTACAGTTTATGGAGGAAACTATGGTCAATATTATTATATCCCAGATCCAGAACTAAATAGAACCCTTTATAGTACAAATTGCTCACAGTTCCCAATATGTGAAAATATCGGTTTCCTGAGATTCCATGTTATTGCTTCCAGTTTTTTAGGAGCAGGCATACCGTCCATACGTAGAGCGTTATATTATATATGTGGAAATAAAGCTTACGCCTGGCTTCCTACTAATGTTACAGGTACATGTTACATTGGGAAGTTAGTACCTGCTTTGGCTGTTCGCAAAGATACAGTGCGACCAGATCAAAGTCCAGAATACCCTTTAGTGTTCAAAAGAGAGCTGTTCACTGAAGGTGACATGGCATGGTCATGGTTCCCTTCCTGGACAGGATGGGGAATTGAAGCAATGAAAAGACTAAATAATTACACTAGAATTGTAGATGAGATTATTAACCTTACTACCACTGATATAGGTTTATTAAATGAAGAAATGGCTCAGCTTAAAAAAGTAGTGTTAGAGCACAGATTAACGCTAAATTATCTCACTGCAGCTCAAGGTGGGATGTGTAAGATATTTCACACTGACTGTTGTATATACATTTCTGATAATAAGGACATTATTAAAGGGCATCTTGCTAAGATAAGAGAACTACAGAATAAGGCCAGAGATATTGCTAAAGATGGATGGAACCCCTTTCAGGGTTTAGGAGGTTTTGGTGATTTTTTATATGGCATAGCAACATGGTTACAGAAACTAGGCGCTTACATTGTGATGTTCCTATTTCTCATGTTTGTTATTTACTTCCTCATCAGGCTATGCCTCTGTGTGACTACCCGCTGTACCAACAAATGTACCACCAGCCCTGATGAACCCATTATTGTGAGAAAGCTAGGAGAGAGCTGAACAGGACGCCGTCTCTCTGCGCCAATGTAACAGGAGTTACCAGCAATCGGCTGAACGTAACGCGGAGAAGAATGGTGTCAAATAAACAAAAGGGGGGAAATGACATGGACATTCATTGTACTGTTCATTTAAGCACAAGAGAATCCATTTTGTTCTCACTGTTGAAATGTGTTCTGTATCCTTCACCTAACACACAGACACTTCTCCTACTAAACGCTCTCTACTCCCCCCTCCCTTTTCAAGGTTTTACTTTTGCAATTGTTCTATTCGCTAGTTTTTAATAATATATTTCTAATTGTTAGCTTTTAATAACATATTTCTATTTGTTAGTTTTTAATAACATCTCACACCACCCCTTTCTTATCTATGTATAAAATAACATGTAATAATACATTTTTCACCGAACGGACATTTTAAACACAGTGATTGAGTCCTGTGAATCTGTTCCTGCAGCTGCAGTATTAACTTTGTTTTAGAGTCCCAATCAGAAATCAGTCATATCATATATATATATATATATATATATATATATATATATATATATATATATATATATATATATATATATAATATTTATTTCTATTCTGTTCTACTGTTATATTGTTTTTCTATTCTATTCTTTTCTATTAGAATTTGATTTTATTCTATTTCTATATAACCATTTTCCGAAATTTGAATTTTGCATAGAATGAATTTGAATTCAAATAGAAAAGTTTAGCATAAAATAAAAAAGAATAGTATAGAAAAACAATGAAACAGAATAGAAAAAAAAAATATATATATATTATATTTTATTCTCTTCTGTTCTATTGTTTTTCTAGTCTATTCTATTTCTATTATTTTCTATTCTAATCTTTTTTTTTCAAATTCAAATTCATTCTATACGAAATTCTAATTTTAGAAGCCAGCTTCTAATTTTAGAAGCCAGCTTCCGAAATTCGAATTTCGCATAGAATTAATTCAAAATCGAATAGAAATGTTTAGAATAGAAAAGAATAGCATAGAAAAACAATGGAACAGAATAGAAAAAAAATATAATATATATATAACCATCTTCCGAAATTGGAATTTGGTACAGAATGAATTCGAATAGAAAAGATTAGAATGTTTTTCTATGCTATTCTTTTATATTTTCTATTCTATCCTAATCTTTTCTATTGGAATTCGATTTCATTCTATACGAATTTCAAATTTCGCAAAATGGTTATATATAGTTTACTTTTTCAAATTCAGTTTTTTTGAATGCGATAGAATTTTTTCAAATTTTATAGTTTTTTTCGAATGTGGTAGAATTATTTCGAATTTGACAGTTTTTTTCGAATGTGGTAGAATTTTTTCGAATTTGATAGTTTTTTTCGAATGTGGTAGAATTTTTTCGAATTTGATCGTTTTTTTCGAATACGGTCGAATTTTTTCGAATGCGGTCGAATTTTTTCGAATTCGAAATGAATTCCAAAATCGAATGTAACGAATGCAACAAATTTAACTTAACAAATTTAGTTAAATAACGAATCGAAACTAAACTAAACTAAACAATTTTTTTCATCCTGCACATGTCTAGCTTGTACATGTACTCATGTATATAATATACAGAGAGCCCCCCCTTACATCAGGGTCCCCAGAGGGCCTCCCTACTTACATCAGGGTCCCCAGAAAGCCCTTCCTTACATCAGGGTCCCCAGAGAACCCCCTTACATCAGGGTTCCGCTCTCTGCTGAATGGCAGAGTCTTGTGGTTGGTTGCTAAATGCTGGGTGGTCCTAGCAACCAACCACCTCTGGAATGTCAGTCAGTGACAACTCTAGAAACTATATATGGGAGGGCACATAAGATACCACAGTCACAACTGGGGGGGGGCACTATTAATTTTCACACCATTGAAAAAAAAAAAAAAAAAATAAAAAATATATATATATATATATATATATATATATATATATATATTTTTTTTTTTTTCCTTCTGTATGTAATGACAGTACACATGTGATTTTATTTTTCCCTGTATGTTTTGTCAGTAAATGTGTGAACATTTTCTGTGTGTGTGTAATGTCACTAACGTGCAACCTATATTACACATATACACCTCACATCACTCACACACAGCCTATATAGGCTGCATTTGAGATGTATTTGTGTAATATAGGATATGTTTGAGTGATGTTAGATGTATATGTGTAAGACGCACTACAGGAGAATGGTCAGAGACTGTGGACATACTACAGGAGATGATCAGAGACTGCAGACATACTACAGGAGATGATCAGAGACTGCAGACATGATTGATACAGGAGATGGTCAGAGACTGCATTTATGGCTGAACCCAGTGTAAAAGTATACAGTATCGCAGGTTTGCTCAACTCTCTTTAAACCAGCTCTGCAAGATCAAGTCAGTAATCTTACTTTGAAAGTACACCCAGTGACAGAAGACAGCAGCACATCCAATTTCCAAAATACAAATTGTCTTATGGTGAACTGGACAGTAAACAGTTAATGGGTCTGTGAAATTTCTAGCCTAAACCAGCAGTAAATCCTTCCAAAAAACATCACACAAACCCTGCAGCACACACAGAGCTCTGGCTAAATAACTGAATATAAGCTGAAATGGTTAACAGCTAGCCATGTGTCAAACTGTCACTGGACACAGAATGCAAAGCAGATCTTATCAGTGTGTTCAGACAGTGTGCAGGATAAGCAGCTATAAAAAAAAGTACTGAGCAAGACAAGAGGGAGAGTGGGAGAGAGGGAGAGGGAGAGAGACTGTAATCTGCACACTGCCTGAAGGCATATTTCTGGAAGACTCCATAGCCAGTGTACATGTGACATTGCTCCCAAGACCCCACAATCTTGTTTCCATTCAGCAAGAGCTCTGTGTACTGCAGGACTGGTTTTGCTGTAGCTGTGGCCATACCTTCTTTTATCTCATCGGTTTCAGGTACTGTATGTTTCTCCTTCCTGGCGCCCCCATTCAGCCCCGCTCCAGCACCTGTGTACAGTGAAATGTGGCGTGCTGGCTAGGGGGAGGGTTACACTGCCTGCTGACTGGCTGTGAATGTGTGGGAGGAGCAGATCAGGTCCTCGCTTATACTCTCCCAGATTCGGGGCTATAGCCCATTAGCCACCCACTAGCAATGCCACTGATTAAAGTTAATATAAACGTCTAATAGAATGACTAAGGAATAGTGGCCATTGGTTTTAGAAGTTAGTATGTCATTAGTGAGTTTAGAAGAGCCATTTCTGTGGAATGTTTTTATATTTTTTCGTTAATATATTACTATTTTT
Source organism: Lithobates clamitans (assembly GCA_037952925.1). NCBI lineage: Eukaryota > Metazoa > Chordata > Amphibia > Anura > Ranidae > Lithobates > Lithobates clamitans. Next base: position 6,905,639 of record JBBGZY010000079.1, read on the forward strand.
AATAATGTAATTGTATCTTATAAATACACTATTAAAATACAGCCTGAAGGTGTCTGCTATTTTGTCAATGAATCTATCAGTCTGTTTGAATGTAAACATTTTGTTTATGAACACTGTGTTTGTGTGACTGTGAACACTTTGTTAAAGCTGACAGTGATCATTTGATTGGGAACTGCTTTGAGTTTGAGTTTTCTACATTCATATTTTTAATGGAGAAAACAGACTAACAATGAAAAATAAATAATTATAAATACACTATAGCAAGGGTATGCTTCATTCATATTTTATGTCTGAGGTTTACAGCCACTTTAATATACACTATATTGCCAAAAGTATTGGGAAGCCTGCCTTTACACGCACATGAACTTTATTGGGATCCCAGTCTTAGTCCATAGGGTTCAATATTGACTTGGCGCACCCTTTGGAGCTATAACAGCTCCAACTCTTCTGGGAAGGCTGTCCACAAGGTTTAGGAGTGTGTCTATAGGAATGTTTGACCATTCTTCCAGAAGTTCATTTGTGAGGTCAGTCACTGATGTGGATGAAAAAACCTGGCTCGCAGTTTCCGCTCTAATTGATCCCAAAGGTGTTCTATCGGGTTGAGATCAGGACTGCAGGCCAGTCAAGTTCCTTCACCTCAAACCCGCTTATCCATGTCTTTATTGACCTTGCTTTGTGCACTGATCTAAATCATTTAATGGAGAGGGGATTATAGTGTGGGGTTGTTTTTCAGGGGTTGGGCTTGGCCCTAGTTCCAGTGAAGGGAACTCTTAAGGCTTCAGCATACCAAGACATTTTTGACAATTTCATGCTCCCAACTTATTTGGGGATTGCCCCTTCCGGTTCCAACATGACTGCGCACCAGTGCACAAACAAGGGATGTCTTTACATGGAGTGGTGTATCTGACAGAGCAGGACTGGTATTCTTGGCTGAAATTAGTTTGCTAAACAGGGCTTATTGTTTGTCCCCCTGTTTTATGGGAAAGTTACCTTGATGGACTGTTTAAGTAAATGGTGGATGCTGTTTTTTAGGTTTGATTAACCAATTGCCACCCGCCGTCCATCATATGAAGGCCAGGCTGCGCGGCTATCATTCTGGGAGGGCGTCATATGACGCCCTGGCCTTTAAACAGGGAATGCACTTGATCGCGTGCGCGCATCCCTGTACCTTCGGTGGCGGCATGTCACGGAGACACCGCTCGCCACCGAGTGGGGTGAACAGCCATTTGGCATGGCTGTTTACCACATGATTGGCTGTAATGAAGTCACAGGCGATCACAAATAGTACCCCCTCACTAAGCATGGAGCATGCACATGATCGCGAGCATGCGGAGCGTGCATATCAGTCGTGGCATGTTCCTGAGAACACTGCTTGTCACCGACAATGGTAAACAGCCATTGGCCGGCGGCTGTTTACCATGTGATCGGCTGTGATCTTTTCACAGCTGATCACTAAATGTAAACACAGAGCGGTAACTAGCTGTTACCAGCTCTTCTCTCCTCACACACCATTTCCAGTGTGAGGAGAGAAGAGCCAGAAGCAGTAAGTTACTGATCTGTGTCTGTATTGTACTGCACCAAGCACAACACTTGTCCCATCGCCCCCCCATTGTCCCCTGTCACCCAACAGTCACCACAGTCACCCCATAAAGTGCACCTGTCACATAAGCGACTGCCATCAGTGACCATCAGCGGTGCACCTGTCACCCATCACCCATCAGCCGTCACACCTCAGTGAACGTCAGCCATCACCCATTAGTCATCACCCGTCACCCATCAGTGATGTCAGCCATTACCCATCAGCCATCAACCATCACCCATCAGTGATGTCAGCCATTACTCGTTACCCATCAGCCATCACCCGTCACCCATCAGTGACCGTCAGCCATCATCCGTCAGCCATCACCTGTCACCCATCAGTGTTGTCAGCCTTTACCCGCCAGCCATCACCCGTCACCCATCAATGAGGTCAGCCATTACCCATCAGCCATCACCCGTCACCCATCAGTGATGTCAGCCATTACTTTTCACCCATCAGCCATCACCCATTGCCCATCAGTGACCGTCAGCCATCATCCGTCAGCCATCACCCATCACCCATCAGTGACGTCAGCCATTACCCGTCAACCATCACCCGTCACCCATCAGTGACGTCAGCCATTACCCATCAGTGATTTCAGCCATTACCCGTCACCCATCAGTGACCGTCAGCCATTACCCATCACCCATCAGTGACCGTCAGCCATCACTTGTCACCCATCAGTGACGTCAGCCATTACCCTTCACCCATCAGTGACTGTCAGCCATCACCCATCAGTGACCGTCAGCCATCACCCGTCACCCATCAGTGACCATCAGCGGTGCACCCATCACTCATCAGTGACTGTGGCCTGTCACTCGTCTGTGACCATCACTCGTCAGTGACCATCACCCGTCACCGTCCATGGCCTGTCACCCATCAGTGACCATCGCCTGTCACACCGTCATCACCTATCAGTGAACGTCACCTGTCACCCATCGCACAGCCCATTAGTGACTGTCACCTGCCACCTGTCACACAGCCATCAGTGTCATGTCCAAAAGAGTTTACAACAGTGAGGAGGCGTTCCAGATCCTCTCCATGACTGATGAGAGCAACGGGCAGTTCTCATCAGATTCCAATTCTGATTCCGAATCAAATTTGGAATTTGAACGGATTGAGTATAGTGAATCAGCAAATGATTCGGAGGAAGAATGGGTCCCTCCTAAAAGGGCACAGCACTCTGGAAACCAGGATTATATTTTCAGGCCCAGTACCAGCACTGCCGCCAGCAATAGGCCCCAGAAACAAATGCCCAGACCCAGTATCAGTGCTGCCACATCACGCCTGAGTACTAGCACAGGCAATTCAAATCCCCCAACTACTGGAGTGTCACATCCCCCAAGAGCCAGCGCCTCTACATATATGCCAGGTGGTCTTGCCAACCCAACATGGCTGCCATTCAACTCAGGATCACCAATTATTCTGCCTTTCACAGCACAGCCAGGTGTGCAGGCCAACACCCAAAATTTCTCAGAGATTGATTTCTTTCATCTGTTTTTGCCCGACACTTTGCTGCAATTCATTGTGGACCAGACAAATTTATATGCCCAGCAGTATATTGCCAACAACCGCCAATCATCATATGCCCATCCGTTTGAGTGGAGAGATCTGAATTTGGAGGATTTCAAATTGTTTATGGGCCTCACCCTAAACATGGGGCTTACAAAAAAAAGAAGGACATGCCTATTGGTCCACCAACCCCATCCACAACATGCCCATTTATTCTGCCATAATGGCCAGGTCCCGATACGAAATGATAATGCTCTTTCTTCATTTTAGTGACAACACCCAGTGCCCTACCCGCAATCATCCAAATTACGACAAATTATATAAACTTTGCCCACTGATAAATTTATTTTCCCAACAATTTGCAGAACTCTATGTCCCCAATCAGAATATATGTGTGGATGAGTCGCTGATACCCTTTTCAGGCGGCTAGGAATAAAGCAATATATTCCTAGCAAAAGGGCCAGATATGGAGTAAAATTACTCTGTAAGCTCTGTGTGAGAGCCACTGGATATCTGTATGCGTTCCGCATATATGAAGGAAAAGAATCCCAGCTCCAGCCCCCTGAGTGCCCGGTCTACATGGGCACAACTGGAAAGATTGTATGGGACCTTGCATTCCCACTTCTGAACAAAGGATATCACATATACCTTGACAACTTCTACACCAGCCTGCCCCTTTTCAAACACTTATACATCACAAAAACCCTGGCCTGCGGAACCTCCAGAGAAAATAGGAAGGGCTTCCCACAATCTCTAGCAAACAAAAAGCTGCGAAGGGGGAAAGAGCAGCATTGATATGCAATGAAGTGCTGGCCTTGAGGTGGAAGGATAAAAAAGACGTGCACATGATGTCCACCATCCATGACGACACTACAATTGAGGTTCAAAGAAGACTAGGTCCCATTGAAAAGTCAGTATGTGTCCAAGATTATAATCTCTACATGGGGGGTGGATTTCATTGATCAAATGATTCAGCCCTATTTGTCGATAAGGAGGTCCTGATTCTGGTACAAGAAGGTAGCAATTTATCTCATCCATTTGGCCGTTTATAATTCCTACGTAGTCTACACCAAATCCACAAAAAGCCCCGCCCCCTTGCTACAATTCATAGAAGAAGTTGTCACGTCCCTCATCTATCACCAAAGACCCCCCCAGAAGACCTTCACTCTGAGGCTGTTTGCCGACTTCATGAGTGCCACTTCCCCTTCAACATTCCACCATCTGAAGCAGGCCGAAGAAGGCAAAAAAAAGTTGTGTGTGCACCAAAAGAGGATTTCGAAAAGATACTAGCTACCATTGTCCAAAGTGTCCCTCTCAACATGGCCTTTGCATTGGTGAATGCTTCCAACTTTATCATACATCCCTAAAATATTAGCTCATATTTTTAACCATTTCTCCATTTTCATTATCTGCGCTGACCATTTTCCATGCTTCCCCAAATAACCATGCCACTGCCTTTCACGTGAACTGACCCTGGCCTGTTTTTTGACTATGCCTCTACGTACCGTTTGGACTGCTTCTACATGAACTGACCCTGGCCTATTTTTTGACTATGCCTCTGCCTACCATTTGGACTGCTCCCACGTGAACTGACCCTGGCTTGTTTTGTGACTATGCCTCTGCCTACCGATTGGACTGCCTCCACGTGAACTGACCCTGGCCTGTTTTATCAACTACGCTACTGCCTACCGCTTGGACTGCTTGCACGTGAACTAACCCTGGCCTGTTTTATGGACTATGCTTTTGCCTACCGCTTGGACTTATCTGTTGCCCTGCTACTGCAGTACACAGGGGTTTCACATATGTGAGGGGCTCCAGAATTGTTTTTCCGGATGGAGAAAACAATTTTTTTTTGTTTTCTCTGGGTTTCGGAATTTCTGGATTAGGGTCTAGAGTCCGGAGGCTTCATAGAGATTTGGGTGGGTCGAAGCCTCTACCCCTGTGCTCCTGTGCACAGGTCTTACCTGATTGTAGCCCTCAGCCTGCTGCTGACTTACTGCCATCATGCCTCTGCCTGCCACATGAACGGACCACATCGCTACCTGGACTATGCAATTAATTAGCTGTAGCAAGAGGCAGTATGTTTATGAAGGGCTGGAGAGTGGTACAATGAGTGTCTGCAGGTAACAGTGTACCAGGACCAATATTATGGCTGTGCTGCCTGTCTCTGCCTGGACAATTTCTATGGACTGTGCTGTGTTCACAATATCCTTGTGCTGACTATAGACAATATACCTGCCTGCTGCCTGGATAATTACTATTGCTGTCGCTAAGCACATCCCTGCCTGCTGCCTGGACCAGTGCTCTCCTCTGTGGATACTACTAAAAGCACAGGTAATGCTTTTTTTTACCCTTTCCGCAATAGAATTTATTTTGGATTGTAATTTTTGGTATGTACATGCTATGTGTTAGAAATATGAAGGGCCTTCAAAAATTATAGGTTGCCACAAAATTATATATGTCATTTATGCTCGTAGAACACCTGAAGATGCTACTTCAATGTTGAGCCTTTGTATGTGGCCAGGCTGTGTAAAATGTTGGGCCTTTGTATGTGGCCAGGCTGTGTAAATGTCTCACACATGTGGTATCGCCATACTCGAGAAGAGTAGCAGAATGTAATTTGTTGTATGCATATGCTCTGTGAGAGAAATAACCTGATAATATGACAATTTTGTAAAAAAAAATCTTAATATTGTAAAGAATTGTGGAAAATTACAACTTAAAAAACTCACCCTGCTACTTACTTAATACCTTGGAATGTCTACTTTCTAAAAAGGGGTAATTTGGGGGGTATTTGTACTTTCCTGACTTATTAGTGTCTCAAGCAATGAGATAGGCCTTCAATACATCAGGTGTGATCAGATTTGATCAGTGTTCAGTGATTGGCACCATCATTTTTAGACTCAATAACTTTCACAAAGACCAAAAAATTTACACTAATTTGGGTTATTTTTACCAGAGATATGTAGCAGTATAAATTTTTGCCAAAATTTATGAAGAAAAATTACTACTTTGCAAAATTTTATGACAACGAAACAAAGAAAAAGGCATTTTTTTTACAAAATTTTGTATTTATAGCACAAAAAATCCCCACTGGTGATTAAATACCACCAAAAGAAAGCTCTATTTGTGTGAAAAAAGGACACAAATTTCATATGGGCACAATGTTGCATGACTGAGTAATTTTCATTCAAAGTATAAGAGCGCCGAAAGCTGAAAATTGGTCTGGGCAGGAAGGGGGTGTACGTGCACTGTATTAAGGTGGTTAATACCCCTGACCAGTACCCATATCTACCTTTTTGGCAACACACACAAAGTGCAACTCTGCTGCCAATCATTCAGGACCAAGATCCCTCATTATAGGCTGTCTATACACCTATTGGAGCTGTCTTTCTTGTTCCTTCTATTTTTTTTTTCTGTGTATTTTCTTACACTTCAGAGATGGTGCACTGTTCCATGGATCGAATCCTGCATATGTAACCCTTTTTGGATACCTTTTTTTATGTACCAATAGGATCCCCTGAAGAAGCCATAGGCGAAACGAGTAGTGATCCATTGGTGCTGATATTTGTGACTCCATCTGTTTGGCCCCCAGCCAGAAGGAATCTTCTCATCATCACAGGGCCATCCATGTGTTTTTTCCATTATCAGCTTCCTGTTCCGGTAGTTTATATATGTTTATGTATTTCTTTAGTCATGTGTTTTATAAGTAATTATAATAGATCTAATATTTTTATTTTTATGTGAGACCCATTCTTTCCTAATCGGGGTTTAGGAAAGAATGGGTCTCACATAAAAGTCCATCTCTCTTTCTGTTTTTTGCCTATATATATCATTGGATGTGGTGCCACACTCTGCAGTATACGTCTCCAATTTTTTCTGTTACACCCACTACAACTGCTCCCTAGTGTCACCCGGGAATGGTCCGCCCACCCCGCCCCCCCATAGCAATGCCACTGGATTCATATGTTCTCCCCTGATGGTGGCTCTGGGTGCGGGTGCTTTTTTCAGTGGGGGGGGCAGATTTTTTTGCCGCCCCCTCGCAAAGTGCAGTCCTAGGCATGGGCCTTGTTGGCCTAGGCCAAAATACAGCACTGGCTGTTATAGCTGCAAAGGGTGGGCCAAATCAATATTGAACCCTACGAGCTAAGACTGGGATGTCATTAAATTTGTTGGTAATATAGTGAATTTTAAAATGTCTTAAATGGCTATTTTTAATTCAGCTCAGTGGAACAGACACTAACAAGACAGCCACATGTTCCATTCTTCAAAGATTATCATTATAGGGAGTATTCTTCCTGGGCAGTCTGGGATGAAGAAGGCCACAGAGAATGTCATCTTGAAAATACAGCATAGAGGAACTGAAATAAACACTTAGCTTTTCCTCCTGTTCGGACACTTGCTTGCACACTCCTTTGAGGGCAGCACAGATGAGCTGGAACTGTATCCTGCCGACCCTTTTACTGCATCAGTATTGATAGTTCATAAGCTATTTGTCCAGCTGATCAGGAGCCACTGTATAGACTGTCCTGCATTATCAAGAAACAATTGTTAGCTTGATACAGATACAGGAATGCTTTCTGGACAAAGTAAACTGACTAGACAGAGCTCTGTTTCAGAGTGAAGTGTCTTTATGTGACATATACTTGTTATTTTAATGTATTAAAAATGAATTACAACAACAAATATGTGAGTTCACTCAAATAGGCAAGTTTGAAGTCATTTGATAGCTAATGTAACTAGATAGCGAGACTTCAATACAACATTTATTTGTGCTTTAATGTTAATATTGTGATTTGAAAATGAGACTGTTTAAAGGCCTGTTCACATTGTTGCACTGTGTTATTGTGCATGATTATGTACTGTGCTACTGTGTAGTACTTTTTTGTAACTCGGCAAACTACAATGCACATTAGTGATTTATTGTGGGTTGTGATGTGCTGAAATGCACAGCCATTGACAAGGGGTAATTACAACTGTTATATAAACTTAAAAAAATGAACCCAGTTTCTCTGATATTGTTGCTTGCTAGTGTTCAGTTCAATCATCCAATCATATGCAAGTATAAATTTTAGTTTTTTTTTTGTTGTTGTTTAATTTTCCTTGTACATATTTGGATATTGCAGCTGAACACTGCTTCTCCTTATTCTCTAAGGCCAATGACTTTGTACACATTTAGTAAATCAACCCTACTACATATATTCTGCATATTAGATTAAGAGGCAAACTGTTTTCTCACAAACCAAAAAAAAATTGATTTTGGACAGATTATCTTTAAAAAAGGAACAGATTTGCAGCTTGGCTAAACACATATGCAGAGAGTCGCCACCTCGCATGCTTTATACACTTGCCTGGCCACTCTGGATTCCATCTTAGCATTTATCAAAATTCTATTAACAACTAAAATATTTGCATTAAAACTGAACTCCAGGAATTAGACACAATTTACTCCTGCCCACCCCCCCAACCCCACACTGCAAGGGTTAAATGCCCTTTGACTTATCTTATTTCTTGCTCCAGTATGTTACCTCCATCCAGGCAACCAGTTTAGTACTGACGCTTCTCTAAGATACAACCCCTTTAAGGCCATGTGCTTGTTTCCTACAAGTACAATGAAGGGTTAATAGCCCTGCACTGTACATGATGACACCAAGGGACCCCCCACCACTTGGAGCTTAGAGTATAAGAGAATAGTGCTGTGGCATGCCAGACCAGGATATAGAGTAAGTTGTACAACTTATCCCTGCATATGCTGCATTTTTCTGCACTGCACATCACACCAGTGTTGCGGCGTGAACAGTGCACATAGAAAAAAAATGTTTTTTAGGTGCTCTAGAAGTTACCTATGTTTATTCAGTGCAGAAAAGAAAAGTCCCAGCTAATGGTGTGTAAGAGGCCTCAAATGTGGAAATGCACAGCCTTATCTCCCACTGGTGGCTTGATGTAAAACACAGTGGCTACAAAATACATAAAATCATTCACCTCTAACCCAATGGAGCCTTCAGTCTGTTTCCACCAGTGTGACATATTAATATGCCTTTGAGGGCAAGTTTGATCCTAAAGGCAGACAACATAAGTGGTATAATTGTGTGTTGGAAACTAAAGTATTGTGAGACAACACACTAATGCACAGAAAACATGCATAATCCATGCAAATAGTGTCTCTGGTAGGTATTAAAGCTAGGACAATAGCCGTGTCAGACAGAATTCTAACTATGTTGCTATCATGCTGTCATTGAAAAATGTTGCTATGATACAGTATCGTACAGTGGTATCCCAATAGGGAAAGGACATTGTGTCACTGGAATTATCAGTATAAATAAATTGTCAGCTGGTCATTGGTGACATTTTGTGATGCATTAAAACTGGATAACCATCTTGCACAATTCTTCCACTGACTAAATACAAGTATAAGTACAGTAAATAAGCTTTCTTCAGATTTATATTGTTTCTTTTTTTTTTTTTTTTTTTAGTTAATACTCCATTTATTCTTTCATCCTGACAATGGCATTACACAATCCACATGCACAACAAAGTATTGTCATTAACTTTTTAAAATTGCTTACATTTTTTCAATTCACATTTATCATACACAAGGTAAGCAGAGCGTGTTCAGTTCTACATGTTCTTTCACATTAAAGCAGAAATCACATTTTTATCCTTTCCACTACTGAACTTTACAAAGTAGAAGAAAATGTTTCATGTTTTATCTGTGATACTTGGCTTGTCCAGACAGATTCATCCTGGAAATGATCAGTGAAAGCAGTATCAATTGTTATACTGCCTTATGTAAAACATCTAATCTTTACACTCTCTTCCTCCATCTGTCTTTTTATCTATTTTATTATTTTCTTTTTATAAACAGGGCATTTTAGATTGAAAGCAACTAATTGGAATGATTCATTGCAGGTGACATGTTGTTAAATTTATCCTTGAAGGACTACAGTATTAGACATAAATGTTGAAGCAACATATAATGTGAAATAATTTTTTCTTGAAATGAAAATGGTATAATAAATGGTGCATAGGGGCCATTTTCCATGTGGACACGGATCATTCTGTCTTAGTAATTATGCAAATGTATAGCTGTAGGTCTACATGGAATATAGGCTTTTTAAAAGCAACTCTTTGTAAGAAAAATGGATAGGTGATTCGTAATACTGATAGCTTAGAACAGGTTACAATTCACAAAAAGCCCACAGATGAATATCATATTTTCTTAGAAATAATAAAAAAGGTTTTCCTAGGATTGTAAATCAATGTCCTTAAGTTATGCAGTATGGCATTAACCTATCCGGCACTTTTACCCCCTTCCTGCCAATTTACAGTTTTCAGTATTATCACATTTTGAATGACAATTGGCAAGTCATGCTGCAATGTGTCCACATGAAACTGTTATCATTTTTTTCCACACAAATAGAGCTTTCTTTTGGTGGTATTTAAAGCGGTAGTAAACTAACTTTTTTTTTTCCCCCTACACCTATAAGGGAGAAGGTATAATGAGCTAGTATGCACCGCATACTAGCTCATTATGAGATACTTACCTTAGAACGAGGCGCCGGCATCTCACCCGGTCCACGCCGAGGGAGCTGACATTTCCCCTCGGCGTGCCGGGAGACTTTTGTTTTCGGCAAAGTTCGGCGGCTGCCGCGCTTTCAGCCAAGAATCTCCTGTGCGCATGCGCCGCTGCAGTCAGTGGCTCATTGCGAGGGGAATATCTCCTAAACTGTACAGGTTTAGGAGATATTTTTTTTACCTACAGGTAAGCCTTATTATAGGGTTACCTGTAGGTAAAAGTTTAAAACATAGCTATACAACCGCTTTAATCACCAATGGTTTTTTTTACTTTTTGCTAAACAAATGAAAAAAGACTGAAAATTTTGAAAAAAATAGATATTCTTTTATAGTTTGTTATTACATTTTTTCAACAGGCAATTTTTCTCCTTCACTGATGTGTGCTGATGAGGCTGAACCAATGGCCACTGATGATGCGGCACTGATGGGAACCGATAGGCTGCAATGATGGGCACTGATGAGGTGGCACTGTTGGGCACTGGTGAAGAGGCACTGATGAGGCTGATAGATAGCACTGATGAGGCTGTACTGATAGGCAGCACTGATTTGCACTGATAGGCAGCACTGATGGTCACTGATAGGCGGCACTGAAGGGCACTGATAGGTGTCACTGATAGGTGTCACTGATAGGCGGCACTGATAGGCACTAATAGGCACTGATAGGCAGCACTGATAGGTGACACTGATGAGAAGGCATTGATGGGCACTGATTGGCAACACTGGTGTACACTGATAGGCAGTACTGGTGGGCACTGTTTAGACTGCACTGATAATCAGTGCCCTGATTTTCAGTGCAGATGTCTCTTAACACAAGCCAGTTATCAGCTCTCCTCTCCTCACGCATGAGGAAAGGAATGCTGATAACCGTCTTGTGTTTACATCGTGATCAGCTGTTATTGGACACAGATGATCATGTGGTAAAGAGCCACTATGGTTGGTCCTTTACCCTGATCTGTGACCAGCTGTGTCCTAAGGTCAACGCCATCACAGGAGGACATCCATGGATTCCCTCCCAGCAAAGAAAACCCATGCTGTAGCCATATTTTGGCTATAGCGGGGGTGGGAACTGGTTAAAGAAGTAGTATGAACAATGCTCTTTTGGCCATACTTCTCCTTCTCACAGGAATGCACTTAGTTCTGAATGATTTTGAAACAGATTCAGCCAACAGAGGGCTTACGTCACAGAGGGGGTCCAGGCTCTGCAGGGATCTCAACAATAATGTTGGGATCTATCCAGATGCCTGACTAGCAGCATGCTACTGAGAGGAGCCAGCCGCTCCAACCCTCTCCACAGTCCACCGTGAGTGCTGGAGGGGCAGAAGACAGAATGGGAGACTGAGAGTTACCACTCTGTGCTCAGAGCAGACTGGAGAACTGAATGATTAGTGGTGTTTGATAACTCAGCTCTCCATAAAGAGCCAGTTGCAGCGATGCTGCAGTCATCTAGGTGAGTATGTATGTTTTTTTTTTCCCCTTTTCTATTTAAATATAGTGGTGAAACATTACAGATGTAATAGTCATTGCAAGTGTTTGATTGTGCATGGTTGGGGGAATTCAATAAAGCATTTGCAACACCTTGCTGATGGTTTGCCCCTTTAAAATGTCCTGTGCCAAATTCGAGAAAGCCTTGCAACAGTTTAGTTCTGACACATGCAATAGATGCAGGCAATATCTTATTTTTGTCACTTTACAAAAAATTACCACCAGTTCATAGCTAATGAAACTGGATTTAATTAAGACCAATTCAAAGTTGGTGTATAGCAGGAAGGGTGTTATGTGTTCATTACATTTTTAATGTGTTTTAATGTGTTTCTCATTAGTTCATTGGTTGCTAGGATGCAGACTGACAGCATTCAAGCAACCAGTGATGCAGGAGGACACTGATAGTGGGTAATTGTGATTGAAAGATTTCTGGTAAATAAGATTCCATTGACAGATAGCTAAAAACAAAAAAATAGGTCTCTATAGTCATACCAGTGATTCCATTGTTTATGGAAAAAGGGCATTGTGTGATGTAGCATATGGTATATACATTCCATAAGTAGAATCTAATCTATTTCTAATGAGTTTATATGGGTACTATGAAGATTTTCATTGGAAGGCGATAGCCCATTGAATAGTTACACAGGCTGTATGTATCAGCCTTTCCAAAGTGCGAGAGGCCTCATGTATGGGAGCAAAAAGTAAACAGTTAGTCATAGTCAGAAGCTAACTGATCAACTCTCCGCCATAGAGGCGCTACCTTATCGCAAGACCAGAATATGTGTATGAAATTACCTAGGATTGGACAACCTCAGAAGCAATTAGGGGAGACAGCAGGATAGGTTGTGTGAAGCTTGGTTGGGGTCAAATACCATCTAGTGCAGTGCTTCTCAACTCCAGTCCTCAAGGCGCCCCAACATGTCATGTTTTCAGGCCTTCCATTATTTTGCACAAGTGATTTGATCAGTTTCACTGCCTTAGTTATTACCAGCCGTTTCAGATGAGGGAAATCCTGAAAACATGATCTGTTGGGACGCCTTGAGGACTGGAGTTGAGAAACACTGATCTAGTGAATAGCTTCATGGCTGTGTCTCTAGTCGTAAGAGACTTGGTACACTTTTTAAGTTTATCAATGGAAATGTTCCAGTTTTCAGGGGTGAGTTGCAAATCACCTTTGTCTTCCCACTTTAACAAATAAGGCAATTTAGGATTAGGTTCATTATTAGTCAGAAAGTTATAAAGGTCCGATATAATACCCTTACATCTCAGGTTTTTATGACATATGGTTTCATAGAGTGTAGGAGGTGAAGTATGAGAGAAGGAATAGTGAGTACTGAAAAAATGTTTGAGGGTAGCAAAACTGCTCAAGGCATGGAACATTGCCTCTAAATACTATTTAAACTACAAATCCACCATGTATATGGCACAAGCACGGATTTCTGTCCGCAAAAACATAGGAAAAATGTCCGCCAGTGGACTTCGGTCTACTTACAAAACTGCGGGACATTTTTATATATGTACGGTCTTCAAAAACACAGACAAAATGGCAGCCAGTGGGCTTCGGTCTGCAAAAAACAAAAAAATGGATGCCAATCACACAGGTGATGAATGGAGACCTCACACTATTTAAGGGAGGGAGGTACAGCAGAGGTCACGCTCCCGTAGACGTCCAGTGACGAAACCCATAGGGCATGGCCTAATCTGTGTCTCCCAAACAACACAGGACTGCTGATGGTTAACCTGAAAATTTCTTTCTTGCATATTATGCACTAATAAATTGTGAGTACTGCTCTGTTTACTTATAAATAAACTCTTTTAAAACGGTTTTACGCTATGGGCATCCCTTCTCTTTTTATGTGAAATGCCACCACGATCCTGAGACTGCCAGGAGTTGCCACACAGTGGCATAGACTGTGACTGCCTGATACCCCAGTAGGGGTGAAGGTAGGTGGTGAGTGTTCGCACATTAAGAGCACAAGTGTTAAATAGCACCTTCACTAATGAAACCAAGGACATTATCACCAAGGAATCTAAAATAACGAATACTGCACTGAAAATCACTGTGTGATGAAAGGACTTTTATGTTATTATTTTTTGCACTTTAATTGAATAATTTTTTATAACGCTGTTTATTTAAGCAACCTTTTTCTACCACATCTCACCCACATTCCCTCCGTCTCCCTCTGTCTCCCCCCCCTTTTTTTCCCCCTCCCCCCCACCCCCCCTCTCCACCCCCTCCTGATTTTCACACGTTTTTGACTACAAGCACTATTTCACACATGGCAAGGCTAGCTACATACTAAGTGTGGCTCCGTTTGTTTTCATTTTTTCTTACTTTTATCACTATTATCAGTTTTTCCACCTAAGTAGAGGTGAACACAGCAAGACATCACAGATCACTTATAGCTAAATAGCAACAGTGCCACACCCATACCTGAATTTTTAATCTAGCTGTTTCCACCTCATGTGGTGACTGCATTCTGGGGGGCAGCAGTTCCAATTCATTTGAAGTTTATTTTAGTTACTTTTCTCCATTTCCACTGTGCGGGTCTACCACTACATTTTCCATTTCTACTGTTTTTGCTCTTTGAGCCAAACAGAACCCTGCAGCAATGGACATCTTCAAATATTTAAATAATAGGAATATCAATCTTACAGAGGTTTTTAATCAAGAACAGGTCATCAACCGACAAGATATGGATAGCCTCTTTAAACAACTTAAACACAACATTGAGAAGCAAATAAAAGTCTGGTGGGACGTAGCAACAATAGAAATGTATATTACAGAGAAAATTACCCCAAGACGACTCAGGTGTGACATCTCACCAAACGATGCGGTCAATGACAAGGGACTGTTGGAGGACTGGTATCGTTTCTTTAATGAAAGGGAAACCGCATTACTGGGTAAAATAGTGACTCAAAGACGACATAAATTAAAAACCATAGAATCAGAAATCTTACAAATAAGAGACCAATTACCATTCCTGGAATCAAGAGAATATAAAGACAAGAAAATAGTCTACAGGAGGCCATGAAAAAATACGATAAGGAAATACAGCAAAAAACAAAACAAAAGAAGTTTAAAAGAGACGTGCTGGACTACAAGAACCAAAGAACCAGCAGGTTTATAACTGGCAAGTTGATGAAAACTATATTGAGGAAAATCACAATATTTCCATGATAGATGAATCCAGAGAAAGCTCAATGGAAGGAGAAGCAGCAACATGGCAGGAAACAAGACCTGCAGCGATTAGAACACCAAGAGAAAGACCTGAAGAAATATCAACACCAGGGATCAGGAGGGGAGGTTTTAGCCCGGACCGTAGAAACCACAGACAGCAGGAAAGAGATGAAAATAGAACACAACAATACAACAATGCTCCAAACACACCAAGAACACCAAGATATAGGAATAGGTATTCCCCTTTAAGAAATGAACATCAATACACCCCCTATGAAGAACCACAACATAGATGGGTTTTTTTTCCCAGGGAATACAGAGGAAGGCCTCCAGCGTTCAGAAGAAGGCCATCTTCATACAGGGGAAACCACGGCCCCCAAGGAACACGAAGGGGATGACAACCCTTCAGGTTCCCCACCAGGAACCGAAACAACAGAGACCCCGGACAAAGGTGGAACCCAAGAGCAACCAGAGATATAGATATGAGACCGAGGAACAGAACACAGGAGGAAACCCAATGGGAAGAGAGAACAGACCACATGTACAGACCACAGAGATGGGAAAGAGGAAACGAACAAGAGGGAAGAGAGGAGGGATCAAGAAAAAGAAGAAGAGAATACTAGGAGCAGGAATCTTCAACCTAAGTGAGGCGACCTTCAATGAAGAAGAAATGGAGGTACTTGACTCGGGCCTAAAATATGCACCTGACAAAAATCTAGATCCCTTCGAAGCATACTGATATGACTGATTTCTGATTGGGACTCTAAAACAAAGTTAATACTGCAGCTGCAGGAACAGATTCACAGGACTCAATCACTGTGTTTAAAATGTCCGTTCGGTGAAAAATGTATTATTACATGTTATTTTATACATAGATAAGAAAGGGGTGGTGTGAGATGTTATTAAAAACTAACAAATAGCAATATGTTATTAAAAGCTAACAAATAGAAATATACTATTAAAAACTAGCGAATAGAACAATTGCAAAAGTAAAACCTTGAAAAGGGAGGGGGGAGTAGAGAGCGTTTAGTAGGAGAAGTGTCTGTGTGTTAGATGAAGGTTACAGAACACATTTCAACAGTGAGAACAAAATGGATTCTCTTGTGCTTAAATGAACAGTACAATGAATGTCCATGTCATTTCCCCCCTTTTGTTTATTTGACACCATTCTTCTCCGCGTTACGTTCAGCCGATTGCTGGTAACTCCTGTTACATTGGCGCAGAGAGACGGCGTCCTGTTCAGCTCTCTCCTAGCTTTCTCACAATAATGGGTTCATCAGGGCTGGTGGTACATTTGTTGGTACAGCGGGTAGTCACACAGAGGCATAGCCTGATGAGGAAGTAAATAACAAACATGAGAAATAGGAACATCACAATGTAAGCGCCTAGATTCTGTAACCATGTTGCTATGCCATATAAAAAATCACCAAAACCTCCTAAACCCTGAAAGGGGTTCCATCCATCTTTAGCAATATCTCTGGCCTTATTCTGTAGTTCTCTTATCTTAGCAAGATGCCCTTTAATAATGTCCTCATTATCATAAATGTATATACAACAGTCAGTGCGAAATATCTTACACATCCCACCTTGAGCTGCAGTGAGATAATTTAGCGTTAATCTGTGCTCTAATACTACTTTTTTAAGCTGAGCCATTTCTTCATTTATTAAACCTATATCAGTGGTAGTAAGGTTAATAATCTCATCTACAATTCTAGTGTAATTATTTAGTCTTTTCATTGCTTCAATTCCCCATCCTGTCCAGGAAGGGAACCATGACCATGCCATGTCACCTTCAGTGAACAGCTCTCTTTTGAACACTAAAGGGTATTCTGGACTTTGATCTGGTCGCACTGTATCTTTGCGAACTGCCAAAGCAGGTACTAACTTCCCAATATAACATGTACCTGTAACATTAGTAGGAAGCCAGGCGTAAGCTTTATTTCCACATATATAATATAACCCTCTACATATGGATGGTATGCCTGCTCCTAAAAAACTGGAAGCAATAACATGGAATCTCAGGAAACCGATATTTTCACATATTGGAAACTGTGAGCAATTTGTACTATAAAGGGTTCTATTTAGTTCTGGATCTGGGATATAATAATATTCACCATAGTTTCCTCCATAAACTGTAATTTTTGCTCCAGTGCAATCTGAATTGCCCAACCGTGTACATTTAGTGTTAAACGGGCATGTAATGTTTAAACAAATCTGTGGAGTGTTTATCTGTTTCAAAACCATCAAAGTTACTGATCTGTGCTCATTAGCTATGGAGACTATGTATGAGCCATTTATTCTGGTCCTGTTTAGATCAGTGAAATTGAGAGGCATTGCTATCATGGGTATTGTTCCTGTTTGGCGATGTAAGTAAGAACACACCCAGCAGTTACTAGCGTTGCTATGGGTTGCATACAATTTTAACATTTGGATGAAAGGGTTATTTTTCCATGTCTCAGTTCTCACAAACAACAAAAAGAGAAGAAACATTATCATCTTTTTTTCAAAGGATATCATCACTTCAGGATTTTCTTGCTGTGACTGGCGTGAATCCAGGTGGGCTTTCCTTCCAACTTGACAGCAGAACCGGTTGTCAAAAGCACCAAATGTGGTCTGTCAAATTTTGGTTCTAGTGGCTTTCTGACGTGTCGCTTGACCACCACCCAGTCACCTGGTTGGATTCTGTGAATACCTGAAACGGAATCTGGGTCAGGGATAGATTTATAAACACCTTCATGTATTTTATTCAATGTTCTTTGCAAAATCTGAACATATTCTAACAGATTAGAGTGAGAAGCCTGCAACTGTTGGGGAAAATATAGCCCTGTTTTGGGTGGCCCTCCAAATAAAATCTCATAGGGGGACAGCCCATGTGGTTGTTTAGGGGTAGTTCATACAGAATATAGGGCTAATGGCAAAGCTTCCACCCATCCTTTTCCTGTATCTGCTTTAATTTTTGCACATCTGTTTTTCAAAATTCCATTAAGTCTCTCAACTTTACCACTACTTTGTGGATGATAAGGTGTATGGAAAGCTTGCTGTATGTGAAGTGCTTCCATTACCTCTTTCATTACTTCCCCAGTAAAATGGGTTCCTCTGTCACTCTCAATAGTTTCAGGAACTCCATATCTACAAACTATTTCATTCAAAATTTTCTTTGCTGTTGTTTTTGCATTTGCTTTGGCTACTGGCCAGCTCTCGGGCCAACCTGAAAACATGTCAACACACACTAAAGCAAACTCATAGGTGCCTATTCTGGGCATCTGAATGTAGTCTATTTGAATTCTTTGGAAAGGGAAATCTGGCTTTGGAGAATGCCTTTGGGGAACATGAACAGGCCTCCCTGCATTGTACAGAGCACAAGTGAGACATGAAGCACAAAACCTGGCTGAAAATGCACTAAATCCAGGTGCTATCCAATAGCAGTCAGTAAGTGCCACCATCGCGCCCTTAGCAAGATGACTGACGCCATGTGCCAGCTGTGCTAAAACTGGGTACAAACTCCTGGGTAGACACCACCTGTTGTCAGCGCTCCACAGGCCCTGCTGATTTTGGGTAGCATTACATTTG
Organism: Lithobates clamitans; assembly: GCA_037952925.1. NCBI lineage: Eukaryota > Metazoa > Chordata > Amphibia > Anura > Ranidae > Lithobates > Lithobates clamitans. The sequence goes on from JBBGZY010000079.1 coordinate 6,924,538, forward strand.
ATCCACTTATCCTTCTCTTCATCAGGGGCCTGGTTCTGCAACTGAATTAGAGTTTCTACATCCCACTGCTCTTGATGAGGGGAATCTGTCCCCGCTACCTGGGCGACCCCTACAGTGGATGTGACTTCAAATGCCATAAGGGCAGCATCCTTTGCCGCTTGGTCCGCTAAAGCATTTCCTCTGGCTGTCATGTCACTTCCCCTTGCATGCCCTTTTACCTTCAAGATGGCAACTTCTGCTGGTTTCTGAAAGGCCTCAAATAGCCGCTCTATGAGTTTTGCATGTCTCACTGGCTTCCCTGCACTAGTCAGAAAGTGCCGTGTTTTCCAGATAGGCCCAAAATCGTGGGCTATTCCAAATGCATATCTGCTGTCAGTGTAAACATTTCCCCTTTGATTCTCTAGGAGATGACATGCTTTGACTACAGCATACAACTCCGCTTCCTGTGCTGACATCTGGGGTTTCAATGCTTCCTGATGTAAAATGGTGTCTGTAGTGGTTACAGCAAACCCTGTGTGTGGCTGACCATCATCAGTGTAAAATCTGGAACCATCTACGAATAAGTGTGTGTCACAATCTGATAAGGGCTCATCTTTTGCTGGTGTGACAGAGGCCCTTTCTACCTCCATAAGAGCCATACAATCATGAGAAAAACTCTCAGGTTCTACATCAGTACCATTTGTTGCATCTTCCTCATTAATTATAGGAAGAAGAGTAGCCGGATTTAAAGTAACACATCGTTTGATTGTTAAATTCCTTGGAGCAAAAAGAGCAGACTGGTACTTGTCAAATCTACTGGCAGACACATGTCTAGTATTTACTTGGTTCATGATTTCCTGTACTACATGTGGCACATACAGGATCAGAGCAGAATCTAGTACAAGCTCCGTTACTTTGTCTAGCAGCAAAATGCAGGCTGCTATGGCTCGCATACAACTGGGGGAGCCTTTGATGACAGGGTCTAATGAGGCTGATACATACATCACAGGCCTCTGTTTGTCTCCATGTAGCTGGGTGAGTACACCTGCAGCAAATCCATTGACTTCATGACAGAACAACGAGAAAGTCTTAGTATAGTCAGGAAGTCCAATGGCGGGAGCTTCAGACAAAATTTTAATAAGCTCCTTCATCTGCAATTCATTGTCCCATGTGAGTTTGAAAGGGTTTCTAGTGGTAGCCTCATATAGAGGAGCCATAAGTTCTGATGCATTTGGAATCCAGTCCCTACAATATCCCACTAACCCCAGGAAGGCACGTAGTTCTTGGCTTTTCAAAGTTTTGTAGAGTTTTAACTCGATCTGGGGTTAGGTGACGGATTCCATGTGAAATGCAGTGACCCAGGAAGATCACTTTCTCTTGGCAGTATTGTAGCTTATCTTTGCTAACTTTGTTGTTACTGTTATAGAGAAACAGGAGAAGGCTTACTGTTTCTCTGCTACAAATGTCCTTTGTATCAGAACAAATAAGCAAATCGTCTATGTACTGAAGCAAAACAGTGTTTGGGTGTGAGGGGGACCATTGGTCCAATACTTGCTTTAACGCAGTATTATATTCAGAGGGGCTACTCACACAGCCTTGGGGCAACCTTGTCCATGCTAACTTTTGGGCATCATGGGTAAATGAAAAAAGGTGCCAGCAATCTGGGTGCAGGGGCACCGAAAAGAAAGCATTTGCAAGATCAATCACTGTAAAGCAGGTGCTGGAGGCAGGTATTCCACTTAGTAAAGTGCGGGGGTTGGGCACGATCGGGGTATCTGCCTCTATTATATTGTTAATGGCTCTCAAATCATGCACCATGCGATATGTCACCTGCCCACCTTTCTTGTCTGGCTTCTTTGCAATTGGGAACAGGGGTGTATTGACCTGGGACTTAATTGGTACAACAACCCCTGCTGCTTTCAGTTGAGTGATTTGATCCTTTATCCCCTCAGTCTGAGCAATACTCAGTGGGTACTGTTTAATCTGTGGGAGATGGGCTCCTGGTTTAATTTTTATCATGACTGGGGTGCAATCCAGCAGACCTACATCATATTTGCTGGTGGCCCATAATTCAGTGGGAATCACTTTCTTTTTTTTTTTCTTTCTTTTTTTTTTTTTCCCAGCCACTTCAGTTAACTTAATACAGAGACAGCTTTCAGTTTGGTACTCATGTGTGTCTCTTACCTAGTCACATCATTGTGGCCTTGCAAACTTTCCTTCTTTTACATTGTGCATTCCATATTTAAATAATTACAGTAATACAAATGTGTAACATATAAAACACCCAGTTTGTGCATCGAGGCCAACCGGCCGCATAATCTCTTATTATTGTCATACGTGCTTATATATTATTACTGTTCTGTCTAATACACCATTCCCCCACCCCCCCCAATCCCCCCCCCCCCTATCGGGCCCACATAATACCAAGGTACGCCCTATATTTGACTACTGTTCTTTTTCGTTGTTCTCTCTTGGTTTTCGGAACTCCAAGCCACGCCCAGCACGACACCTCTATCTGGGTGGAAAGAGGATTGCTCTCGGCACTAAAATAGCACTGGTAAAGAGCACGGCATTGCTTGGGCCCACAAGTTCCATAATTTCACAAATGTGTTATAGTTGCCTGATCTAGTATAGAATGTCCTTTCGCTCCATACTGTAGCGTTAATGGTTTCAATCCAAGCTTCAGGGGTTGGGGGTGCCCTCGATTGCCAGGATTGTGCTATTAGCTTTCTGGCTTGGAACAAACATCTTGCTATCGCTAAATCTGTATTCCTACCCCTCGGCCCGTTGTTCACATAGCCCAACACACAGGTCTTGGGATCAAGTTCTAAGTTAACTCTGAAGGTGGTGTTAATATTCTTTAGAATCTCGGACCAGTATCTAACTAATTTTGGGCACCTCCAGACCATATGAATTAGATCGCCTGTTCCTCTGCATCTAGGGCACTCATCATTGGCTCTATGACCAAACATGAATAACTTTTTTGGTGTATGATACGACCTATGCAGCAACATCAGGTGGGAGGCTTTTTGTGAGGGAGAGACCGACACCTCCGGTCCAAATTCAAGAATCCTTCTCCACTGTTCGTCCGTTATCTCCCCCACATCGGCCCCCCACTTGTCCCTTCCCCCTGTTGGACCTGCCTGCGTATTTATTCTCTTTGTAAGCTGGGTATATATCATTGAAATCAAGCCCTTAGTGGTCTCTGACTTAACTATTGTTTGCAATAACGGGATCCTACACCATACTAGGGGTTGTCTATTGAACTGTTTGCTCAATGCATGCCTAATCTGTAGATAGCTATAGAATACTTGGTTTGGTAATCCATACTCGTGTCTCAATTCCTCGAAAGATTTCAGAGTGTCCCCTTCGTATAATTGAATCAGTCGATTTATCCCACACCTTTCCCACATCTTATTCTTATCGATGGTTAGTAATTCATGCAGTTGCTTGTTGTTCCACATTGGCGAGAGTTCTGAAATCCCTTTGTACCCCATTATTCTCTTGGTTGCCTGCCAGACCCTAGTGATCATTTTAAATGTCAGAATCTCCCCTTGTAGTGAATCTGCCTCCAGTGCTCCCACTAGTGAGCTGTGTGGGTTCCCCTGCAGAGTAATTTTGACATTGTTACTTCCACCTCCCTCGGAGTCGCATCCCCCTAGTTGTTGTAGCTGGGCTGCCAAGAAATAGATAAACGGTTGGGGAACCCCCAGACCCCCCTCCGTGGCAGAGCGCTGCAGTTTTTGTAGGCCAATCCTGGCCTGACCTTTCTTCCATATTAACTCCCTGAAGAGGGATTGAATTTTTTGGAACCACTTCTCCCCAATCCAAACCGGGGAGTTGTGGAGTAGGTATAACAACTGCGGCATTCATACCATTTTTATCAAGTTAACTCTACCCGCCACAGACAGAGGGAGTCTACTCCAGGTGTCACATTTTCTCTTAAATTTTGATAAGAGGGGGACCAGGTTGTCTTCAATAAACGCACTGGGGTCCTTGGACAGGACAACACCAAGGTACTTCATCTTCCTCGTAACCTTCTGTTGGGGCAAACACGTCAAAATAGGATTGGCCAATGAGTCAACCGGCAGGAGCGATGATTTCTCCCAATTAATGGCTAGTCCGGAGAAGTTTCCGAAGTCCTCCACTAGATGCATCGCTTTCTCCAATGAGATAGTCGTGTCCCCCAGGAAAAATAGGACATCGTCCGCGAAAAGCGCTATTTTCTCTTCCCCCCCTTTTTGCTGAAGTCCCTGTATTTCGGGCGATGATCTCACTGCTCCCGCCAATGGCTCCATGGCCAGGACGAACAGTAAAGGAGATAGGGGGCACCCCTGCCTTGTCCCTCTTTCAAGGGGAAAATTTTCCGAGTATTCGCCGTTTATCTTGAGCCTTGCCCTTGGGTGGTTATATAGGATTTTTAACCAGCTGATGAATATGGGGCCGAATCCAAGCCTCTCTAGTACCCTCCATAGATATTCCCACTTCAGGCTATCAAAAGCCTTGGCAGTATCCAGAGACAGTATAGCTCTGGATCCTTCATTTTCTGTTGGTACCTGAAGGTTCAAATAGGCCCTTCTGATATTTGTGCTAGTGGACCGGCCGGGGATAAATCCCGATTGGTCCAGGTGCACAAGTTTTGTAATACACTTATTTAATCTGGATGCCAGCACCCTTGCAATGATCTTAACATCTGTGCATAACAGTGATATCGGTCTGTACGAGGAGACTTCCAGTTGGTCTTTGCCCTCCTTTGGTATAACTACTATGTCGGCCTCCAACATTGATGGGGGAAACCTTCCGTCCTTGACCGTTTGCTCCAGCACTTTTAGAAGCTCCGGAAGCAGGACCTCCCCGTATTTCCTATAGATCTCCAATGGCAGCCCGTCCGGGCCCGGAGATTTCTGGCCTGACAACTCCGATACTGCCTTTTGCAGCTCCTCCAAGGTCAGAGGGGACTCCATCTCGTTCCTATCCCTCTCCGAGAGTACGGCAGGTTCGCCCTTTCCAAGAACCCATCCATCTCACTCTGATTCAAACCCCGATGTGACCTATACAGGTCTCTGTAGAATGTAGAGAAGGCCTCTAAGACCTCGGCGGGATCGGATGTAATCTTTCCAGCCAATGTCTTAATTGAGGAGATGGCCGGTGAGGATAGGTTGGACTTAATTAAGAGGGCAAGCGTCCGACCTACTTTCTCCCCTTCGCCGAAGTAATTTTGTTTCTGAAAAAGTCTCTTGTTCTCTACTCTTCTATTAATTACTTCTTTATACTCTTGTTGTTTATTAAGCCAAATCTCCTGTTTTTCCGGGGTTGGGTCTAGTACATATTGTGCTTCTGATTCCATGGCTTCCCTCCTAGCCCTCACCTCCCATTCCCTTGACATTTTCTTTGCTATAACAACCTGCTGATGTAATAATCCCCTAAGGTATGCTTTTAAGGTGTCCCATACTACCCCTGCTGGTGCTGTACCTGTTAAATATTATAAACTCTTTTAGTTTGAAGGCTACTTCTGCTGGGCTACGTATCAGGTCCAACCATAGTGGGTTTAATGTCCACCTTTTTTGGCTAGATCTAGTGTTTAGATTTAGGGTCAAAGTCAGGGGTGAGTGGTCTGATATTCCCCTTGGTCCATACTCTATGTTTCCTGTTATTCGCAAAGCTTCGCTATTACCCACTGCCATATCTATACGCGAAAGAGTAGAGTATGACCCTGAGTAACAAGAATACTGCCGAGTGTTAGGATTATAAGATCTCCACAGGTCACATCATCCAATCTCTTCGAGGAGTTGACCTAGGCGCCCCCCTGAAATCCCTTCCGCCCGTAGGGCGGGCGGGAACCGATCCATTTTATTATCCAGAACTGCGTTAAAGTCCCCTACCACTATTATAGGAGTATCCACCCTACTATCTATAAACTCCAACAGATCCAAGATAATCTCTGTTCTAAACGGAGGAGGGATATAGATATTTGCTATCACCATAGGTTTATTTTCCACAACGCAGCTCAGGAAGACATAACGTCCCAAAGTGTCTATCTTGGCTTCCCTGAAGGAAAATAAAATACCTCTCTTCACCAGTATACTCACCCCTCTTGAGTAAGAGGTATGGACTGAGTGGTACTGTTCTTGAAATTTATTACTCTGAATTTGTAATTTAGTTTCATTAGTAAGGTGAGTTTCCTGCAAGCAAGCCAATTCGACACCATAAGCTTCCATCACCGAGAACACCGCTGCCTTTTTGGCAGGGTCACCCATACCCCTGATGTTCCATGAGCCTATTTTTAGGGTTTTAGTAGGCATCTAACAAAGTTAGAAAGAAAAATGAAAAAAAACAACAAAAAAGAAAAAGAAAAAAGGAAAAGGCAATTCACTCGTGCGTTTGTGTCTACAAGTCTTGACGTCATCTCTGTGATTGTAACAAACAAGAAAGTGAAAAAGGGGAGGGGGGAGGGGTCCCCGTGTCCAGGGACCGCCCTGCCCCGCCCGCCCCTTGTATTGTTTAACTGCAAAAGCAAACACCATGTGCAAATGTGCTTTATTTTTATCAGCCCCCTCCTCCTAAGTGCATATACCTTTCGTTCGCTCCATTGTCTAACCCTGTATCTCACTGTGAGCCCCCCCCCAGCCTTAACAAAATATACCCCCCCTTCTCCCTGCCCTTGTATGTGACCCCCTCTCCTGCCTAACTAGGCTAGCCCTAGGGACTTTACTTGTGACCTTTTCCCTCCCTCCCGACCATTCAAGAAAAAACTCCCGGTCATGCACTGAGCAAATACTTTGTGACACACTTCCAAACTCCTCCCCCCTCCCCCCCCTTCCACAACCCTATTACCAAGCTTCATGACACCACCTTGCAAACCCCTCCCACAACCCGGTTCCAAAACATCAAAACAATACTTAAAACATACATAACTAGTGCAACGCATCCCTCATCCGTGCTTCCGTCTGTTGCACCCCTCCCCCCCCTTCCCCCATGCCATCCGCTTTTATGCTCAAAAAAAAAAAAAAAAAAAGAACCCCCAACCAGCCTTATTCAACCCGTAGCTCTACAGGTCCATTCTGTTATCTTCAAACCATTTTGTTGCCCCTGTCTCTGTATCAAAAAAATGGGTAGCCCCCAGGGCAGTAACACGCAGGCGTGCCGGGTACAGCAGGGCATATTCAATCTTATAATTCCGTAGGTTACGCTTGATGTCCCTAAATTCGGCCCTTCGTTTCTGTAGACCGGGAGAGTAGTTGGGAAAAAATAGGATTTTAGCACCGTTGTGCAGAATATCCCCCATCTCTCTGGCCCTGCGCATCAAGATAGCCTTGTCTTTATAATTAAAGAGTTTCATGATTATTGGCCTAGGATACCCCCCTGACGATGGAGCTTTAGTTGGCACTCTGTGGGCTCTTTCAATAGAAAATAGGTGAGAAAAAGATTCCGTTCCAAATATTCCCCTAAGCCACTTTTCCAAGAACTCTTCGGGGTGAGGGCCCTCACACCTCTCCGGTAAGCCCACCACCCTCACGTTGTTCCTGCGAGACCTATTTTCCATTTCCTCCATTTTGGTTTTATATAGGCCCATCTGCGTTTTCATTGCTTTGAGCTCTAGCTTTATTGGGGCTAAATCGTCCTCCACCTGGCTCAACCTCTCTTCCAGTGTGCTTGTTCTAGCAATAGTCCTTTGCAGGTCTTGTTTTACTGTTATTAGCTCTTCCTTTAGTCCCTTCAATTGGTCGCACAGGTCGCTTAGGGAGGCCTTGCAGGAGTTGACGGCGCACAGAACATCTTTCAGTGTGGGCTCGACTGTTACTGGTGCGTTTTGCTCAGCGACATTGTTGGTTGCTGTCCCCGAGAACTCACCCACAGGGCTTTTACTGCTTGCAGTTTTTGCAGTATGCATTATAGCCGGTCCTTTTCCTAGGCTCTTCCTATCCCCGGGGCCCCCCACACAAGGTTTCTCCTGCTGTTGCTGGGTGTTTTTAAGTGGCGAAGAGGTAGAGGGATGCGCAAATTTTTCCAGTTTGGCCGCTGCTACTGCTGCTACCTGATTCCCCTTCCCTTTAGATGTGCGGGTTGTTTGGGAGCTGATATTCTCCTGCTGCTGCGACTCCTCACCCTTTTTTCTAGTCATAGTTTATTATGTAGGCCAGGGGATTATATAAGAAGATTTGATTGACCGACAAGTTTACCTTGCCTTCAGTATGATCGCAGTCACGATGGTGTCCTTACGTTTCATTACTGTTGGGGTTATCACTCGACCTAATACGATAAATATTTCAGTGCTGTTTAGGATTTCACTTTATTGCCATAGAACTACGTGCACCTTGTTTGTATAACCCTCCACAGACCAGTGGGATCCTCTCTCCCTCACAGGGGGCAAGCCACCATGTTACTGTATGTCCAGTCACCTGAATCTCCCCCTCACTACTTCAAACTACAGCAATTCACCTCTTAAGGAGAGAGGACAGGCAATCTACTTTCCAAGCAGCAGAGAGGGGGGGGGAGAAAAAAAACACACAAAAAAAAAAGACACAGGTTGTACCTTGATGCTGCCAGATTACCTGGGCAGTGCAGGGACTCTTCTGGTGATCGCTCGTTTGGTGTTGACAGGCTCGGTTTCCGCTGCCTCTCTCCACGGATGCCGGAGCCGTTGCCCCAGCAACCTCTCCTAGCACGGCGAGTGTCCCGCTCACCGCTCCAAAGGGGGAGCCCCCGGCGTCTTCCTCCTCCAATCGTCCCGCTATCCGAGCGGCAGCGCCCGTGTTCCGGCGTCCAGCACAAGCACGGGCTAGATGAGAGGGAGCCAGGCGGCTGAGCAAGCGCCAGACCTTACGGGGGGACAGAGTGTGTCTATCTGGGCTGGGTCCTTCAGGCTGGTTCAAGTGGTCACAGAGGCATTGGGCTGGGGGAGGATCTCACACGCTGCCTCTCACTCCAACATCCGGTCATCGCCCCGTCCACCGGGAATCACTTTCAATTCTGGTGGAAATGGCAGAGTGGAGTCTTGGATTAAAAATACTCCACAGGCAGAATTTAAAACTTCTCCTGATAGACTACTGACCACTTGGACTCCTGTAGGAGTGTAGTCTATGTTTGCTAAAATTTGGTTCAAAATGTCAGCTCCCAAAAGATTGGTAGGAACTGTGTCTGAAACTAACACTTTAGTGACAATTTCTGTTTGCTGTCCTAGCCTGAGTTTAAGTGGCTTGGACTCAACCAAATCAGTAGAGGTCCCGGTTAGGCCAACACCAGAGATAACATTTGTAGATAATAATCCTGGAGGTAAGCCCTCTATATTAAAAACACTTCGGCTTGCACCAGTATCAATTAAACAGGTTAATTCTGTTTCTCCTCCAGGATAGGGGAGTTCTTGTAAAAATACTTTTACTCTGGCCTCGGGACCATTGTCTCCCCTATTTAACATGATTGATACTGGCATGCCATTTTCCTATGCCTGATCCACTGCTTTTGGCAGAGAACTGGGATCAGCATGAGGTGCCTCTAAGCTCTTTTCTAGTCTACAGTCAGGAAGATGGCAGAATTTGGCTATGTGTCCTTCCCCATCACAATTGTAGCATATAATTGGTCCCCGATTGCCATGATTTCTGAAATTGCCTTTGCCTCTTCCCCTTCCTTTTCCTCTCTGCTTCCCCATGTACATTACCTTGGGTTTGCTGTCTTTTTGGTTAATTCTGTTTTCTATGGATAACAGGATAGGCAGGACGTCTCGAATAGACATATTGCCTGCCTCAGACCTTGCTGTGAACAACTTTTCTTTCAACTGGGGTATTAAACCATCAAGAAACCTTTGTTTCACCAGTTGTGTAGATGGACTTGCAGTTTCTCCCGCCTTCTCTTCCTCTATTTTAATGCCTGCTTCCTCAGCCATATCACTTAACCGCCTCCAATAAGCCCCTGCTGCTTCCTCTTTCCCTTGCTTAGCATTCATAAATTCAGCATGTCTGGTTTGTCCATATATTTGGGGCAATTTTTCCTTCAATTTCTCACAAACCTCCCGTCCACTAACCATCTTACCTAGATTTTTGATGTCTACACCACATTCTTTAAGTATATAGCCAGACATGTTGCTTCCCACTGCTTTAATAAGAAGCTGATGAATGTCAGTAGCAGAAGCCTCATATGCTTCCTGTGCAGCACTAAGTTTGTTTGCAAACCCAATTGGATTCTTTCTAGGATCTCCCAATCCCTCTAATATGGCTCTCATATCTTGGGGACTAAAAGGTACATGCCATTTAATTTGAGACTTACTGTCAACAGCATCACCTTCAAAAACGAATTGGGTTCTGACAGGATAAACTGCAACAGATTTCTCTATGCAGAAGGGCTGGCATCTCCCTTCCTTCTCTCTTCATCTTGCTGCCACAATTTGGAAATTATGGTTTGCTCTGGAAGTTCAGACTCTATCTCTCTTTCTCTGGCCAAAGCCTTAAGTTCAGAGAGATCTAGGTTTGCATATGTGCCTTTTGATTTATGCCAATCATCTGTTTCTAGGATACGAGCCAAATCCCTCTTTGTAGGTTGATATGGGGCTGTTAAACCTCTGCTCTCTACTATATTGCCCAGCTCATCTTTTGTGTGTTCCATGTAATCTAATTCTTTTGCTTTTGTGCGTGGACCCCTTAAAGCCAAACTGGCAGCCACATAAGGTGGGGGGTCCTCCTCTACAGAGTCTTCTGGCCAAACGTAGTAAATTTGGGCAGTACTTTTATTAAATATCTCCGTCAAGCCAGTTTGATTTGCTACTTTAGCTTCTGTCTCCCATGTGCAAGCTATTCTCCACGTTCCTTCACTGCACAGTAGTGAGCCATAATCGTGCAGAAAAGTTTGCCATACTTTTAAATCAAAAGTCCCTTCAGATTTTAAAGGTTTAGCTGTTCCCTTTGTCCATTCTACCCATTTATCTAGGGGCTCAGTATAGGCAGAACCGTACCTTCGGTTCATATATTCTCTAGCGCTCATCTTGCGCTGGGCATTTTCTGAAGGCCTCTCTCCCTTCTTTCCCTTAATTAATTTAATGCCCATAATGACTGGCCAGTCTTCTCTCTTCTCTACTTGTGCCTATACCCTCTTGCCTCTAAAACAAATAGTACAGCAAATCTGCAGATTTACAATAATAGTCTCCACTTATCTACGTGGATAGAAGGGGTTTATGACAATAGACAAAACATTCATTAAGAGACCCTCCTCATCTCTTCTCTTCTCTGTGAGTTTTATCTGACCCTACCATGCGCCTCTGACCCAGGTCGCCCACAAGGAGTCAACGCAGGGAACTGCAGAGGATTTTCCCTATCCACACACAGTCCAACCCGTGAAGGGGGACACAAACACATTCACACACACACGTTACCCAACCAGAAATATATTATTAAAAACTAGCGAATAGAACAATTGCAAAAGTAAAACCTTGAAAAGGGAGGGGGGAGTAGAGAGCGTTTAGTAGGAGAAGTGTCTGTGTGTTAGGTGAAGGTTACAGAACACATTTCAACAGTGAGAACAAAATGGATTCTCTTGTGCTTAAATGAACAGTACAATGAATGTCCATGTCACATACATAGACCTTCAAAAATTTGTAAGGAAACTAAATATTAAAAACATTTTTATAATGAAAGGCAATAACGGAGCCCAAACAGAGAAGGACACCCCAATGTTTCAACATTCAAGACTAAAAAACAACTCTACATTTAACCCTAAAGTACAACAAAATGAGAGTCTTGTTGTTTTTAAAAAGATGGTGGAACAGGACCTAAGTAGATTGAAACTGAAAAAAGTCAAAACAAACATCTGGAATACTATTAACCACTTGCCGACCGCCTACCGCATATATACTGCGGCAGAATGGCACGGGCAGGCAGAATCACGTACCCGTACGTGATCTGCCTCCCGCGGGCGGGGGGTCCGATCGGACCCCCCCCCGGTGCCATTGGCGGTCGGCATTTGACTGGGAGCGTCGGGAGGCGAGGGGGAGACCATCCGATCGTGGCCCCCCCCCTCGCGATCGCTCCCAGCCAATGGGAATCCTCCTCTGCCTGTGTGTCGTTTCACACAGGGAGAGGATGTGATGTCATCTCTCCTCGGTCTGGCAGTTTCCGTTCCAGTGCCGAGGAGAGAAGACAAGTGAGTGCACACAACACACACACACACACAGTAGAACATGCCAGGCATACTTTACACCCCTGATCCCCCCCCGATCGCCCCCCGATCCCCCCCCAATCACCCCCCCCCTGTCACAAACTGACATTAGCAGTATTTTTTTTTTTTTTTTCTGATTACTGCATAGTGTCAGTTTGTGACAGTTACAGTGTTAGGGCAGTGAGTATTACCCCCCTTTAGGTCTAGGATACCCCCCTAACCCCCCCTAATAAAGTTTTACCCCTTGATCACCCCCTGTCACCAGTGTCGCTAAGCGATCATTTTTCTGATCGCTGTATTAGTGTCGCTGGTGACGCTAGTTAGGAACGTAAATATTTAGGTTCGCCGTCAGTGTTTTATAGCGACAGGGACCCCCATATACTATCTAATAAATGTTTTAACCCCTTGATTGCCCCCTAGTTAACCCTTTCACCACTGATCACTGTATAACTGTTACGGGTGACGCTGGTTAGTTCGTTTATTTTTTATAGTGTCAGGGCACCCGCCGTTTATTACCGAATAAAGGTTTAGCCCCCTGATCGCCCGGCGGTGATATGCGTCGCCCCAGGCAGCGTCAGCTTAGCGCCAGTACCGCTAACACCCACGCACGCAGCATATGCCTCCCTTAGTGGTATAGTATCTGATCGGATCAATATCTGATCCGATCAAATCTATACTAGCGTCCCCAGCAGTTTAGGGTTCCCGAAAACGCAGTGTTAGCGGGATCAGCCCAGATACCCGCTAGCACCTGCGTTTTGCCCCTCCGCCCAGCCCAGCCCAGCCCACCCAAGTGCAGTATCGATCGATCACTGTCACTTACAAAACACTAAACGCATAACTGCAGCGTTCGCAGAGTCAGGCCTGATCCCTGTGATCGCTAACAGTTTTTTTGGTAGCGTTTTGGTGAACTGGCAAGCACCAGCCCCAGGCAACGTCAGGTTAGCGCCAGTACCGCTAACACCCACGCACGCACCGTATACCTCCCTTAGTGGTATAGTATCTGATCGGATCAATATCTGATCCGATCAGATCTATACTAGCGTCCCCAGCAGTTTAGGGTTCCCAAACACACAGTGTTAGCGGGATCAGCCCAGATACCTGCTAGCACCTGCGTTTTGCCCCTCCGCCCGGCCCAGCCCAGCCCAGCCCACCCAAGTGCAGTATCGATCGATCACTGTCACTTACAAAACACTAAACGCATAACTGCAGCGTTCGCAGAGTCAGGCCTGATCCCTGCGATCGCTAACAGTTTTTTTGGTAGCGTTTTGGTGAACTGGCAAGCACCAGCCCCAGGCAGCGTCAGATTAGCGCCAGTACCGCTAACACCCACGCACGCAGCATACGTCTCCCTTAGTGGTATAGTATCTGATCGGATCAATATCTGATCCGATTAGATCTATACTAGTGTCACCAGCAGTTTAGGGTTCCCAAAAACGCAGTGTTAGCGGGATCAGCTCAGATACCTGCTAGCACCTGCGTTTTGCCCCTCCGCCCGGCCCAGCCCAGCCCACCCAAGTGCAGTATCGATCGATCACTGTCACTTACAAAACACTAAACGCATAACTGCAGCGTTCGCAGAGTCAGGCTGGATCCCTGTGATCGCTAACAGTTTTTTTTGTAGCGTTTTGGTGAACTGGCAAGCACCAGCGGCGTAGTACACCCCGGTCGTAGTCAAACCAGCACTGCAGTAACACTTGGTGACGTGGCGAGTCACATAAGTGCAGTTCAAGCTGGTGAGGTGGCAAGCACAAGTAGTGTCCCGCTGCCACCAAAAAGACAAACACAGCCCCGTCGTGCCCATAGTGCCCTTCCTGCTGCATTCGCCAATCCTAATTGGGAACCCACCGCTTCTGCAGCGCCCATACTTCCCCCATTCACATCCCCAACCAAATGCAGTCGGCTGCATGAGAGGCATTTTCTTTATGTCCTCCCGAGTACCCCTACCCAACTTACCCCCCAAAAAAGATGTTGTGTCTGCAGCTAGCGCGGATATAGGCGTGACACCCGCTATTATTGTCCCTCCTGTCCTGACAATCCTGGTCTTTGCATTGGTGAATGTTTTGAACGCTACCATTCACTAGTTGAGTATTAGCGTAGGGTACAGCATTGCACAGACTAGGCACACTTTCACAGGGTCTCCCGAGATGCCATCGCATTTTGAGAGACCCGAACCTGGAACCGGTTACAGTTATAAAAGTTAGTTACAAAAAAAAGTGTAAAAAAAAAAAAAAAAAACCACAAACAAAAATATAAAATAAAAATAGTTGTCGTTTTATTGTTCTCTCTCTCTCTATTCTCTCTCTATTGTTCTGCTCTTTTTTACTGTATTCTATTCTGCAATGTTTTATTGTTATTATGTTTTATCATGTTTGCTTTTCAGGTATGCAATTTTTTATACCTTACCGTTTACTGTGCTTTATTGTTAACCATTTTTTTGTCTTCAGGTATGCCATTCACGACTTTGAGTGGTTATACCAGAATGATGCCTGCAGGTATCATCTTGGTATCATTCTTTTCAGCCAGCGGTCGGCTTTCATGTAAAAGCAATCCTAGTGGCTAATTAGCCTCTAGACTGCTTTTACAAGCAGTGGGAGGGAATGCCCCCCCCCCAACGTCTTCCGTGTTTTTCTCTGGCTCTCCTGTCTCAACAGGGAACCTGAAAATGCAGCCGGTGATTCAGCCAGCTGACCATAGAGCTGATCAGAGACCAGAGTGGCTCCAAACATCTCTATGACCTAAGAAACCGGAAGCTACGAGCATTTTATGACTTAGATTTCGCCGGATGTAAACAGCGCCATTGGGAAATTGGGAAAGCATTTTATCACACCGATCTTGGTGTGATCAGATGCTTTGAGGGCAGAGGAGAAATCTAGGGTCTAATAGACCCCAATTTTTGCAAAAAAGAGTACCTGTCACTACCTATTGCTATCATAGGGGATATTTACATTCCCTGAGATAACAATAAAAATGATTTAAAAAAAAAAATGAAAGGAACAGTTTAAAAATAAGATAAAAAAATAATAATAATAAAGAAAAAAAAAAAAAAAAAAAAAAGCACCCCTGTCCCCCCTGCTCTCGCGCTAAGGTGAACGCAAGCGTTGGTCTGGCGTCAAATGTAAACAGCAATTGCACCATGCATGTGAGGTATCGCCGCGAAGGTCAGATCGTGGGCAGTAAGTTTAGCAGTAGACCTCCTCTGTAAATCTAAAGTGGTAACCTGTAAAGGCTTTTAAAGGCTTTTAAAAATGTATTTAGTTTGTCGCCACTGCTTGTTTGTGCGCAATTTTAAAGCATGTCACGTTTGGTATCCATGTACTCGGCCTAAGATCATCTTTTTTATTTCATCAAACATTTGGGCAATATAGTGTGTTTTAGTGCATTAAAATGTAAAAAAGTGTGTTTTTTCCCCAAAAAATGCGTTTGAAAAATCGCTGCGCAAATACTGTGTGAAAAAAAAAAATGAAACACCCACCATTTTAATCTGTAGGGCATTTGCTTTAAAAAAAATATATAATGTTTGGGGGTTCAAAGTAATTTTCTTGCAAAAAAAAATTATTTTTTTATGTAAACAATAAGTGTCAGAAAGGCTTTGTCTTCAAGTGGTTAGAAGAGTGGGTGATGTGTGACATAAGCTTCTAGATGTTGTGCATAAAATGCCAGGACAGTTCAAAACCCCCCCAAATGACCCCATTTTGGAAAGTAGACACCCCAAGCTATTTGCTGAGAGTCATGTTGAGTCCATGGAATAATTTATATTGTGACACAAGTTGCGGGAAAGAGACAATTTTTTATTTTTTTTATTTTTTTTTGCGCAAAGTTGTCACTAAATGATATATTGCTCAAACATGCCATGGGAATATGTGAAATTACACCCCAAAATACATTCTGTTGCTTCTCCTGAGTACGGGGATACCACATGTGTGGGACTTTTTGGGAGCCTAGCCGCGTACGGGACCCCGAAAACCAAGCACCGCCTTCAGGCTTTCTAAGGCCGTAAATTTTTGATTTCACTCTTCACTGCCTATCACAGTTTCGGAGGCCATGGAATGCCCAGGTGGCACAAAACCCCCCCAAATGACCCCATTTTGGAAAGTAGACACCCCAAGCTATTTGATGAGAGGTATAGTGAGTATTTTGCAGACCTCACTTTTTGTCACAAAGTTTTGAAAATTGAAAAAAGAAAAAAAAAAATTTTTTTCTCGTCTTTCTTTATTTTCAAAAACAAATGAGAGCTGCAAAATACTTACCATGCCTCTCAGCAAATAGCTTGGGGTGTCTACTTTCCAAAATGGGGTCATTTGGGGGGGGGTTTGTGCCACCTGGGCATTCCATGGCCTCCGAAACTGTGATAGGCAGTGAGGAGTAAAATCAAAAATGTACGCCCTTAGAAATCCTGAAGGCGGTGCTTGGTTTTCGGGGTCCCGTACGCGGCTAGGCTCCTAAAAAGTCCCACACATGTGGTATCCCCGTACTCAGGAGAAGCAGCTAAATGTATTTTGGGGTGCAATTCCACATATGCCCATGGCCTGTGTGAGCAATATATCATTTAGTGACAACTTTGTGCAAAAAAAAAAAAAAAAAAAAAAAATTTGTCACTTTCCCGCAACTTGTGTCAAAATATAAAACATTCCATGGACTCAACATGCCTCAAAGCAAATAGCTTGGGGTGTCTACTTTCCAAAATGGGGTCATTTGGGGGGGTTTTATGTCATCTGGGCATTTTATGGCCTTCAAAACTGTGATAGGTAGTGAGGAGTAAAATCAAAAATGTACGCCCTTAGAAATCCTGAAGGCGGTGCTTGGTTTTCGGGGGCCCGTACGCGGCTAGGCTCCCAAAAAGTCCCACACATGTGGTATCCCCGTACTCAGGAGAAGCAGCTAAATGTATTTTGGGGTGCAATTCCACATATGCCCATGGCCTGTGTGAGCAATATATCATTTAGTGACAACTTTTTGTAATTTTTTTTTTTTTTTTGTCATTATTCAATCACTTGGGACAAAAAAAATGAATATTCAATGGGCTCAACATGCCTCTCAGCAAATTCCTTGGGGTGTCTACTTTCCAAAATGGGGTCATTTGTGGGGGTTTTGTACTGCCCTGCCATTTTAGCACCTCAAGAAACGACATAGGCAGTCATAAATTAAAGGCTGTGTAAATTCCAGAAAATGTACCCTAGTTTGTAGACGCTAGAACTTTTGCGCAAACCAATAAATATACACTTATTGACATTTTTTTTACCAAAGACATGTGGCCGAATACATTTTGGCCTAAATGTATGACTAAAATTGAGTTTATTGGATTTTTTTTAGAACAAAAAGTAGAAAATATCATTTTTTTTCAAAATTTTCGGTCTTTTTCCGTGTATAGCGCAAAAAGTAAAAACGGCAGAGGTGATCAAATACCATCAAAAGAAAGCTCTATTTGTGGGAAGAAAAGGACGCAAATTTCGTTTGGGTACAGCATTGCATGACCGCGCAATTAGCAGTTAAAGCGACGCAGTGCCGAATTGTAAAAAGTGCTCTGGTCAGGAAGGGGGTAAAACCTTCCGGGGCTGAAGTGGTTAAAGAAATTGAGGGGAAGAAAAATTTAGTCATTTGTGTGGCTGATAAGGGGGGCGGTTTGGTTGTACTAAACAAAAGGACTATGAATCGGAAATGAACAAATTGCTGAAAACACCAAATACATATAAAAAACTGAGGGGCAACCCAAAAGCCGAATATGGAAAAAATCGAAAGCTTATATCCGAAAAGGTGAAAAAATAGGGATTTTAACTAAAAAGGAAGCGAGATATCTAGTCCCGGAGACGGCGAAAACCCCAATTATCTACTACGTTCCCAAAATTCACAAAGACCAACAGAATATAATAAGTGGCATCGAGTCAAGGAGCATACTTAGATGGTTATTTACAACCACTGGTGGGGAAGGGAAAGTCCTACCTGAAGGATAGTAAACAACTGACCGTGGAGTTGGGTGATTTCAAAACAAACGAAAATGACATCCTTGTAACTATCGATATAAACTCCCTATACACGAACATCGTACAGGAAGATGGCTTAAGGGGGGTTGAATGGGCTTTACACCTACTAACGGACCTAAAAGAAGTATAAATCAAGTACATACTAGAAGGGCTAGAATTGGCCATGAGCCATAACTATTTTTGGCATAAAGGAGATTTTTACACCCAGGTCAAGGGAGTAGCCATGGGAGCTAAATATGCCCCCAGTGTGGCCAACTTGTTCCTCAATAAGTGGGAGGAAGAACAAATTTATAGTATCGATAGAAGAAATCTGAAGTTATACCGGCGATATATAGATGACATTGTCATAGTGTGGGGCAGCACTGAAGAGAAATTGCAAAACTTTTTTGACAAAATAAGTTGTAACATCTATGGACTTACGTTTTCGGGAAAGTGGAATAAGGAAAGCATAGACTACCTCGACTTACAAATAGACAAAAATAACGTATATCTGAATACCAGAACATACTTTAAGACCACGGACAGGAATGGGTACATTCCAACCAGCAGCTGTCACCACCCACAGGAGTTGGGAATATTCCTAAAGGACAATTCATGCGAATTTATAGAAATTGCAGCAATAAAAATGAATATGAAAGGGGGGCGTGGCCTGCAATGGAGCTGAATGGACGTCTGATCCCAGAGCTCCGGCACTCCGGCGGACAATAGCGGCTGAAAACGGCTAAAATCAACCGGATTTCACCCCCATCGGCTGGCGAAACGATCCGGGCACACCAGGAGGCTATGATGGGCAAAAAAAAAGGCACATCCAAGCCCCAACGGCTGAGGGACTATTTCTCACAGCCGCAGCATGGAGGTAGGCAAGATGGCGCCGACCATCCACATGCATTATCACACAAAAACAACACCGCTCCGCTCACCGCCACCTCATCCCCTAATCAAAATGATACCTACAGTAGCCAAAGGTCCCTCCCTTCATTCTCTCCATCAGGGAGCCCAGCTAAAGCCAAATAAAAGTTGGATGGAGCTGGATGCAGTCCTGCAATAAGCCCTGGAACGGACTCAGGGGATGACACCAGGGAGCTCCCTGACTCCATTACTACCTTCTCCACTATGAATCAACCTGTACTGGACACTGTCCTAAAAGATATGCTAGTGTCTCTGAGAAGCACTTTGCAGGCTGATATGATGCACTGTATGCACAGATTCAGTGGGGAACTAAACGCAGTAGAGGCCCGAGTGGAGCATGTTGGAAACAAGATGGGGGATTATGCCTCCACCATTAATGACTTAGTGGACGCAAATGAAGAAAGAGAAGAAGAATCTGTATGGATTAAAAATAAAATCGCAGATATTGAGGACAGGTCCAGACGGAACAACCTCAAGATTAGGGGGATCCCGGAAACAGTACAAACATCTGAACTGCGACCATATGTTGTAGATCTTTTCACTGCTCTCTTACCAGACCTCTCTGAAATAGACATTACCATTGATAGAATACACTACTACCAAAGCCAGCTTATCTCCCGGATACTGTCCCCAGAGATGTGATTTTACGCTTGCATTTTTTCCATGTCAAAGAGCAATTAATGCAAACAATGCGGAGAAAGGAGAATATCCCGCCCCGCTTCAAACAACTACAATTCTATGCTGACCTTTCTCAGCATACACTGCAAAAGAGAAGGAACTTGAACACTATCACAAAAGTGCTCAGGAACCACAACATACCCTACAGATGGGGGTACCCTACAAAAATAACAGTCACCAAACAGGATAAAACGTTCATTGTGGACTCAATGGATAAAGGCATTGCCTTACTAAAATCATGGAAAATCCTTCCTGATTCCGAAAATGACGGAAGCCCCAAAAACAACCGACAGTCAGCTACACCTGACTGGAAGAAAGTAACACCAAAGAATGCCAAGTCGCATAAGTAATACCCTTTGGAAATCCGGAAAAATTTTCTGTCCACCTACAATGCCGGAGTAGCCGATAGGCTAGAACTTAACCCCTCAAGTTTCTTGAGCAGCAATTTGCTGCACACGGGTGATTCCCACTAAACCCCATGAGAAGGAAGTTTCCCTTATGGGTCATCCAGAAGTTTCTGGAAAGTTGCATTGTTACTATACCTACTATGTTATCTTTGTTTTGTTATATTCTTTTTGCTCTTTCTTTTTTTTCCCCCGCAATTGGAGCACCACAGCAACCTACCCAGCATCCAGCTCTTCGCAACACAGTATCATCAACCATCTGAAAATATCCAGAACAACAGCCGCCACGACACAGATCTTACCAGGTTCACAGTGAGTACTTATACCACAAGAGAGTATACGCATGTACTGCACCCTTCACCAAAGGAGACTTTCAGATACCTCAGATCTGAATACAAACCACAACCAACATACATAAAAAACCAACCTAATGGCTATCCAATTTGTATCTATTAACGCTAAAGGGCTTAATCACCCACCAAAGAGAAAATCCCTTTGGAAAGAAGCATTATTGAATAAATCCGATATATTATGCGCACAAGAAACACATTTTAGTAGCACAGCTGCCCCACTATGTCAACATAAGAACTTTCCACACATCTTTTTTGCAAACGCTGAATCGAAATCCAAGGGAGTAATGACTGCCATAAGAGACACCGTCGCATTTACTCTTCATACAAAACATATTGACCCACACAGGCGTTACTTGGTGCTAGTGTGCGATATCAATCAAGTAACCTACACCATTGTAATTGTCTACGCCCCAAACAAACATCAGGTCCGCTTTTTTCACAAGTTTATCCACAAGATTGATTCCCTGAGAAAAGGTTTTTTGATATTGTGTGGGGATTTCAACATTATACCTGACCCATCTATAGATACAACGAGAAAGGCGAATCGAGCAATGGCATCTCTACAAGAGTCTATACACAGGGAGAACCTATATGATGTATGGCGGTGTCTCCATGCTGGAGAGAAAGACTTCACATTTTTCTCCGCCCCACACCACACGTACACCAGGATTGGATTCTTTTTGTTAGACCAACACACCCTGATCAAGGCAGCTTCTTCAACCATCAACAACATCACGTGGTCAGACCACGCCTCAATCACCCTATCTATTAAAGATGCTTCAATAGTCAACACCACTCCAGTATGGAGAGCCAACTCTTTTCTTATGCAACAACCAGAATCCAAAAAAATCATTGAAGAACACTTGTTAGAATTTTTTCACATTAATGAGTCTTCTGTTCAGAGTCCTTTTACTCTATGGAATGCTCATAAGGCATTCATTAGAGGGATATTCATTAAATTGGGGGCCAGGGCGAGGAGGCAGCGGCAAAAGAAACTACAGGATATCACAGATGAAATTTTTAGTATAGAATCTAAAAATAAACAACAATTCTCTCCTACACTATCTAAAAGACTAAACCAGCTGAGATATGACCTCAGACTCCTTTTACTAGAGGAGTTTGAAAAAAACACGAAACGACTTAAAATGAACTATTACGCACACGGTAACAGGGCAGGAAAACTGTCTTTCTTGTTGAGAGAGTGTTGGTAATTTGATGTGTTCTAAGATTTCATACTATAGGGTTAATGAGAACAAATCTTATATACTAGGTATTGGTATAGAACCACAAGAGGAAAGGGTTCTCGGTTCACGGTTTCCATACTCATGGTGTAAGGAGGGGGTGAAATATCTAGGAATCACCCTAACAGCATCACCGGACCATCTTTTTAGGGCTAACTATATCCCCTTTCTTGACTCTTTACCGACAAAACTGCAAAAATGAGCTAAAACAGAACTCCTATGGTCAGGACGCCTGGCCGCTTTTACAATGGTAGTTCTACCCCAAATAATATACCTATTTAGATCACTTCCTATCCCTGTTCCTAACTCCTACTTTTCCAAACTCCAATCTATGCTTAATGGGTTTCTATGGAAAGGGAAAAAAGCAAGATGGGCGTTTAAAAATTCAGTGATGTCCAGGAAAGTTGGAGGTGTGGGCAACATTGTAATCAAGGACTATTACCTCGCATCCATATTAGCACAATTAAGAACATGGTTCCCAGAATCACCCAACACTAGGGGGCAGGAGTTGGAAGAGGACCAAACTCCCAACAAAAATCTATACGACTATTTAATGAGCCACAGGGCAGGAAAACTGTTAGCACAACAAATCAAGGGCCATAAAAGTAAAACTAAAATTCCATATATATTACTTCACATGAATAAAACTAAACTACAACATCCACAAGATATAACGGACGTCTTTAGTACTTATTATGGCGCATTATATAACCTGAAAGACGATACAGCTACATTCCAACCTAAAACAGCAATGATAACTGACTTCTTAGAACACATCAAATTACCAACACTCTCTCAACAAGAAACTGAGTATTTAAGCGCACCATTCACTACTGACGAAATTCACAAAACTATAGAATCACTCCCAACTAATAAATCCCCAGGCCCAGACGGCTTCATAGGGGAATACTATCAAACATTTAAAAATTTACTGTCCCCACATTTAAACAAAGTTTTCAATGCAGCGGCTGCCTCCTCCTCCTTCCCATCTGAAATGCTAACCGCACTGATAGTGACATTGCCCAAGCCAGTGAAAAGCCCGGACACCCCAGCAAACTTTCGGCCTATATCTTTATTAAATACAGATTTAAAAATTTATGCTAAAATTATAGCTAACCGACTCATAGACATCTTACCTCACTTAATACACTCGGATCAGACCGGGTTCACTAGGGGACGTCAGACCTCTGACGCTACCAGGAGACTAACAAACATTATCCATATTGCTGCAGCCCAGCAAAGGCCTTCTCTGCTCCTAGCATTGGACGCAGAGAAGGCCTTTGACAGAGTACATTGGGGCTACTTGGAGTTGGTTCTGGGGAAATTTGGGTTCTCTGGACCTATCTTAAAAGCAATCATGGCATTGTATTCAAAGCCCTCAGCCCACGTGTATACATCGGGAGTACTCTCCAAGCCGTTCAACATAACCAACGGTACCCGCCAGGGCTGTCCCCTCTCTCCATTAATTTTCAATTTAATTTTAGAACCCTTAGCAACGTTCATCAGACAACACCAATCCATAACAGGCTTCCTGACTCATAAATCGGAACATGTCATTAGCTTATTTGCGGATGACATTATCCTAATGTTCACAAACCCAACAACCTCCCTGGCTTCGGTACATGACACACTACAAATGTTTTCTAAGATTTCATACTATAGGGTTAATGAGAACAAATCTTATATACTAGGTATTGGTATAGAACCACAAAAGGAAAGGGTTCTCGGTTCACGGTTTCCATACTCATGGTGTAAGGAGGGGGTGAAATATCTAGGAATCACCCTAACAGCATCTCCGGACCATCTTTTTAGGGCTAACTATATCCCCTTTCTTGACTCTTTACCGACAAAACTGCAAAAATGAGCTAAAACAGAACTCCTATGGTCAGGACGCCTGGCCGCTTTTACAATGGTAATTCTACCCCAAATAATATACCTATTTAGATCACTTCCTATCCCTGTTCCTAACTCCTACTTTTCCAAACTCCAATCTATGCTTAATGGGTTTCTATGGAAAGGTAATAAGAATTCAGTGATGTCCAGGAAAGTTGGAGGTGTGGGCAACATTGTAATCAAGGACTATTACCTCGCATCCATATTAGCACAATTAAGAACATGGTTCCCAGAATCACCCAACACTAGGGGGCAGGAGTTGGAAGAGGACCAAACTCCCAACAAAAATCTATACGACTATTTAATGAGCCACTCATTTACTTCTTCCCATACCCAGAATTTAGCCCCAACAATAAAAGCGTCACTCAGAGCCTGGAATATATTGGTAAAAAATCAATCATATACCCCTCCTGTATCCTTAATAAAGATACCTATCACCAGTCTATCCAAGCTTATTCCAGACCTTAGCATAAAACATTGGGCAAAACTAGGTATTGTAAACCTAGAAGATCTTAGAATAGGGCCCATGATGAAAACATTTAGAGCATTACAAATTGAGTACAATTTAGAGCATTCTGAGTATTACAGATATATACAGGTTTGCCATTTTATGAGAACCAATCCCTCTCTCTCAGTACAACTCCCCTGGAGAATAGTATTATACCTTACAAAACAAAACACCAATATTAAAGGAATATCACTATTTTACAATACTTTAAACAACAAACTAACATTTGTCAAACATTCCTATATTGATTGTTTAGTAGGAATGGGTGGAAGGCGCGTGATCAGACGCTTACATCAAGAAATGTATGGTTTATTTATGTAAAAGAATACAGACATATAGTCATATAGATTTAAAATAATACAAATACTACATAATATTATAAAATAAAAGGAAAAACAGGTAACAAAATGAGTACTAGGAAGTTAAAATTGGGGTGTGCCCATATTGAGGCAGGTATTTAAGAAAGGCTGACGCGTTTCGAGGAAAACCTCTTCATCAGAGCCGGAAGAACTGGAGCACAGTCTGTATGGGCCGGTAGGCCGACATGTGTACATGGGGAGAGGTGGTGTTGCTAGTAGGAGGATGTGTCCTGTGATGGACAATTGATTATTCCAAGATCCATACCCAGGTGTTCTATGGGTGTAAATAGATTGTATTTTCTTTTCTTTTTGCGGTGCTGTTAGGCTGTCAGATGTGCCTGTCTCAGGAGAAGTGTGTAAACACAGCTGCAAACCTTTCCTATCCCTAGGCAGCAAGACGCTTTCTATCTAGGCATCAGCTGCCTCAAGGACACCTCCTCCCTCCTCCTCCCCCCCTTCTGCTGCCAGGATCACACGGCTCTCCACTCCACAGGATCTCTACAGTCTGCAGCTGTGTTTACACACTTCTCCTGAGACAGGCACATCTGACAGCCTAACAGCACCGCAAAAAGAAAAGAAAATACAATCTATTTACACCCATAGAACACCTGGGTATGGATCTTGGAATAATCAATTGTCCATCACAGGACACATCCTCCTACTAGCAACACCACCTCTCCCCATGTACACATGTCGGCCTACCGGCCCATACAGACTGTGCTCCAGTTCTTCCGGCTCTGATGAAGAGGTTTTCCTCGAAACGCGTCAGCCTTTCTTAAATACCTGCCTCAATATGGGCACACCCCAATTTTAACTTCCTAGTACTCATTTTGTTACCTGTTTTTCCTTTTATTTTATAATATTATGTAGTATTTGTATGATTTTAAATCTATATGACTATATGTCTGTATTCTTTTACATAAATAAACCATACATTTCTTGATGTAAGCGTCTGATCACGCGCCTTCCACCCATTCCTACTAAACAGTCCTTTACAGACCACCCCTGGTCAGCTAAGGCAGCGGGACACGCTCCATCATCTCCCCCAGTCCTATCTCTGACTACAATACTACCTTTGTTTTACAGCAAACGATCTCACAAGCGCAGGAGTATTTTTCACTATATCTTGTTCACACTTTTGCATTCCTATATTGATGCCTGGGAACGAGAACTAACACAATGTTTCACACCAGAACAATGGCAAAAGGCACTTCAGACTACATATACCACTTCTAGGTGTATCAACTTATGGGAATTAACACAAAAGATACTTATGCGTTGGTATTTAACACCGTATAGGATCTCCAAGTTTGACCACAATACCTCCCCACTGTGTTGGAGAAACTGCAACCATATAGGTACCTTATACCATATACTTTGGGAATGCCCTAAAATATGTACTTTATGGGGAAAGGTATTTGATATACTCACAAAAATAACGAATCAGCAGATTCATGCTACACCAGAACTAGCTATTCTCTCTATAGATATAGACCTATTCCCTAAAACATATAGGAAAATAATCTCTCATGTCTTACTAAGCACTAGATTAACAATAACTAGACATTGGAAGACACAAGAAACCCCCAAATTAAAAGAAATAATCCTAACCACTAACACGCACATCACATATGAAAAAATGTACGCATCATCCCAAGGTAAGTTCCTGATATCGAACAAACAATGGAAACCGTGGACCGAGTGGTATAAACCAAGACTGGCATAGAAGCTACAAATAAAACTGATATATGTGCATCCACTGGATGAGCTTAAGCATAAACCTCACAAAATAGATTGCTCCATTCCTTATTATTATTTGGTACAATTTGTTTTTGTTCTTATTTATTTATTTAATTTGTTTTATCTTTAATCTGTTTCTTCTGCTCATATCCACATAGCAACCATTACAACTGGTTCCAAATTATTGCAGGACATGTGAAATCTGTACTGATTATAGATCCTTTTGTTTGATTTAAAACGGTAGAGCCTTCTCCTCCCGGGGCACAGCAGGTACCCAATAGGGGTGTCGGGAGGAGGGGAAGCTCCTAAAATATGTATGCTTACACCAATAATAATTACAGGATCCGGAAAAAACAGAAGTTCTTTATTTACTTCTACTTAATTACAGTTTATTTTAGAGTACAATAACACATGAAACCATGTAATGTCTAGTAACATAACTGTCTAGTGGATACATCGGAAATGTCAAAATCGTAAAACACTGCCTTCTATTATAAGTACTACTGTTTGTACTTTTCCGTTTTTTCTTTTTTGTGATTAAAATCAATAAAAAACTATTGAAATTAAAATGAATATGAAAAACAAACAGACATCCTAATCAACAGGTTTGTGGAAAAAGGGTATAAAAGGAAGGATTTAATATTATTAAAAGAAAAAGTCGGAAATATGGACAGGAAGGTACTAATAGAAGGAACATGGAATCAGCAAAGAAAAGAAACGAACAAAAATCTGGATCTAGCCTTCCTAACAGGGTACAATAGACAATATAAGAATATTGAAACTATAATAAAAAAATACTGGCCTATTTTACAATTGGACAAAGTCCTAAATTCCGTATTACCGAAAAAGCCTATCTTCATTTATAGGAAGGCCCCAACCCTTAGGAACAAATTAGTGCATAAGGCACTTGACCCCCCAAAACAGATAAAGATAGGAAACAACCTAAAAGGTTTCTATAAATGTGGAAATTGTCTGCCATGTAGGACCAGCAAAAAAACAAATAGGAAAATAACCAGCTTTAGGTCGATGTCTAATGGAAAGGAATTTAACATCAGAGAATTAATAATTTGCAACAACACCCACGTCACCTACGTACTAGAGTGCCCGTGTCATAAACAGTACGTGGGAAGAACAACCAGACAGTTACACATGAGAATTAGAGAGCATATTTCGAATATCAAAAATGGTTTTAATAAACACAGCATCTCTAGACACTTCAGAGACTATCACAACAGAGATCCAACGTGTATGACCTTCTACGCGATTGATAAAATTAAGGGCCACTGGAGGGGTGAAAACAAAAGAATTAAGGTTTCACAAAATGAAGTGGATATTCCAGTTGGATACCCTCCAACCCATGGGAATGAACATAGACCTCGACCTAAACTGCTTTCTTACCAACTTTTAACATTACAAATACATTAACACCTTTGGGACCACAAAAGGTTAACAAAAAAATATTCATGGGGACTTACAGTGTTATTACATCTGACCCAATGTAACACACATGGTTATTGCACTGAACCAATGTGACATGCATAAGGGGATTCATATATGCATGTCAAATGATTTCAGGCACATACCACTTTATTTGATGCTTTATTTCCATCTTTTTATTTTTATTTTATTTATTTTTTCCACTTTTTCCATTTATTAATATTTCTCGTTGTTATATCTGACTCTATTAAATGTTTACGGTTTAGACCATGAACACCATACCCTATCCACATATCTGACCCAATGAAATGTTTACGGTCAGGACCGTGAACACTATACCTTATTTTGTACACCCTACTCATATAGGGGGAAATATTTATGGTTTGTTTTATATACATACACTATAACCCCACCTATACATATAGAGGCACATATTATAACTTCTGTACTTCTATTATGTGATTTGCACTTTAGCTTACAAAAAATACTTGAATTTTAACATCACCCCTTTATCCATCGTAAATAGGACAAGAAGTCCACATGTACTGATCTTATTACACCTAAAAAATATATGCCATATTAACTGATTTATGAGTTGTAAAACAATTGCATTATTGCACTGACTTCACTATGCATAAACCTTGTATTCCTCTCCCTCATATTTTTGTATATGATATTTATTACGCCACTACGTTTAGCAGTTTCAATATTCATGACATGCAGAACAACTGTATTCTGTCACTTTCCTCTATTCCCTCCCTTTCTGTTCGATATCGATCATACCATTATGTTTGATAATTATATCCGTTTATTATATAAATGTAATGATTTGTTCATCCACCAGTAATTATGGCCTGCCGGAGGCGCACGTTATTTATATATATTTTTTATTATATATATATATATATATATATATATATATATATGTATATTTTACACTGATCAATTAACTGTGTGGGGGTCTCTTATCTTTTTTATCTTTTTTATTTTTATTTTTATACTTATTTTCTTATATTATTTTTTATTTTTTATTTTTATATAGTTCATATATTTTACATATTTTTTATAAAGTTTTTAATATGTACCTTTTTCATTGTTGTTTACGATCGTTATATTACCTGGCTATAATGTGTGGAATCTCTGATTACACTGCCCTTAATAAAATACTGGAAAACTACACCTAGTTATAGAGATGTGGTGACACCAATGTGGGAATTGACAATTCAATGAAAGGTGTCTCTAAATACTATTTAAACTACAAATCCACCATGTATATGGCACAAACACGGACTTCTGTCCACAAAAACATAGGCAAAATGTCCCCCAGTGGACTTCGGTCTACTTACAAAACTGCGGGACATTTTTTATATGTACGGTCTTCGGTCTGCAAAAACACAGACAAAATGGCCACCAGCGGGCTTGGGTCCGCAAAAAACAGGTAAAAAGGGAGCCAATCACACAGGTGACGACCGCACACTATTTAAGGGTGGGAGGTACAGCAGAGGTCACGCTCCCGTAGATGTCCAATGATGAAACGCGTAGGGCGTGGCCTAATCTGTGTCTCCCAAACAACACAGGACTGCTGACGGTTAACCTGAAAATTTCTTTTTTGCATATTATGCACTATTAAATTGTGAGTACCGCTCTGTTTACTTATAAATAAACTCTTTTAAAACAGTTTTACGCTATGGGCATCCCTTCTCTTTTTATGTGAAATGCCACCACGATCCTGAGACTGCCAGGAGTTGCCGCACAGTGGCTTAGACTGTGACTGCCTGATACCCCAGTAGGGGTAAAGATAGCTGGTGAGTGTTCGCACATTAAGAGCACAAGTGTTAAATAGCACCTTCACTAATGAAACCAAGAACATTATCACCAAGGAAACTAAAATAATGAATACTGCACTGAAAATCACTGTGTGATGAAAGGACTTTTATGTTATTATTTTTTGCACATGTGCACTTTAATTGAATGATTTTTATATAACGCTGTTTATTTAAGCAACCTTTTTTCTACCACATCTCACCCACATTCCCTCCGTCTCCCCCCCTTTTTTTCCCCTCAACCCCACCCCCCCTCCCCACCCCCTCCTGATTTTCACACGTTTGTGACTACAAGCACTATTTCACACATGGCAAGACCATGGGTGGATCCAGAGTCTTGTCTCGGGAGGGGCACTGCCAGAAAATCCGTTTATTTTTGTGGGCAATTTATCGGGATATGGCTGGTGTTGACGCTTCAATCATCCCAGCACCATGGTTGTTACAGTGTTAGGATGATTGAAGCGCATTATTTTCTATAATTACATTGTAATATAAAATGAAATAGTTCAACTCACCATAATGCAGAATCAGTGGGAGCCCTGAGTGTGTCACTTGTCACGTCACCTGCCACACGTTGCGAATTGTCACTTGCCACGTCGCCTGCCACACCTTGTGGATTGTCACTTGCCTGCCACCAGATGCAGATTGTCACTTGCCACGTCGCCTGCCACACCTTGCGGATTGCCACTTGCTACGTCCCCTGCCACACCTTGTGAATTGTCACTTGCCACGTCACCTGCCACACCTTGCGGATTGCCACGTCACCTGTCACACCTTGTGAATTGTCACTTGCCATGTCACCTGCCACACCTTGGGGATTGCCACGTCACCTGCCACACCATGCGGATTACCACGTCACCTGCCACACATTGCGGATCGTCACTTGCCACACATTGCGGATTGTCACTTGCCACGTTACCTGCCACATCTTGTGGATTGTCACTTGCCTGTTGAGGTGTTTTGGTTGTCTCTTGCTGTGTCCCAGACTTCCAGACTGAGTCAGGCAGCAGAGAGATAATGTAATCTCTCTGCTGCCTGCCCACTGAGGGCGGAAGTTACTGCAGGGATGCTGGGCTGGCGGAGAAGTGTATACTGTATGTATTGTAACAGGGGCGGCGCCGCTCCAGGCTGTGTCACATTGTCACGTCGGTCTAGCTGTTTCCACCTCATGTGGTGACTGCATTCTGGGGGGCAGCAGTTCCACTTCATTTGAAGTTTATTTTAGTTACTTTTCTCCATTTCCACTGCGCGGGTCTACCACTACATTTTCCAAGGCATGGAACATGCCTGTCCCAGGTGAGTTGGGCAAAAGTGACAAATGAAGAGTCTTGCTAAAAGTGAGCCCAAAAAGTCATCTTATTATTTATCCACCAGTTAAATTGTTTTCTATCAGGAAAAGAAATAGGGGATTTAGGGTTGCCTAAAAATGAGGCTTAAGGGGGTGTAGATGAGATCAGTTCATATTTTGATTTGTATCAAACTCCAAGCTTAAAGGACTTAGCGACTATTGTATTGTGAGGGGCTAAATCAGTAGTGGACATCAATTTACACCAGAGTAAATCAGGTGATACAAGTATATAGAATCATATTAAAATCTGACCCATGACACTCTGGATTCAGTGATGTTCCATTGGGCTAATTGAGTAAAGTGGGAAGTGAGATAGTAGTACCAAAGGTAAGGGAGGCCAAATCTGCCTGTACTTTTGACATAGTTTCAGCATGTCTAGGGTTTCTTTTTTAATTGAATGATAAAAAATGTCCCTCTCTTTAGAAAAAAAAAATACCCTGGCAAACTAGATGGGCTGCTATAAGAGAAGATCCCCAAAAATGAGGTAACCCCTTCCAAGGCAGTAACACCCAAAGCGTGCAGGTGCCAGCAACGGGGAGATTATTTGCCACTTCCATGTCCCAGTGAGGTCAGGAAGTCAGTCGCCCTGTCCCTAGTGAATAGGTCCTCTCAAACCCAAACCAGTTCACCATACCTGCTTGTATGTGACTGTAAATAAAATGCTTCATAATATTAAGCATATTTTTAATATTCCTAATTTTACTAATTCTTGCCTTCTAGGTTCCAGTGTCAAATACCTGGCAGGTATTTTCCAGAATTGGAATGGGAAGAAAGGGAACATAGCTCTCTCTTATCTCACTTCTCAATCTCAATAAGGCAGATAGCATCTGGTATCTCCCTGGAGTTCCTTGTGACAACACAGCCATATTTGGTCTATGGCAAGCTACATTTAACCTACACTGTAAACATCTGGACTAATACCAGACCATGTCCTGTGATGTCACAGGTTATGTTACATTCCATTTTAGGCTGACCACATTGACCTGGGGCACATTCACTCTATTATAATAAAGTATTTTTTTTTTATTTCTATTAACGGGGCATGACTTAACAAATGGAGAGGTGAGGCCTTCTCTCCCTGGCTCCCAATCATTCAGGGCAATTACTGACTTCTGAGGAGCTGCCAGTCATCTGTAGGGGCCTCTGATCCTCCTCATTAGGAATCTTTTATTGCTCTTTATGGCCTATCGATCTTTTCCCCACATGCCCCTGTGGACTGACTCTCTTAGTACCAATTTTCCATCTTTTAGAAAAACCTCCAATCAGCTGGTTCATCTCAGCATTCCCTCACAAATCCCCCACTATCTACAAAATACCACAACACAAAGGCACCAATCAATCTCTTTCCTTTACAGCAGCTCGAAACAGGGATTTGGGATGTAAGGTCACACCCACAGAATGGCATAAGGCATTTTTTTATTTGTTACAGGTACTTTATCTTACTAACCAGATACAAGGACCCATTTCCCGGCACCATATTTTTCCTCTGACTTCAGATATTTACTGGAGATGGTGGCGATTCAAGAGGCACCTTTTTACATACAGGCACCTTTTTACATACATGGTGGGAATGCAGCAAGATCCTTCCTTTCTGGTGTGAGATATTTGACATCTACAACAAACTCTATTGTGAGTAGGGATGAGCTTCGTGTTCGAGTCGAACCCATGTTCGACTCGAACATCGGCTGTTCGCCCGTTCGCCGAATTGCGAACGATATGGGCCGTTCGCGCCAAATTCGTGTGGCGAGTCACGGCCCATAATTCACTGCGGCATCGCAGTGCATTGCTTGCTGATGATTGGCCAAGCATGCACTATGACCCGCATGCTTGGCCAATCACAGCGCCGCCTGAACAGAGAGCCATAATTGGCCAAAGCCAAGGAGGCTTTGGCCAATTATGGCTCAGGGGATTTAGTACACGCCCCACACTATATAAGGCCGCCTGCACGGCGGCCCTGTGTAGTGTGTGTTCCGGCGTTCATTAATAGAGAGAGAGAGACAGACAGTGTCATTTGATTTGAGTTAGATAGATTAGGCAGAACAGTCAGTCAGTTAGCTGCACTTACAGTGTATTGTGTATATATATGCATCCCAGGTGTTGCATATATATATATACACTGTATTCAGTTTAGCTAGATCCGTTCCTGTTATCTTCTAGACTATTTACATTTAGTGCAGTGCGTCCTGCTCACAGTGTTCAGCTAGATCCGTTCCTGTTATCTTCTAGACTATTTACATTTAGTGCAGTGCGTCCTGCTCACAGTGTTCAGCTAGATCCGTTCCTGTTATCTTCTAGACTATTTACATTTAGTGCAGTGCGTCCTGCTCACAGTGTTCAGCTAGATCCGTTCCTGTTATCTTCCTACTGACAGGTAGGCTTGTCTGGTTACAGTATATAAAGCTACCTGAAGAAAATTACTGGTGTTCTGTTTGATCCTATTAGTACCACGGTCAGGCAGCTAGACTATTTACATTTAGTACAGTGCGTCCTGCTCACAGTGTTCAGCTAGATCCGTTCCTGTTATCTTCCTACTGACAGGCAGGCTTGTCTGGTTACAGTATATAAAGCTACCTGAAGAAAATTACTGGTGTTCTATTTGATCCTGTTAGTACCACGGTCAGGCAGCTAGACTATTTACATTTAGTACAGTGCGTCCTGCTCACAGTGTTCAGCTAGATCCGTTCCTGTTATCTTCCTACTGACAGGCAGGCTTGTCTGGTTACAGTATATAAAGCTACCTGAAGAAAATTACTGGTGTTCTTTTGATCCTATTAGTACCACGGTCAGGCAGCTAGACTATTTACATTTAGTACAGTGCGTCCTGCTCACAGTGTTCAGCTAGATCCGTTCCTGTTATCTTCCTACTGACAGGCAGGCTTGTCTGGTTACAGTATATAAAGCTACCTGAAGAAAATTACTGGTGTTCTATTTGATCCTATTAGTACCATGGTCAGGCAGCTAGACTATTTACATTTAGTACAGTGCGTCCTGCTCACAGTGTTCAGCTAGATCCGTTCCTGTTATCTTCCTACTGACAGGTAGGCTTGTCTGGTTACAGTATATAAAGCTACCTGAAGAAAATTACTGGTGTTCTGTTTGATCCTATTAGTACCACGGTCAGGCAGCTAGACTATTTACATTTAGTACAGTGCGTCCTGCTCACAGTGTTCAGCTAGATCCGTTCCTGTTATCTTCCTACTGACAGGCAGGCTTGTCTGGTTACAGTATATAAAGCTACCTGAAGAAAATTACTGGTGTTCTATTTGATCCTGTTAGTACCACGGTCAGGCAGCTAGACTATTTACATTTAGTACAGTGCGTCCTGCTCACAGTGTTCAGCTAGATCCGTTCCTGTTATCTTCCTACTGACAGGCAGGCTTGTCTGGTTACAGTATATAAAGCTACCTGAAGAAAATTACTGGTGTTCTATTTGATCCTATTAGTACCACGGTCAGGCAGCTAGACTATTTACATTTAGTACAGTGCGTCCTGCTCACAGTGTTCAGCTAGATCCGTTCCTGTTATCTTCCTACTGACAGGCAGGCTTGTCTGGTTACAGTATATAAAGCTACCTGAAGAAAATTACTGGTGTTCTATTTGATCCTATTAGTACCACGGTCAGGCAGCTAGACTATTTACATTTAGTACAGTGCGTCCTGCTCACAGTGTTCAGCTAGATCCGTTCCTGTTATCTTCCTACTGACAGCCAGGCTTGTCTGGTTACAGTATGTAAAGCTACCTGAAGAAAATTACTGGTGTTCTATTTGATCCTATTAGTACCACGGTCAGGCAGCTAGACTATTTACATTTAGTACAGTGCGTCCTGCTCACAGTGTTCAGCTAGATCCATTCCTGTTATCTTCCTACTGACAGGCAGGCTTGTCTGGTTACAGTATATAAAGCTACCTGAAGAAAATTACTGGTGTTCTATTTGATCCTATTAGTACCACTGTCAGGCAGCTAGACTATTTACATTTAGTACAGTGCGTCCTGCTCACAGTGTTCAGCTAGATCCATTCCTGTTATCTTCCTACTGACAGGCAGGCTTGTCTGGTTACAGTATATAAAGCTACCTGAAGAAAATTACTGGTGCTCTATTTGATCCTACTAGTACCACGGTCAGGCAGCTAGACTATTTACATTTAGTACAGTGCGTCCTGCTCACAGTGTTCAGCTAGATCCGTTCCTGTTATCTTCCTACTGACAGGCAGGCTTGTCTGGTTACAGTTAGGGATGAGCTTCGAGTTCGAGTCGAACTCATGTTCGACTCGAACATTGGCTGTTCGCAAGTTCGCCGAACACCGAACAATTTGGTGTGTTCGCGGCAAATTCGAATGCCGCGGAACACCCTTTAAAAGTCTATGGGAGAAATCAAAAGTGCTAATTTTAAAGGCTTATATGCAAGTTATTGTCATAAAAAGTGTTTGGGGACCCGGGTCCTGCCCCAGGGGACATGTATCAATGCAAAAAAAAGTTTTAAAAACTGACGTTTTTTCAGGAGCAGTGATTTTAATAATGCTTAAAGTCAAACAATAAAAGTGTAATATCCCTTTAAATTTCGTACCTGGGAGGTGTCTATAGTATGCCTGTAAAGGGGCGCATGTTTCCCGTGTTTAGAACAGTCTGACAGCAAAATGACATTTCGAAGGAAAAAACTCATTTAAAACTACCCGCGGCTATTAATGAATTGCCGGTCCGACAATACACATAAAAGTTCATTGATAAAATCGGCAGGGGAATTCCCCACAGGGAAACCCCGAACCAAAACTAAAAAAAAAAAAAATGACGTGGGGGGGTCCCCCTAAATTCCATACCAGGCCCTTCAGGTCTGGTATGGATATTAAGGGGAACCCCGGCCAAAATTTTAAAAAAAATACGGCGTGGGGTTCCCCCAAAAATCCATACCAGACCCTTATCCGAGCACGCAACCTGGCAGGCCGCAGGAAAAGAGGGGGGGACGAGAGTGCGCCCCCCCCCCTCCTGAACCGTACCAGGCCACATGCCCTCAACATTGGGAGGGTGCTTTGGGGTAGCCCCCCAAAACACCTTGTCCCCATGTTGATGAGGACAAGGTCCTCATCCCCACAACTGTGGCCGGTGGTTGTGGGGGTCTGCGGGCGGGGGGCTTATCGGAATCTGGAAGCCCCCTTTAACAAGGGGACCCCCAGATCCCAGCCCCCCCCTGTGTGAAATGGTAAGGGGGTACTTACCCCTACCATTTCACTAAAAAAGTGTCAAAATAGTTAAAAATGACAAGAGACAGTTTTTGACAATTTCTTTATTTAAATGCTTCTTCTATCTTCCTTCATCTTCTTCTTCTTCTGGTTCTTCTGGCTCTTCTGGTTCTTCCTCCGGCGTTCTCGTCCAGCATCTCCTCCGCGGCGTCTTCTATCTTCTTCTCCTCGGGCCGCTCCGCACCCATGGCATGAGGGGAGGCTCCCGCTCTTCTCTTCATCTTCTTCTTCATTCTCTTCTCTTCTTCATCTTCTTCATCTTCTTCATCTTCATCTTCTCTTCTTAATTTTCTTCTGTGGGCCGCTCCGCATCCATGCATGGAGGGAGGCTCCCGCTGTGTGACGGCGTCTCCTCGTCTGACGGTTCTTAAATAACGGGGGGCGGGGACACCCGGTGACCCCGCCCCCCTCTGACGCACGGGACATGACGGGACTTCCCTGTGGCATTCCCCGTGACGTCACAGAGAAGTCCCGTCAAGTCACCGTGCGTCAGAGGGGGGCGGGGCCACACGGTGACCCCGCCCCCCGTTATTTAAGAACCGTCAGACGAGGAGACGCCATCACACAGCGGGAGCCTCCCTCCATGGATGGATGCGGAGCGGCCCGCAGAAGAAAATTAAGAAGAGAAGATGAAGATGAAGAAGATGAAGAAGAGAAGAGGATGAAGAAGAAGATGAAGAGAAGAGCGGGAGCCTCCCCTCATGCCATGGGTGCAGACCCCCACAAACACCGGCCACGGTTGTGGGGATGAGGCCCTTGTCCTCATCAACATGGGGACAAGGTGTTTTGGGGGGCTACCCCAAAGCACCCTACCAATGTTGAGGGCATGTGCTCTGGTACGGTTCAGGAGGGGGGGGCGCACTCTCGTCCCCCCCTCTTTTCCTGCGGCCTGCCAGGTTGCGTGCTCGGATAAGGGTCTGGTATGGATTTTTGGGGGAACCCCACGCCGTTTTTTTTTTTTTTTTTGGCGCGGGGTTCCCCTTAAAATCCATACCAGACCTGAAGGGTCTGGTATAGAATTTAGGGGGAACCCCACGTCATTTTTAAAAAAAATTTTGGCCGGGATTCCCCTTAATATCCATACCAGACCTGAAGGGCCTGGTATGGAATTTAGGGGGACTCCCACTTCATTTTTTTTTTTTTTAATTTTGGTTCGGGGTTTCCCTGTGGGGAATTCCCATGCCGTTTTTATCAATGAACTTCTATGTGTATTGTCGGCAATGCAATAGCCGCGGGTAGTTTTAAATGGCTTTTTTTCCTTCGAAATGTCATTTTGCTGTCAGGCTGTTCTAAACACGGGAAACATGCGCCCCTTTACAGGCATACTATAGACACCCCTCAGGTACGAAATTTAAAGGGATATTACACTTTTATTGTTTGACTTTAAGCATTATTAAAATCACTGCTCCTGAAAAAACGGCCGTTTTTAAAACTTTTTTTTGCATTGATCCATGTCCCCTGGGGCAGGACCCAGGTCCCCAAACACTTTTTATGACAATAACTTGCATATAAACCTTTAAAATTAGCACTTTTGATTATTCATGTTCGTGTCCCATAGACTTTAACGGTGTTCGCGTGTTCGAGCGAACTTTTTTCCTGTTCGCATGTTCTGGTGCGAACCGAACAGGGGGGTGTTCGGCTCATCCCTAGTTACAGTATATAAAGCTACCTGAAGAAAATTACTGGTGTTCTATTTGATCCTATTAGTACCACGGTCAGGCAGCTAGACTATTTACATTTAGTACAGTGCGTCCTGCTCACAGTGTTCAGCTAGATCAGTTCCTGTTATCTTCCTACTGACAGGCAGGCTTGTCTGGTTACAGTATATAAAGCTACCTGAAGAAAATTACTGGTGTTCTATTTGATCCTATTAGTACCACGGTCAGGCAGCTAGACTATTTACATTTAGTACAGTGCGTCCTGCTCACAGTGTTCAGCTAGATCAGTTCCTGTTATCTTCCTACTGACAAGCAGGCTTGTCTGGTTACAGTATATAAAGCTACCTGAAGAAAATTACTGGTGTTCTATTTGATCCTATTAGTACCACGGTCAGGCAGCTAGACTATTTACATTTAGTACAGTGCATCCTGCTCACAGTGTTCAGCTAGATCCGTTCCTGTTATTTTCCTACTGACAGGCAGGCTTGTCTGGTTACAGTATATAAAGCTACCTGAAGAAAATTACTGGTGTTCTATCCCAGCTTAGTGCAGCTACAGGCCATTAGTATGTCTGGAAGGCCGAGAAGGAGAGGCAGACAGTCACAAGCCAATAATAGAGGGCAAGCAGGCTCTGTGTCTAGTGCTGGTCATGGAGACGGTGCATCCTCATCAGCACGTGGCCATGGGACACGCTTGGTCTTTTTTTCGGCAGCTGGCCGTGTTGAGCCGCAACATGCGGAAGACTTGGTCGAGTGGATGACCAAGCCGTCCTCATCCTCCTCATCCTCTCTCACCCATGTCCAGGGTGCTTTGTCTGGCAAAGCAGCGGCCTCTTCCCTCAGCTCAATGTCATCAGTGACTCCTTCCCTAGCTCCACCATGTCCTCATGAGGATTCCCTCGAACTGTTTGACCACAGTGTTGGGTACATGCTCCAGGAGGATGCCCAGCGTTTGGAAGGCTCTGATGATGATACTGAGCTCGATGAAGGCAGTAACATGAGCACGGACAGAGGGGGTGCCCAAGAAGGACAGCAATCTGGCAGTCATGCTCCCCCTGCTGCAGCATACTGCCAGGTTTGCTCCAGTGATGAGGAGGGAGGGAATGATGAGGTCACTGACTCAACGTGGGTGCCTGATAGGAGAGAGGAGGAGGAGGAGGAGGAGGCGGCACATCACCAACGAGGCAGGATGCCCTCCAGGGGCCAGCCTAAGGGCAGCACATTGACTGCATCACACCCCAAAGCTCCACATGTGCAGGGCGCTGCAGTCTCTGCGCGTTATTCAAAAAGTTCTTTGGTGTGGGCCTTTTTTGAGACGAGTGCATCAGATCGCACCGCTGCTATTTGCAACATATGTCTCAAGCGTATCTCACGTGGCCAAAACATCTCCCGCTTGGGTACCACATGCTTGACCAGACATATGTTGACCTGCCATGCAGTTCATTGGCAAGCGTATCTAGAAGACCCACACCAAAGAACAAAGAGGATCTCTCCTTGCTCCTCATCAGCTGAGATTTCTAACCCCACTAGACCTCCAGTCCTCTCTGAGACCTGCAGTGAGAGGAATGAAGGTGTAGAATTAAGTGTGTCACAGCCAAGTACTTGTGGGCAATCTGCTTTTGGTACACCGACGTCAGATTGTACCAGGCAAATTTCCCTGCCCCAGCTGCTGCACCGCCGAAAGAAGTTTGCTCCCAGCCATCCACATGCCCAGCGGTTGAATGCTAGCTTGGCAAAATTGCTAGCACTTCAACTGCTGCCTTTTCAGTTGGTAGACTCTGCCCCCTTCCGTGAGTTTGTGGAATGTGCGGTTCCTCAGTGGCAGGTACCCAAACGCCACTTTTTCTCACGGAAGGCGATTCTGGCTCTCTACCGGCATGTGGAATGCAATGTCCATGCCTCGCTGGACAGGGCGGTCAGCGGTAAGGTGCATATTACCGCTGACTCATGGTCCAGCAGGCATGGACAGGGACGTTACCTAAGTTTCACGGCACATTGGGTGACTCTGCTGGCAGCTGGGAAGGATGCAGGACAAGGTGCAGTAGTGTTGGAGGTTGTTCCACCACCACGCCTCCAAAATGCTGATTGTGACACACCTCTCTCCTCCACCCCCTCCTGTTCTTCTTCCTCCATGGCCTCTTTCTCGGAACCAGCGGTGCTCCGTAGTCTTTCAAGGGGCTACGCAAGTACGCAGGCCAAAAGATGCCATGCGGTGCTTGAGCTGGTGTGCTTGGGGGACAGGAGCCACACTGGGGCAGAGGTTCTGTCAGCTCTGCAGGGGCAGGTTCAGAGGTGGTTGACGCCATGCCAACTTAAGGCAGGAATGGTGGTTTGCGACAATGGCACCAACCTCCTCTCTGCCCTCCGACAGGGACAAATGACCCATGTGCCCTGTTTGGCTCACGTCCTTAACTTGGTGGTGCAGTGGTTCTTGGGCAGGTACCCGGGCTTACAGGATGTCCTGAGGTAGGCCAGGAAAGTCTGTGTGCATTTCCGCCTGTCATATAATGCCAGTGCTCGGCTGACGGACCTCCAAAAGGAGTTTAACCTGCCCAAGAACCACCTAATCTGTGACATGCCCACCAGGTGGAACTCAACGTTGGCCATGCTGCAGCGGCTGCACACGCAGCAGAGGGCCATCAATGAGTACCTGTGCGACTATGGCACCAGGACAGGGTCAGGGGAGCTTGTTTTTTTTTCCCCACGCCAGTGGGCCATGATCAGGGATGCATGCACTGTCCTGTCACCATTCGAGGAGGCCACGAGGATGGTGAGCCGTGACAGTGCATGCATCAGTGACACTGTCCCCCTTGTCCACCTGTTGGAGCACACGCTGCGTGGAATTATGGACAGGGCACTTGAGGCAGAACAGAGGCAGGAAGAGGAGGACTTCCTTAGCTCTCAAGGCCCCTTTTATCCAGACAGTGTTCCTGCGTGCCCGCCGATCACACAGGAAGAGGACGAGGAGAAGGAGGAGGAGGAGGAAGATTGTGTCAGTATGGAGGTGGAGCCTGGCACTCAGCATCAGCAGCAGTCTTTAAGGGATCAGTCCCAAGAAACACATGGACTTGTACGTGGCTGGAAGGAGGTGGCTGCGGACGTTGTCGTCCTTAGTGACCCAGAGGACTCCGGACCGAATGCCTCAGCAAACCTACGCTGCATGGCCTCCCTGATCCTGCAAAGCCTGCGTAAGGATCCTCGTATTCGTGGTATCAAGGAGAAGGACCAATACTGGCTGGCAACCCTCCTTGATCCACGTTACAAGGGTAAGGTTGCGGACCTTATCTTGCCATCGCAGAGGGAGCAGAGGATGAAACATCTTCGGGAGGTCTTGCAGAAAGGTCTGTGCAATGCGTTCCCAGAGACTGGGAGGTTACAAACTCCTGTTTCTGGACAACGTGTTGCTGAGGCTTCGGTCAGTCAAAGAAGGAGCGGTGGAGAAGGTGGCCATCTGACCGATGCGTTCAGACAATTTTTTGGTCCGCAGCCCCAAGGTATGATCGGTTCCAGCAACCATCGCCAGCGTCTGTTTTACATGGTGCAGGAATACCTAGGGGTAAGATCAGACTTGGACACCTTTCCCACCGAAAATCCTCTGGGTTACTGGGTCTTGAGGATGGATCACTGGCCAGAGCTTGCACAGTATGCAATTGAGCTACTGGCCGTTCTTTCGGAACACACATTCAGTGCTGCTGGAGGCGTGGTAACCGATCACAGGGTGCGTCTGTCCACCGACTCGGTCGATCGGCTGACCTTCATAAAAATGAATCAGTCTTGGATCACCATCACCAAGCACCTGATGCTGATGTAACCGAATAATTTTTTTTGAAATCTCAGATCCCTTCAAAGACTGCCTATGCTGATGCTGAGTGACTATCCCTGAGTAATTATCC
The DNA here is from genome assembly GCA_037952925.1 of Lithobates clamitans. Lineage (NCBI taxonomy): Eukaryota > Metazoa > Chordata > Amphibia > Anura > Ranidae > Lithobates > Lithobates clamitans. The sequence continues at coordinate 6,966,113 of JBBGZY010000079.1, forward strand.
TCTTCCTCCTCAATCATCACGCTGATAGCTTGTAAGAAAATTTTTGGTTCTGGGCGCCACCACCAGTGCCTAAGGCACAATTTTTCAGCCCCTGTTTAACAGGGGCGTGTAATTACAATTTTTGATGTAATACTTTGCAGCAGGGCTCGTTCCTGCATTCCAACTAGAGTGTCTGTGAGGGGTTGCAGTGTTGTGGCACCAGCACCAGTGCCTAAGGCCCAATTTTTCTGCCCCTGTCTAATAGGGGCGTGTAATTACAATTTTTGATGCAATACTTTGCAGCAGGGCTCGTTCCTGCATTCCAACTAGAGTGTCTGTGAGGGGTTGCAGTGTTGTGGCACCACAGCACCAGTGCCTAAGGCCTAATTTTTCAGCGCCTGTTCAACAGGGGCATGTAATTACAATTCTTGATCTAATATTTCACAGCAGGGCCCTGTGAGGGCTTACAGTGTTGTGGCCACAGCAACACCTAAGGCCCAAATTTCTGCTGAGTATATAGGGCAGGACTCTACTTTCAAACATCTAACTTACAAACGACTCCTACTTGCAAACGGAAGGAGACAACAGGAAGTGAGATTAAATCTACCCCTAGGAAGGGAAATTCTCTCCTGTAAGAGTTAATATGGGAAAACAATTTCTCCTTTCCACTGATGCTTTCCAATCCTTGTTCCACAAAAAACCCAAATTTTCAAAAAACATTTTTCATTGGGACAAAAAGTGAGGTGAAATCTTCTGAAGAGGAGGAAAGACAGCAAAACAAATGTCACAGGGGTGATAACCCTTCCCTATGTTTTCCAAAAAGCTTAAAAAAGATTTTTTGGCTGGAGCTAAACGCGTTAAAATGTACTGTACCCGTTCAAAATTACAAAGAGATTCTACTTAACAACAAACCTACAGTCCCTGTCTTGTTTGCACCGCCTGTATACTGCTGTTCAGAGTATATAGGGCCTTTCCTTATTTTAATTTGGGTGCGGGGTTCCCCTTAATATCCATACAAGACCCAAAGGGCCTGGTAATGGACTGGGGGGTACCCATGCCGTTTGTCTCACTGATTTTCATCCATATTGCCATGACCCGACATGACATTAAACCCGCAAGCAGTTTTAAATGAGATTTTTTCCTTTAAAAATGACATTTGGTGCAGGGACTGTTCTAAACACGGGAAACACGCGTCACTTTACAGGCATACTATAGACACCCCCCAGGTACGATATTTAAAGGAATATTTCACTTTTTTTTTTTTTACTTTAAGCATCATTAAAATTACTGCTCCCGAAAAAACGGACGTTTTTAAAAGTTTTTTTTGCATTGATACATGTCCCCTGGGGTAGGACCCGGGTCCCCAAACCCTTTTTAGGACAATACCATGCAAATTAGCCTTTAAAATGAGCACTTTTGATTTCGAACGTTCGAGTCCTATAGACGTCAATGGGGTTCTAACGTTCGTGCGAACTTTCGGTCCGTTCGCAGGTTCTGGTGCAAACCGAACCGGGGGGTGTTCGGCTCATCCCTAATGGTGAGTTATTATTTTTTTTGCATTCAGTTGCATTATTGCCCATCCTCCCAGGACCAGTGAACTGACAAAAAGCACAACTTCTAAGAAATCTACTTTCAGAAGGTAGACAATTATTACGCTCTTTGTGGAGCTCACCCAGTTCTCCCTCCTTCCTGAGTTGGGTACTTTTAGTAAAGAATATCATGAGAATAGAGGATCTCCTGGCTTTTGATCTGAACTTGTATCTTTTCCAGTGGTCCTTATGGGTCTTATTGTCACGTACCTGGTCAGTGAGCCTGACATGCAGAGGAAGGCTTCTTGTACATCCTCGGCTTGAGGGCTACTGGTAGTGAGAAAGCAGCCACAGGAGCAGGGCGAGGTATGAGTGTCTGAAATAAGTCCAGTAGTCTGTGTGGCAGCAGTTAACTGTAGAGTTGGGCAAACGGTTTGGGCCGAGCAAAAGTTTGGCCCTAACATTGCCTGTTTGCCCTTTTGGCAAACACCCAAATTTGCAGGGAGTGCTGCACAGTGCACACTGGCACGGTGAATAGCTGGTTGTTAAGAAGTAGGTTTGAGAGCTGGCCGCAGCATCCTTAACAACCAATGAGTCATCAGCTGTCAAAGGGCTTCCCCGCCGGCAATTAGAAAGTGAAAAAAATGGCTTGGGGTCCCCCCAAAATCCATACCAGACCCTTATCTAAACATTCAGCCTGGAAGGCCAGGAAAGGGGGGACAAGCAAGCCCCCCTCCTGAACCATACCAGGCCACATGCCCTCAATATGGGGGGCTTTGAGGTGGTGGTGGCCCTGATGGGGACAAGGGCCTCATCCTGACAATGATGCCACCGAAGGAACCAAAAAAGAAAAAAAAATGCCCTGCTGTCAACTAAGACCCTATACACAGTATACAACTTTTGTTGTCTGATTTCCTTTAGATTTACCTAAACCATGTAGTGCAAGGGCCTGCCTGATTGCATACAAATTGAAACGCTTAAGGTTTGACCTCATATTATATGGTTTTGGTAAATCTGAAGGAAAAAATCTACAGAAAATTGTATAGTATGTATCCAGCTTAAGGCAAACCGCCCAATGCCCGGCTTGCCATTTGACAGTTCTTATGTAGGTAAGGGGTGGCAACATCACCTAGAGGCAGCACCCCCCTTGTAACATCATGGACTGCTGCATGCTGGGTCTATGACATCACAAGGATGCAGTTGCCACCAGGTGACATCGCCAGGATGTCCCGCCCTTAACTATATCAGAACTGTCAACCACCAAGCCAAGCATTCGGTGGTTTGTCTTATTGTTACTTGTTGACAGCAAATGTTTTTTTTTTTCTTTTTCTGGTCCAGCGGTGAGGCGGGTGTCGTGAGTGGCGATGAATTTATTTTTATTTTTTAATAAAGGATGTGTTTTTTTTACTTTGTACCCCATACTCATTCATATAGAAGGGGTCCCTGATCTGGGGCCCCCTTCTTAAAGGGGGCTTCTGATTCCGATAAGCCCCTGCCCCCTCAACCATAGCCCAGGGTTGTGGACAAGAGACCCTTGTCCCCATCCATATGGGGACAAGGTGCTTTGGGGCACCAAAGCACCCCTCCAAATGTTGAGAACATGTGGCTTGGTATGTTCAGGAGGGGGGCCGCTCACTCATCCCCCCTTTCCTGGCCTGCCAGGCTTCATGCTCTGATAAGGGTCTGGTATAGACTTTGGGGGGACCCCATGCCATTTAAAAAAAAAATGGCGTGGGGTTCCCCTTAAAATCAATAACAGAGCTGAAGGGTCTGGTAACATCTTCTACTGAAATGTTCTGTGATATTGTATTGCTGGCAATTTAAAAGTCATTTCATGCATTTTTTTTCTTTATAAATGTCATTTTTGATGCAGCATGTTCTATGCATGCTTTAGATGCACCGCTTTACAGGCAGACTAATGGGACCCCCCAAGCACTATATTTAAAGGAATTTCTCATTTTTAAGACTTTACAATCACTTTAATGTACTAAAATATTGTAGAAATTGAAGTGGAACTAAAATCTCTCAATCAGTTTTGACTATTTTTAATTCTTATGCTGCTAGCATTAATAAATAGATAGGAAAGTGTATTATATTTACTTATTTAAACTTTTTGTTTACATTTCTTAGTTGCTTCCTGGCTTCTGGCTGGGGGGGGCAAAATTATGTCATACATCCCTGAAGTCTTAATAAGCATTAAGAAGGGAGGGGGAGCTTTCACAAGTAAGCACCTTCCTGCCTGCATGTCAGCTAAGGTCAGATGGATTCCAGGACGTAAATACTACATTAATCATCTGCCCTTACTCAAGATGGCAGCAGCTAGAAATGCTAGAAGGGTGTTTTTCAAAAGAATGTCTTAACAAAATAAATAATAGAGACACAGATGAATGGTGAGTTTGCTTTGAATATTAAAAATAAATTAAATAGCATTTTCATTTTGTGGTGCTCAGATACAGGTGAGATCCATCCTCGCTCAGGCTATTAAGGTCCCTGATTATTCTGAAGGGGTGGGATGAAACATGTTGGCGCCTTTCCTGAAAGAATTGAGCTGAAGCTGCTTTTTTTTTTAACTTTCAAAATACTTTATTTTATTTCAATTGTACAATATAACATCCATTGGAGAGGAAATACAGAAAACATATGTCAGATATCAGAATAATTTTAACAGTAGTACAGGTATCCGAGCTGCAACTTCAGCTCCTTCATCCCCATAAACTTGATCCTGCTTGAGGACTTAAGAAATGAGGGACCAGGAGGGGCTCCGCCGGCACCCCTAATGGGATCATGCTGTGCCTGGCCAAATCTCTCCGAGCCCCCACCTCTACAGAACATCTCTAGTCTGGCCTGGAGTCTATTAAGATTAGGACTTCTGGAGCCTGGTTGCTCCAACTGGTTAGCCTTCTGGATGATAGGTCATATTGCGCTACAGCCAGAAAGTCCCTCTGTTTACCTTGGAGGGCTATGAGGGGGGAGGTAGAGGAGGAGGGGAGAGGAAGAACAGACCAATGAGTGGTCTGACCATGCTGTGTCTACAATAGATGCTTTATTAGTCGAAGGTATGAGGTTGGTTGGAATTAAGATATAGTCGATCCTGACGTAGGATTGGTTGGAGGAAGAGTAGTGTGTGAAGTCTCTTCTCTTGGGGTTTAGTTCCCTCCATATGTCAACTAGGTCATTGGAGTGGAGGATTTTAGCTATTCTGTTGCTCAGTTTCATGGGGCGCGTTAGCTGGTCCTCGGGGGGTTTCGTTTTGCCGAGTCCCTGGTCAAAAGCAACGTTGGAGTCTCCTCCAAAAATGACCTTGCCCTCCAGGATGGGGTTTAGGGTTGCAAAAAGGGTCTGTAAGAATTTGGCTTGTCCCTTATTAGGGGCGTAGTAGGAAAGTATGGAATATAATATTCCTTCAAATGTGCCGTTTACAAGAATAAACCTGCCCTCTGGATCGCTGAAATCGGAGACGTGGGAGAATTTGCTATTTTTTGAAAAAAGCATTGCTACCCCTTTTGTCTTGTTTGGTGCGTTTGCTAGATAAAACGATGGGTAGTGTGAATGGAGAAATTTGGGCTTGTATCGAATCGGAAAGTGCGTCTCCTGAAGCAGCACTACGTCTAGTTTAACGTATCGGTAATGTTCGAATGCTACTCTCCTTTTCCTAGGCCCTGGACCTTATGTGATGCCACCCTGAGATCCGCTCCTTTTGTTGTCATGTCAGCCATTGGAATAGAGGGGTGGAAAGCTATTGTACTGGCAGTCACTTACCCTTCGTCATCTTCTACCTTTCAGGGACTGATTGATAGTGTTGTGAAGGCCATTGGCGGTATGGAGTCTGGAAGGGGTCATCTCCTGTTGATAGGCTTGAAGAGAGAAGAAAGTTAGAGGGGAGAACAGAGAGGGGGGGAACAAAACAAAAACACGGGTCTTCTTGAAAGACCAGTGGCGATTTCCGCCAGACACCAACCCTTAAACTTCGGTCACCCCTAGGTGCTGACCGATAACCCATGCCATAAAAACTAATTCTGCTTCCAAGGAATGGGTGGAGGCACAAGGGGGCCACCCCGGACCCTTGCAACAACCTGAAAATAAAACATAAACTGTGCACAGCTAATATAGATTAGTTTTCGGTGCTATCTACTAACTGGACAAAAACTATGTTACTTTTGAAAAATGAGCATGCCCCTTTAATCTTTCTGCCCCCACCGGGGGGGGGGGACCTTTAGTCAAGGGGGTAAATGAGTTCCAGGTCCCAGTTCAGGAGAGGGGTAGGAAGGGCTCTCCGACTGAAACTCGCCAATAGTCACCCTATAATTCTGTGCCTATTTTCACTGAGTCTCATGAACTAGTCCTAGCAGGGGAAAAATCCCTCCACCTTGGGGCTTCAGTTCAGACCAAGTTCAATTCCCTGTTGGGAAGGGAGGAGAAACAGACCGTTTGTTCCTATAATGGCCATAGGATCGTTAGGCGGGATGCTGTGGAAGTCTCTCCTCTACGGCCTGGGTAGACTTGTGAGAGTGGGACCTTAAGGAACTTGGTAGAACAAGAAACTGGGGACTGAACAGAACTACAATGCAGGTTTGGAGCCTCCAGCTCCATCAACGGAAGGGACTCCCGTCCCAGTAGAAAGTGCCCGTGAGAGGGCAAAGAGATGAGGAATTTGGGACGTCATCTTATGGAGGTCTTCCATCCTTGCTTTTCTTGGATCAACCCTTGTTCCAAAAAGGGGAGACTGGGCTAGTTGGGGGGGGTCGTTTGGAGGATCCCGTAGATGCTGTGGAGAAGTCCATGGGCGCTTCCTGCGAGATCAATTTAAGGTGCAAGAAAAGTTTCTCTCCGTCCAGTAAATTGGAGAAGGAGTGTCCTTTTCCGTGACTTGTGAACTTCACCGCAAATGGGGAGGCCCAGAGATACTTAATGTCCTGTTGGGCAAGGACCGTGAGCAGTGGTTTGAGGGAGTGCCTTTTTTGAATGGTGGAAGGAGGCAGATCAGTGAAAATCTGCATCTGTTGCCCCTGGTACTGTAGTTTAGGCTTTGTGCAAGATTGTCGCATGACCTCCTCCTTAACAGCATAAAAGTGAGGTTTAACGATGATATCTCTCGGAGTGACATTTTTTCTGGGGGGTCCCAGGGCCCTATGCGCTCTGTCCAGTTCCAGGCGATGAGGCGGCGTGTTTGGAATGAGCTCTGAGATAATGTCCCATACAGTGAGGGGGATATCAGTGATGGTTTCTGGTAGGCCACGAATTTGAAAGTTGTATCTCCTGGACCTATTTTTGAGGTCATCGATTCTGGAGAGGGCCGTATCCAGTTGTTCCTGCAGGGTCTGAATATGCGCTGCATTCTGGTTGGTTCTGGTCACTGTGCTGTCTATTTTGTTCTCCATGGCCTCCATTCTGGATCCTAGGTTTGCAAAATCCGATTTGATGGTATTAGTGATTTGGGCTACTGTGTTGGCCAGTTCTCTCTCCAAAAGGGCAGAGAATTTAGCGAAAAGGTCTTCTTGTAGTGTGGTGAAGTCCTGGGCTGAATAGCCTGGGGTTGGGGTTGCTGGAAGACGGGGTAGAGAAGGCCCGACCAGGGACATGGCATATTCCTCCATGTTAAGGCCCGGTAAAGACTCCGTGGATGCCAGGGAGGGAACCTGGGGTAAGTGGTGGCTGTGTGTGGCCACTTGGGGGTGGTTGGTGCTGCTTTGGGCCACTTGTGAATAGGTCAGAGGCGCTGGGGCAGCAACTTGCCTGTTTTCTGATATCCTGGCCGGGTAGGCCACGTGTGGCTGTGATAGAGCATTGTCGGCGGCCATCTTGGTACACCCATCCTCCACGGCGGAGTAGAATTGCGGCCCGAGGTCCCGACGTGTGGCAGGACCGGACATCTCTGGGTAATCCCCGAGGGTTCCCGAGCCCGGGCCTGTAGGCGGTGCGTGTCCCGGGGGGGAATAGCGCTGACTGTGTGGCTCGTCAGTCCGGGGTGGCGTGGAGCTCTCGGCTCAGGCAGCCATGACGGAGCTCTAGCACATGTGCACTCCCGAATTTTTCATTTTTATTTTTGCATGTTAAGCATCCTTAAAATCACTGCTCCTGTAAAAACGATCTTTAAAAAAAAAAAATTGCATTGATACATGTCCCCCAGGGCAGTACCTGGACCCCCATACCTTTTTTATAGCCAATTACTTGCATATAAACCTTCAAAACTTGGACTTTTGATTTTTGTAGTTCAGGTCTCATAGACTTTAATAGGGTTTGCCGTTTGGGTCAGAACTTTTTCTCTGTTCGGGGGTTCTGTTGCGAACCGAACAGGGGTGAAAGGCATGCGCCTGGATGTGCGAGTGCGCCTATGCCCATGTCCATGCACATCTGCCTGACCAGTTGTCAGTCTGTGCATGCACCGGGAGACTTCATCTGTGTATGGGCAAGCCTTCCCTGATACTCATACTCTCATACTCTTCCTTGGATGCATTAAAATGCAGACTTAATAGGTGATGTCTGCTTTGGATTTCAAGCAGGCCACTCCAGCTTAGTATAAATCTCCCTTGATCACTATTATTGTTATTAGGGATCTATGTGAGACTTGTCCTATTTTGACTATTTGAAATGTTAGCTCCAGACTAGGCTATCTCTTTTCTTCTCCTTTTCTTTTTTTTCCCATCATTCGTCCCTCCCAATAGAACTGTAATTTATCACTGTTAATGTACATTTCTCCTGGACATAGTCATGCAGCATTTTTATATAGTATAGACGATTTTGGTCACTTACATGATTTGGCTCATGCTTTCATGTACTCCCCATCTTCACTTCCCATTGTCTGTTACAGTTTATACTGTACTTTAACTATGGATTCAGCTCTTGACACAGTCTACTGTTTTCTTGTATATGATGTATAAGTTTTTCTCTCCGAAAAAAATAAAAATAAAAAATATATTTAACATTAAATTCCATTGGGGTAGTAGCAACGTTATCAATGCTTAAAATGAACATCAAAAATGAAACATTTTATTAAATAACATTCCAGGGGGATACCATGACTCTATTTGTGAAGTGAGAAATCTGTGCAATGTATACAGCCCACTACAGCAACACTAAAATTCCTAAAGAAATGTGTGTCCTGGAATCCTTATTCTGTTTGTAAACAAAGTGGCCAGGGATTCAATTTCCATTCATCTATACCAGACCAATATATTAGATGAAAGTCAGCTCTACTGTAAATGGTAATCGGAGAAACCCACAAACAAAGGCATAGAGTTTTTTTCCATAATGTATACCATGCATAGATCCCAGTGAAGTTATTGACCAAACCTGGTCATGTCCAAATATGATCAATTACTTCACCCAGGAAACTTATTCCATTTATTTATATCAGATGTTATTCTCTGGAGCTGCTATTGAAACAGTTATCAGAGTAAGATCATGATGGCAGGTTTATTCTTGTGAACGAGTAGGGTTATTATGTATGCTTTTCTCTTTCACACAGGGATAGTATCCAGAAGTCCCCTTTTAGTTAAACAGGACTTCCAGAATCTGATAAGCCCCCGCCCACAGACTCACACAACCACTGGGCCAGGGTTGCTACGAAGATGTCTTTGTCCCCATCAATATGAGGATAATATGCTTTGCTAGGGGTGTCCACCCCATGTTGAAGGCATGTATCTTGTTATCGTTCAGGAGGTGGGGCACACATCACCCTCCCCCGTTTTTGACCAGGCTGCATGCTCATACAGTAAAACCTTGGATTGCGAGCACAATTCGTTACGGAAACATGTTTGCAATCCAAAGCACTTATATATCAAAGCAAATTTCCCCATATTAAATATGGAAACTCAGGTGATTCGTTCCACAACAATTCATAGGTCTTTCCATTTATAGTCCATATAAAAAGATTATAGCAATGTGTGGTTGTGTAACCATCCACAAATGGCAGCCTCCACAAGGGGGTGGGAAGCAAAATCCATCAGGAGCTACAGAGTATAAAAAAGAAGAGAGGCGCCTCTAAGTGTAGCAATATGGTTACAATTAACCACTTAGCAACCGGCCCATAGCTGAATGATGGCTACAGGATGGTTGCTTAACCCCGGGAGGGCATACAGTGACGTCCTCCCAGAATCCTGCTCTCGCACCCCCTCCCCGGGGCACGCACCCAAGAACATCCGTGATCACAGATCACGGTAAACGGCCGCTGATCGTTGCCGTTTACCACGTGATCGCTCCGTCAAATAGCGGAGCGATCACATGTAAACAAACCGGCGTGACTTACGGTTTCTCCCTCCCCTCTCCGTCCAGTGTGAGCGGAGAGGAGAGAGATCGGTGGCAGCAGCGCTGTTGGCTGGATGTGTAGTACCCACAGCGCTGCTTAGTGACAGATCCATCCATCCATTCTCAGCCATGCATACCCATCCATATTCTGCATACCCAGCCATGCATACCCATCCATACTCTGCATACCCAGCCACGAAAAACCCATCCATACTCTGCATACCCAGCCATGCATACCCATCCATACTCTGCATACCCAGCCATACTCTGCATACCCAGCCATCCATCTATGCTCACCCATCCATGTTCAGCATACCCATCCATACTCTTCATACCCATCCATACTCTGCATACTCATCCATCCATCCATGCTCACCCATCAATGCTCAGCATACCCATCCATACTCTGCATACCCATCCATACTCTGCATACCCATCCATACTTGGCATACTCATCCATCCATGCTCACCCATCCATACTCTACATACCCATCCATACTCTGCATACTCATCCATCCATCCATGCTTACCCATCCATACTCATACATCCATACTCAGCATACTCATCCATCCATCCATGCTCACCCATCCATATTCAGCATACTCATCCATCCATACTCAGCATACTCATCCATCCATCCATGCTCACCCATACATACTCAGTATTAGGGATGAGCTTTGAGTTCGAGTCGAACTCATGTTCGACTTGAACATCCGCTGTTCGCCAGTTCCCCGAACAGCGAACAATTTGGGGTGTTCGCGGCAAATTCGAAAGCCGTGGAACACCCTTTAAAAGTCTATGAGAGAAATCAAAAATGCTAATTTTAAAGGCTTATATGCATGGTATTGTCATAAAAAGCCTTTGGGGACCTGGGTCCTGCCCCAGGGGACATGTATCAATGCAAAAAAAGTTTTAAAAATGGCCGTTTTTCGGGAGCAGTGATTTTAATAATGCTTAAAGTGAAACAATAAAAGTGTAATATTCCTTTAAATTTCGTACCTGGGGGGTGTCTATAGTATGCCTGTAAAGGGTCACATGTTTCCAGTGTTTAGAACAGTCTGACAGCAAAATGACATTTCAAAGGAAAAAAAGTCATTTAAAACTACTCGCGGCTATTAATGAATTGCCGGTCCGACAATACACATAAAAGGTCATTGATAAAAATGGCATGGGAATTCCCCACAGGGGAACCCCGAACCAAAATTTTTTTAAAAAATGGCGTGGGGAGTCCCCCTATATTCCATACCAGGCCCTTCAGGTCTGGTATGAATATTAAGGGGAACCCCGGTCCCCCCAAAAATCCATACCAGACCCTTATCCGAGCACACAACCTGGCAAGCCGCAGGAAAAGAGGGGGGATGAGAGCACCCCCCCTCTTGAACCGTACCAGGTCACATGCCCTCAACATTGGGAGGGTGCTTTGGGGTAGCCCCCTAAAGCACCTTGTCCCCATGTTGATGGGGACAAGGGCCTCACCCCCACAACCCTTGCCCGGTGGTTGTGGGGGTCTGCGGGCGGGGGGCTTATCAGAATCTGGAAGCCCCCTTTAACAAGGGGACCCCCAGATCACGCCCTCCCTGTGTGAAATGTTAGGGGGTACAAAAGTATCCCTACCATTTCACAAAAAAAGTGTCAAAACTGTTAAAAATAACAAGAGACAGTTTTGACAATTCCTTTATTTAAATGCTTCTTCTTTCTTCTACCTTTTTCTTCCTTCTTCTATCTTCCTTCGGTTTCCTCCTCCATCTTCTTCTTCTTCCTCCGATCCTCTACTTCTTGCTCCGGTGTTCTGGTCCGGCATCTTCCTCCATGGCGTCTTTTTCCCTTCTTCGTGCTCCGGCCACTCCGCATCCATGATGGGAGGCTCCCACTGTGTGACGCTTCTTGTCTTCTGACGGTTCTGAAATAACGGAGGGCGAGGTCCCCCTCTGACACACGGGGACTTGACGGGGGCTTCCCTGTGGCATTCCCCATGATGTCAGAGGGGGCGGGGTCACCTGTTACATAATGTGTGACCCCGCCCCCTCTGACATCACGGGGAATGCCACAGGGCATTTCCCATCAAGTCCCCATGCGTCAGAGGGGGGCGGGGTCACCGGGTGGACCTGCCCTCCATTATTTAAGAACCGTCAGAAGACGAGAAACATCACACAGCAGGAGCCTCCCATCATGGATGCGGAGCGGCCCGAGCACGAAGAAGGGAAGAAGACGCCGCGGAGGAAGATGCCGGAGGAGAACACCGGAGCAAGAAGCAGAGGATCGGAGGAAGAAGAAGAAGAAGATGGAAGAAGAAACCGAAGGAAGATAGAAGATAGAAGAAAGAAGATGCATTTAAATAAAGGAATTGTCAAAAACTGTCTCTTGTCATTTTTAACATTTTTGACACTTTTTTTGTGAAATGGTAGGGAAAGTACCCCCTTACCATTTCACACAGGGGGGATCTAGGGGTCCCCTTGTTAAAGGGGGCTTCCAGATACCGTTAACCCCCTGCCCGCAGACCCCACAACCACCGGGCAAGGGTTGTGGGGATGAGGCCCTTGTCCCCATCAACATGTGGACAAGGTGCTTTGAGGGGCTACCCCAAAGCACCCTCCCAATGTTGAGGGCATGTGGCCTGGTACGGTTCAGGAGGGGGGGCGCTCTCTCGTCCCCTCTCTTTTCCTGTGGCCTGCCAGGTTGCATGCTCGGATAAGGGTCTGGTATGGATTTTTGAGGGGACCCCACGCCATTTTTTTTTCAATTTTGGCGTGGGGTTCCCCTTAAAATCCATACCAGACCTGAAGGGTCTGGTATAGATTTTGAGGGGGACCCTAACGCCATTTTTTTAAAAATTTTGTCCGGGGTTCCCATTAATACCCATACCAGACCTGAAGGGCCTGGTATGGAATTTAGGGGGACCCCACGCCATTTTTAAAAAAAATTTTGGTTCGGGGTTCCCCTGTGGGAAATTCCCATGCTGTTTTTATCAATGAACTTTTATGTGTATTGTCGGACCGGCAAATCATTAATAGCCGCGAGTAGTTTTAAATTACTTTTTTCCTTTGGAATGTCATTTTGCTGTCAGACTGTTCTAAATAGGGGAAACATGTGCCCCTTTAGAGGCATACTATAGACACCCCCCAGGTATGAAATTTAAAGGAATATTACACTTTTATTGTTTCACTTTAAGCATTATTAAAATCACTGCTCCCGAAAAAACAGCCGTTTTTAAAACTTTTTTTTGCATTGATTCAAGTCCCCTGGGGCAGGACCCAGGTCCCCAAACACTTTTTATGACAATAACTTGCATATAAGCCTTTAAAATTAGCACTTTTGATTATTCATGTTCGTGTCCCATATATTTTAACGGTGTTCACGTGTTTGAACAAATTTTTTGCCTGTTCGCGAACCGAACAGGGGGGTCTTCCGTTCATCCCTACTCAGCATACTTATTCATCCATCCATGCTCACCCATCCATACTCAGCATACTCAGCCATCCATCCTCATCCATGCTCAAGGTACTCATCCATCCATCCATGCCCAGCCATCCATCCATCCTCGGCAATACTCATCCATCCAGCCATCCATCCATGCTCAGCTATCCCATCCACCCCCATCCATAATTAGCCATACCCATCCATACTTAGCCATACCCAGCAATACTTAGCCGTACCCAGCCATACCCAGCCATACTCAGCCGTACCCAGCCATACCCAGCCATACTCAACCATACCCAGTCGTACTCAGTCATACCCAGCCATACTCAGCCGTACCCAGCCATCCCATCTATACCCAGCCAAACTCAGCTGTACCCATCCATACTCAGCCATACCCGGCCATACTCATTCATGCTCAGCCATCCCCATCCATGGCTCATCCATCTCCATTCATGCTCATCCATGCCACATCAGTTATCATCCATGCCACATCCATGCCACTACAGTGCCTCACAAAAGTGTAATAGGTAGTCAAATTAGATTTGAAACTTATGTCCCTAGAACACCTGATGATGCTCCCTGCATGTCGGTCCTCTGTATGTGGCTACGCTGTATAAAAGTCTCCCACATGTGGTATTGCCATACTCAGGAGGAGAATCTTTTTTGAGGTGTCATTTTTGGTATGTACATGCTATGTGTTAGAAATATTGTGTAAATGGACAATGTTGTGTAAAAAAAATGCGTTTTCATTTTCTTTACACATTTTCCAATAACTTGAAGAAAAAAACGACATGTTCAAAAGACTGGATATGCCTCATAGATTATACATTGGGTTGTTTTATTTCCAAAATGGGGTCATTTTTGGGGCGTTTCCATTGTCCTGGTTCTCCAGGGCCTTCAAAAGTGTAAGAGGTAGTCAAGAAATTATATGTGTAATTTATGCTCCAAGAACGCCTGATGGCGCTCCCTGCATGTTGGACCTCTGTATGTGGCCACACTGTGTAAAAGTCTCACACATGTGGTATTGCCGTACTCAGGAGGAGTAGTAGAATGTGTTTTGGGGTGTAATTTGTGGTATGCACATGCTGTGTGTGAGAAATAACCTGCTAATATAACAATTTTGTGAAAAAAAAACAAACCTTGATTTTGCAACGAATTGTGGGAAAGAATTACAACTTCAAAAAACTCACCATGCATCTTACTAAACATCTTGGAATGTCTACTTTCCAAAAAGGGTTCATTTGGGGGGTATTTGTACTTTCCTGGCTTGTTAGGGTCTCAAGAAATTAGATAGGCAGTCAGTACTTCAGGTATGTTCAATTTTCAGAGATTGGCACCATAGCTTGTGGACTCTATAACTTTCACAAAGACTAAATAATATACACCAATTTGAGTTTTTTTTACCAAAGATATGTACCGGTATAAATTTTGGCCAAAATATACGAAGTAAAATTACTAATTTGCAAAATTTTATAACAGAAATGAAGAAAAATGCATTTTTTTACAGAATTTTCAGTCTTTTTTCTTTTATAGCGCAAAAAATAAAGAACCCAGCGGTGATTAAATACCACCAAAATAAAGCTCTATTTGTGTGAAAAAAGGACAAACATTTCATATAGGTACAGTGTTGCATGACTGAGTAATTGTCATTCAAAATGTGAGAGCATTGAAATCTGAAAATTGGTCTGGTTATTAAGGGGGTTTAAGTGCCCCGTGGTCAAGTGGTTTATGAAGGTACAACATTTAGGAACTCACATGGTTGATGATTAACCATCTCAATACTCAATACACACTTTGAATGACAATTGCGCAGTCATGCAACACTGTACCCAAATGAATTTTTATTATTTTTTCCCCACAAATAGAGCATTATTTTGGTGGTATTTGATCACATCTGTGGTTTTTATTTCTTGCGCTATAAACAAAAGAAGAGGGACATGTTTGAAAAAACACAATATTTTTTACTTTTTGTTATAATAAATATCAATTTTTTTTCCTCAGTTTAGGCCGATACTTATTCTGCTACATATTTTTGGTAAAAAAATTCGCAATAAGCGTATATTGATTGGTTTGTGCAAAAGTTATAGTGTCTACAAAATAGGGGATAAATTTATAGCATTTTTATTATTATTATTTTTTTTTTTACTAGTAATGGTAGCGATCTGCGATTTTTTTTGTGACTGCAATATTGTGGCAGACACATCAGACACTTTTGACACATTTTTGGGACCATTCACATTTATACAGCGATCAAAAATAAAAATGCATTGATTACTGTGTAAATGTGACTGGCAGGGAAGGGGTTAACACTTGGGGGTGATCGAGGGGTTAACTGTGTTCCTAGGGAATGTTTCTAACTGAAGGAGGAGGGCACTCACAAGGGGAGGAGACCGATCTGTGTTGCTCTGTACTGAGAACACAGATCGGTCTCCTCTCCTCTCTGACAGGACGTGGATCTGTGTG
Organism: Lithobates clamitans; assembly: GCA_037952925.1. NCBI lineage: Eukaryota > Metazoa > Chordata > Amphibia > Anura > Ranidae > Lithobates > Lithobates clamitans. The sequence goes on from JBBGZY010000079.1 coordinate 6,981,746, forward strand.
TTTACATACACACAGATCCACGTCCTGCCATGTTACCGGGCAATTGCGTGTGCCTGGCGGACATCGCGGCCACCGGGCATGTTCATCGGGTGCCCAGTGACACGGCGGGCGTGCGCCCCCTGGTGGGTAGGGAAGGCGAGGGCCTCATATGAAGCCCTCCCAGAACGAGAGCCGCGCTGCCTGGCCGTCATATGACAGCCGGCGGGTGGCAAGCGATTAAAACAGTCACATCTATGTACATAGGCATCCGGGGTAAAGCTGTTCACATAGACCATCCTCCGCAGCACCGGCTCTTACTGCTGTCAGTCTGCAATCATGACTGGGGAGACTACACTAAAATCGAGGCTTGAAGCGCTCATGGAGCACAGCATGGAAGGGATGACGTTGATGGTGGTGCTGAGGATGGTCTATGTGGACAGCTTTACCCCGGATACCTGCATACTTAGATGTGCCAAAGTAAAACCAAGGTTTTACTGTATAAGGGTCTGGTACAGATTTTTGGGGGGACCCCATGCCTTTTTTTTCTGGTTTTGACCACAAAAATTAAATGTATTTTCCCCTGAGAAGAGATGCTTAAGAGGGGATACAGTAACAATATACAAATCTTCGCTGGTGACTGTAGTATCAAAACTATTTAATCTAAGGCCTCTGAAGAAAACAAATAAGGGTTTTTACAGATTTTTGGAGTCAACATGCCTTTTTTCTTGATTTCTCTGTTGGATAACCCATTAACATTCATACCAGACCTAAAGGGTTCATACTGTTTTTTTTTGTTTTTCTTTTAACTATCACCAGCTCATTTGCTGGGAAGTGACATCATTAATTGTTAAGAACTTAGCACTGCCTGCAACAGTAATTGGCAATGGAAAGCTGTCATATATAATAGTGGAAGTAATCTCATCCATACTTACAAACAATTTCTTAAAAACTAGACCTCTTAGTGGTGTATAACAGGCTGAATAGCCTAACAAGTACATGTATAGGTAAAAAATGTATTTTGTTTCAAAGATAATCTGTTACAAACCTAGGTAGTTCAAGTTAAGAATTTAATAACATTTTCATATGTTAAAAAAGTTTCTGTAAATGCTACTTCTATTTAAAAAAAAACCCACTGTGTTAATCCAACAGTTGATCTTTGTAGCTTCACTCTGGATACAATACTTGCCCTTTGAAAACAAACTGGACCATGTTTTTTGCCTTTAGGTTGAAGTTAGGGGATTTATAGATGCAATGATTTTTTACTAGTCAAACTTAATTGACAGTAGGGATGAGCCGAACACCCCCCCTGTTCGGTTCGCACCAGAACATGCGAACAGGAAAAAATTTTCGTTAGAACACGTGAACACCGTTAAAGTCTATGGGACACGAACATGAATAATCAAAAGTGCTAATTTTAAAGGCTTATATGCAAGTTATTGTCATAAAAAGTGTTTGGGGACCTGGGTCCTGCCCCAGGGGACATGGATCAATGCAAAAAAAGTTTTAAAAAACGGCCGTTTTTTCAGGAGCAGTGATTTTAATAATGCTTAAAGTCAAACAATAAAAGTGTAATATCCCTTTAAATTTCGTAGCTGGGGGGTGTCTATAGTATGCCTGTAAAGGGGCGCATGTTTCCTGTGTTTAGAACAGTCTGACAGCAAAATGACATTTCGAAGGAAAAAACCCATTTAAAACTACTCGCGGCTATTGCATTGCCAGTTCGACAATACACATAGAAGTTCATTGATAAAAACGGCATGGGAATTCCCCACAGGGGAACCCCGAACCAAAATTTAAAAAAAAATGACGTGGGGGTCCCCCTAAATTCCATACCAGACCCTTCAGGTCTGGTACGGATTTTAAGAGGAACCCCGCGCCAAAAAAAAACCGGCGTGTGGTCCTCCCAAAAATCCATACCAGACCCTTATCCGAGCACACAACCTGGCAGGCCGCAGGAAAAGAGGGGGGATGAGAGAGCGCCCCCCCTCCTGAACCATACCAGGCCACATGCCCTCAACATTGGGAGGGTGCTTTGGGGTAGCCCCCCAAAACACCTTGTCCCCATGTTGATGAGGACAAGGGCCTCATCCCCACAACTCTGGCTGGTGGTTGTGGGGGTCTGCGAGCGGGGGGCTTATCGGAATCTGGAAGCCCCCTTTAACAAGGAGACCCCCAGATCCCAGCCCTCCCCCTGTGTGAAATGGTAAAGGGGTACTTACCCCTACCATTTCACTAAAAAACTGTCAAAAATGTTAAAAATGACAAGAGACAGTTTTTGACAGTTCCTTTTTTTAAATGCTTCTTCTTTCTTCTATCTTCCTTCATCTTCTTCTGGTTCTTCTGGCTCTTCAGGTTCTTCCTCCAGCGTTCTCGTCCAGCATCTCCTCCGCGGTGTCTTCTATCTTCTGCTCCTCGGGCCGCTCCGCACCCATGGAATGGGGGGAGGCTCCCGCTCTTCTTTTCATCTTCTTCTCTTCTTCTTTTCTTCTCTTCTCTTCTTCTCTTCTTCATTTTCTTCTCTGGGCCGCTCCGCATCCATGCTGGCATGGAGGGAGGCTCCCGCTGTGTGACGGCGTCTCCTCATCTGACGGTTCTTAAATAACGGGGGCGGAACCACCAGGTGACCCTGCCCCCCTCTGACACACAGTGACTTGACGGGACTTCCCTGTGACATCATGGGGAATGCCACAGGGAAGTCCCGTCATGTCCTGAGCATCAGAGGGGGGCGGGGTCACCGGGTGACCCCGCCCCCTGTTATTTAAGAACTGTCAGATGAGGAGACGCCGTCACACAGCGGGAGCCTCCCTCCATGCCAGCATGGATGCGGAGCGGCCCGGAGAAGAAAATGAAGAAGAGAAGAAGAGAAGAAAAGAAGAAGGGAAGAAAAAAAGAAGAAGATGAAGAGAAGAGCGGGAGCCTCCCCCATGCCATGGGTGCAGAGCGGCCCGAGGAGAAGAAGATAGAAGACGCGGAGGAGATGCTGGACGAGAACGCCGGAGGAAGAACCAGAAGAACCAGAAGAAGAAGAAGATGAAGGAAGATAGAAGAAAGGAGAAGCATTTAAATAAAGGAATTGTCAAAAACTGTCTCGTCATTTTTAACATTTTTGACAGTTTTTTTAGTGAAATGGTAGGGGTAAGTACCCCCTTACCATTTCACACAGGGGGGGCCGGGATATGGGGGTCCCCTTGTAAAAGGGGGCTTCCAGATTCCGATAAGCCCCCCGCCCGCAGACCCCCACAACCACCGGCCAGGGTTGTGGGGATGAGGCCCTTGTCCTCATCAACATGGGGACAAGGTGTTTTGGGGGGCTACCCCAAAGCACCCTCCCAATGTTGAGGGCATGTGGCCTGGTACGGTTCAGGAGGGGGGGCGCACACTCGTCCCCTGAAGGGTCTGGTATGGAATTTAGGGGGAACCCCACGTCATTTTTAAAAAAATTTTGTCCGGGGTTCCCATTAATATCCATACCAGACCTGAAGGGCCTGGTATGGAATTTAGGGGGACCCCACGTCATTTTTTTTAAATTTTGGTTCGGGGTTCCCCTGTGGGGAATTCCCATGCCGTTTTTATCAATGAACTTCTATGTGTATTGTCGGACTGGAAATGCAATAGCCGCAAGTTTTAAATGGGTATTTTCCTTCGAAATGTCATTTTGCTGTTAGACTGTTCTAAACACGGGAAACATGCGCCCCTTTACAGGCATACTATAGACCCCCCAGCTACGAAATTTAAAGGGATATTACACTTTTATTGTTTGACTTTAAGCATTATTAAAATCACTGCTCCTGAAAAAACGGCTGTTTTTAAAACTTTTTTTGCATTGATCCATGTCCCGTGGGGCAGGACCAAGATCCCCAAACACTTTTTATGACAATAACTTGCATATAAGCCTTTAAAATTAGCACTTTTGATTTCTCCCATAGACTTTTAAAGGGTGTTCCGCGGCATTCGAATTTGCCGCGAACACCCCAAATTGTTCGCTGTTCGGCGAACTTGCGAACAGCCAATGTTCGAGTCGAACATGAGTTCGACTCGAACTCGAAGCTCATCCCTAATGGACAGGTGTCTTTTTTCAACCTAACAGTACATCAGTGCTGTAAAGTTAAATATTTCATGGTTGCTTTTTTCTTTTATAGATAAACCACACTTCTGTTACACACATGCACATAATCTTACCTAAGTGAAACTAAAAGTTTTGCCTTCTGCCTACTGTTCAGATCTGCACTACATTGTGAAGATGTACGTATGTTTCTACATATCTTTGTAATTCCTGAACAAAATTTCTGCAAGTCACTTCCATTTGTATCCCATAGATCTATCTTTCTCAAGGAAAGAGATGAGTGAATCTGCCTGAATTCACTCACTGTTCTATGAATCCTGTTTGAAATTCAGTAAACCCTAACTCAGCAGCAAATGTGTTAAAGTCTATGAAGGGTAAATTATGTTATTAAATTCTGGTCAATTTTAGGGATAATAGGCAAACTACTGCAAAAAGGCAAAAGATGATGGGCAATACCATGGAGGACGTGTGGCAATGCAATTTTTTTTGTTAAATGCAATTCAGTGGGAAGATAGTATTTTTTACTTTCAATATGTTTTTATTTTCAATTAGTACATACATCTTATGCAACATCATATCAAAAGGCTCAGGAGGGAATGCCTCCCAAAACATGAAACATAAGGGTTACATTCAAAAACATATAACAATCAATGTCTCAACCTTATTGGCGATTGGGGAGGCCAACCTATTAAATAGCAAGTCCCAAATACCTAAATGTCAATCTCCAGGCTATGCCCCCAGAGCATCATGGGTCCTTTCCCTGCCAGATGGGGAAATTCCCCTTCTTCTCCTCTGCCCACGTGGGCTTAGCCAACAGGAGTCCCCCTGAGCGAGGGAGGCTACCATATGGTAGCTTCAAACTGAATTATCACCATTTAGCAATCTGATGTGAGGTAGTAGACAGAAAGAAGAGAAGAAAGAAAGGAAGAAAGAGTGAGAGAGAGAGAAGGGTGGGAAAGGGAGTCCTCAGGGTTGATGAGGAGGGAGGGGGAGTTCATCTGTGTGCCTCTAGCAGGGCTGTAAGATAAACCTGTCTAGGGATGGATTAGGAGTTGTTTCGTACCTGAACACCCGGTATGAGGGAAGTTCCCATATATTGGGCTCAAGGCTCACAGATTTTTTTGAATTTCGTTGAGGTGTCCGTTAGAATGCTGGAAAGTTTTTCTTGGGCCATAATCCATGAAACCTTCCTTTTGACTGAGTTTAAGGAAGGTTTCGGCTGTTTCCAGGCTTTGGAAATTGAGATTTTTTTACCCAATAGTATAAAGTTAATAAGCGTTTGGGATGCCTTAGATAGGTCTGGGATGCATGCATTGAGAATTGCCACCTCTGGGGACCTGGGGACCTGGCAAGCTGTCACCTTGTAAATCATAGAGAAGACTTTTCTCCAGAAAGTGCGGATTTTGGGGCATTCCCACCAAATGTGGGCCATTGTGCCCAGGTGGTGGCATCCTCTGAAGCATAAGGGGTTTGCTGAGGGGTAAATTACTGCTAACCTGGTAGGGGTCAGGTACCATCTGGTTATCAGTTTGACGCTTGCCTCCATTAGGGAGATGTTCTGGATCCCTTTAAAGGATCTGGTTAGTGCCGCTTGCCAAGTCTCCATGTCCCTGCAGCATTGGAAGTCAGCGTCCCAAGCCTTCATGTATGGGGTTTTGTCAGTAGAGCAAGTGAGGGCTGAATATATCAGATACCCCCCTCTGCTCCATGGCTTGTCCGCACCACAGTTCGTATGCTGTGAATTTGGGGGGAAGCGGTTTCTCCTTCCAAATAGTGTGTAGAAAATGGGTGATTTGGTAAAAGCGGAATCGTTCCGATTCAGGGAGTTCCAGGTTTTTGATACAAAATCTGAGAGTGATTGGTGCGTTGGAGGTGAAGAAGTGCCCTATCCGGTATAGCCCTTTGTCCAGCCACCATTTGAATGCTGAGATGTCAAGTCCGGGAGGAAAGTCAGGGTTGTGAAATAGGTGTGCTAGAGGGCGTCCTGTGGAGACCAGAGCTGGGGAGAGCCAGAGGGAATCCTATAGGGGGCAGGAGTGGAATAAAGTGGGTGAGAGGATGGGTGGCCTAGATTTAGTCGGGCACCAAAGTATGTGATCTAACGTGTGGTTGGGAATAGCCTGTCGTTCTATAGTTACCCAGTCGGGTTTTTCATATCGGGAGTAAATTGTGGACAATTGGGCTAGTCTAGCTGGTAAGTAATATTTATGTAAATTCGAGAGACCTAGCCCTCCCTTGTGTCTGTGCATGAATAGGGTCAAGGTGTTTTGGGGGGCTACCCCAAAGCACCCTCCCAATGTTGAGGGCATGTGGCCTGGTATGGTTCAGGAGGGGGGGGCGCACTCTCGTCCCCCCTTCTTTTCCTGTGGCCTGCCAGGTTGTGTGCTCGGATAAGGGTCTGGTATGGATGTTTGGGGGGACCCCACGCCAGTTTTTTTTTTGGCGCGGGGTTCCCCTTAAAATCCATACCAGACCTGAAGGGTCTGGTATGGAATTTAGGGGGAACCCCACATCATTTTTTTTTTAAATTTTGGCCAGGGTTCCCCTTAATATCCATACCAGACCTGAAGGGCCTGGTATGGAATTTAGGGGGACTCCCAGGTCTTTTTTTTTTTGAAATTTTGGTTCAGGGTTCCCCTGTGGGGAATTCCCATGCCGTTTTTATCAATCAACTTCTATGTGTATTGTCGGCAATGCAATAGCCGTGAGTAGTTTTAAATGGGTTTTTTCCTTCAAAATGTCATTTTGCTGTCAGACTGTTCTAAACACGGGAAACATGCACTCCTTTACAGGCATACTATAGACACCCCCCCAGCTACGAAATTTAAAAGGGATATTACACTTTTATTGTTTGACTTTAAGCATTATTAAAATCACTGCTCCTGAAAAAATTGACGTTTTTAAAACTTTTTTTTGCATTGATCCATGTCCCCTGGGGCAGAACCCAGGTCCCCAAACACTTTTTATGACAATAACTTGCATATAAGCCTTTAAAATTAGCACTTTTGATTATTCATGTTCATGTCCCATAGACTTTAACGGTGTTCGCATGTTCGAACAAACTTTTTTCCTGTTCGCATGTTCTGGTGCGAACCGAACAGGGGGGTGTTCGGCTCATCCCTACTGGGGAGTAAGGTCATTTTAATGGAACTGATCCGGCCCAGCCATGATAGCTCATGTTTTGACCATAGATTAAGGTCTGCTTCCAGTTTCCTGAAGAGTGAGGGGTAATTTTGTGCATAAAGAGTTTCTGTTTTGGCCGTAAATGTGATACCTAGGTAGCAAATGGAGGTGCCGCTCCATTTGAATTTGAAGGACTGTTTTAGTGAGGATTTTGTTTGGAGAGGTAAGGAAACATTAAGACCTTGGGATTTAGAGACATTAACTTCAAGTCCAGAGATTTTGGCAAATTTTTCTAACACTAGGCAGAGATTGGGGAGTGTAGTGAGGGGGGAAGTCAGGAAAAGGAGGATGTCATCGGCGAATAGCCCACATTTGTGCGTCTGGTCCCCACAGGTCACCCCTTTGATGTCAGGGTTATGTCGAATAGTGATCGCCAAGGTTTCTATAGCTATAGCGAATATAAGAGGAGATATAGGGCACCCTGGCTTGGTGCCTCGCAAAATGTCTATTGGTTTGGAGTAATGTCCTTGGAGGCGTATCTGGGCCTTTGGTTGTGAGTAGAGAGCATGCAGAAGGCCAAGGAATCGATCGCCGAAGCCCCACCTCTCCAATATGGAGAAGATGTAGGGCCAGGAAACCATGTCAAAGGCCTTCTGCAGGTCTAAGGATAAAAGAAAACCCGATTGGTTCTGTCCCCCTTCCCAGTTAGTTTGTAGGATCGAGGTGATATCTATTGCCCTCCATATTTGGTCAGGGCCCTGGCTTCCGGGTATGAATCCCACCTGATCCTTGTGTATATACTGGCTAATGAAGGATGATAACCTGTTAGCCATTATTTTGGTGAGTACTTTTAAATCATTGTTTATGAGGGAGATTGGCCTGTAGTTACTAACGTCTTCCTGATTTTTGTCAGGCTTGGGTATGACTGTGATTAAAGCCTTATTAAGGTGAGTGTCTAGGGGGTCTCCATTGGTTTTGGAGTTAAAGAAGGAGGTCATGTGAGGTGCTAGAATGTTCACAAAAGACTTATAATATGGTATGGATAGACCATCAGGTCCCAGAGCAGACCCCCTTCTAAGATCCTTGATGACCCCCAAAACCTCCTCTTCCGTGATGGGTGTTTCCATCCTTTGCTTGTGAGCGTCTTTTAGGAAGGGGAGGGGAAGACCCTCCAGGAACTTAGGGGTTATTTCAGCGGTTGGTGTAGCTGGTTGGCTATATAATTTAGATACAACCTTGAAAAGCTTCCAGTATCTTGGAAGGGTTAGTCGTGGGGGGTTGACCATTTATCCTGAGCTTGGGCAGTGCGTGGATCTTGATGGGAGGAGATAGTTTTGTCACTGAGAGGGGACCTATTTTGTCTGCCTGTGCGTAAAATTTATGTCCGTTCCAGCGAATGGCCTTCTCAGCCTTGGCTGTGAGTGCTAGATTGAGATCTAATCTGGCTTTGTCAGTGAGAGTGGTAGGGGTCTTGGATGGATATTTTGTAAAGCCTTAAGTTTGGTATATTCCCTGTCTAACCAAATTATGTCGGCCTGCCGTTCTCGTTTGATCTGTGTGGAGATCTGAATGAGCTTACCCCTTATGAAAGCTTTATGCACAGTCCAGAGCATTTCCGGAGAGGTTTCCTCAGTTTTATTGAGTTCAAAGTAATCTTGTAGGGCTTTTTCAAGTTCTGTAACTCAGATGGGATCAGATAGCAACGACTCATTAAGTCTCCAATGTCCCCTAGATCCACCCAAGGCGCCTGTTTTGATTGATATGGTGACAATGGAGTGGTCCGAGAGGGCCGACTCCCTGATTTGGGCTCTGTGTATTAATGAGAGTAGGGAGGATGGGGTCAGTATGTGGTCGATCCTCGCATAAGTGTTATGAGGGGATGAGTTGTGGGTAAAGTCCCTCTTGGTGGGATTGAGTTATCTCCAAGTGTCAGCTAAGCCGTGGGCATGAATCGTCTTTGCGATTCTGAAGCTTTCTTTGGTGGGGCGTGTTAGTTGAGAGCGCGGGGGTTTAGACTTGTCTAACACCTGATCGAACGCTGCATTCGAATCTCCGCCAAAGATGACCATCCCTTCCAGTTTCTGAGCGAGGATGTGCATTAGGGAGTCAAAAAATTTAGCTTGTCCTCTGTTTGGAGCATAGTAGGAGACCAGGGAGTACAGATGGTCTCCCACTGTGCCCTTGACCAGGAGGAACCTGCCCTTTGGGTCAGCATGTTCAGAAACTTTTACAAATTTATGGTTTTTGGATATTAAGATTGCAACCCCCTTGGTTTTGGTGTCAGCGCTCGCTAAGAAGAACTGTGGGAAGTGTGGGTGAAGAAACTTAGGGCTATACCGGGAGGGGAAATGTGTTTCTTGCAGCATGATAATGTCTAGCTTAAGATGCTTGTAATAGTCAAGAACCTTCCTCCTCTTAATCGAGGAGTTGAGTCCCTGGACATTGTGGGATGCTATGTGGAGTTCATCTACGGGTCCGTCAGCCATGGTGCAGTTGGGGTGAAATGCAGGGGAAACAGCCCCCACTTACCCGTAGATGCGTTGGAACATGGACAACAGCGTGATGATCATTGCTCCATCTCGTTGGGGATTGAGCAGGTACTTCCTTGGGGGTGCGTGTGATATCTGAAACACAAGATGCAGTTAGGCACATTGTTTTGAGCGGGGAGGAGGGGAGGGAGAACAGGATAGAATAGAAAAGGTCTCCTAGAAAAGAAAGAAAGGACACAGGGAAGGAGAAACCCCCTGTGTCCTTCGGAAAGCAATCAGACAATGTCTGGCCCATCTAGGCTCAGACAACCTAGCCCCTAGAGACCAAAGGGGGTCTAAGGGTTAGGTAGGTGCGCAAGTGTTCCATCACAAAACCGAACGCCCTTCAAAAAACGTGTTTATCTAAGGTAATTAAGACCATTACTAAAGTGTACCACGATATCTAAACAGCTTGACTGTTAAATAGCCCTACTCCTCCCCCAAGTGCATTATCCCCCTAACTCCCATGTCCCCTTTCTATCCCAGCAGAGCGTCCATTGGGGGGACCAGTCAGGTTGCCCCATACAGAGTGGTTAAATTGTCCCGTATAGAAGTGTGGGGAGTAATTATCAGTCCGGAGGGGTACAGCTGCCTTGTGACCACCTCTCACTTCGATGAGCAAATTCTACTAAAAAATGAAAAATAACAGAAAACACGAAAAAATCTGAAAACTCCGAAAACGGTGCTTGGTTGGCTAGCGTGCCTAAAGTTATAGGCACGAGGGACCCCCCTATTCAGGGGGCTTAAGACTCTGGTCCCTGCTTCACAACCAGGATATATGAGATGCAGTCCAAGTTATCACTGGCTTCAAGTTAGGTTGTTGTCTTTGGCCTTCTTTGCTTTTCCTGTTGACCCCAAGGGAGATTGAGGGCTGGTGGGGGTCGGTCGTTTGTTTGAGTTAACACCGGCATTGGTTGTGTCCAATTTGGCTTCCTGGGAGATGATTTTCAGGTGCAAGAGAATTTTCTCTCCTTCTGGGAGGGAGGAGAAAGTGTAGTGTTTCCCCTTAATGGAGAACCTAACCGCGAACGGGAAGGCCCATTTGTACTTTATGTCTCTTTGGGTGAGAGCGAGAAGCAGGGGTTTCAGTGATCTCCTCCTCTGGATCGTGGAGGGTGAGAGATACACAAAGATCTGCACTTGGTGACCCATGCACATCACTGTGTGTGTGGACCCGGCCTGTCTCATCACTTCCTCTTTTACTGTGTAATGATGGGGCTTGGCAATAACATCTCTTGGGGTACCATCTTTTCTGGGGGGCCCCAGGGCTCTGTGGGCCCTGTCCAGCTCAAGGCGGTGAGAGGGGATGTTGGTGATTAGTTGTTTAATCAGATCTTGCACTGCTTCTGGAACGTTTTGAATCATTTCTGATAGGCCACGGATTCTGATATTGTATCGTCTTGACCTATTCTCAAGTTCATCGATATGAGCCATGGCTTGGTCTAGTTGATCCTGTACGGTGCAGATGTGGTGAGAATTTTGGTTAGTGACAGCTATAGTTTCCTCCATTTTGTGTTTGATCGTGTCGATCCGGGCTCCTAAATTAATAAAGTCAGCCTTCAGATCCCCTGTGATTTTAGCTGCCGTTTGTGCCAGGCCTTTGTCCAGTAGTTCAGAGAACCTGTGGAAGAGGGAGTCCCTATAGAATGCAGGATCTCTGGCTGGGATGTCATGAGGAGGGAAGCCTGTGTGTCCTGTATTAGATCCCATGGGGGATAGGGAATAGTCATTTAGAGAGCATTCTATGAGGGATTCTGTTGAAGCTGGGGAAGGGGTGAGAATAGGTGGGTATCCCGTTTGCCTTCCTGGTGTGAAGTGAAGGGGGATGTGGGGTTGCTCTGACCTGTAGTCCACCTGGCCTGTGGAGCAGGGATCCTGTGGCTGTGCCTGTGTTGCCGCAGCCATCTTGGGTGTCCCAGCCATTCCTGCTTTCTCCAATTGTGGCCACAGATTTCGTTTTACCAGAACCCTGGTCATATGGGGGTGTAGCCGGGACTGTGGGGAATGCCTCCTGCTGTTGTGGGGTCTGTCGTGCACCATGAACAGTGCTGCGGGTGCCGTTGATTCGTGAGGGAGCGGAGTTCTAGGCTATAGCGGCCATTTTGCAAGCCCCGCGCATGCGCACCTCTGGGGAAGATAGTATTTTTATGTACTTCAAGGGCATCAATGAAAGTCCCCTAAATAACATGCTAGAGGGATGTCCTAAAGCTGTACATGGTGTTACGGAACAGTGCAATTTTCAAGGACAGTCTCACATGCAGCATACACTGGCAGCACATACTAGGCTGTAGCATTGATATTTGTCTTTTACAATGTGCTTGGTTCACATACAACAGCACCCTAATCTTATTCATTGCAGTTTTCTTTTAGGCAGCTTTAACAGCATGCTGTTTCACTAAGCAATAATATGATGTTTTGATTGGCAGATAGCAATGGGTCAGTGGTTCACTTTTGCTGTCCCTGTTATAAAAAACTGTAAAAAAACTGCCTTGCTGCTGGCCAATTTCAATAAAACTCCAATTCGGTATAAAGAAAGCACGGATGATACAGTGGTGTAAAATTGGCCGGCAACCATTTCTTATAGGTAAATTCCTGACTCTGTTTTTTCAGGAAAAGGAAGAAGCCGGTAAATTACAGCTTTATAGGCTCCTTCCTCTGCTCTCCATCCTGACATATTGAGGACAAAGGGGGCAGAGGAGCACAGAGGGGGACCGTAGCACGGAGGGTGACCGGACGAGCCTGGAGGAGCACAGAAGAGGACACAGAGGGGGACTGAGAGAAGATACATGGACAGTCAGGGGTGATCGGTGCGGCGGTGGGGGGTTACAAGCACCGATCTCCTTGTATAGACTTCAGTAAAGCAGCTGAAAGCCCTGGGAGTGAGAGGAGGAGAAGCGGCTGTCAGCTGCTTTATTGAAATTTATAAAGGGGATCAGTGCTTTTAACTCCCACATCGATCACCCATGAGTGCCCAGGTACCGGATCATGCATCGGAGTATTTGCCCGAGTACTTGGGCAAATTCTCGGTATCGGCCCCGATATCGATATTAGTGTCAGAGCAACCCTAGTTTTAAGTAAAGCCAACTCATATTCCTAACTTAAACCTATGGTCTACTAACTAAAAATATTAGTAGACTTTGCTTAAACCTATGGTCTATAAACTGGAAAAATTGAGTTGGCTTTACTTAAAATAACAAAGTTTAAAATATGAAAAGTCCAATGAGTCAGACAAAAATAAGTATAGTTGACAGTACTTAAAAAACTGATGCAAATATTTGCCTCAATTTTTTTGCGTAGACCCAGCACAATATCTTTTACTGTGTAAAACTGTCCAGCAGCAGAATTGTTCAATCAGGGATAATATGTCTAACTTGTGTATACCTAATAATAATTTGTCTAAAGGAATGGGGGGGGGGCGAAGAATGTGAATGATAGAATGTGAGGTAGTTTAGGTGCATACTGTTCTTGCACTGTTTTTATTCGTCTTTCAAATGAAGCAGCGATATGCTGCAAAAAAAAAGGTAATTTAAAGAACAGATGGTCTGCACTTTGAGCACATAAAATCCCATCTTTAAAGAGACACCTTGCTGCACATACATTGTTTAACCTGAAAAAAGAGGCCCTATCAACTTAAACCTAAAAATCAATTAACCACCCCCTGGGTGGGGGACAGGGCAACAGCTAGAAGCCCCCTAAAAATGAGAACAACAAAAAGCTGCAAAAAGCTAGAAACAAAAACAATTCAGTAGAGTTTTCAAACTGACCCTAATGTATCCCTATTTAATTTTTCAGTTTTCCATAAAACAGATTTCAGTAATCTGACACCTTGACTGCGTTGTGAAGTAGCCCCCTTCCCCCTTTTAAAGCAAGGGGGCTGGCTAATCCAAAAGTCAAAAGTCATGCAATGCATTATGGTTTAGTAAGTACTCCTAGGTAAATCTGCACAAAACTGTGCTGAGACTGTGAATTTTCGAACTGACAAGATTGGTCTCAAATCCATGTAAGCGGTGAACCTGATCCTCAAGCCTAGTAATATACTGTAGCTTCAGCTTTTATTAAGAAAGAGGTTAAGCATGGCAGACTGGGGTCCATAATTTATTAAAGCTCTTCTTTAAACATTTAACAAAACTAAATTTGTGCTTTAGAAGTTTAAAGGTTCTAAATTATTTTAAACTACAAATTAAAATGCAAGCAATGTATTGCTTTGGTGAAATGTTAGGTGCTCAAAGAATAAAGGTCATTACACAAAATAAGAAAAAATCCTACAAACGGTACTAACTATTGTCATGCTCTAATGGTTTTTCTATTGAATTTTGCAACTCATTTAGAAACATATTATTAAAATAGAAAGTATTACTTCAAAAACTGTGTCTGGTTATTATATGCTTCATTATATCATAATTGCATTGGTGTTCAGAGCCTTGGTAAAGTGTAATTTATATGTTTGTTGGAATCGAAAGAAATCAATGCATTTCTGTTAGAGTAGATTATTAACATTCATATCATAAATAGAAACACAAGATTTATTGTAAATTGTATTTCTAAAGTACATTTGTCAAGCCGAAATAGCTCACACTATCACATATGTCAAGGGAAATAAATTCAGCAGTATTAAGATCAGTGTTCTTTGATGTGCACTTCAAAAGTGTAGATTAAATGTTCCCTTTTAAAAATTATATTACAGTATATAAGAAGCTATATTATGCACATTCAAATATCTCCCTTGAAAAAAAAAAAAAGTGGCTTTGTTGAGGACTTTTTTCTGCAACACCTTCATCTTTACCTCTGTTTGCAGTATGAAATGATAAACATGCTTGTTAATATTTATGGTCAATTGATTCTGTCATTTCTTCCAACATGATTGTATAAGCAGGGCTTGATATTTGATATTCAGAATTTTACCCAGAATGTGATATATATATATATATATATATTTCCAAGTGTAGCACTCTATGCTAGAAGTAAATGCCCAGGTTCCCAGGCACCCACTAAGGAATCTGGAATCCATATTAATCAAAAAATCTATCTAGATAGATAATATAAGGCCATGTCCTCCTTACCATCTACTACCTATCCTATTTACAGTACAAAGCCAAAGGCTGAACTGTTTCAGACCAACAAAATATAATTGAAAGAAAGTTCATGATTCTCTAGAAAATTTACTCTGGTAACATAAGAGAGATGGCTATAGCCTGTATACTGTAGCCCTTTATATTTTATTTACCTGACATAAGACTCTAACTGGTGCCAAAGATATATCAAAGATAAGGTTCTGGTATCTATTTTGGGTGGATGCATGCAAGTACGGCACTTCTCCTCAAATGTGAAAGTGGTGCATCTGGGAAGAGACATGGACATGCATGTGTGGGTAAATGGCAATGCAGAGGGCATTGCAATTTAGCCAAATAGGACTGCATATAGCCACTCATTGGTCCAGCTTGGTTACATGTAGGTATTCAGGTGTCACATCCCGAGGGCATCTGTGGATGATGAAATTCACTGTAGTAGTCATACACTCCAGTCACTCCACTCCAGTCCAGTACACCCCAGTTATACACTCCCATTCTTCTGCCATTCAATAAATTACTGCTTTTTTATTGTATATAAGACATTTTCTGATTGGACAAGGCAGAGAGGAGGGGCATATTACATCATGATGGGACAGAATAGCTTTGTTATTTTAACAAAAAAGTATATTATTGATCTCTGTATTGACTGTTTTTGTCACTTGGATTGAGAGTGAGAGCTGAGGGGAAGATTTATCGAAACTAGTTCGTGCAAAATCAGGTGCAGCTCTGCATAGAAACAAATCAGCGTCCACGTTTTTCTTTTGTCAAAGCTTAATTCAACAAGATGAAATTAGAAGCTGATTGGCTATCATGCACAGCTGAACCAGATTCTGAGTGCTCCAGTTTTAGTAAATCTTCCCCTAAGTGTGAAATGCGTGATTACGTTTATTTCAAACAGCGAAAACACACACAAACAGTGAAGGGCTGATATACAGTACTTATATGTTTTGATACAACTGCTTCTCTAGTATCCTGCCTGCATTGCTGGCAAAAGCATAACTAGTCTGCTCATTTTGTCATATGATCTCTGCAAAAGAAGAGGACCAGAGATGTCACTGGAGAGACAAAGATGAAGAAAAAATGTGTTTGTAAGTCTTAGAAATTCCTGTACATACACATTGGCTGCCACCATTTACAAATTTTGGGCTTTGAGTGACCCACACTCCTGACACCTCTATTCAGAAAACTTTGCTCTCCAGCGGATAACAAGCTAGTGCAAAGATTTTTGCAAACACAAATGCTATTTTGTAGGGATGAACATTTTGATGAAAAAGTAATCAACTTAGAAGGTTAAATAAGGGTTGTTGTCATAGATTTTAAGGGTGCAGTGGGCTTTAAATTACTCCTGAAGGTTATATTACCTCCAGGGAGGTGGGAAAATGGCACAGAGGACTAAAGTGTATTACTAAGAACAAGGCTGAAATGCCTAAAGGTAAACAAGATTAGAGTGGGGTGCAAGGTGAGAGTGCAGAGAGCTATGGATGTTTTTACAGGTGCTGGTTTTGGCATCAGGCGTTTTTTCTGCAGCCAGTAAATTCCCCAGCATGTTATCTTATGTGTTCATGCACACATAAGCTTTTATCAGCATTTTTTGGCAGGGGCGTTTTTTAGGCTGGAAAAAAAAACTAGAACTACTGCGTTCGAAGATGAATTTTTTAGCTGGAAAAAATCTCTAATGCTAAAAAAATACTGTAAAACACTGCAAATTGTGGCTATCCGGCATTTATGAGTGTTATTGAAACTCAAGCATTGTAGGAAAGTGGCAGTTAAAAATAGCAGAGAGCTGTTTTCTTGCTAAAAATGCCAAGGTGACAAAATGCTAAAAAACGCTAAAGAAAAGATAAATCTCAATTTTTTAATGCAGCAATACTACTACCATTTTATAACATTCGGTGGAAAAGGGGGACCCCAAAGCACCCTCCCAATGTTGAGGGCATGTTGTCTGGTATGGTTCAGGAGGGGGGGCACTCTCTCGTCCCCCCTCTTTTCCTGAGGCCTGCCAGGTTGCGTGCTCGGATAAGGGTCTGGTATGGATTTTTGGGGGGACCCCACGCCAATTTTTTTTAAAATGTTGGCGCGGGGTTCCCGCAGGGTTCCCCTTAAAATCCATACCTGAAGGGTCTGGTATGAATTTTGAAGGGGACCCCTACGTCATTTTTTTTTAATTTTGGCACTGGGTTCCCCTTAATATCCATACCAGACCTGAAGGGCCTGGTATTGAATTTAGGGGGACCCCCACGTCATTTTTTTTTAAATTTTGGTTCGGGGTTCTCCTGTGGGGAATTCCCATGCCGTTTTTATCAATGAACTTTTATGTGTATTGTCGGGAGACTCGGGACCGGCAATTCATTAATAGCCGCGAGTAGTTTTAAATGACTTTTTTTCCTTTGAAATGTAATTTTGCTGTCAGACTGTTCTAAGCACGGGAAACATGCGCCCCTTTACAGGCATACTATAGACACCCCCCAGGTACGAAATTTAAAAGAATATTACACTTTTATTGTTTGACTTTAAGCATTATTAAAATCACTGCTCCCGAAAAACGGCCGTTTTTAAAACTTTTTTTTGCATTGATCCATGTCCCGTGGGGCAGGACCCGGAACCCCAAACACTTTTTATGACAATACCATGCATATTAGCCTTTAACCACTTGACCACTGGGCACTTAAACCCCCTTCCTAACCAGAACAATTTTCAGCTTTTGGTGCTCTCACATTTTGAATGACAATTACTCATGCAACACTGTATCTATATGAAATTTTTGTCCTTTTTTTCACACAAATAGAGCTTTCTTTTGGTATTTAATCACAGCTGGGTTCTTTATTTTTTGCGCTATAAAAGAAAAAAGACCGAAAAATCTGTAAAAAAATGCATTTTTCTTAGTTTCTGTTATAAAATTTTGCAAATTAGTAATTTTTTTTTCATATATTTTGGCCAAAATTTATACCGCTACATATCTTTGGTAAAAATAACCCAAATCGGTGGATATTATTTGGTCTTTGCGAAAGTTATAGAGTCCAAAAGCTATGGTGCCAATATCTGAAAATTGATCACACCTGAAGTACTGACGGCCTATCTAATTTCTTGAGACCCTAACATGCCAGAAAAGTACAAATACCCCCCAAATGTTCCCTTTTTGGAAAGAAGACATTCCAAGGTATTTAGAAAGATGCATGGTGAGTTTTTTGAAGTTGTCATTTTTTCCCACAATTCTTTGCAAGTTTTTTTTTTTTACTTTTTTTTTTCACAAAATTGTCATAATAGCAGGTTATTTCTCACACACCGCATATGCATACCACAAGTTACACTCCAAAACACATTCTGCTATTACTCCCGAGTATGGCAATACTGCATGTGTGAGACTTTTACACAGCGTGGCCACATACAGAGGCCCAACATGCAGGGGAGCACCTTCAGGCGTTCCGGAGCACCCAGGCCAATTCTGACATTTCTCTCCTACATGTAAAAATCATCATTTATTAGCTAGAAAATTACATAGAACCCCAAAACATTATATATGTTTTTTTAGCAAAGACCGTAGAGAATACAATGGCAGTCATTGCAACTTTTTATCTCGCACGGTATTTGCGCAGCAATTTTTTGAACGCTTTTTTTGGAAAAAAAACTGTTTTGTGCTTTAAAAAAAAAAAAAAGAGCAAAGTTAGCCCAATGTTTTTGCATAATATGAAAAATGAAGTTACGCCGAGTAAATAGATACCCAACATGTCACCTTTCGAAAATGCACGCGCTTGTGGAATGGCGCCAAACTTCGCTACTCAAAGATACCCATAGGCGATGCTTTAAAAAATTTTACTGGTTACATGTTTTGAGTTACAGAGGAGGTCTAGGGCCAAAATTATTGCTCTCACTCTACCGATCGCACCGATACCTCACATGTGTGGTTTGAACACCGTTTTCATATGTGGGCGGGACTTACGTATGCGTTCGCTTCTGCATGCGAGCACACAAGGGCAGGGGGGCTTTAAATTTTTTGTTTTTTATTGTTCATTTTACTTTATTTATTTTAGTTTGATGCTTTTTTCTAAAAAAAAAAAAAATTTGACCTCTTTTATTCATATTACAAGGGATGTTTACATTCCTTGTAATAGGAATAAAAGAGGTCAAAATTTTTTTTTTTTTTTTTTGGCATGACAGGTCCTCTTTACAGTGAGATATGGGGTCAATAAGACCTCACATCTCACCTCTAGGCTGGGAAGCCTGAAATTAAAAAAAAAAAAGATCCTGGCTTCGATCGTAGCGGTAAGTCGGTAGAAGCACCGGAGGGTGGCGGGAGGGGGGACATCCCCTCTCACCTCTCGTAAGAACGATCAAGCAGTGGAACAGCTGCTATGATCATTCTTATGGTGTATGGAATCGCCGGCTAAAAAAGCTGATATCTGAATGATGCCTGTAGCTGCAGGCATCATTCAGATATCCCCACACAAAGTCAAGAACGTTGTATGACAGCCAGCGGGCAGGAAGTGGTTAAAACGCATTTTTTTTTAACACAAAGTTGTCCATTTATACATTATTTCTAACACATAACATGTACATACCAAAAATGACACCCCAAAATAGATTCTCCTCCTCCTCCTGAGTACGGCGATACCACATGTGTGAGATTTCAACAGCCTGGCCACATACAGGGGCCAAGTACAGCCCAGTATGGCTGAGCATGGTAGAGCATGGCTGAGCATGGCAGGGTATGGCCGAGCATGGCAGGGTATAACAGAGTATGGCTGGGTATCTCCGAGTATTGCATAGTATGGCTGGGTATGGCAGAGTATTGCGGGGTATTGCAGAGTATGGCTGGGTAAGGCAGGGCATGGCTGGGTATGGCAGGGCATGGCTGGGTATGGCAGAGTATTGCGGGGTATTTCAGAGTATTGCGGGGTATTTCAGAGTATTGCGGGGTATTTCAGAGTATGGTGGGGTATCGCAGAGTATGGCTGAGCATGGCTTAGTATGGCAGGGTATCGTCGAGTATGACTGGGTATGGCTGGGTATCACAGAGTATGACTGGGTATGGCTGGGTATTGTGGAGTATTGCAGAGTATTGCACAGTGGTGTGGGGTATTGTGGGGTATTGCAGAGCATTGCGTGGTATTGCAGGGTATTGCAGAGTATTGTGGGGTATTGCAGAGTATTGCACAGTGTTGTGGCTGTATTGCAGAGTATTGCACAGTGTTGTGGGGTATTGCAGAGTATTGCACAGTGTTGTGGGGTATTGCAGAGTATTGTGGGGTATTGCAGAGTACTGCGGGGTATTGCAGAGTATTGTGGGGTACTGCCGAGTACTGCGGGGTATTGCCGAGTATTGCGGGGTATTGCAGAGTATTGCGGGGTATTGCAGAGTATTGCGGGGCATTGCAGAGTACTGCGGGGTATTGCCGAGTATTGTGAGGTATTGCCGAGTATTGCGGGGTATTGCAGGGTATTGCGGGGGTATTGCAGAATATTGTGGGGTAATGCCGAGTATTGCGGGGTATTGCAGTGTATTGCGGGGGTATTGCAGAGTAGTGCAGGGCATTGCAGAGTATTGCACATTATTCTGGGGCATTGCAGAGTATTGCAGGGCATTGCAGAGCATTAGGGATGGCTGAGCATGGATGGATGGATGGCTGGATGTCACTGGTTGGCGCTGTGGGCACTACACAACAAACCCACAGCGCTGCAGCCATCCATCCATCCCCCTCTCCGCTCATAGTGTACCGATCGGTACACAGGAGGGGAAGAGAGGAACCGGCGGGGATGACGCCGGTTTGTTTACATGTGATCGCTCCGTCATTTGACGGAGCGATCACATGGTAAACGGCCGCGATCAGCGGGCATTTACCGGGATCCGTGATGCGCCGGGTCCTCTGGACCCGGCGGTCACGGATATGTTCAGGTGCGCGCCCCAGGGGGCGCGCAAGAGGGGAACTCTGGGAAGACGTCATATGAGGTGATCCCAGAGGTAAGCAACCGCCCTGCAGCCGTCATTCGGCTATGGGATGGTTGTAAAATGGTTAAAATGAGCACTTTTGTGTTCTCCCATAGACTTTTAAAGGGTGTTCCGCAGCTTTCGAATTTGCCACGAACACCCCAAATTGTTCGCTGTTCGGCGAACTGGCGAACAGCCGATGTTCGAGTCGAAGCTCATCCCTAGTCACCATTGGGGTTTTCCTGTCTTGTATAGGCAGCATGCCGCTCTCCTGGCTTTGTCTTCAGTCTGAGAGTGGTGGTGCGTGAGGACACAGAGGGCAGGGAGATGGGCGGTGCAGGGTAGTGACTGCCAGTCACCAAGCAGCAGTTTAAACAGTCTTAGAACCTCCGGACAGTAGAGGTGTAAAGTTCTGACTTAATACTTGTATGTATCTATAACTGGCCTCTGAGCGAAGTCAGTTCTAATTAGTTATTTAACACCATGTTGTACATCAGTTTGATGCAATGTGTTATCCAAATGAAATGCATATGTTTTGGACTCTGTAATGTCAAATATATTTCACACAAAGTTTTTATTTGAGAAAAAAAAACAGTCTTAAAGCCGGCAGAGGAATTGGCTTCTCTCCTCTCTCTGCAGTCCTGCCAGTTTTCTCTTGTGTGGTAAAGACTGGTTGCTGTTTGCTCCCCTGCTGTGCTGTGTGTTCCTGGGGGTGAGACAGTCTGACTGGTTTTGTCTCAGAGTCTGTGTCTCCTGTCTGCCTCTGGAAGACTGTCTGACCTCACCTGCTGCTGCTTAAGTACTGGTAAGTAAAATAAAAACAGATGGGTCTTAAAGAGACAAGGTACCTGTGTTTTTTTTTTTTTTTTTTGTGACAGAATTATAGTTTTTTTCCATATTTTTTTTGCACATATGAGGTCACCACACCTGTCAGTGGCACAGAAGATTAGCGAAGGTACGAGGGGGCGGCGTGGGACATATCTTCAAAAGAGTGCTCAAGGAATGCTCAAGGAATGCAGTATGGTGTTTTGCATGATTTTAGGAGCAGAAGCCCTAAACGCAAACACTCCAGAAAATCTAAGACCCCCCACTGGTCATTAAGGATGGTCTCGGGGCGTGTTCGCACACACCACGTGCAGAGCGTGCCAGGAATTTGGCAGGGCGCTAATCACAGGCAGTGAGACATTTCCCGATCTCTTCAGCCGCACATTGGTAAAATGTCTCACTGCCTGTGATTAGTGCAGCATCGTGCCGACTTCCTGGCGGGCTCTGCACGTGGTGTGTGCGAACACGCCAGAGCCCATCCTTATTGGTCATCCCCTGATCAGGACAATATGCATTCCTCACATTCCCACACAGGGTGGCTTTCATGCTCCTCAAGCAGCTCATGTGGCAATGGCTCATATACGTCTACATTAGCACAATAGAAAATGACTTGCCCGGCCCTGTAGCAAACATTAGCCATTAATAAGCAATCAGTGAGATGACCACAATATGATCATGAATGGGCACATCAAGAAATGTAGATAAAAAAATCATGAAAAAAAGTGGTAGGAAAAAAATATATTAAAAAAGTCCATATTTTTTTCCTACCACTTATCACAATTTTTTCACAATTGTGCGCTACCATTTACACTTTATTTTATATTCATTTTTTGATATATATTATTATCATTTTTTCTTTGATTGTTTACTGACATTTCTGCCAAGAGTGAATATTTAGCCATCCAGCACTGTGACTTCATCTACTTTTGTTTTTTATTTTCTAATTTTTTATCTACATTTCTTGATGTGCCCATTCATGATCATATTGTGGGCATCTCACTGATTGCTTATTTATGGTTTTGTACATATCATTTTCTACATGCACTTTATTTACTGGTTGCCTTGTGAACACCACTAGATTTTGCAGCACTTCCTCATTTTGTCACTTTTTAGTAGCGCAGAGGTCCTTTTATTATAAGGAACAGGCAAGACACAGGTCCAATCATTGCAAATACACGCAGATATTTCCAAATGTGAAAAAGGAAGAACCTCAAGGCGCCCCAACAGGTCATGTTTTCAGGCTCTCCGTTATTTTGCACTGGTGATTTGATCAGTTTCACTGCCTTAGTAATTACCACAGCCCTTTTATCTGAGGGAAATCCTGAAAAACATGACCTGTTGGGGCGCCTTGAGGACTGGAGTTGAAAAACATTGCCTTAAGGAATCCCACGGGTTGAAAAAAATGTACATAAGGCTGGTTCACGCTACAGGGGGTCCCCTAGTTACAAACATCCGACTTACAAACGACTCCTACTTACAAACGGAGAGAGACAACAGGAAGTGAGAGGAAATCTACCCCTAGGAAGGGAAATTCACACCTGTAAGAGCTATTATGGGGAAAATGTACCTGCACTGATGCTTTATCACCAAGGCTTGTTTCCACAACAACCCAAAATTTTCAAAATCCGATTGTCATTGGGACAGAAAGTGCGTTGAAATCTTCTGAACAGGGGCACATACAGCAAAACAAATGTTACAGGGGTGTTAACCCTTCCCTATGCTATCCAAAAAGCTACACTTAAAAAATGTACCTGTTCCGATTTACAAACAGATTCGACTTAAGAACAAACCTACAGTCCCTAACTTGTTTGTAACCCGGGGACCCCCTGTATATGCAGTCCAATGCATTTTTATTAGAGTCAAAAATGCATGCACTGTGTTTACCATGGATTCCAATGGCCTACATCACATCAGTGCTGTGTGTTCCAGTACAGTCAACTAAAGGAGAACAGGTTGCATTTTTTTCTCTATGGAACATATCTATAACATGGCAAACACATTGAAAAAGCACCTGAACACCTCAAAAGTGTGCATGCAGAAAAACCTCTTCAACTCAGAAATTGTTGTGAACTGGCCTGCAGACTTGCAGAAAATTTATACTGTGGCAGGTTTTTGCCTGTGGACTAGCGACAGCATTGTGATGTTTAAAGCATTAAAAAATGGTCTTTAATTCAAGTGGAACCTGCAGGAGTGGGCATGGTTCAGGAGGACTTGAACCTGGCTGCTGACTTTTGGCCAAGGCTTCAATAGACCTAGTTCTAGGGCTGGCACATTCAGTCACAGTCATGAGAACTTTGTGGTTGCACGACTGGAGGGTGCATGATGCTTCCACACAAGTCTTTTTTTTACATTCTCCATAATGGGAGGTTTTTGTTTGGCAAAGCGCTGGACGAAGCGAGTGACAGAAGAAATGTCCAGAATGGGGTCACAGTCTAACAAGAGGAAGCAGCCATTTTTTGCTCAAATCGGTCGATCTTCATAAGGGTTTAGGAGGCCAAATCTAATAGGCCAGGCTGAAATTTACCAGATCACAATGAAGGGGGCTCAAACTTCCTGTGTACATGGAATCCAATCCAGAGCAGGCTGCTAGACATTTGGAAAGTCTTTTGAAGCTGGGCCCATCTAGTGTCTTCCAGTGGGAGCCAGGATAGCCTCCTTTTTGGAGGATTTGGGCGACAAACATCAAAGACAGTTAGCTGGGAGTACAATCACCAAATCCTTTCATTCATTACCAACAGATCTCAAGAAGAATGAATTACTGCAAGATTATGAGTATTATTAATAATTATACTGCAACAAGTCCATAGTGCTGGTGCCACGAAAAGAACAAATCTGGGGGTTCTCCCCATTCTTTCTAGTACCAAGGGCATAAGGAACTTTCCCTACTGTCTGGGTTTGAACAAATCAAATGAGTACATACATAAAAGGTTCAAGATCGAACCCGTGCAAACAGTCATGGCGATAGTTCAGCATGAGGACCAGTCAATGGACCTGCCGGATGTATACTTCTATATACCAATTAGTGTGTAACACCAGAGACATCTGAGATTTGCAGTGACTGGCTGTCACTTCCAGTTTAGGTGTTTGCCATTATTTATAATTTGGCATGGCACTAAGAAACTTTTTGAAAATTTTGAAGGCAGTAGTGGCAGTAATTTGTCTTTGAGGATAAGGCCCTGCCATTACTTAGACAATGTTTTGATTGTTGCAGGTGTAAGTCAGGAGCTGGCAAAGCATCACAACCTTGTCCTAAAATTCCTTTTCTAAGTTTAGTTGACTAGTGAACAAACAGAAAAAGCAGTTAACCCCTTTTCAAGCTATGAAGGATCTTGGAGTAATTTTTCATACCCAAACATGTCAAGTGGTTTTCCAAAACGGCAACATGAAAATCTGCGTATGAAGAGTTACGGAGACAGCATTTATGTCAGTGATCGATTGCATTGTCCCCATTGGGACATTTTACAACAGTAATTCCAGTGCTGCCTTGGGCCAGGTGGCACATGGGGGAGCTTTTCAATTTGCCTTCCTCTGGCAATAGAATGGGCTGCCTATGGATCAGAAAGTCTTTGTGACTGCACACATTAGCAAGAACAGTTTTGGACACCAGTGTGCCTCTTTTGTGGTGTGCCTCTCAGCCCAGGAGATTTAATAATTCTGATGTCGGATGCCAGTCTGCCTCCAGTCTGAAGAGACAAATGCAAGGCCATTGGAGCCTAAAGGAATGCAGATGCTCTGACTGGCTTAAATGTAAGGCAGTTTTTTTGTCTTTTTTCGACCATTGCAAGCCTTTTAGGATCTTTCTTCAAGGGGCCTGAGTAAAGTTGATGATTGACAACAAGACAGCAGTAGCTTACATTGCCCACCAAGGGGGCAATGTAAGATAGATAGATAGATAGATAGATAGATAGATAGATAGATAGATAGATAGATAGATAGATAGATAGATAGATAGAGATATACATAGATAGATATAGATAGCCGGGGTTTTTTTAGGCAGCCCACTCACCTGTATTCCTTGTTGATTCCAGTGCATGATACGTCGGCTCTTCCCAGCTCACTTCGTGGTTCATGAGTCTGTGCGTTCGATTACCAGTGTGTTGCGGCTTCTTCATTCGTGGTCTTCCTCGGCAGTTCTTGCTCGCTGTTGCAGGTAGGATTCAAACCTTTTTCATAACATATGCAATTTTGTGATTCATTAGGTTTCCTATCCCACATCCCTTTTGTAGTTATCTGTCTCCGAGTCATTGTCGATCGTGTCCCAACATCTTTCTGCACAGGTCTAGTACATTCGTAGGTTCCATCTGCCTTGTTTGGCATCCTATCTAAAAACATACAATTTGTTCATAGATCCAGGCCTCCGAGCTGTTGTTAATCGTTGTCCGACATTACTCTGGCACAGGCTTCCCTGGTTATAGGATTCACAGTCTATGGGGTTGCCGCCTTCATCCCTTTGTAGCTGAGCATGTATTGATTGCACGGGTTCTGTGGTTGATTAAGGTGGTATTTAGACTCACTTGATGCCTTGCCTGCATTTTGATTAGCCTCGGGGGCTGGGTGGTTGGTATGTGTTCGGTTTTGGAGGGGGTTGGCATCCTAACACTCTACGACAGCACAATGCGAATCTCGGTCGCATTGTTAAAAAACTCGTCATTGCCGGTTGTTATCTGACATCGCTTAGCTCAGGCATCACTGATTGTAAATTGTAGCTTCTATTTTGTTACAGTTGTTACTCCCACACCTGCACTACGGGCACCCTGCAAGGGCCATCACACTATGAACATCACATTCAGCTTAGTCATAAGCCTCACAGTATCCAGCAGGTTGATTTATACATTCTACAATAGCCCGATTCAAATCCCGGTTGCATCGGCTATATGATTGGAATCCTCGGCATGATACAAGTCAATTCTCGAGTGGCACACCATATGGCCACTCATTATCTCCAATGGCACACAATTCAGCCACTCATCATCTCCAGTGGCATACAACCTGGCCACTCACGCTTTTCTTGTCTGTCGTTTCTCGAGATCAGGTCATTCCATCCTGCACCAGGTTGGACGTTGTTTTATTAAAAAACAAAACAAACACAAAAACACACAAAATAAGCATAGGGTCTGCATCTTCACCCAGGAGGGTCAGTCATTTGTGAAGGGGTGGGTCAGGATTCGTTCTATGCCAGGTTAAAACCTGGACTCTTATGTCACCTTTTTTACAGGTTCTTGGTCGACTAGATTTCTCGGCCTCAACCAGGACTTCGAAACTAGGGCATTGAGTCAGGTGTGTTGTACACGGGTTCCTCCCTCACATCACTCTGCAGCACCCTTTTCACCACGTTCACTTCACATACTTGATTTGGGCTGCTCATTAGGCTACTGTCACATGTTTCTTTGCACAACGTTCTGTTTTCGAAGGGCGACCCTTCACCTACACAGACAAGGCCGCCAAATGTTGGGCTTGTAGACAGTGCAAGCATTGGCAGGCCGAACATATTGCACGAACTACAGAACACAACATTCCTACTCAGGCCAGAACAGACTTCAGCTTCTCGCCCCAGTACGCCCTGGGGCTCTGGCCCTCAGGTTTGTGCTTAGCACAGATGGACACCCGATCATCGGTTACCTGGCCAGGCAACTCCTGGCTCACCTCGGTTGCCACGCATTCTTTTGAGTTTTCTAAATTTCCACTCAACAGCGTTCGATGCTTCAGAATGCAAAACAGCTTCTTCACTGCGCCTGTCATTCCTTCTTATATATTCTTGTGTACGCAACTCTTCTCTTCCGTTCTTATCTTTACAACTCTTCTTAAAACATACTTCCATCCCTCTGTCACCCTCCGTGGGTTCAGAGCATGGCTGCGCTCACACCCTGAGGGGATGAACCATCCCCAAACTTGCTGCGGAACTGCTGCATAGAAGGCCTCGCCACACAGTGGATTAATTCCACTCATCTACCATAGCCTGATTCGAATCCCAAGCGGTTTTTGCGACACAGCGATTTGAATCCTTGGCACAATTCAACACATCCTGTATTACACATACACCACAAGCTTCTGCAGCTTGGCCTCCCCATTCAAGGCACCTGCCACAAGCACCCAGTCACTACTCATACCACTCATTCATACGTTCGCATTCACTTATAACTAGGGATAGTTCCAATGTTTGAGTCGAACGTAAGTTCGACTCGAACATCGGGTGTTCGCCTGTTCACCAAATAGTGAACAATTTGGGGTGTTTGCGTCAAATTCGAAAGCCACGGAACACCCTTTAAAAGTCTATGGGAGAAATCAAAAGTGCTAATTTTAAAGGCTTATATGCATGGTATTGTCATAAAAAGTGTTTGGGGACCTGGGTCCTGCCCCGGGAGACATGTATCAATGCAAAAACAAGTTTTAAAAACGGACGTTTTTTCAGGAGCAGTGATTTTAATAATGCTTAAAGTGAAACAATAAAAGTGTTATATTCTTTTAAATTTCATAACCTGGGGGGTGTCTATAGTATGCCTGTAAAGTGGCGCATGTTTCCCGTGTTTACAACAGTCCGAGAGCAAAATAACATTTCTAAAGGAAAAAAGGTCATTTAAAAGTACTTGCGGCTATAATGAATTGTCGGTCCCGGCAATACACATAAAAGTTCATTGATAAAAACGGCATGGGATTCCCCCGCAGGGGAACCTGGAACCAAAATTTTTTTTAAAAATGCGTGGGGGTCCCCCCAAATTCCATACCAGGACCTTTAGGTCTGGTATGGATATTAAGGGGACCCCCTGCGCCAAAATGAAAAAAAAATTGCCTGGCGGTCCGCCTCAAAATCCATACCAGACCCTTCAGGTCTGGTATGGGTTTTAAGGGGAACTCCACGCCAAAATTAAAAAAAAAAGGCGTGGGGTCCCCCCAAAAATCCATACCAGACCCTTATCCGAGCACACAACCTGGCAGGCCGCAGGTAGAGAGGGGGGACGAGAGAGCCCCCCTCCTGAACTGTACCAGGCCACATGCCCTCAACATTGGGAAGGTGCTTTGGTGTAGCCCCCCAAAGCACCTTGTCCCCATGATGATGGGGAGAAGGGAAGGGCCTCATCCCCACAACCCTTGCCCGGTGGTTGTGGGGGTCTGCGGGTGGGGGGCTTATCAGAATCTGGAAGCCCCCTTTAACAAGGTGACCCCCAGATCCCGGCCCCCCTGTGTGAAATGTTAACGGGGTACAAATGTACCCCTACCATTTCACAAAAAATTTGTGAAAATGGTAAAAAAAACCACAATACACGCCTTGGGACAAATCCAAGTCCTAACTGTCCCACAGAGTCTTCTTCTCACGCTCCGACGGACCGAAAAAGAAAAAAAAAAAGCCACACGCCGCTCCTGCCCCCCTCTTTTCCTGCGGCCTGCCAGGTTGCGTGCTCGGATAAGGGTCTGGTATGGATTTAGAGGGGGACCCCACGCCATTTTTTTTCTTAATTTTGGTGTGGGGTTCCCCTTAATTTCCATACCAGACCTGAAGGGCCTGGTATGAAATTTGGAGGGACCCCCACGCATTTTTTTTTTAAAATTTTGGTTCAGGGTTCCCCTGGGGAACGACAATTCATTATAGCCGCGAGTACTTTTAAATGACTTTTTTTTATTTAGAAATGTCATTTTGCTCTCGGACTGTTGTAAACACGGGAAACATGCGCCACTTTACAGGCATACTATAGACACCCCCCAGGTACGAAATTTAAAGGAATATTACACTTTCATTTTTTCATTTTAAGCATTAATAAAATCACTGCTCCTGAAAAAAACGTCTGTTTTTAAAACTTTTTTTGCATTGATACGTGTCCCCTGCGGCAGGACCCGGGTCCCCAAACACTTTTTAACACAATACCATGCATATAAGCCTTTAAAATTGGCACTTTTCATTTTTCATGTTCGTGTCCCATAGACTTTAGCGGTGTTCGTGTGTTCAAACAAATTTTTTGCCTGTTCGCATGTTCTGGTGCGAACCGAACCGGGGGGTGTTCGGCCCATCCCTACTCGTAACTCATACAATGCTTTGGTTCGCAGTTCTGACACAACTCGGCACGTCCTGTTCTCATTTTACAAACATACAATCACGACAAATGACTAGCATGGTCTAGGATTGATCCCCACACATTCTGATTTCTCTGTTTTATTGTTTTCTGCCTCCCTCATGAGGTTCCTTTTTGCAACACGTTATTGCACACGTTCATTGCCACTCATTTTGCATTTCTGTCTCTCCTCTCTTAGGTCAGTTGAGTGCCATCGAACTGGTGTTCCATCACGGATTCCAGATGTTCCCTGGCCCTCCCCTCCACCTCCTACTGTTGTCCAGGGCGTGCCTGACCCCACTTAGTGTTTTCAGGTGGATAAGTTGGGGCGGCCTGTCCAGTCGCGGGGGATAATACAGATCTGCAACAATTATAACAATTATATACAGCCAATGTGGTCTGCTCCACATCTGCATCATCTGCCACAGAGCAAATCCAAAGACCGCATGCACCCTCATCACCCCAATGCTTCATGACTAAACTGAGTGGATGTACAGTGGTCCAGGTTCTACCTCTCCTCTCACCCATCTCGCTCACTTACACTCTTACTGGTTTGACCTTCAGGTTCAACACTGGGCTCAGCATCCTGCCTCAAACAACCCATGAGTGCAGGAATCTTCTGTCAGCTTCCACTGATGAGCAAACAATAGACACTCTGCTACAGACTGAACTGGACTGGCCCCTTTTCTTTGTCACCATTCAGCACCTGGAGAGTCAGCTCTATTGGGCTTTATTAATGCCAAGTTCTCCAATGAGCTTTGCTTGGCTCACGTTTTGTCCACACCTCTTCCCACATTTCTAGGTGAAAGTAATTTCCATCTGAAGACTTCTCCCTTAAGTATGCATCCGTTGACCTAGCCATACAGTCCATTAGCAGGCACAGGCACGTGGCTGTCCAAGGTGCACATTTTGGACGCCTTCAAACCATTACACGTTGAGCCGTCCTCATGACAGTGATATGGCATCTCACTCTCAACACCCGCTCCATGTAGGCCAGCCTACCTCCCGACAAATTTGCGCAGATCAGGTTGGTCATTCATACCTTCATTCCTTTCATGAGGGTGTACCAAGAGACAGCTACAGTCCCTGTTAGGGATGCTTAATTTTGTTATGAGGATTATCCCTCAAGGGCGTTCCTTCATTTCACACCTCCTGGTTTTGCTCTCTCAGGCTGGACCAAGCAGCAATCGCTGATTTAGCAATGTCGGACGAGTTCCTCGAAAACTGGAATGGCGTGCCCATGTTTATCCCAGTAGCATCAGCTTTGTCACCTCAAGTAGATACAGATGCATCAGCCACCACAGGCTTTGCTGCAATTTTTGGCCCTCTTTGGTTCCCAGGTCCATCGCCACAAGAGGTTCTCCTGGTCCCCGGGTTTAGCCGGTCATCCTTCCTATTTTAGCTCTACCCCATCATTGCCGCAGCTCAGGTCTGAGGCCGCACCTGTATAGGGCAGACGTGGCCTTCTCCACAGACATCCTAGCCACGGCCGAAATTGGCAACAAAGGCAAGTCCAAGTCCTTGGTTTTTATGTCCTTCCTTCGCAGGCCGGTTCAGATATCCTTTTAGTACATATTTAATGTGCACTGTACCTACATGCAAACTCACAGTGGACGCGCTGTCCCACCTTAACCTTCCGTTGTTTCCTGCAGAAACCTGGAGCCGACCCGACCGCTTCTCTTATCCCATTTTGCTGACGATGGGCTGAAGGACCACAACCCAACAATAAACCAATCATGGTCTCGCAACACAGTGAAGGCCTACCACACTGGAACACCTACTGCAGGTTTCTAGCCTAGTGCCCTAGGTCAGGGCCAGGCAACATTAAGCACGTCCTGGCCTTCATGTCGTATTGTCACATGCAGCTGACTTTGTCCCACAACACCATCAGGCTGTCCTTGGCTGGCATCCAACATTTTCTGTCCTTACAGGACCCTAAAAAGCCTTCCCTTGTGCATGGCCCACGCTGTCAAAGCCATTCTACGTGTCATCCAGAAACATCAGCCAATAGCCGGTAGCGAGCGCTTACCCAGCTCAAATGCCTTGTTCTGGGACATGTCGGCTATCCTATCATGGTCCCCCTTTGGAATAACTGCCCAGCCTGGTCATCCAAGCGGCTATCTACCTGGCCTTGTACGGTTTCCTTCAGCTAGGCAAATTTACCTACAGTGGCCCTGGTTGCCAGGTTCTACATAGGTGCCACCTGGCCCACTTCCAAGACCATTTCGTTCTACAAGACCCGACAATCCAGCACCGGGGTCAACGTCAAGTTCTTCCAGACCCACAAAGATTGGTGCTCAGTAGCTGTCCTTGACCAGTTTTTGTCACACCTGCCTAACCAGTCTAGCTCCAACCCGTTGTTGCCTTTTCCTACCAGCCCCCTGAGTGCTAGCCAGTTCATTAGACATGCTTGTATCCTCCTGGCTAGCCTAGGTCTCAACCCCAGCCAGTTTTATGGGCACTCCTTTCGTATCAGTGCGGCATCAGCCGGCTTTTGGCACAAGGGCAACATCATCAGTAGGTTGGACAGGCGGAAGTCCGCCTGCTTTGCCCGGTACATTCCGAACTCTTAGGTTAAAATGTTGCAAGCCTTTACCAAACTTGCGCAATAACTGTCTCATGTCCAATAAAACATTAGTTCCCTATCCTGGTATTTTTGCCCCCTTTTTTGGCATACCGACCAGCTGACCAGGGCACACCTCAGGTCTGTGTTATGTTGTGAGTCTTGTGGCGTCTTTATGTGGTTCCATGTCTGTCTCGGTTGGAAGGCTATAAATAAGAAGGCCAATATGGTGGCCTGAATTTATGGGAAAAGCCGGGGGTATTTAAGCAGCCCACTCACCTGTATTTCTTGTTGGTGCAGGTGCACGATACCCTCCGACTCATTCCCCTTTTCAGGGCACTTCCATGCACATCCCTCTTCTATAATCATCCATTACCACACACTATAATACCACGGGAGGTCTGCCTTTACAAGCACATGAAGTTTAATGGCATTCCAGTCTTAGTCTGTAGGTATCAATATTGAGTTGGTCCACCCTTTGCAGCTTTAACAGCTTCAGCCTCTTCTGGGAAGGCTGTGAACAAGGTTTAGGAGTGTGTCTATGGAAGTTTTTGACCATTCTTAAAGAAAAGCATTTGTGAGGTCAGGCACTGATGTTGGATGAGAAGGCCTGGCTCGCAGTCTATGCTCTAATTCATCCCAAAGGTATTCTATCGGGTTGATATCAGGACTCTGTGCAGGCCAGTCAAGTTCCTCCACCCCAAACCTCTCATCCATGCCTTTATGGACCTTAATTTGTGCACTGGTTCAAATCATTTGGTGGAGGGGGGTTATGGTGCGGGGTTGTTGGAGGTTGGCCCCTTATTTTTAGTGAAGGGAACTCTTAAGACGTCAGCATACCAAGACATTTTGGACAATTTCATGCTCCCAACTTTGTGGGAACAGTTTGGCGATGGCCCCTTCCTGTTCCAACATGACTGTGCACCAGTTCACAAACAAGGTCCAAAAACATGGATGAGTGGGTTTGAGGTGGAGGAACTTTTTTATATCAATTGTTTTTATTGAGAAAAAGTTTAGATTTACAAGTAAACAAAGAAACACAAAAAATTGTACAAAGAGTTTACACACAAGTGGGTGTTGGTGACCAATTACATTTAACGTAAATAATGCAGATATGCAAAGGCACCTAAATAAATGTCGATAGTGGTGCGATCAGTAACAATACTAGAAACACGTCAGAAATAGCTGTAGTTATCAAATGAAGGCACTGCAGTAAATTTGTCTGTACAAATTTTACAAGATTTGTCAAACAATGTACAAGAAAGGGTATTGATGGCCAATAGGCATTCAATCGTGTGATTTTGTTGAACTATCAGTTTCACATCCATTAAATTGACAGATGTGATGGCTTTCCAGTTGCAAAGCACCAGAGTGTGAGCAGCCAGTAATACGTGAGTGATGACCAATCTATAAGGATGCGGGTACTTCTCTATACCTATGTGAAGTATCGTTAAAGCAGGGTTGGGGGGGTTAAATTATACCTGTAATGAATGAGATCATTTGAAATACTGTTTCCAGAAACTTTTTAGACTTTTTGGCACTCCCAAAAAAGGTGTAAGAAGTGACCTTTCTGACCGCATCCACAACAACATAGGGGAGATGCCAATGGGAAGTAATTGGCCAGCCTGCAAGGTGAATATTGCCATCTATTAAATATTTTTAGCATAATTTCCCAATGATTGGTTCAATGTGTCGCTACTGTGAATTTCACAAAATGCAGACTGCTACTGTGCCTCTGTAAAGGTAGTGTGTAAGTCTGATTTCTTTTTCACGACTGGAGCTGTTTTGCAACAGGTTTTCTTGTTTTGGATGAGGTTATAATAGAAGGGGATACCTTTTTTGTGCAATTTTAAGGTGTAAAATTGCCACACCTTTGGGGAAAGATAAATTTCTGGTATGGGGTGACTCTTCAAGAAGTGCAGAATTTGCACACTTGAGAAATACAAATGGATAGGGAGGTTATACTCTGTTACTAACTGTTCAACACGTTTAGGTTTAGAGTAAAGCAAAAAAATTGCTTAGTGAGGAAGGGTTTAGTTTGGTGGAGAGCATTGGGATTTTAGCTTCAAGAAACTGTAAGGGAAGTTGGTATGCCACTTTACATGTACTGTTGGTGCAATAAGTATGTGGGAACCTCCAGGCTTGCAAAGATGTTTATATAGATGGTGAATATGCAGAGATGTCCCACGGTACCCACAGATCGCCCATGAGAAAGGTTGTCACCTCCTTTGCAGGGGCTATATCCTTCTCTATAACTAGCCAGAGAGGTTCATTGTGATCATTAAACCAATATCTGAGTTGGTTTAGCCTGACTGCTCTGAGATAGTCAAAGATATCGACCAAGCCTGCACCTCCCACACATTTATGCACTATCAGACTGGAGCGTGAGCATCTTGCTTTTTTACTATTCCACAGAAATTTCTACATAAGACTCAACAGGGTATGGAGAATTTGAGAAGGTATGGAAAAAGGCAGCGTGCAAAACATATAGAGTATTTGAGGTAAGATTGACATTTTAAAGGCAGCAAGTCTACCTAACCAGGATAATTCTCTTTTCACAATATCTTTTTTTTTTTCACAATAGAAAAAGTTTTTATTCAAGATTTAAACATTACAAGCGATGCATAGGCACATTTAGATATAATAACAGTATATATACATAGTCACAAGATAGATGATCAATTTTCCATATAGACAACATAAAGAAGCATGAGAGCAGTACATGGCATTGCAGCAAAACAGTGATGTAGAGGTAGCATATTAAAGTAATCAATCAAGAAGGTCTGGTGGAAGGGGATAGGGAGGGGAGTGAAAAAGAAAGGGAGGGGGGGAAGGGGGGGGACGGCTTAAGGATACTTAGAAGATGAAGGGGGAGGGGGGCTAGAGGGGGGAGGCAAGGAAGGAACCATAAATACCTCAATAACTTAATTAAACACATACCCTAGATGATGTTTAAAGATAACTCAATCCTGTCATATAACAGCTGGCATCGCTGCGTCAGCTTGGACATCATTCACAACCTCAGCACCCCATGCGTCTATCCAGCCCGACCATATCTTATCAAATTTCTTGGGGCAATTACGATTGAGATAGTTTATATAGTGGGAGTATAGAGTTCATTGCTAGGCGCCATGAAGATACTATAGGGGGTGATGCGTCCTTCCAATGGAGAAATATTTCTTTTCGGGCATAGACCGTAGCATAGCTCAAAAATAGTTTGGCATATTTACCTCTAACATCTGGACTGAAAATGTTCAATAGCATTGCCTTGGGATGAGCTCCCACATCCAAGGAGGTAACCTGGCTGAGAGTGTTAGATATTTCCATCCAATAGTCTCCGAGGCGAGGACAAGACCACACCATATGAATAAAAGAGGCGGACTCTAGACCACATCTGGCGCAGGCCACCGGACTGTTAGGTGTCATAATTGTCAGACGTTTTGGGGTGTAATAAGCCCTGTGGAGGAACTTGACCTGCATAAATCGCTCTCTGGCTGATATTGTGTTAATCACAAAAGAGGATACACACGTTTCCCATTCTTCCTCTGATAAGTCAGGAATGTCTGCCTTCCACTTGACAAAAGTTTTTTCAAGTTTCTTTGCAGGGGGTATGGACAAATGAAAATATAGAGTAGACAGT